>JADRCH010000011.1:5940674-6187442 GCA_019843965.1 Rhynchomys soricoides | reverse complement strand
TATATATATATATATATATATATATATATATATATATATATATAAAATGTGTTTGGGGTGCTAACATATATATACACACATACATATATACATATATATGTATAAACATACATGTATATATACACATATATGTAACACAAAAGCATATGTGTGCTACATGGAAATATATGCTTAGTGGATTATGAAATAGAGCATTGTACATCAGCATCATTATTATTGTAGTCATTTAGAATAGGTCTGGGAGCAATTGGGAAGGAGAATAACATACTGGCCAAGAGGAAGTTTTGGTGTAGACAAATGTAGCTTTAAGTGTTGACTCTACCACTAGACTACATAATACTTCTAAGTTTCTTCATTAGGAAAAAAAGTGAACATTATGAAAAGGATTTCAGAAGCTGGAAGTGCACCTTTCTATAAAATCTGCAGTGTCATATTAGCATATAGCAAGTGTCCATGCAAACATGAACCCCACACCACTTCTTTCCCCGTGTTATTAAAAAATTATCATGGCATATCAACATTTGGCACTGTCATTATTACTCAAATATGATTGATAAGAAAAATGGCTGTTACAATCTCTAATGATTGATGGGAACTTCACAAGATGAAATCCAGGGATTTCAAGCTGTGACTGATAAAATTTGACTTTTCCTATTCAGGTTAGACCTTGGGAATCTGGTTCTCACAAATCCACAGGCTGAGGGCAAACTATTAAAATCTGAGAACTACAAATTGATATTCAGATGATTGGTCTGCCATGATACATGTAGCCCAGAACCTAATATAAGCATCATGTGAAGCTGTGATAATGATGGAGACATGGTCTTGAATTGTGGCTCTAACCCATTGGTTTGAAACGAGTCCTTGCTGGCAACTCACAGCAGCAGCAGAATGCCATTCTCTACTGGGTGATAACTGACATTGTCTATCACAGCACTTGAAACTCCTATATCTATAAGGATGATGTAGCTAACACAAATACCAGAAAACTAGGCATCAGTTCTTTTCCTTGAAACTCACCACTCCCCTGAGCTACGTTTTTTTTTTTTCTCTCTAAATTTTAAAAGCTTTGAGTAGGAAAGCAAAAATAAAACAAACACGTCTTTCCTCTTGCTGCTGAGCTCTGTTCCGTAAAACCTAAAGGAAGGCAGGCTCTTGGGGCCACTTGTATTTAATTGCCAATACAAGTTTGGAATATGGACTTTTGTGCAAGCCTTTGCTTACTATGTGGTCAAATACTTAAAACTTTATCCAAATATGTTAGTGGGGCAATGTTTTGAGGGTTAAATACAATAATTGATAATCCTTATGGGGCCTGTGGACTTCTACTTTGAGATCATTGGTCTAAGAAATTCAATTTTGAAACTGTTGAATATTAATGTTTCTCATCCCCTCCCTCCTGTCTTGAAGAAAACCTAAGATTCTCCCATAGGTGTCCTGCAGATGAGTTTTAGATACAGAGCCAAGAAAACCAGCCAAGGTATTTTTGAAGGTAGGTTAATTTTTGTAAAGAATATATGCCTAACATTTTAATTAGTATTTCATAATTATTGATGTACACTCTCTTAGCTTCTTTCAGAAGGAATATTAGACCATAAAAGTACAAAGTTCAGAAGATAGTGACATTTTAAACAGATGTAGACTATTAAAATTAGAGTTAGGAAAATGAGTTTCAGATGATTGAAAAGATAATTTGTCACTCCTGCAATTCTTGATGACCACATACAATATAAATGTCCCTAAATTCTTTGCCAAATGAAAGTCATTAATTGATCTGATGGGTTTGTACAGAAGCCCAAAGCTATGTCAAGAAGTCTGAAGCTGTTTTTGGGCACAGCGGAAAGCTGTCATGATCAATTATGATCTGTCTCTTCCTTAGAGTAGGAATGGCAGATATTTGGTACCACTGTCTTCCATTATGGTTGAAATGTCTATAACTAATCAATTATTCCTTTTTATGGACTCTGAATAGGTGCCTAGTAGCCTTCTCAACCTAGTGTGCCCACAGGCCAAACCTAAGCAATAGATTTTAGTCAGGAGGTGATGATTCTGTCCCTACCCTGCAGTTAACATAAAGCATCCTGACCTGAAGAGAGGGGGAAGCACACCAGTCAGACCATTTTACAATGAAATACAACATCACCAATATGTTGGATACTATTTTTTTCTAGTACTGAGCCTAGAACCTCATATATATAAGTAAGCAATAGTCTATCAATATGTCCATCTACAACCTTTTAAAATTTCTTTGTATTTTGAGAAAGGGTCTCATTAGCTTGCCAAACCTGTCTCTGAATGCCTTCTGTAGCCCAATCTACTCTATAACTTGACAATTATTCTGTCTCAGCCTGCCAAGTAGCTGGGATCATAGATTTGTATCTCTAGATCCAGCTCTATGTTTATTTAAAATCTGAAAATGTTTTGAGGTTGAATATGCTTTTATGCATGGTGCATTTTACACAGTAGCCCTTCAGAAAGTACAGAGTTGAATTAAATGCCCCAACACAATCTCACAGCCTTCTTTGGTGAAGGACTGGGGGACTATTTCCTCTTATGTTGTAAACTTTTCAACTCTCATAGTCTGGACTAACACCTTATGTATTTATATCTGAGACCTTGAGAGGTTAATTTATTTGTCAAAACTTACATTTGCTAGGAGTGGGCCACTCCACATGTGGATTTGGGATGGGAGGTGTATGCTGGGTGTATCCCGTTCCTGTTGGCACAGGACCATCTTGCAGCTCTAGATGGCTGAGACTTGAAATGGTTTCATTGGGTCACCATGCAGGAATCATTAGGGTCACAATTTTCCCAGAGTAGTGGCTATGGCTTTGTAACAGGCGTTGGTGGCTGCCAGTATTCCTTGACTTATGGCTACAACTCTCTTGTCTATGCTTTGGATCCTAAATTTTCTTTTGTATCCAACCTCCTTCTGATTCACTCCTGCTGGATAACCTCCAATCATGGGGCCCATCATCACATCTACAAAGATCACTGTTCAACATTTACAAGTTCTAGATCAGGGTCTAATTGTTTTTTGGGGGGGGGTGAGAAGTGAGCCTTAAGGGTCACCTTTAAATCCACTATAGTGATTGTTAGTATGAATCCTTGGTCCACAAGATCTAGGTTTGATGGTGATCAGCACTGGGATAGGTTTCTATGCTTTTCATTCTTCATGCAAAAAGCAATGATAAGCATAATAGTTACTGCATAGTGGCTGTGAATATTAAATAAGGCAATAATAATAAAGTTCCTAGGACAGTTCAGCTTCATTAAAAATTTCTTCTTGGATGCCATCTCTTAGGCACTCATTTGTCTTGCCCTCTCTAGTCACTGTATCTGCAGAGTGTTCAGAGTCATTGGTATGCCATTAACTCATTTAACTTTTACCAAGAGGTTAAACTTCAATTAGCATTAAGCTTCCTGCCTTTCAAACTAAGCTTGTTTTGACCAAATGGCTCTAGATTTATGTAAACCCTGTACTTTGGTGACATCCTTGTTGCAGTGATGTTTTGCAGGCCATCTTCAAGACTATTGATGGATGTCTGCTCCCACATTAAGCAAACACAGAGGCTCTATTGTGCGTCACAGTTTTTAACTTTTAAATGATTTCTCAATTCCTTTTACTAGTGTGATGGCCAGAGGCTCTGAATGCACTTTTGATTAAAAATAAATTGTCTCACAGTATTTTCAAAGTGTTTCTTTATCAAAGAAAAGAATTCTATGGTCACATTAGACATTAATACTTATGTTTTTAAAAGGGAAAAAATGTACCTGTCTTCCAATGATGATGGAAGGGGCTAATTATCTTGTCACAGTAGAGTAGAATTTATTCTTAAATCATAAAATTTGGCAGTTAACAGACTACTTACCAACAGTGAAATATTCCTTGTTAATATCTTAGTGTCTGAAGTTTTCCATGGCTTTCTCTTACAGAAATAGACAATCAGATCAGTGATTTTTTTTTAAATCATAAAATACTATATTAAGCAATGTATTGCTTTTAATTTAAAATGTAAGAAGTATAACAGTTAAAAAAGTTTTCTTTTTTCTTACTTGCCTTTCCTTTCAAAATATTGTAAATTATAAGAATGAGCCACCCACCAAGCAAACCAACAGTTCACAAATGCTCCAAGGATTAGATAAAAAAGTCAAAAGTTGCTTCCTGTGTATGCAGCTATGTATGTTCCTGTGTATGTAGCTGTGTATGTTCCTGTGTATGTAGCTGTGTATGTTCCTGTGTATGTAGCTGTGTATGTTCCTGTGTATGTAGCTGTGTATGTTCCTGTGTATGTAGCTATATACAATGATGCAGAAAACAGTGAGAAGGCTTTCATTAAGTTTCATATGTATCAAAACAGACAGTCAGGCAATTTTCCTCATATTTTCACATTTCCATTTTATTATTGATAGAATATAGATGATGACAGGGCCTGCCTCAGATGATTCCTGGGTAATAGCAGTGACTAGAACACAGGCATAGAGTAAGAATGTATCAGTGTTGGTTTCCAAAACAGTACTTACATTAAGAGGAAAGAGGGAAATGAATAGATTTTGACCATTTTCTTTAAAACCTTAATTTTTATTTCCATATTTAAGAGCTAAAGTTCTTGACCCTTCCTAACAACTGACCAGGAAAACTTCTACAGCATCACAATTCCTTCCTGAGGACAGAGGTTCAGCCAGTGTCCTTAAGCAGGAGGGCATGCTGGTAATATCTTTAGTGTACCATGCTCTCCTTTATAGCACTGAGATCATTTAAACTGATGAATCTCAAGTGAACACAGGCCCTGAAGTAAAGATTGCCATCATGGCCATTGTTTTATTTATTGACTTTAGGGCATTTATAGGACAAATACATTTGTATTCTTATAGTCTTGCTAAAGGGTCTTTTAGGAAAAAAATATTTAGAATTAGATGCCCAAATGACACCCATTACAAAGTAGAGGAAGAGAGAAAGAGCCATGTAGAACACACTTTTATATTCATACTGCATCTTTAGTTTCAGAAAAAAAAATGATTAGATGTCATCTCAATATTTTTAAGGTATGCCTTAGGGATACACAATAAGAAACATGTCAACTTTATGGATGGGGAACCTGACATTCTAAAACTTTAAGGCTTTCTTTGTGAGTACAAAAACAATGCAATGCTTGCAGATAATACTTAGCAATTAAGCATTTAAGTCATAAACTTCCTTTTTTATATGGAGTAAAATACACTTTGCTGTCAATTTTCAGTTTTGATGGCTACACACTGTACCTATAACATATCCCCTAGAACATTCCACAGAATGTAATTGTATGAGATAGCACTCAATCAGTTACTTGTCTACCTCCAATAATAAGGGTGGGTTACAAATATCCATGAATTTGTGAGACTTCATGAAATTTGGGATGTTTTGCCCATAGACAAAAGCACACATATCTGGGTAAATATACTCAGCCATGGGCTCTAGCTTTTAGTATCATACAAACCATAGTGAACTGTTTATGGCTACCTTAACTATTGAGATCTAAATAAAACAAAGAGTATGAAGCATCTCAATGTCTAAGCTATGTAGTTAATATTTTTGAAATCAAAATAAGGATTCTATCAGTTACAACAGGCACTAGGGGCTTAATGACTGCCTAAAGGACTAGACCCAAACCTCAGAAATGCACATTAGTGTAAAAGCTATTTATTTTCATATTGACAAATCTGCTCTGTACTACTACGAAACCCAGTAGTAAGCTATTAAGTTCATGGTATGGTCCATGTCATTAAGAATGCTTAGTCAAAGAAATACATTATTTGGTTAAATTATTTAATGATTTTGTTATGCTAAGTATTACAACCAAGTAGGAAATTGAGGAGTAGCATGAAAGACCCTAAGCTATGATTATCATGCACAGATAAACCAACATGTTAACTCATGAGATTGGATGTATCTTTATCAAGACATATCTGAACCCAGAACTGCTGATATATTCATTCCTTTGTCACAGTGTTGATCCCCACACTATTCCAGAAATACTTTATCATAGATAATTTTATTCATCATTGAACAATAAAACAACTTTGTCTACATGGATCTGAGTTGGTAAGAGGGTCATGAGCATGTAAACTACGAGCATATAATATATTAAGAAATGTGTAGTAGATATCCCTAAGTGCTGCACAAAGCAGCAAAATATGAAGGGAGGGTGTGTTTTGCTTATGGATATTGGTGGGGAAACACAAAAGCAGTCCTTTCCCAGAGATGTCCTTGAATTCCTTCGGAAAGAAACTGGTTTTACTAAATGGACAAAAGCCAGGGTTGTACCATCAATTTGCCGCGTGTCTTCAATTTCATTTCATTTAGTTTACCACAGCCACATACATGCAAGGAACTAGTTTTAAGCACTGGGGTTACAACACCAAAGCCAAAAGTCGGTGAACTTTGGGGATTTATGTTCTTCTAGGGAAGATAATCATCATGAAGAAAAGTAATAAAGGATCAAAATGTTATGTAGAAAATATGTGTTTAAGAGAATGACAGGGCTGGGGTCCTGACAGACCCACCTGAAGAGGCAATTTCAGTAGAAGTACAATGGAAAGAAACAGGGGAGCTGGCAGTAGATAAGGGGAAGATTTGAGAAGGGAAGGGAAGGCTTGTGCAAAGTGTCTGTCTGTAGATGAGGCTATTGCCTTTCGTGAACAAAGAAATGGGTGTAGTTATACACACCAGGCAAATAGGAGAAATATAGGAAGCTATTGGCCCTTCATACTTTTACACTATAAATAAAAGGGAGCTTGCAAAGTTCATCAGATGGAAAGATAATCTTGAGAACTTCCACCTAACCAAAATCAAAGCCAAAACCAAACCCAAAATGTATAAAAACAAAATGCTATCATCTCTTCTTTATCTGTTCTCAGCGTGCTCTTCTTTATCTGTTCTCAGCGTGTTGGTTAAAGCATAGACTTGGCTCCTGGATTGTTTTCATACTCCAGCTTCAGGATTTCAGGCAGAACATTTTAGCCTCGTCCTTTACCTATCCAGTATGGATAATAATCTCACTCATCACAGAGACCTGGAATGACCAAACAGCTAATACACATACAGGGCTTCAGTAGCACCTCCATTAATATTATTGTGATCATTTTACAGACTATGTGTTCTCACTAGCCTTCTGGGGCTCTGGAGCACAAGACCTGAGTGTGATCTTAACTGAGAAGCCCTATACATATACACAGAACCAACCCCAAAGACTATTATTAAAAGTTGTTTAGTATTTCATCGATAAGTGTTTTCTTATATTCTATGTTGAAACTCTATACAATACACTATTAAAGTTAATTTCATCTGCCTATGTTTACTTTTGAAAACAGACACTAGAGACTAGAAAGGCTTGTGTAAACTAGAGTTTAGGTAACAGATGTAGCTGGCATCACACTTCTATTAGGCACAGCTATTCTAGACAGTGTGCTAAATACTACAGACTCACAAATGTGAGTAAGGTTGATGCAAATTGCCGGGTAGCTCAAAAGACAGTTCTAATCATATGGATAAGACCAAGCGAGCTACAGGAGGAGGGCTGGAAGGTCACCTTGGCTCTCCTTAATTCTTTCTAAGAACTGTCTGATGCCTGTCTGTTGTTAGCAGCCTCTGGGAGACTACTGTGACTTACAAGTTAGTACATGTGATTCAAGAGAAATCCCAAGGAACTGTTCTGACACTTGCAGGAAGATGGATTCTCTATGTACTCACATCCCATGGTCACCCAAGATTTGTAGGAGAACAGTTATCATGTGGCTCACTCTTTTATCCTCAGGCATGGGGGAAAATTATGGCCCCATATTGTGTGAATCAAAAGACAATTTCAGGCATCTGGATTGACAGTCTAGCCAGCCATAAAGGGGTGAAGGAAGGAGTGATATTTCACTCTCAAAGTTTGCTTAGTATGTGTAAGTCTTAAAACAAATGTATAGAGCCACTGGAATTGTGGTAACTGGTAGCATGAACACCTGGTATCACTCAGTGAGCACATGATCTGTGTTCTGGCTCTCTGCTACATGCTTGGGAAACTTATCTCCTTTAATCTCAACCTAGTCCTATCATTTTTCTTTTCACGGTTCATGAAATTAAGGCTCAGAGAGGTTAAGTAACCTGACCAGTGTTTCATTTGTCAGTGATGGAATGGGGATTTGAATATAATACAGCCGGGTCTGGAGGCAAATGCTTTTAACTTTGTTTCTATCACTCTCTTCCTCAGACATGACAGCAAAGAACAACCACCATCACTGCCGGCATAGTAGCTTCTATAACAGCGAGAATATCAACCTCTAGTCTTCCCTGGACCGTGATGCTCAACAGATGTGTCGTCTTTCCCCTTTCCTGCCTTATACTTTGGGATCCTCAAATTGGCTTTAAACTAGAAGCACTTGGGAACCAAAGCCTTCTCTCCTAAAGAGGGCTGCTGTGGCATGCCTTTGGGTGTTATCTAAGGACACTTCCTTTTACAGGAAGGTGACTGTGCACTCAGAGAATGCTGATGCCTCTAGTAGAAATTAAGGAGATTGATCAGAGAAGGTATTTTCTTAGCTAATTTCTTGCTAAATGTTTACTTTTAAATTTCTAAGTTTCCCTCTGCTCAGGTTATGTCTCTGAGCAGAGGTAATTTTATATTGTATAGAGCTTGGATGTGTGACTTATTGGTTATAGACATTACTAGTTTATTAATCCCTCTTTCTACCTTTCTGAAAATGGAGCTTAAATGAAAGGATGATGGAGGGGCGTCAGGACCATCTGGGTGGAGTTGCTATTTATGAGATGACCATCCATCAAGTTTCACTGTTCAAAGCACACAGCTCATTTGGTATGTGGAAGACTCGAACTCCACAAACATTGTGCTGTGTGTGGGAGGTCCACTTGGTGGGGGGCACCATCGACAGAGGGAAAGTGAAGTTCTTCGTCTTAGGTTCATCATGATCTGTATCTGTGTGAGTGAACAGTCGTGAGTGAGATAGGATGCTCTGGCTGCATGTGTGTGGGTTCAATTAAGAAGTTCTCAGCACACCTCTTCTGAGAATTACCAGCAGAGGGGAAAGGTGCCAGGGAAAAGGTTGTTCTCTGATTACTTGAAAATGTCAAACTCCTTAAAAGCAAGGAGTTAGAGAAAGAAGTTTAGAAAATATAGCAAATCAAAACAAAACAAAACAAACAAACAAAAAACCCAAAACCAACCAACAAACAAACAAACAAAAACAAAACTAGACAGGTTTTACACACACATATCGAATTTTAAAGTAGAAAATAAAGATTCATGTCTATATCTTTCGATACAAAATTGGAAACACACTTTTCTTTTAAATAAAAAAACCCAAAAAACTATGGCCCTTCAAAGCTTATTACATAAGAATACATTTTATAAGAATACATGGAACTCTGCAGCTGTTAAGCGTAACTATAGAATAATTTGGTATTGAGTATAGACTGCACTTTAAATATTTACTGTGCTTGACACTCATGGGTATGTAGAAGTGTAGAATTAAAACTAACTTCTGTCACATTTCTCTCTCCATTGTAGTTCAAAATGAATTTTGAAATTAATTTTAAACCTATGTGGAGGGTGTGGGGCCGTTCCACCAGGGTCTCAAGCCTAATTTCACCTGTTGGAAGTACTGGCAGTGAAATCTTCTCTCCTTTGGGGGGAAATGCTCTGGTGAGAAGCTGTTTCAGCCTGGGTTATAAGCTCGTGGAAGTAGGAAGGATCGTTTGACCAGTCAATGTGGAAGAACAGAAGCCCATTGTTGCCTTTTCCCCAAGAGGCATCCCAGCTCCAGGTACTCCTGTGGTATTGCAAACAGCTCAGTTTCTCCCCATGCCCAATGGTATTGATTCAGTCCTCCACCTAACATCTGTAATGACCTTGGTATATTGTTCCTAAGAGCAGTCGTCAATAGTTACCCTTTAAGTGTGTCCCACATTGAAGTAAATTAATGGGCAATACACTTAGGACACCGTGAAAATCTCTAACTATATTCAGAGAGGGATGAATAACTATATTCATCTTCAGCATTTACACAAGCTTCACAGAGAATTCTTCATCAGGAGCTTCATTTAGATGCATCTACTAAACATACAGGATATCCTACACATTGCTCTAAGCACGGATGATACAAGGTTATGTAAAACAGAATTCTTTACTGCAAGGACCACACTGTGGTGAAACAAAACCACCACAGCAAATGATAAAAGACAAAGAAGAACAGGCAAACTGGGCTGGAAACAGGGACAGGGCAAAGTAAAAAGCCATCAAAAGTTTCATCTGTTTTGAATGAAAATTCTCTCTCTTCCTCTCAAATCTACATCTAAACACTCAAAAGAGCTCTCATTCCTACCTTTGGATCTATATAAAATCTTGGTCTCAGCATCTTCTCTGCTTCTTCTATGTCAACCTCATAAAAGTCTGAGGAGAAGCCACCAAACTTCTCTCTATGCCTTCAGTATTGCATCTCACTACTGCGGAGTTAGGGATTCTGTGAATGGAGGTGAGCGGGCTTCTCTGTAGTGTGAACTCAATGATTCCAGGAGTGGAGGTGAGATGGGTTTCTGCTGGCGTTCCAAATCACACTAAACTCCCAACGTCCTAACTGTCCACCCTTCCATTTTCTCCTGACCCCCAGGCCTTACCTTTCTCTTGTCGTCTGGGAAGCTCCAGCATTTATACTAGTCTGCTGCAGTTCTCCCTGCCCCCATGCTTTCAAGGTTAGCAGGCAATCAGAGCTCAGCTTCAAGCAGAGTGTCCCTGACCTTTCTCTCAAGCACAGCACTTCCTGTCCTGTTTAGTTTATCCACAGCACACATCACGTGTCCCTACCTGCTCATTATTTGCTTTATCGAGAGTTTATCTAGTCTCACCAGATTGCTTCCAAAGAATAAAAGTCTCCAAGGACAGAAAAAAAAATCTTGATTAGATATTTGCTAAGGAAATTAACTTTTAAAAATCAGGAAGGTAAATAGACTGAAACAAGCAGGCATGAATTACAGTTGAAGGGCAAGGAAAGTGAAAGGGTTCAAATCTAGGATGACTTACAGTTAGGGACCTTTAGCGATCAGAGCTGGAGGCTCTGGTGGGGGAGGTAGACAGATAGCTGCTATACACTAAGCTATATTCCGTTCCTCCCCAGTTCAGATGCTGAATCACAGCTTCCAGTAGCTTAGAATGTGATGACATTTGGAAAAGGAAGCCTTTAAAGAGGTGATTAAGTTAATGTAAAGCTGTCTGAATGAGTAGCCATCCAACCTGCCTTGTATCTTGTAAGAAAAAAAGAAATGCAGACACACAAGGAGACACCAGGAAGGATCCCATGAGCCCTTCAAGGACTCAGTAAGAAGACAGCTGTCTGCAAGATGCAGAGAGGCCTCAGGAGAAACCCAGCCCGCTGGCACCTTTATCTTCAACTTCTAGACTCCAAGAGTACAACAAAGGAAATTTCTGATTTTGAGACCACGTACTCCCTGGTGTTTTGATACAGAACTTTGGATTTATGCGGCAGGTCTCTGCCACTATGAAGTGGGGTAGAAGTGAGAGGAGATAAGGCCTATGTTTTATGAAGTCAGCACTGATTGCACAGAACACTGACTGGAAGACAGGAAGACTCCAGATCCCTGGGAAGCATGGTGGATCTAGATCAAGAGGAAGAGAAGCCAGAGGTGAGCATACATCAGGGGGGACATCAGTCAGTGCTGAAGAGATGATCTGACACATTAATGGGATATTGACACCTGACATGCAATATGATTTAGTAAAAACTGATGGTACAAAGAGTTCAGCAAATAAGACATAAATTTCAGTGGTCACATCATCTGTTAGAGAGTGTCAACATGGAATGTCATATGCCACTACATATTGCAGTGTAGTCCGCCTTCACACTGTTCCAGAGGAAAGGGCTACATGTTGTGAAGGGCCCTATGAAGATCCATCCCTTCTGGTTAGCACATCATTAAACCCAAGAAGTTTCATGAGGAAATCTCTGTAACTATCTAAAACAAAAATGCTCTTTATATTTAACTGATTATCATTGTTTGAGAGGCACTTTCTCCCATTTCTGAGCTGTAATGTTTTAGAAATTAACATTTGGGGACTGTGTTCAAATGCACTAATACAGCTTTAGCATAAGCAGAGAATCATGGTCTGGGAGACTTCTAGTTCCCACAGAAACACCACTCAACATTATTTTAATGAGCCAGAAGAATCAATTAAAAACAAACAACCAAAAAAAAAAAAAAAACCAGAACAAAAAGCAATACTTGATTTTTCCATAGACTGATTGCTACCAGATCTAAAATACATTAAAATCTTCTAATTGGATTTCCTCTTGCACTTTGAAAAAACAAAAACCAAAACAAATAAAAACATGATTTCTGAGGAACTATGCTTCAAATGCAGAGTCATGGGGGTTGGTTTTTGATTTAAAACTCTGACTAGAGACTAGAGATCTCCAGGCTTTCGTACATTGCCATCAGTTTGTACCCAAGGGTGCCCATGTGCAGTGACTTACACGCAATGCGCACATATGCCTTCCGACTCTTCGTAGTGCCTGCTGAACTCCAGGCCACACACTGGCACCAGTAATCTTCAGGCCCAAACAGTTCCTCCACCTGCTGGCGTGAAATCTCAATGCTTACTTCTCTCACAATGAGACCTGACAAGAGAAACAAAGGTTCAAGTCTAGAGAAAGCTTGCGCAAATGAAACATAATACAAACACACTCCTTCCAGGGATCCTATTGATGCCATTGGTCACCATCTAGATATTGCCTCTCACCTATCACTTTCTGCGGGCTCTAGTTACTGTATTCTACATATGTATTCTTTTATTTGCTATTTCAGGTCTTCAATATTTATCTGAAGATGAAAGTGGAATGGGTCTATAACCCCGCAGGATAGCATTTCCACCTACTTAATTCTATAATATTCGTTTCACACCGGGCAATGGTATCATCTTGTCTATTGTGTTTCCTAAAGATTCTATTTATTTAGGTTGTGGCTAAGATGCCCAGATACTGAAAGCAGCTTTCCACAAAAGAGCCTTCCTAGTAATTTACACACACACATTTATATAAAATAATCTGAACCTATAAAATCAATGATAATTTAAAAACCACTCTAACAGATGCATTTAAAATATAATAGTAAACCATTTTTATTGAAATAAATTATAGTTTCAATTAACCACATAATATACGAGTTTGTAATTTTTTTCTGTATAATCATTTAGAAGCTCACTTTTCTCTGTAATTGTAATGTAACCGAAATACCAATGAAGTGTCTTCAGCTACAGTGTTGAAATAACTTCAATTTTTGTAATTTGACTAACAAAAGTTGAACCAAGGCTTTAGGATTACAATTTCAGTGGTATTCATTTGAGGAATTAAGGTGATTTCAGAGATTCACTCTACAATGTGTCTCTATGCACTTACCAGGAGAGATTAACTGAGTGATATATGTGGACAACAGCCAATGCACACAGAAATTGAATAGACACATTTCCAGAATAGAGTGCTCAGTGACAGCAACAGCAGAACACCCAGATGGAGCAAGGGAACTTTCTCTAAGTCAAGAATGGACACAGTAAGAATGATGGAATGTATCGCTTTTGTTTGTAAACTTTATATCCACTAATCCAATCATTGTCCATTGATACTTTATCAAATAGCAGTTATGTTTAATATACTATATTTGGTACTTGTGAAATTCAAATGAACAAGATAGGTTATTCATCTAACTTTAATGAATTACAGATATCCAATGATATATATGGTAAAGAAGGTTTATATTAACAATTGGATAATCTAATTTATTAATGTGGAATACTTATGTTCAATTCTACAAAAAAGCTGTATAGGGATAAGAGTGAATGACAAGGGAACTCAGTCTATTAAGAATGATCTCATAAGAAGGAGTTACTTTGTTTATATTATACGGAGAGAGGCATTCAACATATAAGATGGATTAATAAAGGATGATGAGTTTGGGAATCAAAAAGGCCACTGATCACTGGCCACAAATAGCAGTGGTATGAAAGGGAAGTAGAGACAAGAAAGGGTTCAGTTTGGCCATTTGGATTCTTATGGTTCTCAAAGCGGGACTCCTAGAAAGGATTCTTTGCCATCACTTGAAGACCTGTGGGAAAAGCATATTCTCAGACCCTGCTCCAGACTCAATCAGTGGGTAACTTTGGGGGTGGGACCAGGCAATTTTGGGGTTTTAACAAGCCTGCTGAGTAATGGTGTTTGCTAAATTAGAGAATTCTTGTACATAATGTTTAATAATTTGGATTTCTTTCAGAAAACCATGTATAGCATGGGATGTTTTAAAGTATTGCTGAATATATATTTGAGATAAGCAATATCTATACATTCGGGGTGTGTGTGTGTGTGTGTGTGTGTGTGTGTGTGTGTTTAGAGCTTAATAAGATACAAGTGTTATGATGTATAAAAATACTTTTATTATAGGTGACAGAAAAAGGTATGGCTCTGGAGACCTGAAAAGGAGTACCCAAAATATTTTCTAAACACCTAAAATGTAGTCAAATCATTTCAGAGATATCAGAGAACTTCATAGGCACCCAACAGAGATAGGTGCCATCCCGTAAAGGAATGAGCAGTAGTTCCTACCGAGGACTTATGGAATTTGAGTCATAAGCCCTTAGATCTCCTGAAGCCTGAATTATATTGAAGCCCAGGACAGCGTGTATCACATATCCAGGACAAGATAAGATCCTGAACAGATAACTCTATTGTCAGATATTTGTAATTTAATGTTCTTTCAAAGTTTCAGAATTACTAATTCTTTTATATTTATGTAATAGCCAGCTTAAAAGGTAATTTCAGACAAATGGCATAGTCCAACCCTTCACAGGCCAGCTGTGAAAACGGCACAAAGAGTTACACTCATTGATGTCTAACTAATACAGCAATCTTCAGAGCAAATATTGTTGCTGTTCTGTATGTTTCCTAGGTTCTCCCTAGGTCTCAGTTTTCCAATCTTCCTTCAGTTTTTCTCATTAACATCTGGAAAGCTTTGTCAAATAAGGAAACACATCTTCCTTTGCCAAGCTCCACCTTCTTTTTCTCAGTACTTGCCAGCATTTAGTGTTTTTGCCTGCTCTCTTGCTAAAACATGCCCTCTTCATGTGGAAGTCCAGTCACTGGAAATAAAACTCTTCCTTTAAAGTTGTTGCAGGAAACCCACAGTCACCAACGGCCTGATAAACCAGCAGTGTGTATTGACTTCTAACAATAATGGGTCTTTCTAAAATGCAGAACGGCAACAAATGGGCTACAGATATTAGAACCACATACAAATATTTTGTGTCCTGAGATGATAACCTCAGGTTTCATTCCCCTCCCATTTACTTAAAGTAATTACAGGAAACCTAATTAAATGGTGGTGCAACTTTACTGGGTCCAGCGTATCCTTAAGACTGAATAGGTTCATGAATGTTTCTAGTAACCACAAATCTGAAACCTTTTAAGAAGCCACAGACCAAGCCTCTTGCCACAGGAGCTATGCATAGTATGAATGTTCTGAATTATGTGATCCAGGCTTCCCGTGGGCACTGGAGTCTGGCACACATGAAGGGCTGTCTTCAGCTTCACAGACGCCCCATTCAGGAGTCCATGAGCTAATTACAGTTGTGCACAGTTACTTGGCCATGTGGCCCACACCCTTTACATGCCAATATTTGGTCACTGATAGAATAAGAAAGGACAGTAGCATGAAGTATCTAAATCTTAGAGCTCTGTATTCCTTAAAAGTTTCTTCATTACTCAGGCTCTCAGCTGCATAGTTATGTACTTTTTTTTCATTGCTATAGGTAATTTTGTGACATTTTGATCATCAAACAAGTTCCTAGTGATTTCTGTAAAAGTAATATCTTTTCTCTTTGAAAGCAGAATTTCAGATCTTCTTGAAGTCCTGAGATGCAAGAAGCAAACCTTCTTGAAATGTGAAATGCCATCAGCATTACTTCCAAGGAAGACTGCTTTGAAGAGCCTTTGGGAACTTGAAATGGGGTTCGGGTTATTTAGGCGGCTGGGGGAGGGCTATGAGATTTATCCAAATACAAATGAGTGGTTTCCATCACATCTGATAACATCAAAGACTTCCCATCACTTTCTTTAATAGTGGCATCTCAGAGATGCAGGCTGTTTGAAGTCTACAGTCATTAGTGTCTATAATAGGATTCATCGTGGTTTGGTAAGCAGTATGCAAGGAACTGATTAGCTTGTTATACCAAGAACACTTACAATGAGTATGAATGTACACTGGGTAATGGGAAGTTTCAAATGGATTTGAGTGAGTCCCCTGGTGAGACTCCACATAAATAAAACAGTGAAACCTGCATATTGTAATCATTTGATCCAAATATATGTATCATTGATTTTAAAAACTGGTATTCCCACAGAAATCTGATACTTAGTCCAATGAAATGACTATATGTTGAAAGTTCACTAAAGTCAGCATTTTGTTAAGTCATACAAGTAAAAAGATATGCTAGACATCAACCAGCCTGAAGTTGTTAATTTATTGTATGAAAGGTCCTTTTTATAAGTCAATTCTTAAAAGCAATACACCAATCTGTTACAATCATTCTGTAGATTTATGGATGGATCAATGTACAACATAAACTAAATAAGTATAATTCAATATATAAATAGAATCAAAGACAGAAACCAAACAATGTCATTAAATACAGAAAAGGCCTTTGACCAAAATCAACATCTCTTCATAATAAAAGTTATGGACAGTCTAGGGACACATGGGATACATGTCAACATAATAAAAGTAACATTAAAAAAAGTCCATGATCAACATTTTGGAGAAACATTCAAAGCATTTCTACTAAAATCAGGAAGAGTATAACGGTGTCTACTCCCACCACTAATGTTCTATATAATCACTTGAGGTCATGACTGCAGTAATAATGCATTTAAGAAGCAGATAAAGGTAACGCAAATAGAAAGGGAAGAAGTCAAAGTAGCCTTATTTGCAAATGATTTATTTCTCTATATAAAATAATCTAAATGCTCTACCAGCCCTGACAACCAATAAACACATTCAGCAATGTAGTAGGATACAAAATTAACACACAAAATCCAGTAACCTTTCTATTTACCAACAATAAAAATACTAGGAAAAAAGTCAGAGAAATAATATCTTTTGTGGTAGTCCCCACAAAATTAAAGTGTCATCCAGGCTCCACTTCTCTATCTGTAGCAGTGTGATTGTCCACAACCACACAACCAGTAGTTACTGAGGACTTCTGGGAGCTCAATCTCCTTAGGCAGCAGTGAGCTTAGCAAGAGAACAGACTATGGAAGACATCTTCAGTGAGACAGCTCATTTTAATTATTAGAAGAAAGACTATTTAAAGCTTTGGGGGTGAGAAGGGCTATTGGGGTAAGTGTACATCATTGGCCTGAGCCAGGGCATTGGGGGTGCCTCATTTGCCTAAGGAGGAATTCTAGGTGATGAGGGGCATGACCCTAGAAGGGGTTAAGAAGTTTAACCTCCTGGCTACTGGGCTATATGACCTTCTCAGGTAGGCAAAGGTCTTAGGGCACAGGGCCATGTGCACCAGGTCTTGCAGGCCCTGGGTATGTGGGGAATGATCCTACTCCTGCTGATCTCAAGGAGATATTTGGGTGGTTTGAAAATGCCTTGACCCCATAGCTTCCAGGCTTGCTCCCCATGGCTCCCTGGGCCCACATACTTGTATAGTGAGAACTTTAAGACAATGAAAAAATAAATTTGAGTGACTAACCAACCAATTGAGTGTATTTAAAGTCCACTCCATGAAATGGAACCAGTATGTGACACTGCTTCTCTGGCCAAGAACTTGAGACTAGATAGACCAGGGACATAGGAGACTATTGTTATTCTAAAGAATTATTGCAGCAAAATGACCCTTTGCAACATTCTGCTATAACCATAGATCAGTATCTCGCGCAGCCATCATCAAAGAAGCTTCCTCCTATGGAAGATGGAAACAGATATAGTGACCCTTAGGTAGACAACATGTAGAGAGTACAGTACATTGGAGGACTCAGTACTAAATGAGATACATGTATCCATCAGTTCCCTCCCCACATAGCTCATGGAATCCTTTAGTAGAAGAGGCAGAAAGATTTAGGAGTCAAAGGGAATCGAGAGCATGAAAGAAAAAAGGAGCATATAAAGTCACACAGACTGAGGCAGCTTGCACAGTGCAAGCATAGTTCTGGGGTTCCAGGGCTGAGAAGGGAAGTAGACACAATCCCATATCTCTAACTCAGAAGCTATCTTCAATTGGTAATACTTACAAAGGAAAAATTAGTTTTCTCCAATGGAGCCTTACTGGGCATACGAACCTTTCTTAAAATCATGTGGCATGCCCAGCAGTAGATGGCCAACACAAAACGGTATTTTTGGAGATTTTCCTGTCTCATATGGATTTGTCAGTTCTGTCTTTTTTTTTTAGGTTTTACTTTATATGTTTTTTTTGTTGTTGTTTATATGTCTTGTCTTCAAGTTTTGGGTTTTCATGGAACATCTGTTTACAAATGTGTATGTATCTTTATATGCACATAGATATTTTTTGGTGCTTCCTCTTTAGCTGTTTGTTTTTCTGTTCATTTGTTTGTTCTGTTCATTTGTCTGATTTAGATTCCTGTTCGTTTTGTAATGACAGAAAACAAGAAAGGATGTGGACTCGGAAGGAGGAGAAGGCAGGGAGGAACTGTAACAAGTGGACCATAATCAGAATATATTGCATGGAAAAATCTATTTTCAATAAAAAAATTAATTAAAATAAAAAGATAAAGAAAATCACAGCAGATGGAAAGATCAGTAATGTTCATGGTTGGTTACATTAAAATTATGAAAACATTTTTATTGTACCAATAGTAACATATAGGTTCAATAGTTTCTACATAAACATTTCAAAACAATTATTCACCAAAATTGGAAAAAAATTAATTTTAAAGTTTGCATAAGCCAGCAAAGACTCAGAATAGCCAAAACAATCGTAAATGATAATAATCTTATAGGAGTTATCAAAATCCCTGACACTGTGTTATATTACAGAAGTGGCACTGAAAACAGCATGGTAACTGACATAAAAAAATAAATATATCAATCAATTGAACAGAATTGCAGACCTAGTTATAATCTTAGGGCCATACTACCAGATGATTTTGACAAAGAAGATAAAAAATATATGTTGGATAAAAGCCAACTGTCTAACAAATGGTGCAAGTAAAATTGGATAGTTAAATGTAGAAGAACAAAATTAGATATGTCTCTCATGCAATATAAAACTCAGCTCCAATGGATCAAGGACGTCAACATAAGACATGATATCCTGTTAAAGGGGAAGGAAATATATTTCAATTTATAGGCATAGTAAAAGAATTTTTGTACAGGACACTAGTACCACCAGCATTTGGATCAACAATTGAGAAACAGTATTTCATGAGAGTAAAAGCTTCTTTACAGTAAAAGACATAGTAATTCCATTGAGGAGGAAGTCTGCAGAATAGAAAAATTCTTTGACAGCTATATATCTGGAAGGTAGTTATCCAGAATATAAAAAGAACTCCCCCTAAAATTAAACACCAAGAAAAGAAGTAATCTAATTTTAACCTGGTAAACAAAGAGTCCTCAAAAGAAGAGACAAATAGACAATAAATATACTTTAATGTTCAATATTCATAACAATCAGAGAAGTGAAAATTAAACATAGTTTGAGATTTCATATTACCTTAGTCAGAAAAGCTGAAACAAAAAAAATAACAGGAAATATTGGAATGGATTCAGGGGAATGAATACTTATTCAGTGTTGATGCTAGTGCAAGCTCATGTATCCACTATGAAAATCAGTGTAGAGGTGCCTCAAAAAGCTAGAAAGAGATAGAACATAGTATAATCCACCTAGATCACCCCTTGGTATATTCCCAAAGGACTGCACATCCTGTTACAGAGACACTTACTCATTCATGGTCGTGATTACTTCATTTATAACAGCCAGGAAACAGAAACAGCCTAGGGATCCATCAACTAATAGATGGATAATGCACGTAGTACACTTATACAATGAAACATTGTTCAGCTATAAAGAAAAATGCAGCTATGCAACTCATAGGTAAATGGATAGCAGTTGAAATAATCATTCTGAGTGAGGTTAACTGGATCTAGAAAGTTGAACACTGCTTATTCTCTCTCACATGTTGATGCTAGATTGAATCTTCAGAAATATGTGTCTAAACTGTAGTACTCCAGAGGTTAGGTAATCAGTGAAGGGACTTCCTATGACATTGGAGAGAGAATGCAGCAGATATATAGGGAGACTGAGAATAACAACACAGGAAGAATTAGATGAGGTTGAGGCGGAAAGCGAAGTATAGACAATAGAGTATTTGGAAAGAGAGTTAATGCTAAAAATCTTTAAAAGGAGCTTAAAATGAACTTACCAGATAACAGGGAGACACTGTTTCTCCCAGACACCACAGGTTAACATATGAAAAATCCAGTACCAGGTACTCGTAATTTATTTTTGAGTTGTTGGCCAGCAGGATCCAATAGATCTCCCCTAAGAACATGATGGGCCATCACCCTCGTTCTTGGCTATCCTCTAGAACTTAATGGTGATACCTTATTGCTGAAGATACCACACACTCGAGTCATAAGATATAAAGAAATCAAGCTAGTACCAACATGGAAACTTCATCTTTACTAGCTATCTTTCATAATACTAGAACACTCTATGAAGAATACTTGGAGGAAAATTAATCAATAACCTTACCTATCTGTGACCCCTATGAGCTATGATAGTATCTGGTTGGCATGATAATGGTCAATGTCATCCATCTGTATCTGCATTGCACTCCAATATTTCACTAAGCCCAAGAGAAAGCAGACTTTGGGGCTATGTTTACCTGAGCTGCACTTCTCATTCTTTACAATGACTTTATCTTTCCTATTGCAAAAGGAAGTTATGAGATATCATATCCTGCAGGCTTGCCAATTTAGCTTCCCCTAGCAACCCCTGTAATGGGAACAGAGCTGCAGAACCCTGACAAATCTCATTCCAGGACATTCACAGCTAGGCCACGAGCTGGTGGGAAATGCACAGAGTTGCAGGTAGTGGTGCTCTGGAATGCATTACAATGCTTTATTGAATTAGTGTGGTCTCCTTCTCAGGCTCTCGTTCAGCCCCTAATCCTATTAGTCTTCACTAATATGATCTGAAATATGAAACATGCCAGCCCTAAATGTCTTAATGTAAATTAAATCACAAAACCCTTGTCATTCTTTGAAAGGATATCTATGTTAAAAATTGTTAGTTGTTCCAACAGCCTCTACCTTTCAGTGTAATAATGAAACTACGGTAACTTAAAAGGCAGAACTTCACAATCAACATACTGGTTTATGTTAGACAATGTCATTTGACAATAATTAAATTATAGCAGGAAAGGTAGACCTTGTAAACACAGTTAACTGTTTTTTGAGTTATTTTCTATGAATTTTAATATATCATTAATTAGAAGTAGACTAATATAAATAAAATTACTTATGTAATTTAGAATTGAAACAGTAGTGTGTTATCCTTATTATTCCTGTAATTTTTCTAATATTACTTATCCTTGTGATGAAGAGGAATTTATAAAATAGAAACATAAAGATTGAGTCATGAAGAAAAAAGAAAATCTGAAGTGATCAATGATGAGTAATGAAACTGACTCAGTAATAAACTATCTCCGTCTGAAAAAAATCTCAGGGAATGATGGTTTCATTGCTAAGTGATGCCAAATAAAGAACTAAGAATAATTCTTTTCAAATCCTCACAAAATTAAAGATGGAACTCTCTCATATTCTTTTTATCTGACCAGCCTTGTCCTCAAATGAAAACTAGACAAAGACAGTACAACAAAAAAGAGAAGTCAATGACTGAGGTGGACATGATGTGAAAGTCCTCCAAATACTAGGGAGCTGAGTTAAATAGCCTACTAAAAGCATCACATACTACTATTTAGTAGGGTTTACTTCTCACATGGAAGGAAAGCTTATCATGCATAGATCAATCATTGTGGTAACAAAATGAAGGAAAGAACTTTCTTTTCATCACAGTATGGAAAAGGTCCTTAAAAAGCTCACATTCATTCATGGTTCAAAATAGTGGTCACAACAAGTGAGACAGAAAACAACCACAGTACAACATAACACAATGGTACATTTGATAAGCACTGGCTCTAAAACAAAGAGCAAGACAGAGACATTCATCTTCACCACTTACATTTAACACAGCATTGACAGTCCTTACCAGAATAATCAGGCAAGAAAAAGAAACAAGGGAACCCAAAAGGATGAAGTTATACTGCCTCATCTTAGAAAATAACATTATCTTGCATATAAAAAATTCTAGATTGCACCAAAAATTGTTTGGATTAATGAACAAGTTCATTAAAGTTCAAAAGATAGAAAACTAACACACACAAACACACACACACAAACAATCAGTACTGTTTCTATACATTGACGTCAACCTAGAAACGGGAAGTGAGCAAGTCCAATAAAAACAAACAAAAAAGAAATATCTAATATGATCTTAAACAGCTCTATAATAAAAGCTACAAAAGATTAATGAAAAAAGATTCAAATGAATAGAAAGATATCATATATTCATCGATTAGACAGATTAATATTGGTAAAGTACCCATACTCCTAAAACAATCTTCAGATCCAATGTACTCTTCATCAAAACAACAACACTGTCTTTTACCAAAGGAAGACCACAATCCTGGAATTCATATAGAATCAAAGAAGATACCCAAAGATATCTATGAAGAAATACAAGAAACTGAAAGATTATGTACTCCCAAGTATACTGCAAAATGGCAGCAATAAAAACAGCATGGTCCTGGCATGAACAGACACATGAGCCAAGGGGAGCAGTGAGGCAGTGGCAAACTCATGCCTTCATAGTCAATTTGTTTTCAATAGAGATTCTAAAAATATACAATGATGAATGGTCTTCTTAATGATAATAAAATGAAATTCCTATATGAACAAATATTAAAACCAGGCACTCATACCACCTATTATATAGAAACCATATATCTATTTCCATTCAACATGAATTAAAGGCTTAAAACTATGACTCAAACCTATAGCATGGCAGAAAGTGGACTGCATTGATCTGGGCAACACTATTGTTATAAATACAAACCAGATATTCATGCAAATGGAGCAAAAATAGAGAACTAGGATTTAATCAAACCAAAAGCTTTGTAATAAGAGCTTAATATACCAATCTTAGAAGGAACTCAACTATCAAGAAAAAGAAATATGCTTAAAAAACAAAACAAAACAACAACAACAACAAACTAAGCAAAGGACTTAAACAGATATTTCTCGAAAACAGACATAAGAATACCAATTATATGAAAATTAACTCAGCAGCATAAATAATGCTAAATGGAAATCATATTAAAAACATGAGCTATTCCTCACAAGAGATAGAATGGACATTGTTCACAAAGGACAAAAGATAAGTGTTGAGAAGGATGTACAATCAAGCTCTTGACACACTTGGTGAGACCCTAGATTATGACAGCCTTTATGAGAAACAGTATGAATGGTCATTTAAAAACTAAAAGCAGAACTAATATGATCCAGAAAGGTCTATGTCATTCTTAAGCTGGTCTAGATATTACTGCAGAGATTTCTTTGTTTCTCATTATTTCTATGAGTACATTGAAGATATTTTTCAGAAATTCTGCCATTTAAAATCTGCAAGAGGATATATGGAGAGAGACAGTTAAAATTGAGGGCAATTTGACGGGTAGTGTTAAAACCCAGTACAATAGAAGCTGCCTAAAATGTATACGCATGTGAAGGGGGTATAACGAAATTGCCAAATAATGAGGGAGACCCAGCTCACTATCTCTTGTCACCAAATGAAACTTCCAGTGTAAGGATTGGATCACAACTATTTTACTTGTTGGTCAAAGGTGTCAGCTTTTGCCATACTAAAGTTGCTCTCTACAAACTAAGAGCAAGATTCTGTTGAGGAAGACAACACCTACACAACTCATTAAAAACTGAGAAGTTGTGCTGGTGACAGTGAGCCTTCACTTTTCTGTGCTAGTATCTTTGGCACATGAAGGAACTCTGCATGCTAACAAAAGAGAAATGTAAACAACAACCCAGCCACAAACTCTTTGATCTATAGTGGTGTCCTGCCTATACAATACACTAGTGTAATGGTGGCACAAAACTTCTGGGAGTGACCAACCAATATCTGATTTGATTGAATGCCCACCTCAGGAAATAGAACATATACTCAGCACTGCTTGGCTGACCCAGAATCTGAAGCTAGACAGCCCAGGCATCTAAACAAATACCACTGTTCTAGAACAGGCAGGCAACACGAAAATGTAGCAAACAACTCCTAATGACCTTCTACTGCACCTGTGTTTCTTAACCATCCTAATGTGGCATCCCTTTAATACAGTTTCTTATATTGAGGTGACCTACATCCATAAAATTATTTTTATTGCCAGTTCATACCTGTAACTTTGGTAGTTATAAATCTATAAATGACAATATAAATATCTGATATGCAGGATATCTGAGAGGGAATCACAACCCACAGGTTGAGAACGAGTGCGCTACATTCATGGGTCATTGCCATCATCAGCGAAGTTTTCTCCTACAGCTGATGGGAACAAATACAGTGGCCCACAGCTAGACATTATTCAGAGAATGAGAGATCTTAGAACACTTAGTCCTCATTGGGATGGTGTTTCCATCAAATCCCTCCTCAGGGCTCACGAAACCCTGTGAAAGAGGAGGCAGAAGGAGTACAAAAGCCAGAGGGGATAAAGGACTCCAGGAAAGCCATGCCCTCTAAATCAACATGATTAACATTCAAGGAAACTCACAGAGACTGAAGCAGCATGTATAAGGCCTGCCTGGTTCTGCTCCAGGTTAGTGCTTTTATGGGGTTCCTCAGTGTGTGAACCAGAGGGGCTCTTTTACTTCTATTTGCTTGTTTTGTCCAGTTTGATATGTTAGCTTTAGTTATATTTATTTATATGATATTCCCTTAGAAGTCTGTTTTTATTTCCTAATGAGAAAATGAAGTGGAGAGGATCTAGATGAAAGGGTAGGCAGAAGGAACTCTGAGGGCTAGAGAGAACCAGGTATACTATGTGACAAAAACATCTATTTTTAACAGCAGGAAAAAAGTCTACCTTCTATAAATTATATCTATTCTCCAAGTAACTTAGATGATAAAATCCAATCCTTAACACAGGCACAGAGATCTTCTAACCATGGTTACAATGTAGTTCTATGCAGTATTGTCTATACTGATCTACTTAATAAGAATGAATCACAGTTTAGAAAATTCTAAAGCTTTTTGAAGAAAGATAGGATAATCTGGACTCAGGTAGACAGTGGGGGAAATGGAGACTTGGACCATTTGAGGTGATCGTTGAAGCATGATTGGGTACAAAGAAAGAGGGAGAGATAAGACAAATCAGGAAGAATGGCATCAAGGAGAGGAGCACAGAAAATAAAACAAACAGACCCTTAGCTACAGAGGAGCTTACGTGGGCTGAGGAAGGAGTGGCTGTTGAACGAGACAGAAGCCAGATCCACAGTGAGCTCTGAGTGGCAGTCTGCGATATGTGCTGTGTGGAACACGAAGACTGGACATTACAAGTAGATGAAATGACATTTTTAAACATGGCACATGCTTTAGGAAGATTAATCTGTGTTTACTAGTAATTTGTCTTGAAGAGAATTTCAATAATTTTCATTTTAATTATTATAAAATTGTTTCAAATCTATCACCCTGCATCAAGTCATTTTTCAGAAGTGTTGAGAGCTGGTTGGTTGTTTGGTGACCTTCTGAAAACACTAATAATGAAAAACAGGCATATGTGTCAGGAGTAATAATCATTTGCACTGCTGGCCTTTCATTCTGCACTTACTCCAAATGACTTGGAATCAGGCAGCAAGAGCAGCCAACCTTTAGTGACAGCTACGTCTAACAGTCCAGACTCCACATACTGTCTTGGGAATGGCAGGTTTGTTTCTCTTAAAAGAAGAAGATTTCTATTCCTAATAAAGCTTTAAAAGAAGAAACTGTAAAGTGTGAGTTTTTAACATATTAGCTTCCCTGGAACTTTTCTGCAATGGAACAAATTTGTATCAAACATACAATGTGGGGATTAATGTGGGTAAGAAAAGTAATTTTGTTCTGTATTTGTACCTGGCTCCTGGTAAATCTTAATGCTATTAAGGCTTGATTTTATTTTTCCAACATAACATGAAATTTTCTGTTTATTTATTTTAATCTTGCTGGGTTGTGAGAAAAGGATGTCAATAGGATTAGAAATGAAGTTTGATACCAGAAATGAAGTGATTTTAAAGATTTCTGCATCCAGCCAAGTCCTCTGGAATTTTACCGATCCCTGGAGGCCTAACCATTCAAACAGACAGGGGCACTCCCTTGCATGGTGCCCCTTGATTCCTTACATCCCTATCCAGTAACACACGGAAGGCAGGACATTCAGCATTGGATTCAAAATTCTAAGTACGCTAGTTCTGAATAATTATGGGCAGAATACACAAATTTTTTTAAAAAATTAAATTTTTATTTAAATGAAGTTATAAGTGGGTGAGTAGAGTCAAGTCTTCTAGAGTTTTCGCTTTCCTGCTATACATCAGTAGTAATAGTCATCGGTTACATGCTGTACCAGGTCTCAAATAATGTCCAGAACATCCTAACGGCTTGTAAGAAAGATTGATTAATAAAAATCATTCCCCAAGGATATTATCATATATCTATATGAGAAATATGCCATTATATTTTAGAGGAGAGAAACATTTAGTCATGATAGTAGTTACATAGCTTCAACCTAGCCAGAAAAATGAAAAACAAATCTTATTCATTTAAACTTCAAATATGGCAAGCATTTGCTCTAAAATTCGGGGAACATATAGTGATCACACTCTTTAAAGCCTCCATCCTGTTCTGTAACAGCTGAGAAAAATAAGATTTAATGTAGTGAAAATATTCTTTTCATCTTCCTTCTTAAAGAACTGTGACAGCACAATTATAACTCACTAAACCCAAGAAGGACAACATCAACCTGAAACGGGAGCATTAAAATCCCATTATTTGTTATTTATTTATTTATTTAGGGAATGAGAAATCACTATGCGTTCTGATATTTCCCAATATTCTGAAAGCCTTTTTGATCATTTTAGCTGGTTTACTGGGAACACCACCACTAAGTATAATGTACTTCTTTATGTTTTCTTTACAAATAAACATCTCTTATCTGTTCTGCTGATCCCACTGCATATATTTTATCTTTCATATTTAGATTTTGATGAGCAAGTTCTAAGGTTAGATAAATATAGGCGATAATACAGATGCAGACTTGTTGGTAAAGCTTATTTTTAATTACTGTGTGTGAACTATTTCAGAGTATGCAGTTTGAAAGAGATATTGGTTCTCCTATTAACTAAATGAATGACTTTGGGGAAAGTCCTTCACCTTATTTATTTATTTATTTATTTATTTATTTATTTATTTGATATTTACATTTCAAATGTTTTCTCCTATGGAAACCCCCTATGCCATCCCGCTCCCCCTGCCTTTAGGAGGGTGCTCCTCCACCTACCCACCCACTCCTGTCTTCTCTCTCTAGCATTCCCCTACAATGGGGCATCTAACACTCTCAGACCCCAAGGGCCTCTTCTCCTACTGATGGCCAACAAGGCCCTCCTCTGCCATATATGTGGGCAGCACCATAAATTTCCAAGTCAGTGAGTTGTTGAAAAGTTGGGTATGGGCCTGACCTCCCTCCACACCCCTGATACTCCTGGAGACTGATCCACCAACCAAAGTATACACATGGAGGGACCCATGGTGTAAGCCACATATGCGGCAGAGGAGGGCCTTGTTGGCCATTAGGGGGAGGAGAGGCCCTTGGGCCTGAGTGTGTTAGATCCCCCAGTAGAGGAGATTGTCAAGGAGAGAGGATGAGAGTGAGTGAGTGAGTGAGTGAGTGGGTGGGTGGGTGCGTGGGAGAATACCCCCATAGTGGCAGGGGGATGGGGGGAGGAAATGGGGAGGTTCCAAAGGGGAGATCTAGAAAGGGGGAAACATTTGAAATGTAAATAAAGTAGGAAAAATAATAATTAAAAAAAAGAAAAGTTGAGTATGTAAAATTCTTGTAAATTTCACATGTAAATCCAATGTGAATTAGCCAATGTGGTTTTAGAAGCCAGAATATTGTCATTATTTCCCAAAACACCCCCTGGTTTGAACATCACTAGAAGCCCAACCGCTTCTGTCTGAGAAGCTCTACTCTGCTTTGTTCACTGCCCCTCACTGAGCCTCTAAAGGAGAAGGGTGTGCTCACATTTGCTCTCCATGGGTTCAACAGCCCAACATTATTCCTTTCACCAATGGTGAGAAATGGCCCAGATGAACTCAAAGGGCATGAGACTTGGATATGAGAAAGAATGAGAGACTCCACTATGCAATAATTAATAAGGCTGCTCTTAGATGACAGGAATCATTTTAGTTTTAAGGAAATCATAATATTGATATATTATTATTCATGAAATCATAATGAAACTTGTATTACTGTTTTCTATAATATGAAATATTTACTGACAGAACTAAATATATAAAAATAATATTCTACAATAAAATGAAGAAAACCTGGCTTTGGGATCTTGCTTGACTGCTACCACAGATAACCTTGAACACGGATGGCACCAGATTTCACACTGTTCTCAAATTCTTCCAAACTAATCTGTTAAAATAGTTCTTCTTTCCAAGTATGCCTCACAGGACATTTGAGCGGAACATGAGAAATGGTTAAAAAGCAGCTACTTCTACAGGTAGACTGCGGAGCAGTCTTCCAGTGTTTAACATCTTCCCTTTCACATACTCTACCTCATTTTCTAGCTTGTTCTGTTTTGGATGTGTCTACAAAGCAATGCTAGTAAATAGCATGAAAGTGCATGTGCATTTTTTTTTTTTTTTCTTACTGAGCCTTTGGGAGAAGGTGGTGAGTCTCTACCTTCTGGTACTTCTCCTTCTGCAGTTGGATACAGGATGTGATGTCTGGGATGATGACAATAGAGCAGGCAGAAGGTGCCTAGGTCATGTCAATATGGAGTGCAACAATACCTCAATTAGTCTCCTACAGAAGACTGACATGGAAACAGGTACTTGTTCTATTACTACTGAGCCATTGCATCTTCTGCGTACCTGAATTTTTGTTAAGCTTTCTGTAATATAAAGCCTTAAATAATAAAGACCATAGAAACTTAGCATACATATTGCTTAGTGCACAGTAGGTTCACAAAACGAATGAAGAAAATGCAAATCACACAATTCCTTTGTGACTTGATTAAAAACTCAGCTCCAGGTTATTAAACATTTAAAAAAAATTATAGTACTTGAGAGTCTTGTCAAATATCTAAAAGTTTAAATATATTTAAACTTCTAAAACATTCAGAAAATTCACTTATTGTATATATATATATATACATTATATACACATACATAGACATTTTATATACATAAATTTTATATATATAATATATATATATTACTCCTTTCAAAACACTAGACAATATAGTCAAACTGTCACTTCTGATGTAAATGTTGAACTAGGAGACATTCTGTCATTGTGTTTGATTACCAATATCATTTTTTGACTGCAAACACTTGTTGTTGTAAAAGATAACAAATTTGAGAGAACAGAAGAGTAACACCTGGTGTTGAATACTGTTTGCAACTTGTAATATCATCATGTTATTTCCACTCTAAGATCAGAGAGAAAATGGAAATAAATTGATGGTTTTCCACTGTGGCTCCAATTCTCTCAGATGCATAATTGCATAATATTGACTACTGAACAGGTAGCTTCAGTCACTGTCTGTTATATTTCCAGGCAAAGTTTGTTCTCTGCCTTTATATATGCATGGGTATATGTATTTTTGCATGTATGTGTATATACATACATGTGTATTCTCCTCAGAGGATATATTCATGTAACAGTGGCTAAACAATTTCTAGAGAAAGAACATGAATGCAAACTATTTAATACATGTAGGCACACTTGTATGATGTGGAATCATGATTAATGATTCTAACATCAATAGGGATTATAGTGCTTCATGATTCACTGTTTTTAGTAAAGGGAAATCACTGCATAGGAACATTCAGCCTCATTCATTTATACAAACTGCAGGAAACATAGCTGGAATTCAGCCTATAGTGGATATATCACAGTCAGTATGTTTGTGCTTAGATCATTCCTGTGTCCATTTATATGCATATTATTCATCTATAATTTCCTTTTTATCTGCAAGATTGCATGTGCATAGTTCATATCCAATTATATTCCTTTTTAACTATACTACTGTCAGGTTCCACTTACTTCTGCATTATTGAATAAATTGGTAGTTAATAAATGTCCTTGGAAATATACTCAGAGATAAATAGGAAGCTGCTGTATTTAATCATAAGTATATATCCAGTATACATGTTTACTATCAGAATCCCAAGAACGATAGCTTTAATTAGTCTATGCATCCAGAGAAGAAAGGAGTAGTAATTATAGATCAGGCTTACCATAGAGCCTCCTTTATAACTCTGAATATATGTGCGGCATACAACAAAAAGTTCACAACTTTTTCAAATCCTCCACTGCCAAAGAAATGACAAATGATGATTGGGATCAACCTTTCCATTATGATTGCTCTATGTCATAATCCAACATCTTAGGCTGTGGATTCATCCTACTAGTAGGCAAGTCTATGGGATTTTCAGGATTCTAGCCCTCCTCTGATACCCTCTTTAAATCACATGTGGAGCTTGCTGTTTGTCTTTAGTAAGGTGATATGAGGAGGAGACAGGAAGGAAAGCAGAGTTGAAGATGCAGATAATGTTCAAAGAAACATGTGTTCCCTGGAATGTACAAATAAAACTGAGGGAGGAGTGTGGCCAGAACGGAGCTATTGAAATGGCAATAGAAATACTAATTTCTCCTCGATACTTTTCATACAACTGCTACATCCTATAACTTCTACAACTTTATAACTAAAATTCATATCCCTTGATCTATCCTGTAAGTCCCACTTCATCCTCTTGAAGTTCTCTGCTATTCAGAAGGCTTTCGTTGTGAAAATCTCTCCTAGCAATCCCTTGAAGTATCATCTCTATTAAGAGAGAAGGGACCTGGGTTCCAATACTTGTTGGAGGATCCCTACTATTTCAAATATCCTTGATAGAAAGCTTACTGGTTAAAAAATAAACCCCAAGGCAAAGTTAATAAAAAGCTGAAGTAAAGGTGAGAAGGTAGAAGGGGCCACACGAAGTCTTGCCAAAGGTTTGTGTTTTCCATAAAGCTGCAGTTGGGACTTCACAGAGGAAATCGCTGTACTTTTTATTTCTGGTTCAGAGGATTTACATGCTCTTTCTAATGATCTGGGCCTTCAGCTCTTGATAATGTATCCCAGTCCCCAGCTTGGTGCTCATGCAAAATTGAAGCACTTTGGAGACAGTTTAGTGGCTGCAGATGAATCTCAATATGCAGGAAAAGGCATAATGGCTGTTTAGCACTTGCTAGGAGAAGCTGAGGAAGTCAGGGGGAAAATCTATTGAACTTGAGCCATCTGGGAAGCCAACTGAGAGAGGTTACATTTGCAGTGTGTTTGCATTCCCATTGTGTTTCTAGCCAAGCAAAAAGGCATGTGTGTGTGTGCACGATTCATATGTGTGTGTGTGCATGTGCACGCACAACTCTGTGCGTGTTTGGCATGTGTATGGGCACATGGTTGAGCACATTATGGAGTGAAGACTGCTCTTTGCACTGGCAGTTTGATTTGACTTTGGCAAGTACATGGGGAAAATGTGATCACGAGAGTTATTAGGCATTGGTGAGATCGGGACTGGTACAGGGCAGGGTTGGCACAGATGCTATGGGCATGAGGAAAATGAGGTTTAAGTAGGGCCAGAATGAGCAGCTCCTTTTCTGTCTCTAGCTCAGAGTAGAGCATGTCAGATCATAGGAGCATAGGGAAGCTGATACCGAACACTAGAAGAAGGTTGCCATCTGTTACAGCTGTACTTAAACACAGGAAGCAGAGCAGGAGAGCAAGGCAGGCAGGTACTTTTGCTTTGATGCTTCACCACTCCTCCTTACTGTGACCTTTGCTTGATACATACTTGGTAACTTTATCATTGCTCATGCAAGGCTTTTCCAACAATAATATCTCTAATTTGCTGGTTTTCAGCTGGGTTGCATGCCTGTTTAAATAGAGAATTTGAGACAGCTAGGCAAATACATGAACAGCAGATAGAGGAAAATATCCACTCTGTTCCCAATAAAATAAGAATCATGCTAAATGGTATACCCCCACCCCAAAAAGAAACATCTATGCTGGGATCCCTAGAGTCTGTGAAGGCAATATCCTTTGGCACGTGATCTTTTTTTAAAAAAAAACATCATTACAATAGTACTGTCACCACCCTGGATTGTCTAGGTGAGCATCAACACCAACAGCAAGTGTCCTCATAGAAGACCCACAGAGGACAGCCACAAGGGAGAAGGAGATGTAAAGATTGTATCAGAGGCTACACTGTAGGGCCACTAGCTCAGAGATTCTGAGCAACTACCAAAGGATGCCTATTCCTCCTCAGTTGTTCAGGGAAAAAGGTGTGACTCTGTTTGGTTTCAGACTTCTGGCCTATGAGAAAAGAAACTTCAGTTGTTTGAAGTCACCACATCTGTGCTAATTTATGACAGTGGGTCTATTACACAAGTATGGTAACTGGAAGCATGCTGTCTGTCTCCATATACAGAGTGGCCAAGAGAGTCTGACAGAGCAGAAAGTGAGGACAAGATGTCTGCCAGGAAGTGGTTTTTCTGGTTTCACTAATGCCCCCAGGGTGGGTGTGGAGAGGCAGCTTCTTCTTTAACATAATTACACACACACAGTATACCATTGTGAAGGACCATCCAGGTTGTAGCTATAAACAGAGGGATAACATTTGTTCCCTGCCATCTCTTGTCTTGCCATGCTCAGCACATTCCCCTGGGTTTTTCCACACAGATTTTAATTCACTTCAGATTGAGAGCTCCTACATTCTTAAGAAAGCAGTTTGTTGTCCCTCAGTCTCTGCAGTTTAATAAGTAGAGTCAAGAGTTACAAAATTGAAGATAGACTCTCTACCTCGTAACTCTTTGAAGTGTTACACGGGTTTCACGAATGTATTTATTTGGACTACAGAGAAACTCTAGCAAATGTTAGAGCCATTCTTTTCCCTCTGGTTACTCTCATTTATTTTGACCTTTTTTGTTTGTTTGTTTGTTTCCTCTAGATGCGATGTCCTTTATAGGATCTTCGTTCTGTCTGTACTTTGAGTTCCAGGACAAGTTCCCAGTTCATTCATGGTTTTTAAACAGATGACATGCATGCACACTGCTTATGTAATACTCTTTACAATACAATGCTTCTTGACAGATGGTTTTCAATCTGGGTTGCATGGCTGTGTCAATAGAGAATTTGAGACAAATAAGCAGAGACATAGATAACAGATATAGAAATAGAGCTACTCTGTCCCCATTAAAATAATTATCTTTAGTATGAGGGCTTGTGACTGCTCTTATTGCATCTTCTATTACCATGTTTGGTTGATATCCTCTGCAGACCTGCTCTTTTCTGATGGAAAGTGGAGGAGGAGTGGATCTGGGCAGAGGGAAGGTAGAGTCACTTCTAGAGGTAGAGGGAAAGAAGGCTGCAGTGCGCATGTATTGTATGAGAAAAGAACATACATAATACATACATACATACATACATACATAATCATTAGGACATGGGTCAGGACATAGATGTCTGAACACATTCTCCCTGGTGGTTGTCAAGTGCAATGAGGATTAATAATACTGTTTTAATAGTTTCTGTTTTGTTCTTTCCTTCACTTTTTGGGAAATTTCTTCCAGAACAGATTTTTATAATCACGTTAAACCTTTGATGAAATTAGGACTGATTACAATACGTCTCTTTTAATATGAATTGTTGTTTTATTTATTATTGTTGATAGATATTATGCTCCCTACAGGCTATGCCTACTTTTTATGCCAAATACACTGAGACTTGGCAAATTGTAGCTATTGTGTTATACATGCTAGCTTTGTATTTCCAGTCTGGCAAGAGTGGCTATTTGAACAGACGTAAGGAGAAAAATATGGGACTAGCTAGCTAAGGGATGACTCAAGATGGCTGGAAAGTTGGGGTAAAGATCAGGATACAATCTAGTCAAGTCATTTCTCCTTCTGTTAGCGTTAGCCACTGAGGTTGGAAATTTCTAACTGCAGTTGCTCTCTATTCCTTCTTTAGAGGGTTCAGAATATCTTAGATGAGGAGAAAGAGAAACTATCACGATTTTAAACAAATTGTTGTGAAAATTGTGAGCACTGAGAATTAATAACAGAAATTTGGATGAATGAAAACAATTTATTTATCTCCTCAAAGAATGAAGAACAGCAGTGTGTCCATAGTATTATTACCATCTGCTTGTTTATATGTAGTAAATACATTCAGACACTTAGATTATTGTTTATTTATATATGTGCATAGTTGTGTGCATATATGTATATGGCCAGGTATGTTTGCCAGAGAACAATCTCAGGTTTTGTTCCTTAGTTACCATCTACCTTGTTTTTAACTCTATCACACCCTGAGTCTTTGCAATTAGTCTGGATGAAGAGTAACAGTGATCTACCTGTCTCTGCTACCCCATTGTTGGAATTACAGGCACACACTACCATACTTAGCTTTGTTTTACCAGGGTTTGGGACTTGAACTAGGTCTTCAAGGTTGTGTGGTAAACAATTCACAGATTAAGCTTTCTCCCTAACCTCCAGGAAAGAATATTAAATTTACAGATAAGATTCTGTGAGCTTCAGTAAGCTGAATTTCTTTTTAAGAAGTTATTTCTTCTGTAAGTACCTTAAACAGGATGCTTTAACTGTTTTGTGTTCTTTCCCATGAAAAGAAAGAAAGACCTTCCTTCAACTCCCATTTCACCTAAAGGTTAGATTAGGAAAAAAAGAGAAGTACATGTTCTGACAATACTGTTATTCTACTTTGAAGTGGGCATTTTTAAACTGGAAGGCACAGCGGATGCATGGCTACTGGGCAAATGGCACCATTGCCATAGCAACACAGTCACTAATGTTGTTCTCAAAAGCCCTGTTTGGGTATCATGTAACCTAGATGAAGAATGTCCTTGGATACCTGCTTCTTATTGTAGCCCCTGGGTGGGCATATGGGGTGGGATTTGGTTTTTCTGGATTTATGAACACATATACACATAGGCACAAATATATACATGCAACTACATACTGGTATACATGTATATTTTAGATCATATTAATCAATGCTTTTGTCTTAGGGAAAAGAGGAAAAATGGATGTTTTCCAGTTTGTTCTTAATGCTAATGTGAAATGTCTTTCTTGCACTAAAAATGCTCATTATACACAATTTTAGAAAATCTTTGGTTTTCTCTAATAAAACACAGCTTGTTAAAATTGGACGGAAACATGTCATGTTTTCTTACCTCAACAAATCATACTGTAGTCATATTTGTTCAATAAATGCATGATATTAAATTTTTCTATGCAATATAAAATTTAGACAATAGAAATATTACAGTTCTGCAAATGTGCTATAGTCAGGGTTTATCAGGATATATGCAGAGTTTATAATTGAAAATTTCAAAATGATATTTGAAAACAGAAATGGAAAAGGTGAACAGAAAGAATCAAAGCATGTAATCTAAACAGAATGCCAGGCACTCATTTTTGCTTGTGAGTTAGAAAACAACAGATGCACAGGCCAGGTTTGTACACAGTGTAAGAGTTCAGGTCTTCTGCCTAGTAGGGGCCCATCTTTGTGATAAACTGGACATAGAAATAAGCAACCAAAGCTCCAGTTCTGGAAGCTGACTAAAAGCTATTTTTGTAGTTGCAATAGAGATTTTTATCAGCCATGTTAACTCATGTGTTAGAGACTGATTTCAATGAATGTGAAATAAATATCAATCAACTGGAAACAGTAACAAGTCAGGAGTAAGCAGAAGTGTCTAATTCAGGATAACTGGTTTTCTCTTATGACGATCTGGCAATTCTCTTGTGAAGTTGTGAGATTGACTCTGTGGGCAAATCTTCTGGTACTACATGGATCTTTATCAATTTTCCATTTTGATTTACCCAGCCCTGGGGCTAGCTACCTAATGCCAAGAAAAAAAAAAAAACATTAGTTTTTGCTACTCAAATGAATACCTCTGAGGAGGAAGTCAAGTGAATAATAGACTTATATTCCAAGACCATTTATTTTCATTGGCAGACAGCTATGTTATACATAGATGCCTCTGTGCTTGCAGAGGCAATGTAGCCATGTCTCAAATTTAAAAAGTTGTGGTATGAGTTCTAATACACTTTCTAAATTTTATCCATCATGTTAAGGAAAGGTAAATAAAACCTACACAGCTTCTTTTAAAAATGTTCACTCTGAAGAAGGAGGGTAGAGAGAAGGATTGTGGGAGGAGGTGACTGGGAGAGGGGCAATGACCCCAATGGAGGAGTAGAGGAAGCACTGAAGGAGCTGAAGGGGACTGAAACCCCATTGGAAGAATTAACCGGACTACCCAGAGCTTTCAGGGACTAAGCCACCAACCAAAGAGCACGCATAAAGGGACCCATGGCTCCAGCTGCATAGGTAGAAGGATAGCCTTATCTGCCATCAATGGGAAGGGAGGTCCTTGGTCCTGTGGAGGCTTGATGCCCCAGTGTAGGGAAGTACTAGGGTGGTGAGGCAGGAGTAGGTGGGTGGGTGGGGAGCACCTTCATAGAAGCAGCGAGGAGGGATGATGGGATAGATAGGTGTTTGCAGAGGGGAAATCTGGAAGTGGGAATAATATTTGAAATGTAAATATATAAAAATAACCAATAAAGCATATCAGAAATAAGAACACAAGCAGAGGAAGAATAACTCAGGATTTGGGTGGGCCCAATGTGTCTGTAGCAGGCCCTTAGTGAGTTTGAAATGTGTACCCAGTTAGACATTCTCTGTGTTACTTTTTTTTCTTTTTTCTTTTTATATGTTAATGTCAAGAAGGCATATAGAAACATGAAGAGCACATCACAGCTGCCTTCTTGGATAGGGCTGGGGACTGAACTCAAAACCTCAGGCACACTAGAATCACTGTGTCACACACAGCTGAAAGCCAAAGGAGTCACACAGCTTAGAGCCAAAGGCATCCTATGCTCTACTTCTGCCTCATTGTGTAATTTGGAGGAATTACCTTCTTTATCCTGCTGAGCCTCAGTTTCCTGATTCATGAAAGAAGCACCCAGAATACATCTCATATAAGATTTAAGGGATGCTTAAAGAACATAAGACATACAAAATGCTCACTGTAAGGCGCAGAGCACCTTTTATTGTGGTATGTTGGTCTTACAGACGGTTTAGTTAATTTGAGAATAATTAAAGCTGAAAGGAGAAAAAAATCTAAGAGATTATTAAAATTTCAAAACAACTGTGGCTTTCTTAACTCCCCTGCTTCTTCTTGGAAGAAGAAAATCATTTGCTTTCACATGGTGGATTTTAGGTGCCATGGAAACAGGAGTTGAAAAGACTTCAAGTAAACAGAAAGCAAGCAGCTAAGTCTGAGATTTTCTTTAAAATATAACCATAAATTTTTGATCAGACCAACATTTCTATGTGATTTGGGGGTTAGAGCGATGGCTCAGTGGTCAAGAGCACTTGATTCTCTTGCAGAGGACATGTGTTTTTTGGTTCTTGGCACCCACATGGCAGATCACACTCATTTGTAACTCCAGTTCTAGAGGATCATATTCTTTCTTCTGGCACTAGACACAGGTGAGGCCCATACACACATGCAGGTAAAACACTCATACATATAAAGACAAATAAATAAATATTTGGATGTGATTTTAAAAGTCATCTAGGAATACATTACTGTTATCAGATAATGAATTATTGAATACTGCAAACACATACCATAGTTTGCATTTCTTCCTAATTCTTAGACATATGAAAAATGCAAATTGGTATAAGTGAAAAAAAGGCAAACAGTAAGTGTAGTGAGGGCTTTAATCAGTAGACTTCATTTTGACCAATGATATAATTTTGTTAAATGAATGGAAATAATCCCTTTGTTTTATACCTCAGAGGATGAGGGATTATATGTTTTCAGAATTTAAGAGGGATACTGTTCCTTTTTTTTGTTTAATTTGGTTTGAAACAAGGTCTCAAGATATAGCCTAGGGTGTCCTTGAACTCAACCTTGAAGTCTCTAGGTATCTTAGGCTTGCTTTGAACTGATAACAATCCTCTTGCCTCAGCCTTCTGAGAGCTGAGATTGCAGATGTGAGCCACTTGGCTAGTAGTAAGTGAAAGAATTTTTAAGAGCTCTCTTCTTCAAAGTGTTTATTTATTTTTCAATGCAAAAGTATCTTTGCTAGAGACTTTGTTAAATGCAATTAACTATTCTTGGTTGCTAGGAAATGTGATTGCTACTAAATATGCTTGCAGGTACTGTTCTAAGGGAGATAAAATGAATGCATTTGCAATGACTTTTGTCCTCTCTGTCATTTAAGAAAAAAATATGAGCTTTTTTAAGATCCCAAAACATTTCTGATTTGAAATGTATTTCAAGATTTAATATATTCTAATATTTCTTGCTTTAAACAAACCACCATGGTACCCTCAAAATAATAAAATCAGAATGTTAATGTATAGAGCTGAGGACCCAAGTTGCAGGTGAATCTAGTTTTATAAAAACATAAACAAACAAAGAAAACCCACAAAGAATTCTATTCCCATTCCATTTTTGCAGTGTTTGGCCTCAGAAGATGGCAAAGAACTCCAATCTAAGAGACCACAAAAATTATACACAGTTTGTCAAGATTGGGGATTTACGATAGCTGGCAGAGAGCTGCAATAAAGTGGTATAGCTGTTCAGTGGCTTTCATTATTTATGATGAAAATAATATATTCAAAAGACTGAAAAATATCAAACAATAAAAGTCTCAACTCATCACCCTAGATTCTTAGGTGTCAATATTTTGGTGTGTGTTTATGCAGAACATTTTAATTTCTATACAAAAACATGTGTAGTTCCCTTCTTTGTTGTGCCGGGTTCAATATTTTGGATTTTGTGTTCAGTTATTTTTTTATTGGATATTTTCTTTATTTACATTTCAAATGCTATCCCCTTTCCTGGTTCCCCCCTCCCAGAAACCCTCTATCACATCCTCCCTCCCCCTGCTTCTATGAGGGTGTTCTCCACCCACCCATCCATTCCCACCTCCCCCCCTCAATTCCCCTACACTGGGGCATCTATCAAGCCTTCATAGGACCAAAGACCTCTCCTCCCATTGATGCCTGACAAGGCCATCCTCTGCTATGTATGCAGCTGAAGCCATGGGTCCCTCCATGTGTACTTCTTGGTTGGTGGCTTTGTCTCTTGGAGCTCTGGGGGGTCTGGTTGGTTGATATTGTTGTTCTTCCTATGGGGTTGCAAACCCCTTCAGCTCCTTCAGTCCTTTCTCTAACTTCTTCATTGGGGACCTTTGCATAACTTCACAAGTGGAAAAATTTCACCTCAAAACAACAATTACAAGAACAACAACACACTATAGTAATCCATTCTAAGAATGAACATACCAACAGGGGACAGTGGGCAACTTGCAGTGGTATATCTTTGTGTATATCCAGAATTTTACTTGTAGGATGTTCCTAGACTCATTTGCTTCATGGAAGGGGATACATGCATTTCAATATTGGTGCTAATTTCATACTGGTATTGCAACTTGTGCCCCAGTAAAAAAGGTCTGTAATCCATGTTTTGAAGTAGATAACATCTCCTTAGAGACTTATTTATGATTAGCACTCCTTTGCTTAGAATTACATGTTCTAGCGTTGGTTTTCTTTGGGGCACTGGTGCATTTTCTGAAATGTAATTTAAAAATATTTGCATAGAAACTAGGTTATCTCTTTGACTCATGTTAATCAATGTGGATATAAGTTTTTAAAAATATTCTCCTTGGCTCTGTTTGTGGTATTTTAAAATTCAATTACATAATGGTTTCCTATAAGGCTTCTTTATTTTGTGCTTTAATTTAAAAGGCTTTGCTGTCCCATTACTGAAATTGAGTAACCAATCAACAAATGGCCAAATTGATGATGATGATGATGATGATGATGGTGGTGGTGGTGGTGGTGGTGGTGGTGGTGGTGGTGGTAGGGGTAATGGTGATGTCACTCTGTAACATCTAGAACTTACTGTATGAAATATTATGAAATAGGATACATGTTTTGTATATCTATTTGTTTCCCTTCCTACCTCTTATCTTGCTATCTCAATGCATATACTAATCAATTCTTTTTTAACCAGTTATACGGTCATCATCACATTCTGGAAGTTTTGAACTATTTCAATGTTTTACCTAATCAAATTTTAACCACCGATCTTTGTTTTGTCTTCTTTGAAGATCACACTTCTTTTAATGCCTTTTATTTTATGTTTATAAAGATTCTTTGATTGTGCTTCTATTTCATGTTACCCCAAGCTGTTCTTAGACGTTACACTACATAAAAGTGTGGTAATCTTAAAGAATCCTTTATAAATGGCATGTATCTCAAAAATATTTATCTTTTATATTCAAGAACAATATATACATGTGTGTATGTGTATGTGTGGGTTTGTATGTGTGTGTGTGTTCTGTTCACACACAATTATTTTTATAACTGAGGAGAATTTGAAAATATTCTTTGTAAAACTGGGTGTGTATCTTAGTGGTGGATCCCATGCCCAACGTGCATGAGGTCTAGGGTCTATCCCCAGTATCACTAAGGAAAAATAAATCCTTCATGTTACTTAACTTCATAACTAAATAATCTCTTTTAGATTGATATTCTAAATGGCATATCTTGTTAATTTGAATTGGCTATCTGTACCTAGAAAAAAATCATAAGTTATATTATTTTGAGCAGCTCATTTCCGTATTCTCAATATTTGTAATTTTTTCTTTGAAACTGCACAAATTTTTCATGTATACAAAATTATGCCATATGTTATAAATGATAAACTCCTGCTTTCTTTATAAATTTTATACATTTTAATGAATTATGTTCTCTAAAATACTTATTAATAGGTTAGAATGATTCTCTCAGCACTAGTGTCTACAGATACCTTCTTACACGTGGCTAGTGCTACATGTAAGGATAACTGCTAACTTCCTTGCAAAGCTTTCTTTAGAAATAAAAGGCAACAAAAATTATATAACATTTTATTCTCTCTCTGGTCTTGGGTACTAGAACTTTTCCCTTAATTCTCATTATTTATCCTGAATTTGTGTGTGTGTATGTGCGTGTGTGTGTGCCATTAACATACTGAGAAGTTAATAGAAGTACTGAATATCAGTTTCATTTTTATTTATAATCTTCCCATATAGACATTTTCATTAATTATGAAGATATGCCTAAATACATTGTGATTCCATTTTTATATTTGTAATACCTTGCACTCATTGTTAACAGCCTTTGTATTTGAAATCTTCAGAAATAAACGAGCTGAAACCGATAAAATTCAGTTCTCTTGAGACTGTTGCCAACATCTGGTAGAGTTGTTTTCTGAGTAATTGGATGAAGTGCTTAGGCGTTTCCCTGATGTAAGCTGGCCCACAATTGGATAATCAGTTTTTTCTGTGGTCAGCATCTTACAGTCAGTGAACATACTGACTAATAGATGGTCAGCAATTATATAGAGTTGCCACTTGATTTCCTGACACCACTTATACTATGCACATATATGTTCTACATGTCCTTTTGAGATGCCTCTTCTCAGTCAATAGCCTAGTCTGTGCCTTTAATTACCATCTCTTCCATTGACATTTTTGTTGGGGATGTGGAAGTAGGTACCTGCCATATGCTGTTCTCTCCTTGTTTCAGATTAAGCCCATAGATAGGCACAAATGGGCATTATTTGCAAATTTGAAACCCTGAATCTGCTTTCTGTATATAGAGATGTCTGTGAAAGATAAGATGTAAAAATGTTTCTCATTTCTGTCATTTTAATTCCTTTAAACTTGAAAATATTGGGTAATAATGTCTTTACTATATATCTTAAGACCATAAGTTCACATATTTAGATCTGAATGTTTTAAGTGCTATTCTCCCTACTAGGGATGAAAACATTTTAAGCCACAGAAGAACGGTTTCTGTCTTTCTAATTTAAGGGAAATATAAGATATTGCATAACTATCTTTTATTGGTAATTGTGAAACAAAACATCACAACAGTTTCATTGATTGTTAGTTTTCAAAGAATAATATAAAATATTCTATAAAATAATATCAGGTTTATATGTGGATCAGTGTTGGGCAGTGATGTCACCAAGCACAATACATTCTCATTTACACATGACTCCGATTGCAGGAGAATTTTCTTTGACTTCCATAGAAGTGAAACTCAAAGACATCAGTTCCTAGAATGTTTAACAACATTTCATTCAATCAATTCCATATTATGTATCTTATTGAACAGCCATGTAGTTCATCAACAAGAAAGCATTTATCCTTCATAGCTTGCTTTGCATTGCATAAAATGAGATCATTAATTTTTAACCTAACTGATTCAGAGTTTTTTGCCAAAGGATAACAACTTCATTTTCAGCCTTGCTAACTGAAGTAGTGTTATGACAACAGTACAGTGGAGTGAGCCCTGAGCCACAATCCCAAACTCACCAGAGGTTTCATCTACTCTCTCGTCTACTACGTGGTCCTTCTGATGAACCCACTCACTGTTGCACTTGAAGTAGATCTGAGTGGCAGGGCTGGCTTTACAATACAGGTTCACAGGCTTGTTCTTCACAATGTAAGCTTCCTCGGGCTCAATGAGGAAGTGTGGCAATGGCTCAGGTGGGTCAGATGGAAAGGTTTCTGGGAGTTCATGAAAAAAGTCATCATCTGGTAAAAGAACAGAAAGTGGAAAATGGTCAAAATACGGCAACTTGTCTACTGGTTGCTATTTGTTTTTAGAAAATGACTTTTACTGAAAAAAAAAATAAGTTTTTGTATGGTTGTTATGCGCAAAGCAATAGTTAGAAATATTGACTGGGTCCTCAGCAAATAATCTGGATTATTATTCTACTTTCTATATATGACAAAACTTAACCCCAGGAAGAATAAGTTCTACTGAAAATATAAGGAATGAGTAGCAAATTGCGGAAGGAAGTCCAGGTTCCTGTCTCCAACAGAAACTGTGATCTCCACAATGTATTATGTAATTCCAAGTTGTACAGGGTTGCTATAAAGAAATGAAACAAGTGACTAGAGAGATGTCTCAGAGGCTAAAGGCAGTTTTTTTTCTACTTCAGAGGACCTAAGTTCAGTTCTCAGCACCTACATAGTGACTTAAAAGCCATCAATAACTCCAGTTCCAGAGTGTCTGGTGTCTTCTTTGGCCTGGATGAGCAGTCTGCACATTTGATGCACAGATAAGCAAGTATGCACAAACAACAGCCATAGTAAAAAAACAAAGGCTTAAACAAAAGAAACTTCTATTAGAAGCGTAAGGCTTGCTTTGAAGTTTTTGCAAAGATCTGAGCAAAAACATTGGCAATGCGAATTAAAAGTTCTTCAAGTCCAGTTGCAAGTATCATTAGTTTCCGATGATACATTTGATTCTTTCATTCAGCTGAAAATATTCAGTAAGACTAGAACTGTCTAGGCCCTGGAAATGTGTGTGAGAACATCGAGCTGGTCACTAGTAGAGTCACAGTAGAAATGCTATCTGATCTAATCTTGAAATTTTGCTTCAGATATTATATGGGATTATGTGACTGTTAGAAAATTATTCAATATCACTATAAAAACTTTTTATAGCTTTGAAAATTGTCAAAAATGCTCCTCTCATCTGATAATTCCACATCACTCAATAAATATAAGCTAAGATTACAGGAGAGATTTGTACACTTTGAAGTCCCTTTGTTTTTCTTAACTTGAATTCCATATGATTTCAAGTTTTAACAATCATATGTGTTTGCTTTAATAAAGTCTAGTGATGTTTTATAAAATAAGAGTCCTTCCATTATGATATATTTGATAATTATCTGTCTATAATAAACAGAAAAGAACCAACTCTCATTAGTCCATAAATATGCTAATATTGTGTATTAAAACTTGTGGCTCAAAAGTAAAGAAAAAGTACTTTATAAATTCTCTGAAAATGCTGTTCTTCAGCAATAGACATAGCATGATATTGATATTCAGAGGCTGGCTCTGCAGATATCATTATGAAAATCATTATATTATGTATTTGGTTGCTATCTCATTTTTGGGAGGTTGCCATTGGTGAAGTAGACATCTGTCCACTAAGAAATCTGGCCTGTGACTTTTTTTCATCTAGGTCATGGGATAGCTTTCAAATAGTAATGACACCCGGTCATTGCCAATCTGTTTTGGAGGATAAGTTGGATCTTCTTGAATCACAGCCAAAACTAGTTTTCGAAGCTGCTACATGACAGGTCAATTCCTGGACATTGTAGAGATGATGTCTGCTCTAGCTAAACTTTCTTTCCTACTCTTTACCATCTCCTTAATATACTTCTTTATGCTAAAGCTTCATTTCTAGTTTTTCCACCACTGATAAACAAGGACACAAGCTGTCAGCTTATTAAAGAATAACCTTGTTTACATCAGTTTCAGCTCCACTAGTCAATATGCAAGACCGCTCAAGATTGCTCAAATAGACAGAGCTAGGATGTCAAAGGGACAAAGAACTGTACTATTGACAGATACGTCTGCACAAATTTGATGTCTTGAATGCCTTCCCCAATCTTTCTGTCATATTCAAGAGCACTTCCTTTTATATGTGAGGATGTACTAGGCTGATAATCAATAGAGCTATACAAAATGCCACACTCAAATTGTACTGAAGCATAGCTCTTGTTCCATTATTATTCATGAAAGCAAACAAGACAGTAACTCTAATATATTTCATTACTTTTTTGGATTGTGTTTACATACATATAAACAAGGAAATATAGTTAAAACTACACATTTACTCAAGCGTGCAAAAAATAAAATATGTTCCAACTACTGTTTTAAGTGAAGCTTGTTCCTTTAAAAGACGTGATTCCAAAGTACTTGGTAATTATACACATGTATTTTATTCAGTAATGTAGCACATGTATTTGTATGTTCATATCCCATAGAATGTTTTTATGAACACTAACAATCAGTTATCTCACGTAGCCAAATACATGTCTCTCTCTAGTCTCATAATTTTATTATAACTATTGAGAAGATGAATAATAAAGGAACATAAGAAAATTATATGCATATTTTCAAGCTAAAAGCAGCTCAGTGAAATGCCATTAGGAAAGTTCATGATTTAATAAATATATAAAACACCTATGAGCAAACTAATTGGGCATTTCCTTAATTTTGACTTTCACCATAATATAACCCTTGCACGTGAAAGAAATTAGCCTGTGCCTTGGTTTGAAGTTTCATATCATGGATTTGTCCAATTGCTTATTAACACTTAAAAGGAAGTATAATAAAGAATCATTTCTTTTTTGTTGTTTGTTTGTTTTATTTTGTTTTGTTTTGTTTCAAGACAGGGTTTCTCTGTATAGCCCTGGCTGTCCTGGAACTCACTCTGTAGACCAGGCTGGCCTCGAACTCAGAAATCCACCTGTCTCTGCCTCCCAAGTGCTGGGATTAAAGGCGTGTGCCACCACTGCCAGGCATAAAGAATCATTTCTATCATAAGAGAAAGCATTTTCTTCATGTGATGGAACTTGTATCTCTCTTATATATAATTCTCATTTCCACAGAACTCATCTCCTTCTGTTCCTCTAGAGAGTTGCCTTAACAGACAATAGTCTATTATTTTAATATTCCTTATGGTATCCATATTGTAAATTCCAATTTACAGCCTAGGTGAAATCACATTGTAAGTTATGCCTTATTTCTAGTACTCAATTCAACTGTAGGAATGACAATTGTCCAAGATAATTCAAGACCCTGAGTTAGTAGATATGTGTAGTGGAATAAATACAACAAAAGAAACAAGCTGATTGTTAGCAGGCTCATAGACTGTTCTGAAATTTCTACTACTCCACTTTCAGGAGACACCATCTGTACCATACCAAACATCATAAGCTAGCATAGATAACAGCACCTCAATCATAGTAAGCATGCTAAGAAAATGCTCTCTGATTGTTGATCCAGATAAAAATTCTAAGATGCAGTATCCATTTGCCAGGTATCATGTTTTTAAAAAATAAATTTCATTTTAAAACTTTTTCTAATGTGTTTTATAAATAAAGAAATCAGTTCCCCTTGACTAAAATGATACAAATTAATGTTCAAAGTATATAAATATCTAGCACATCTATGTGTATTGAATAAGGAGAACATAGCCAGCTTGTAATGCCTCTGACTCTACATGAACACATAGCTGCTTTGCCCTGTGTATTTGCCTCTCACATAATTGCCTCTTACTTTGCCAACCTGTTTTATGTAATTATCAATAATCTTGAAAAGATTAAAATAGTTAACAAATATTTAACACTAGAATGCAAATAACTTGAGAGTCATGATTATATTGTCTTCATGTTCATTTTCATATTAAAAGATTTAAAATATTGTTTGTATGTGTGTGTGTGTGTGTGCCATGTTTGTACATGCACCTATGGTGCCAGAGGGTAACACATCCTCTAAAACTGGAGTTAAAGGTGGTTACAGATGCCTAATGTACGTGCTCAGAACACACACAGGGCTAGTTATGTAGTTTGTATGTTCCAATACAGAATGAAAATTCCAAGACCCTAGTTTAAGATGTATGAACACTTCTGAGAATAAAATTAAAAGTATTAAATGAGCTCTAATCCTTTGAGACAGAACAGGTCACATTAGCTATGCATCCTATGGATGCCTCCTATCCTACCTATCGATGAAGTAAACTGGAAATTCTGTTCCACAGCATGACACCATTCTAGGGAATATTTATGTTGATACTTACTGGGTATTTCACTTATTTTTAAGGTATACTGGGAAGTTTCTAAAAGATGGAATTTTAGATGGAGAAATCTAGGCTCTAGTTAATTTTTTACAGTAGAAGATGTGTGTCAGTCTGGGCACAGCCTTCCCTTATGAGCTATAATTGTTCCCATCTACTTGGCTGCACTCAGTAAGAGCACCCATACAATAGAGGCCAACTACAATAGGCTAGCTCTGCACTAACTACATAGACCATATACTGAAATCACATCTTAGAAGCTTGTTCATCTTACTGTACAAGCAAACCAGCTTTCAGATACTAATAAGGTCATATCATACAACTTGAAGCAATAAAAGACCAACCCTGAGTTTTCACCCAACAGAGAGATCAATAATAAACTATCTTGCCACTTTGTTCCTACATATCAGTAGAGATGATATCAGGGAGACAATAGGAACCCAGTTTATAAACACAGCTTCAGACTGTGAACTTATCTTGAGCAATGTGTTTCAACTATTTTAAATTATTACTCTTTATAAAAACATGTACTTCAACTTGATATTAAATGCACTAATTTGGGCATAATTTGCTGAATATTGAAATTGTTACGTATTTATGTGAAGTTTATTTATATTAACAAAGTAAAATTCTCATGGTGATTTCCTTTCTATATGACGATGTTGGTTTCAACATAAAGCTAGACATGGCCGTTTAGTGTGGATACAGCATTATTATTCATTTTGTTCTCTTCTAATGCTGGACTTAAATTTCCACTTTCTACCATTACTCAATTTTAGCATTACAACAGCAGTGCTGTCTTTACTGGGGCTGAAGTAAATCTTAGCATTTCTTTTTCTATCATCACACACAGGCAATGGTGGTTTCATTTATACACAAGTAAGGAAAGCTTTGTACCATGTATTATCTTTATAGACTTTCATTCCGCCTAATCCTTGACAGGAAAATATTATCCTGTGAACATCAATCTAGGAAGCTTTAGGTTGCTGGTTTTATTGCTGTATCAAGCCTTAATTTTCATCAACTTAGTACATACATTTCTACATTTCTGAATCACACGATTTAAACTGTTATTGCTCATAGAATGAAATATAGGACCATTATCTCTTTGTCTGAGACTTGAAACATATTCCTCTAAAATGAATTTTGCTTCCAAAGAACTTGAGAGCAATTTAAAATGAATGACTGAAAAGCTAATTTTATCTGCATTTGGCCACTCATCAATCAGAGATATAATGTATGATATATTACCAAAGAAAGCTGCTGGAATTAACTGTTTGAATAAGACTCTAGGCTATTTTTAATATTTTGATTTAAATATCCTTTGGAAGACAAAGTCTATGTTCTACATATCAAGAAACATATCACTGGATTCACCCTTTAAATTCAAATAGTTGGGTCAGTAATACCTTAAATGTATTCCACAGTTTGGGTCTACTGAATAGTTCTAACTTCAGAAGAAAACCTTCTTTACTTTCAAAGAAATATTTTCTAATTGCATCCTTCTACTCCTAGGAGAAATATAAAGTTAACATGCTATTTGACATTTAGCTATTTCTGAAATAGAAGGGCCGCCTTATGCCCCCAGGTAAATTCTCCTGATCTCTGGCTTTCATACTTTGAAACTCTCTCCTTCTCTTGCTTATTACCTCTTCTATGTAAGTTCTACTATACACCTGAACAAAAAACTTTGTGTACATGTTAAGTATGTGCATGTGTATAGCGTGACTGTCATGCTAGGTCAGAGGATGTATAAAGAAAAGCTTTACAGCTGAACATGCAGACATGAGAGGTCATTACTTCTGGGGAGAAGTGCATGGGTTGATAAGGGATGTTTATTGTTTATCTTTTATTTAAAGGTTTGTCTCATACATATATATGGTGTGACTTTTGAAATTTTATTCAAATTAAGAGATAAGTTAGATAATTCTTATGCATAAAGTAGATTGAGCCTAGTATAATACCTTATAATGCTTCATTAAATACAACTTACAAAACCAACAGCTCCAACTCCATTAAAAGTCACTTCGCATCTCCACTAAGTGTGCTGTGTGCAGACTGTAGTATTTGTAAGTCTTTCACCTTCATGTACTTATTCCTAGCTTCATTTTATTTTTCTCTTAAGTTTGCCACAAATTCCTCAGTTTTGTGACCTCTGATTTAAACTAAGAAGAGTTATTTTTCATATCCTTTCAAGACTCCATATTTAATGACCACTTTCCATATGTCAGTGTGGTCCTCACTGTTGTGGCTGAAGCTACTATACTTTATCTTTGAATGATATCTTAGATAGATACAGAAATAAAAATCACATAAGAGAAGGTAATGCTTATGATATATATATATATATATATATATATATATATATATTCCATACAAATCTTAATTATTAACAGACAAGTAAGACAACATAATCTTGGGCCTAATTTCATTACTAAGTAACTAATGAGAATCATTTATAAAATATGTCTCCCAAGCATATGAATATTCAGTGTTTTAATATATTCACATCACATATTCTGGTGACCTCCCTGGAAACTTATTGAAGTGGTCAGCTTTTGCGTTAACTGTGCCTGGCTTAGGTTCCCAGGTTTCACATGTTAAATGCATGTTCTGATGAATGTGTTTGTGATGTGACTAAACTCATAGGTAACCAGGAGTGAAAAAAAGTCAATTATTGTAGATAGTATGAATATGTCTCTAGCCTCAGGGGCAAACCTGATGGCCCCAAGAAACTCTACACCAGTCTTTTACTAAACAAAAGAAAAATATAGGCAGATAATTCACGTCATCAAAATCTCCCAAACCTCCTGCTGACACTCTTCAGTAGCCTGCCTAATTCCTCCATTGCAGGTGAAATGTCCCTTCCTCTATGTGGGGCTCCCAGATTAAGCCCACATTGCAGCTGCTGTCCCTGTTGCTCCTTTCTTGTGTATATCGAGTCCCTCCCAGATAGCAAGTTCATGCCCAATGGTGGTGCTTATTTCAAACATCCCATGCCTAGAGTACCTGTCAGAGAATTTAAGTCTTTGCTTTTCCTTTCCATTTGTATTGCTATCCCTAAGGATATTTCACAGGGCAACACAGTAATATATAGGAATTACTTCATTTACTGAAATCACAGGAGTGAGAAGAAATAATTCAAAAGTATAGTAGAAATACATATCAAAAGGTCTCTTACTCTGACTCTCTGTGTGCTGAGTGTACTTAGGAAGTGTGTAACACTAATGTGTTTATGTTCATGTGGATATGTGCTCACATGTGGGTACCCAAGCTATGCTTAGTTTTGGACTAAATGAATTCTTTCACAAACTATTGAAGGCTGGGTGTGACTTGGTGTGAATGTGAAATTTTATATCTGATTTTATTGCCTTCATCTACTGTGCTCATTTGACACTCGATGCATTACATCAGTCTTCCCATGTATAAACTTCCTCTTCCTTGGGGACTCGGAATTAGCACTATATTGCTTCCTAGCCTATGTCTTTGACCTTCTACTTTTTCTTTTACTGCTTAAATACAGCCAGATACTTCTCAAAGCTTCTTCTTTGGTCCCTCCCTTGGGCATCTAATCAAACCAGTGGCTTCAATTATTACATCCTGTCAGATACATAACTTTCCCTCCATTCCATTGCTCCTTAAAACCCTCTGATGCCTTTGTATTGACTGAGAATGAAATCAGACTCTTTATACAGGCCAACAAGGACACATTTGATCTTATTGCTTCTGCCCTCTATGTTTCTTGTTTTAGCCTCTTGCCAACACATGGAGACAGACAGCCTGGCACTGTGTCTTTATCACACTGCAGTCATCCACACTCACCTGCACTCCCACACTCACCCACACTCACCCACACTCATTCACACTCACCCACACTCATTCACACTCACCCACACTCATTCACACTCACCCATACTCATTCACACTCACCCACACTCACTCACACTCACGAACTTGTGCTTTACCTGAAGGGCATTTCTTTTCTGTCTTGACTTGAAGGTTATAGCTCAAATTTTTTTTTCCCCAGGCAAAAAGAAAATCAAGATCACAAAATCCACATCAGTGACTCCTTCTAAGAAAACATTTCTACATTACTTCTTATTACTGTCATGATCACATCATCATCATTGTTTTATGTTATTATTTCAAATTAACTTGTTCATGAAACTGATGATCCCCCCCCTCCCCTTGGACATAACACCAAGCTTCATGAAATCAGTTATTGTCTACTTTTGCTTACATTGTATCCTCAGCAATCAACATCAGATGGACTAATCTTCCTCTTAAAATTAACCTGACTTTTAAAATCAGTTCCTCATTTCTGGTTATAATATTATTTTCACAGTCAAAATAGCATCCTTCATGATGAATAAATAAGGAATAGAGTCCAATGCTTTGTATCTGAATGAATGCAAGAAACTTTCTATTCATTTGAATTGTCTAGATTTTCTTCCTTCATGTCAATGTGTACCTGTATTAGTCACCTTTTCATTTCAGTGACAAAATACCAGAAGGAAACAAATTAAAAGGAAACAAAGGGTTTGTTTTAGCTCATGCTTTAAAATCTCATAAAAATAACCCAGTCCATGGTCATTTGAATCCATTTCCCTGAGACCCAGCTAAAGCTGTTCATCTCATGGCAACTAGGAAGCCAATAGCCTGAGGGAGGAAGGGACTGCTAACAGGACAGGGTGCTAAGTACCAAGTGCCCCCAACTGTCTCGCTGAAATTTCTAACATTTCCTCATAGCCCATCAATCAGGAGCCCATCAATGGACACTTGGCTCTCTCACATCTCACCTCTGAACACTGCTGCTTTGGAGACCAAGCTGAAGCAGAAACAATTCGGGTTTGCTCCCCAGCAATAGTCCATGACTACAATAACTATGAATATTCCAGCATGAAAGTGGAATCGAATTAGTTTCTGCCAGAAATTCTGAGTATTCCACAGAATCTGGCCCCACATCCCTCAACATCCAGTTCCTTATCACCACTCCACCAGAGTAAAATGTGCAGATGCTGTATTTCACAAATAGTTTTTAAGATATTTCTTTCTATATACACTATATGACTTGGAATTTGGCATTCAGAATTGAATCCTTAATATCTGTTTCAATTCTATTTAAAAAAATTTATTCTTAATCTTCTCAAATAAAACCATCCCTTGCAGTGAAACTGTAAAAAGTCCTGTAATGCAATTTGAGGGGCCAATGATTTTACAGTAGGCCAGAGCTATCATATCCCAGAGGGTTCTAAAGCTTTTTCTCAATTGAAGGGAACGTATCTATAACTAATAACTCCAAGAACTCCAAAGAAAATTGTTACCTGTGTTATAAGTCAAATTTGATGAAATCTATAGTGATCTCATTAAAATCAATGCATACATGTTTAACTGTTATAGAAAATGTAGTGTTTATACAAGAGCAAAGACTTCAAATAAATGTAACCTATCTTCAAAGAATTTCAACTATATTCCCAAAAGTTTGTGCCTATGTGTGTATGTGTGTGTATGTATGTGTTTGTGTGTATATGTCAGTACTATGTCTATAAACCTAAACTAAAACAGTAGAGACAAAGGTATTGTAAAATACAAAAAGGGGGAATATGTCAAAATAAGAGTACTCAGCTTATGTGATGTAATAGTCATCCTGAAAATTAAGACACTGGGAATATTATGAGTAGTATCATATGACTGCATGTTTTATCATATATTTTTAAGGATATGACAACAAACACCCAAAATTTTCCATACAAATTAAAATTCCCCTTAGGAACTTTTTAATAAGTAAGTGAATCCTTCAATTTAGCAAAATGACATAATATACATAAAAAACACAGTCCTCTTTAAATTGATATGACAGTTCATGAGCAAAGAAAACAACAAAATTTAAAAGTAGCCTATGATAGGATCGTGTCACATCAGAAATTGAAGATAACACTTAATTCTCCCCTCTCCTTCATTTCTTACATAGAAACTATCAACATGTGCTTCTCCATGTGTGGCCTAAATGACTGATCATTTTGATGTTTCTGATTCTATACCAATTTTTTCCCCAGAGGATTTCAAAGTCTCATAAGCAGTATCCTTTGCCTCCTACAGAAATGCAATACCCTGCTATTGTTCCTAGGTTTAAAATACTACAGTTCCTCCTTTCCTGTCATCATGGTGCACAAAAGCTATAATAATCAAATATTTGTCTATTGTTCAACACACAACTTTCTGCTGATAATTCACCTGGTAGTTTATTTCTGGTATCCTAATTTTTAAATTTATTTCTCCTTTTGAGGTTATAATATAATTATAGCATTTCCTTTCCTTTTCCTCCCTCCAAACGTCCCATATACCCAACCCTTGTTCTTTTTCACAATCATCCTTTATTCATTAATTATTTTATTTTAATGTGCATTAGCTACGTGTGTGTGTGTGTGTGTGTGTGTGTTGAATTTTGACCTCCTTAGTAACTATTTTTAAAGCTACTACTTTTTAAAATTAAAATTACACTAAGGTATTTTAGTAGGTAGAATTCTACAAAATAAGCCATGGTATATGTGTACATGTTGTAGATGGTCATATAGCTTTTAAAAACATAAATATGACCATGTTGGACATGTTCTTGCTTCAGGACTCATTTATACAGTATATCCTCTGGGTCCTTAGAGTCATTGCTTATAAGAAAATTGTTCATCGCACAATCCTCTTATGTCCCATTACAACTCTGCCTTGTTTAACTTAGTTGATATTCCATTGAAGACAAAACAATGCTACATATTTATGGGCTTGGTCATGTTTCTACAACACTCTAATTTCTCCAGACGCTTTATAATGAAAGAAAATGTGCATCACAGCTCTTACCCACAGTACTGCTATCCTGAGCTCTAGGAAGAGAAACTCTGAATCTGTATGCATTGACATTTTAGATTATCGTGTTTATGCAGCCTCTGCTGTGATTCGAGGAAAGAGTTAATGAGCAAGAATGTAGACTGTGAACCTCTGACTTAGCATCAGATCTGTCTGGACGGAAACGATGGCCTGCCTGCACTCAATGTATTGGATAAAGTGTACTGACATGAAGAACAAGATGCCCAACAGACTGAAAAAGATGGACAGGGTATGGATCACCTCCAGCAAAGCACAGGGATGGCTAATGTTTCCCAATGTCACCTCCCCTGCCACTGGAAATCAGGATGCTTGACACCTGGACACCAAATTATTAAAGCTTCAAGCAGTGACACTTTCTTCTCCACGTGGGGCCTGGCTTCTCTTTGACACTTTGCTCCTAAAGTCCCTTCAGGCCACTTGGCCTTTACTCCCTGCCTTTAACCTCCATAACTAATTAGATCTGGCCAACTCTTCAGTGAAAATAGTTTGCTTCAAAGTTTTCATTCAATGCTGCTTCTGGGCATGCTTTGTCATTTCAGTTCAGCCTGCCCTTTTTACATGAAGCTTAAAAGGCTGAGCTATTTTAACAAGATTTAAAAAAATAAATAAATAAAATAAAACAAACCAAACAAACCAAAAAAAAAAAAAAAAAAAAAACCACTTTCAAGATCTATATTGACCTTGATGCTTCACATAAGGACTAGAGTCTGAAGTCTGACAAAAGCTTCAGAAGCCATGAAATTATTAGTTTCAAAAGTTTATGGATTAAAAAAAAAAAAAAAAGATTCTAAGTACCCTGGTCTTATTTGAGGGAGTTAAAATTTTATGATTTGCTGTCTGGTAGCAGTTTTATTTGGGATCTAATTAAGTTCTGTACTAAAAAACTAAACAATAAAACCAACCAACCAATCATCCAACCAACTGAAGACTGATAAATATAGTTGGGCTCATCTTCAGTAACTTGCTTTGGAAATCACATTAGGTGTCATGATTCAGCCGCATCATCTATGTTATTATCTATTTAGGAAAAGACAAAGGTTGAGCTGAAGACAATAGGGAGTTAATTCTCAGAATGTGGTCTACATTGTTTTTCTTTTTCTAGAAATAACATTTAAAAATACTTAAGTAGTTAACTACGTTAGACCTACTTCCTCATCTCATGAATAATTTTACGAAGTTATTTATTCATTTAAAAATTTAACTATCAGCCATAGATGTTCTTGGGCTAGTCCCAGGTAGTCAGTCTTGGGGTGATGGGCTCCTCTGTCACTTGGAGATGCTCAGAGAATTGTTTTTCCATTGAGTAATTTCTACCTAACCTGTTTTCAGAAGAGGCCAGGATAGTACTCTTATGCTTTGCTTTTCAGATAGAGTCTCAAAGAGGCAGCTCATTCTACCCTGGATTTAACTCTGTAACACAGACTGGTCTCAAATTCGTGATCCTCTTGCCTCAGCCTCCTGAGTTACGATGGGTTTACAAAACATGTACCATCATACCTGACTATAAGACACATTTTGTTTTCATCTATCTTGTAAGATACAACTTTTGAAATCTCATAGATGAATACTTAGGTATTAAACATTTGTGCATGCCTCCAAAACCTTTCCTATCTATAACAGAGGAGCTAAAGAAGAAATCTACATGCTTACGGCTTCGTAAAAAATGATTGTGTTACACTGGAGATTGCCTTCCACATCCTGAAAATGTACTTGAGAACCTTTTTCTTGTATTACTATATTTAGCAATTATAACAAGACTACCAAACAAACATCCTTAAAGCACATACTAAATGCCAGGTACCCCATTAAGGATGTTAGATGGATTCCCATTTACTTCTCACAATATATCCATGGATAATACCATTATCTGCATTCTAAACATGAAAACAGTAGCAGAGAAACTAATTAAGTTGCCTAAATATACATAGCTAATAAATACCAGAAAAAGCCTTTGACTATCAATCATTACCTAGGCTTAAAGGAGTATTGATATGCCATTCACTACATGAAGTTGCTCATGAAGAAACCAACATATATTTATTAGTTATAGGCAAAAATGAGTTATTCTTCAAGTTATCATACAACTATGTTTCCTAGTCTCCTCGGAGATACCAGTAATATGCTTTTTGTACTTGTATAACTTTCTAATCCTATGAATATGCTTGTATAAGCTGCTGTTAGTTGCCTATCAAAGTTGATCTGGGGGCTGGTGAGATAGCTCAGAAGTTAAGAATGGTTTTACCTCTTTTAAAGGAGCACAGCTCAATTCCTAGCACCCGTATTATATGACATATAATTACCTTTAATGTCAGCTCTATGGGATTCAGTTCTCTCTTCTGCCCTTATAGTGTACCTACACACACACACACACACACACACACACACTCAAACATACACACTCATAAGCATGCATGCATGCACACAAAGACACACAGGCATAGTAATAATATAAAAATAACAAGTTATTTTTAAATCAGAAAGCTAAATGGAAGAAACAGCATATGAAATCATGTCCACAATATAGAAAAAGATCCATAAAACATTACAGTGTCGAATATGTCTAGCAACCCATAAGATGATTGCTTCTCCACAGTTAGGTCTTAACACTGGTAAAATTATCATCAAGTAAATGACAATCAACCAAGCCAACAAGAAAAAAGTAAGGAGCCTGAAATAGGGAAGATGGTTTGTGGTGCGATAGGGCACTGAGGATCCAGCCCTGGCCTTTGTGATGTGGGAGGATAACATGCTTGAACCTTTATCCAATCTCCAAAAGGAAATAGGAGTTGACTGCGTTTGCTAATACAGAGGAGGTGGTGATTTGTGGGAAGGGGGAGGGAACAGCATCTCATGTTAAGGAGGCAAAAGGCACTCATGTCTGCAAAATAAAGGTCTCTGAGCCTACGTGGCTCTTTTGAGAAAAGCATGTCCTTCCTGTCTTCCACTTCAGTAAACTTGAGGAGTGAAAACACATTTGTGAGAGCAGAGAATTCACCGACATTAGCAGCGTGTCATTTTCCCAAAGTTTGAAAGAGCAATGGATTGATGTCAAGGCTCACAGTGGGACAGGGTAGGATAGCAGGGCTCACATGTCTTTCAGAAACAATATAAATTCATAGAGCTATTTCAAGGTCTTGTGAAGAGGTGATAAACTGGTGGGTCTGGTTATACACTTCCTCCTGTGGGGATAATTTTATCCTTTTAGATAAGTCAGACTGATTTGTTGTTTTCTCAGTCTGCTTTTCTGCAAATCTACTTTAAATTAGCAGGTTGATTTCAGGGCAGGTCTCTTAACTCCCTCTTTCCACTTGGGTTCAACTCAAGTTCTTGTGAAATCATTATCCTTTCTGTACCTTCAAGATGGACTGCCACAAAACCAAATTACAAAGTAAACAAAATGAAGTTAAGAATGTGTTCAAGGATATGCTGCTTGTGCAGCTGTGGGCAACGAATCAAACAGCCACTGGGAAAGGGTCCCCGGTTCAACATGGGTTTCCTCTACATCCTATGCCCACGACTCTCTGAAACACACAACCCCTCAGGGTAGTGTGCTCTTCCCAAACTAAAGCTACATCCAAATTAAAGCTCAGTATCACTTTTCAACAGTTGGAAGTACAAAGAATCAGGGCAATTATTAGGGTTTGCTCGTTTCTCAGAAATCACTGCCAGTCCTTTAGTGAGAGCTCTACTTGTAAGATCTGTCAAGAAAACCAAGCTCCAAATTCTTCACAAGCTGGAAAATCAACTAAATATTACCGAGTCAAAGACTCTAAACATATTCTTATTATGCTCAAGATCAGTTTATCTGTTCACTGCTGGTTCTTCCATATACTCAGTTAATAAACAAATTCCATATAGCATATTGCCTACAATTCTTACCCTTCCCGGGAATAAACAGGCCAGGAAAAATAGCACCCTTCATTCATTGCTACAAACCTATATAGTCCACACACATCTCTGAGTGCTCTCACAGTTTTATTAACTGTTAAATGGGGGCTAGGGAAGATGTATTCTTTTTATTTTACTTTCATCTGCTTCTTGCTTGTGTTATAACCAGATCCACATTTTCTCGGCCCATGTGGTTGAAGCTCCCATCACTTCCTCTCTAGTCTCTCAGCATACCAATCTTCTGACCATAATCACTGGTTCAGGATGAGCATATGACTGAAGTCTGGGCAACTCAGATGAACCTGGGATTTTGCTACACCGGGAAGAAGATGAACACTGAGGGGATGAGCTGTTAGTTGGAAGTCTAAAGGTCACATTCATGAAAAGTAACTCGTTCTATCCTACATCAATGTGGGATATTATACTAGACAACTCTAGAGGGCACCATTCACACCATAGTTTGTGTTAACATCAACCCTGGAGTTAAGTATGCACAGAAAGGCTAACCCGACTACCCTTTGCCAGCTGGTGGACTGGGCCAGAGAAACACTTGTCCTAGCAAGTGTTTTCAATCACCATAATGGTTCTTCTTGGCTGTTTCATTGTATAATGAACTGATTATTGTCTGCAGTATTTGCATGGAGGGGGGCAGTTCTGGCAGACAGCTGGCACCACAGGTTTGCCATGACACAAACCAGACACAAATTGCCTGCCCTTGTTTGCCTGTGCTGTGTTTATTTTTGATCCACTGGCCAAGGCACTGCAAAATCAGGCTTCTGAAAACACAAAATGTTCTATCTCAGGATGACACAGGTTTGGGGGTATTGGGAGATTTATTGAACAAAAGATGATTTAGCAAGTGGAGTTTGTATAACTCAAAGGTCGTTTTCAACAGCATCTTTTCAATTTGTTGCTACAGCAATGTTTCATTGTAAGTTAGAAAAATCAAAGTTTGATTACTCCTATTAAGCTGATAGCTATATGCTTTGATAATGATTATGTGAATCACATAAAAGGATTTGGGAGAATATCTTTTTTGACATTGTTCCCCTTCTAAAACAATGCAAGATTATTCATTAGTTGTTTTGTTTATTTCTGCTGTATCACTCCCTCCAAGGCTCAGGAAACATTCTGTAAGAAGCTACAGAAAGAGGAGCCAGAGTTTGTGGAATGATACATGATGTCTTCTGGACATGATTCTGTCACTGCGTTCATGAAGTCACTGCACAGGTGACTATCCACATGAGACATGAACAAGGTGGAACCCATTAAGATTCATTTCATTATGGATGTGGAGGAGACCCTGAGTCCCTCCCACCCACTGAGGGACTACTGGTACTTTAAAGACATTATGAAACATCTTCATTTTCTTCAATGGCATAAGCATTATAAACTACCCTAGTGCCAGTGAACAAAACACATATCTGGGAAAAATTCAAACCAAACTTAGACTCTCTCTCTCTCTCTCTCTCTCTCTCTCTCTCTCTCTCTCTCTCTCGCACACATACGCGTGCACAAACACACACACACACACACACAGATATGAAAGTAGGAGGGTGAGGTCAAAAGGGAATGGAGCAGTTAAAGGACTAAATGTCTTTATACAAACATATAAAACCACCAAACAATCATAAGTAGATTTAAAGTTCTATAAGATATTCAGGAAAGCATAGCTTTTCTTATCAGGTGCGGTAATTCCTCCAGCTTCCATTGAAATTCGGAGCAAGCTTGCCTGAGGCCTCAGCTGAGGAATCACACCAAATCAGGGCATTTTCCTTCAGAGGACCACACAGCTGCAGCCCCAAGCCTGGGTTCATAGGGTGCATATGGTGCATAAGGGTCTTAAAGCCCACTGGGGAATCGAGACCGGAAGGCCTTTCCTAATGTTAAAAAAAACCCTGCAAACTCCCATCAAAAGTATTTCAAAGGTATGGTGTGACTTATGACTGCAGCCCTCAGAAGTCATCAAAGTAAGTTCAATCAAGCTTTGTATTTTATCCTTGTTTAATTAACCTACGTTTTGTCCCTGTTGAGGAAGCCAGATTCATCACGGGGTTATGCAATCAACTCATCATTTAACATTTAAGTAAACTCTTCACTAACCTACATCATTGCAACTTTACTAGTAGGCTAGATCGAACAGGGCTTCGATTCCCAGCTTGCATGTAAAGTCACCAAGACTCTGAAAAAAATGTCACACCCCAGAGTTACACCACTGTTGAAACAGGTCAGATCTGATAACCACATCTGAGTACATAATCTCTAATCCTTTTTAAAATGGTGTTTTATTGACACATGAGGATATTTGATATTCTACACATCTATTATGGTTTGTATGTTTGGCCCAGGGAGTGGCACTATTAGTAGATGTGGCCTTGTTGGAGTAAGTGTGGCCTTGTTGGAGTAGGTGTGTCACTGTGGATATAGGCTTTAAGACCCTTATCCTAGCTGCCTGGAAGCCAGTATTTCACTACCAGCCTTCAGATAAAGATGTAGAACTCCTGATTCCTCTTGTACCATACCTGCCTGGATGCTGCCCTGCTCCAACCTGGATGATGACAAGAACTGAACTTCTGAACTTGTAAGCCAGTCCAATTAAATGTTGTCCTTTAGACTTGCCTTGGTCATGGTATCTGTTCAAAGCAGTAAAACCCTAACTAAGACAGCATCAAATGTCCTATATTTATTATATACAATGTAATTATTTCTCTTTCAAACATTAATGCTAATTCCCAGGAAGCAGAAATATACAATTAAGAGTGTGTCCCTGATGCTGCTCAGATCCTTGAATATTATTAATCACACAAAGATTAGTGTCCTTTTGCCTTCTATTCTCATATTTATACTTTTCACATAGATTAATTTAGACATTCTGGCAAAAATTTGTTATTTTAAGCAAAGGAAAGAACCTACACCCTTTAGGTAAAGTAAGCATTTAGAATATTTTTCTCTAAGAAAAAGCTTACAGTTTGTGTTAGAAATGGAATATAGATTGTACCTCTGGAAAATAATTGAGTATTATCTTCCCTAGGAATGGCTGAAAAATTCCACTGATGACAGACAAACATGTAGAATGAATAGATTCTTTCACAGAAGCATTGCAGGCTGTGAAAGGAACCTAGACATTTTCTGAATGAGCCTTCGGTTAGCTGACAGCCTGCTAACATCAGTATGAATACCCCTTTCATGATTTAAAAACATTTGGTATCTAAAATAACAGTCAATGTAGTTATCTTATGTATGAAATTATAATATACCCTAAACGAGCACTTCAGTTGAACACTGAGGTATTTAGAAGCAAAATTAATAAGCTAAAAACTGTCCTCTTTCTCCATGGTCCTAGAATCTGAATAAAATAACTGCTATTTTTTAGTGACATTTAAAAACCCATTAATTTTAAAAACAGCTTACAAACTAGTGACATTTCAGTTTCCATTGTGATATTAATAAGAATTACAAATTAATTTAAAATTTTAATAAGGATTAAAAAAAAACACACCAAAATCTAGAAAGAAAAGGGGGCAGAAGAACTTCACATTGCCAGTGCCGGATGGGACTCAGTCCTTCCCTAGCATGCGTGAAACCCTGGATTTAACCCCAGCAGCACATAAACTGGGCGTGGTGGTTCATGTCTATACTGCTAGCACTCCAGAGATGGAGGCAAAAGGAGTAAGGGATTAAAGTCATTTTCATCTAAATAGCAAGTTTAAGGCTAGCCTGGCCTCCACATGACCCTGTGTCTAAAAGGAAAAGAAATAAAAAAGAAGAGAAGGGAGAAGATAAGTGAAGATAATTAGTCACTGGCTACACTTAGCTGCTGAGCACTCGCCAGGTAGAAAGTCTAAATTGAGAAGAGATAAAATACACCCATGTCCCAAAGACTTAGAACACATTACAATATTAAATGCATATTAAAACTACACTATAGGCAGGCAGTAGTGATGCACGCCTTTAATACCAGCGTTAGGGAGGCAGAAGCAGGCAGATCTCTGAGTTTGAGGCCAGCCTGGCCTACAGAGTGAGTTCCAGGATAGCCAGTACTTCACAGAGAGAAACCAACTAAGCAAACAAACAAACAGAGCATAAAACTCACAATACTATTTAGATATATTAGTTTATACAATTGCATTCCTAACTTTAATTTCTTTGTTTTTAATGTGCTTATAAGAAAGTTTAAACTTTTGTCCATGGTCATATTTTATTTTAATTAGCACTGTGTAGAGACTATCTGTCACAGAGTTTTATTAGCACTGTCTATGAAGAGCTTCTATCACAGAGTTGATATTGGGGGTGGGGGTGTATTGCCTGGATGTATGTGCCCAACTACTCACAGATAGAACTCTTTCTCACTAATGAACTATAAGAAAAGGCTGTGTATTCCTGGCCACAGTAGGGACTTATGGCCTGGTTTCCTGTTGCTGGCTATCGCAAGCAGAGTGAGGGTGCGCTCCAGGGCCTCTGTGATGAAGGAAGGCTTATTTGTGTTCATTTTCTGCTAATTGCTGTTTTGCTCTGTTAACCTTCTTTTGCTCACTTGTGTTTGGCAGCTTGATTTGTGCCTTTCATTCGTTAGCAACAGCAAAAGCAGCAAAGTGCACCACCCATTGTGGGTGACGCCATGCAATTACTGCACAAAATTTTATATTTTATCACAGTGAGACAAAGGCGCCTTAAGAAAAGCACATGAATAATTATATGAATAAAATAACCACCAGGTTGTACAAAGACTATGTAATTCAAATGAGCGTGCAGTGTAAAATGGTCATTCATTTTCTTAATAGGCAAACAGTTTGGGAAGGAAACCTGAGTCTTTATTTAAGCCTGCCATTTAACTGTCTCCCAGCTTATCCCAGTTAGCATGTTCTGAAGGTCCTGTGGGCATGGGACAAGGTGAAAGGATCTGGGGTCACTCTTGCTTTGTGGTCTAATTCATCATTGTTGGGCAGAGAGTATGAAAAATAGCCCATAAGATATTGTACTGAGATACACTAAACGATTTTAGGTGTGGTAGCACACACCTACACTTCCAGTACTTTGGAGGTAGAAGGAAACTTGTGAATTTTATGTCAGACTGGGCTACACAAAGTTTCAGGTTATACTGAGCTGTATTGTAAGGCCTTGTTTCAAAATGAATATACCTTAATAAAAATAAGTATATAAATAAAGGTCATTTGACTTGGATTGCTTGCTGTCTGTGCACATACTAAAGTGGTATCTAGCAAGTTCAGAGGAAACGATTTACAAGGCGGTAGCATTTCAATAAGGTCTTTGGGTTCTCTGCATAAATTGTCTTGAGTCTTGCTTTGGTCTCAGTCCTCTCTATTTGGTGCTGTTATCAATTCCTCAAAGGATAGTGGCTTGAGACCACTTCCTCATTTTCCTGAGGTGTCTACCAGTTGACATGCCCATGTTCCTCATGTCCTGGCATCTACCAAGCACACCGGAAGTTTGTTTCAAAACCACCAACTCTGTCTTAGGCTCCCAAAGTAATTCTGTCTGTGGCTTTGGGGTTCTGATACACCATGTTATTGCTTGGTCCCAGTGACGAGGAGCTGATTTCTCTGGTACATTGAAACCCTGGGTTTTATTCATATCTAAGGATCTATGAAAGGTGTGCTTTGCAATATGAGAGTCAAATCTCATTAAGTATATACCACTCAATAACAACATTTACAAACACTGACTTTCAATAGGAAGCATAAAAGGACAGTGTTTCACAGAATGAGTTTGTACCAGAGGGCCCTTCACTTCACCCTTGCTGAAGGCTAATAAGGTTCCCTGAATGAGTGACATGGAAAGCAGCTGCTAGAGACTCACCTTTTCAAAGGTTAATCTTGTTGAAGACAAGCAATTGATGGACAGCTTATGAAACTATGACTTCAGCACCTCTTGTGCTATCTCAGATGCTCATAATGCAACCCCCTTTTTTAAGAAAATTGTTTGCCCATTTTCTAATGCAGATGTAATTACTAAAAGAATTCAGCAAGAGAGTACCACCAAATATCTGCCCTGTTCTCTCAGAACCATTTCCTCAAGTTCTTTAGTATGTATGTTACAAGGAGGTACATTCTAGGGGAAAAGAGTGTCCAAAGGGATCGGCTTTGATATTTAATATTTGGTGATTGGACTTTCTACCTTGAGTAGGCACTAACTCCACTCAGACTATATTTCCATAGATTTTAGGGATCAAGTGCAAACTGTCATCTTGTTGAGCACTGCTACAAACACACAAAAGTAGCACATTTAACTTCCACTGTCCACAACAGAAAGAAGAAAACTGTGTAAAAGAAAGTTGATGTTTTAATGTGCCTACCATGTGCAGGGTAGTTTTTATTTGTGTAAGTTATTACTGGATGAATTCAGAGGCCTTTCCTTTATTGCTTCGCTTAAATACAGCCAATTAAGTCTAACCTTTTTCTCCTTCGTCAGCAAAGCTAGAAATCTAGGGATAAAATTTAATTATTTCCTCTCTCTCTCCCATCATAGGGCTTGCATTTCAAACCCCGTCATTTATGTCTCTGAAACTCTGTCCTCCCACTCCCACAAGCTTTTAGCAGACCGCTCACAGCTTCCTCTAATTCTCTAGAATGGGACACCACCCTGTATACTCATGTGTGTTGTTTGAATTACAGTTCATTGTGTTACCAACTTTCTCTAAAGTCTATTAAACTTAAATTGTTCTTATATACAAAGTCCTTTATTACATGGCTGAAGTACACTCTCTACATAGTTTATAGCATTTTCTTTACCCACTTTGACCAAATATGACTTTATTTCTTGGCAATAGCCTAATTGTTGACCCTCATTTGTGTGTTAACATTCTGACCCTCACTCTCCTCAGCACTCTCGTTTTCTTTTTCTGAATGAAGTTTGTTTCGTTCTCTCCCCTCCTTACCCTCCACAGCCTCTGATCCACTACAAGCTACTTATGCATTGTCAATTTTAACTTACTACAGTTCAGCCTCCACTAGAACAGATTGTTTTGCTGCTCCAAGTATTCACCATTGGAGATGATCAGTATTTTTCAAAGCATAGTAACTGTTCAATAAATATCCATTGAATTAATTAATAAACTGGAATGCAGCCTTTCCTTGTATCTTCTGTCTCAAAGGCACCTTGTTTGCTTGCCCATCCTTTAGATGGGGAGAATGCTAAATATCCTTCAACTCATAAAACCTGAAACTGAGAGGCCAAACTATTTAAGTTCAGACTCCATCTTAGAGAACCTGCCCTAAGTTTGAATTCAGGTAAGCTAACAGGCTGGTAGTTTTTCCCCAACAAACCGGAGGTTACAAGCCCACCCCCTGCCTAATGACCACCAATGCAGAGGGGAGCAGAGATTAAGTTTATGATATGACTCCCAGCACCAGCCAATTGTGTTAAAGGCCACAGTAGCTTTCCAATTAGATGCTTCCACACTCACCCCCTCTGGCTTGCTGCTTCCTATAAAGCCCTGCCCTATAGATATGGGGCTCCCTCACCACCAAAACTGTCCCGGTTGGTGCTTTGAGGGAGACCGAGCTATCTTGAATAGAATAAAGACCCTGCTATGAGTTGCATCATATAGAGACCTGTCTGGTTTTGGGGGGAACATTTCCCTGACACTACAAACTGCCTGCCTTTTGAGGCTTTTACTTATTTTATTTTATTTTTTGAGTGTAATTAATCAACACCCATTCTATATCCTCCTCCCATTCTGCCCATTGTTACACGAGTTATGCTCTGCTAAGCTCAGTATATCTACTCTTCTCTCCAGCCCTGCACAGGACAGAACTTAAGACTTCCTCAGTGAATTGATTGTCTAAGCAGAATACTAAGATGGGACAGAAACTAAGGAAAATAAGAAATGAGCTTATTTAATGGATTTGTGAGTAAATTACCACTGTGTTTGAAAAGAACTGCAAATTTCTATTAACTCTTCATGCAAAAGAGAAGAGGAAAGCTCATGGTAGTCAATCACAGAACATTTGGATTCCTGCTGCCAGTTAATACTTTTAGAATGGCTAACGTTAATCTTGGTTATCTTTAATTGGGCAAGTGCTCTTTCTGAAACCAGGACTTCTTGAATGTTAGATCAGTCCTTGATGTCTTTGCAACTTGCTGTCTAGCATAACTGAACTTGAAAGACCTAAAAAAAATCCCCACAGGAGTGGATTACTTCAGGCCAGCAGTGAAGTCTGTACTCCAAGACCCTGCCTCACAAGTCACATGTTAATTAGACAATGAAATAAACCAGACTTGGCTTTCGAAAATAGGCAAGCATTGATTTTCTTTTCATTTTTTATTCATAAAAAAATGCTGCAGACACAATAGATAAACTTTCTTGAGTTACTATTTATGACCAATTTCCTTTTTAATGGGAATACTTCTGAACATGGATGGAAAACCTCCCTTTTTGCAGTAATCTCCCAGTTATGCAGCTTTCTTCCCCAGCTACAGTAGGTTCCTCCTGTAATGTTGTTTTCCACCGATTAAATCACAGTAGCATCATAAAATAACAGTGACAACAACAACCAACCAACCAACCAAATAACAACAACAAAAAAGGCAAAAGATGTGTGAGTAACCATACTTCCTTGAGAAGATCTCGGAAACCCACTGTGTATAAGGTAGACCTGTCACTGATCAGCAGTGAACTACCTATAGTTATGATAAAAAGATAAATTAAGGCATTTAAGATCATTTATGGGGGGGGGGGGAGAGCAGACATAAAATGGGATGGAGGTTAGATCGGGGAAAGACCTTGGCTTTTGGTTAACTGAAAGAATAAAGAAGCAGAGCCTAGGCGGCACATACTTTGAATTCCAATGTTCTGAAGAATGACACAAAAAGAATCTTGAGTTCAAGGCTAGCCTGCACTACAAAGGCTGACCTTGACCCTCCCAAACAATAAACAAATCAAATAAAACATAACAAAGGCCATAAGGAGATGTGGCAGACAAAACTATCAAGAGCCAATTCTCCTCATCACAGATATTCCCTGTGAACCCTATAATCCCTCTTTGAATTTGGAATTACTAAACACTCTGTGCCTCCTGCATTCTTGTGAGAAATGGGCATAATTTTGCCACCAATTTAAAAATACTGTTATGTAGATTAAATGAGTTAATATGCACAAAACATTGGGAATCTAATATGGTGTGTGAGTGTGTGCTCAAAGTAGCTTTTCACAGGAGTAAGCTAAAAACCTCACAGCTTACAGCATAAAGAACACTTGAGAAGCTATAAATCAAATGAGTATTTAATTCAAATTTCTACCCAGTAAAACATCTGTTCCCTTCCAAATCAACATTAAAATGCAATAACCCTTACTAGCCATCAGCAATTTATTTATGAAGACCATGTTCTGCATTTCTTAGTACATGACTGCTAGCTACATGTCTTCCAAGTTTCTGGATTGTAATTGCAACTAGCACAAGAACCAGGGCAATTACACTGTTTTCTATGAATTGCCTCTTCAGTGTGATGCCTCCTGAAACCATTTGCTAAAACAGGTAACAATCCTATCACATAATTGTGCAAAACCCAAGACACCCATGTCTGTTGTTTAATGTTAATTTCTCTGAGTTTCCTGAGAGGAATGGCTATTGACTACTTTCATTAGAAAACTATTGACCCTTCTCCAGTGGAGCATCTTGAGAAGAAATTTCCTAAATATGTCCATATTTCATTTTTTGAGTATCAAGGTGCAATATGCTTGCTTGCTGAAGGATACGGCTTATTTAATGCAAAATTAAAATTTTATAGGCTACATTACCTAAAGTAAATTGCTTAATACATTGAGAAGAACAGCTGCTTTCTAAGTGTTTGGCGTCCCTGTATTTGAAACCTAAATTAGGTGAACCCACTGACACAGAGCAGAAGGAATGGTCGCAGTGATTTTTCCTCCAGACCTCCCATAATCAGGCAAGCTGTTTTAAAGCAGGCAGGAGTTGCTGCACTGGGTGTTGTTCCCTGCATAGAGATTTCTTTCTTCTTCCTCCTTCTTCTCCTCATTCTCCCAACTCCCCCAGGACTCCTCCTCCCTCCACCTCTCCCTGGGTCTTTCTAATTAGCTCACTGCACCCATGATCCTCCTGCCTCAGCTTCCCAAATGCTTTGATTACAAGTCTGCACCACCATACCCAGCTTCAATTTTTTCACATCCCTTCCCCTTTTATTTTCCTTTATTCTGGAAAACTGAGCAATAGCAAACAAACTAACAATCTATAAACAAAACACCAAAAACCACAAACAAAAGCCAAGACAAAGTGAAAAACACTTTATGGGATTTAATGCTGATTTTCAGTTTCAACTCCATTTGGGTAATACTACACTGTGTTTTTTTGTTTGTTTGTTTTGTTTTGTTTTAATCAATATTTGTTCTACAGTCTAAATCATATCTGATGCATTCATAATAGAGATAAATATAAGTCATAGAGCTTAAGATATGCTTGGTAGTTTATGAGCACAGAGATTTCTGTGCTGTACTTTGAACAAAATTGTTAGCATTCTGTCTAAACTCCACCCCACAGTTACCTGGCAACACCTAGGTATGCTCCTCCCCACAGTTGCCTGGCAACAGCCAGGTGGGTCTGGCCCACTATAAAAGGGGCTGCTTGCCCCTCCTCTCCCTCTTATCTCTTGCCTTTCTTGCTCTTGCCTCTCTCTCTCTCTCTCTCTCTCTCTCTCTCTCTCTCTCTCTCATCTCTTATCTCTTACCTCTCCCCATTCCCTTCCCCTCTCCACGTGGTCATGGCCAGCCTCTCCACTTCTCTACCTTCTCCCTCTCTCTGCCTTTCTCTGCCTCTACTACCCTCTTAGTTCCCTTTCCCATGCCCTGAATAAACTCTATTCTATATTATACCTTCCTGTGTGACTGTTCCCTCAGGGGGAAGGGATGCCTTGGCATAGGCCTGCTGTGGCACTCCCTTCCCCCACACCTCACCACACCCCCATAGAACATATATTATTACTCTTTATCATTTTTATGAACACATCAAAAATGGTTTAGAATCATTTAGATCAGGGGATGTGTATTGCAACAGAAGAGTACTATCTAGATTTTGGGAAAGCTGGAGTAAGAAGTGGCCCAGATGCCAGACCCTGGTAAGATGTTTATCCTGTGCAGGGCTGAACAAGGCAGGAGATTCGGCCAGTGGACATTGGACATAGGATTAGGTCAGAGCTGTGTTTTGCATTAGCACTTATACCACAAATTCAACTGTTTCCTATGGAGTCATTCATTGCCTAGTGAAAACCACAGTGATCTCTCATGCTCCTCAGAGCCTCTCACTGCTATTTCTAACAGCCAGAGGGATTGTTTGAAAACCTATGTGAAATACACCATCTGATTCTTCAAAATGCTTTGAGTTCCTTTACTACACATTGTCTTCCCAGCCCATTCCCTATCCTGAACCCTTAGGCTAGTTGACTGTACTGAAGATTCCTCTTAAAGTCTCCCAAGTAGATCTGTGTGAGTTGGGATGTATCCACCTCCCTGCTGTCCCTAGAGAATCTGTTCCTGACAGTTGTCTTGATATTTATTTTTCTACTTCCTTTTGTGGCTTCTATCTTTCTTTTTAACCTTATTTGTTAATATGTCTTCTAAAAATCTGGTTTGGATAAGAATAGAGCTTAAAAAAGGACAAGACAGTTTTGGGGTAAAAGAGCCAAAAGGGAATAGTTTTTATTTTTGTTTTGATTTGGCCAAAAAAACTATAAATGTCCTTAGCACTGTTGGCAGCCTGTTCCTTGACAGAGACTTGAGATGCCAGAAATGTTTAAGCCAATTATCTTTGGTTCTGTCTGGCCAGAGGCATGAAAGAAGGAAGGTCTGGAATCCTTATCTCTTTTCCCCCAAAAGAGTACTCATGTCCTGGAAACCCTATTCAGGAAGTGACTATAGTTATGAGGCAACTGTGAGTTTTATTCTTCTGATTCCTCAGACAAGAATCAGAAAGCCACTTGCTTAGGAAGACAGTTGGTGAGTTTATGGGATGCTGGACTCCAGAGCTAAGCTCACCTAGAGCTGACAAAGGCTTCATGGCTCATAAAGACATCCCAATATTTCTGCATAATTTCTTCCTCTCCTGCCTTTAATGCTTGTTTTCATCATTAGAAAGCCTCAGTACACACTGACTGGTACAAGATTGCATTCAACAAGTAGATACTGAGGAAATCAATGGCCTTCTGTTTCGCTAACCAGTTGAGTTAGAATATTGAGTAAAGAATGAGAAATTGGTTAGGCTATTGAGTAAAATATTAATTCCCAGGTGAATTAATGAAGGTTCAGGGAAAAAAGAAACCATGTCAAATTAGTTTAAGCAATTATAAAAGTAATACAATTGTTTGGATGGCATAATCTAATCCAGTCAGTGAGATGAGACATGCATAATCTGCATCCAGACTTCAGTTCTCATTTGAAGAATTTGGACTGACCATCTTAATTACATTATATAAGCAAGTCTACATGTCAATATCAGACTTGAGAAATACATTCTTTGATGTTAAGAAGATGAGAAGGGGATCTAAGAGTCGTAGCCCTCTAAGACCAATGGATTTGTAGAACAATTCAAGAAGCAAAATAAGTTACATTTAAATTAAGCATATCATAAGCATTCTATAGGACTTAGGATAAAAGCATCCATGGATACCTGCATATGATATAGCTGGATATTTCAATGTACAAATGAAGCTAATAAACTGTTAGATATAATATTTGCCAACCTATAACTCCAGAACTTATCATTCTTCAAGTGCTTGATGGTGAATAGAGATATTCACCATCTCTATTCTCTTTATATTCCCAATTTAATGAGGATTTTTGCCCACTCCTCCATGGCTCTCCCAGCCTAGTCCACAGTTATGCCCATATTCCTACAAGCATGGTTCCTTGTCCACTTTACATACCTGTGGATTTACTTCCATAGTGAATAGCAAGATTTATCATTGGAGTTACACATAGCAGATAATAGTCCAATCAGGCCCACTTAGGCAGAGATCTAAGAGTCCTGGTGACCAACAACATAATTCCACACAGTAAATTGGTGGAGGGAGCAGAGCTGGGGAGGGGCAAAATGAAATCTTGTAGAACAGGATGCTCAGAGCAGCAAGTCCTCTGCCTAAGCTCTTAGTGTGGCACAGTGTGGCAATCCAATTCCTTCACAGGAAGAGATAAAACAAGAAATAATGGAAATAAAACGTAATGGATTACATAAAACGTAAACAAAGAATTGTCAAAATACCACATTCCTGCTTTTCAATCAGTTAAAAATCTCGTGGAGGTTTGATTAGAATAATACAATCTGGTAGACTAAATACCCAAGCTTTAAATCCAGAACTTCAATCAATGGAGAATAGTGTAGAAAGTAACATTGTAACGTGTTCTTAAAGGACATAAAGAGCCTAAGAAGTGGGCGTTTTAATAAAGTTATCTTTGTTTCATCCACTTACAGCTTTTGCTACAGTAGACACTCAATAACTATTTGTATAACTTAGACAAATAACAAGCTGAACTAAATATCATTAGAGAAAAAGACATAAAGAATACACAGAAGAGTTCTGGTTCACCATAGAAATGCATCAAATTGGTTATAAAGGACATAATTAAAGAAAACATACTAAAACTCATGTAAACTTAAAAACTAAGAACCAATATTAAAATGCCCTCTCTAAGAGTCTTTACTATCATGTCAGTTTTTTGACAATAACGTACACTTTTTAGTCTAAGAAACAAATGCTCCCATATCAGAAATTAAAGTTGACTGCCTTTACAGATTAAAATTACTTTTATATTTTGTGTGAAGAAGGAGCCATATAAGTGGCATGCTGGTAAATCACTATTTGTGTTAGTTTCCAAGAGGATTACCTGAGCATCAGCAATCAACTCAGACCTTAAGGAGTTTCTTTAATTTCAATAAAATAGGTTTGTTTTTTTCCCCTAATTTACCAGAGAACCTCATAAAATGTTGAAGTGATTCTGTAATGTGTTTTGTTATGACCATCAGTGGCTTATTAGCATATCAGTTAGGTCTGGAATACAGCTATTAACACAGGTTCAGCTTCCTCCCGACACATCTTTCTCTTGATTAGTTCTTAAATGACAGCAGCATTTTTACCACTATCATTCATAATCCTGTCTACATCCACTGTACATTAGAAGAAATCCAAACACTTTTTTGAGCCAAAGAAGATGACAAAAGCAAGAAAAAAAACAGATATCAAAACAAACAAACAAAAAAGAAAAGAAAACCACACTACCACTACCAACAACAACAAAACACTTTCTTCTTACTGTTGATGATTCCCATGAGTCCTGTAGAGCCCCGACAACTGTCCTTGCCTTGCCCATGAAAAGCTAATATCATTCTAGACATGTAGGCCTCAATTCTGCAGAATTTCTTAACACTTGGCACCACGGGTATAAGCAAATCACTACTCAGTAATATGCAGGGAGTGTAATCAGGCCCTTGATTATATGTGGATTGTAATAGCACAGAGGGAAAAGAAGACTAAACAATGACAAAGAGAGCAGGTAGGCAGGCTTATTTGGTGGGGGAGGTTGTATTTAATATTATTTTTCAAAAGTACACTTTTCAATTTTCTGCCTTATAATGAACTACAGTCAATTACTTTCCCTCTGCTCTGATAAAAAGAGCTGCCCAATGTTCAACATTTGCTTTACTAATTAAATGATCAATTATTCAAATAAATAATTCTGCTATCAAGCTCCTGGAAAACCTTGATGTGTTTTCTAGCCACAGCTAAAGCAACAGAGACCAAATCCAGATAAAATTCTGAAACATTCACAGAAAATGCCTGTTATTGGGAGATGATTTACAGCAACTGGAACTGCTGCTCTGGCATCTCTGTGGAGTCGAATCTTTCTCAGAGACAGCTCATCTCACCTTCTCATAGTCTATGTTGTTGCTGATTAATTCACTGGCAAGTATCACTGTATTCCTTAAGAACATGGACTTTGTTAGGTAATGGGTTTTAATGATTAGTCTAAATGTACTCATTACTTGCCAGCAAAGAAAAACCTCTCCTAAGTTATCTTAGCCCCAAGAGAACTTGGTGTGGAGTGGGGGTCTGTGTTGACAGGGGAATTCTCAGCTGACAGACAGCAGATGTGCTCTGTATGCATGTCCTACATTTAGATGGATTAATAGTAACTGAAGGTCATTCTATGGATTTGCACTTTTAAAGACAAAATGAGTTTTGAAAGACTGACTGTGTACATAAGCAGATACTGGCCATATAGTATTTGTAGGTAGCATTCAGAAGGACTTTCAGCAGTGTGTAACTTGCTTTGATTCCACAGAAACACGTATGCCTCTAAGTAAGTAGAGCTTACACTGCTGGGAGAAATCCCCCTCCTCAATCTCCTCCCAGAGATTATTCTCCCACACAGGGTCAAGATGGAAGTGTTTTAAATGGCTGTTGTTCATGCCTTACTCTAGACAGAATCCTGTATTCTTTGCACTCACTTCTTTTATCCATAAGTAAAAGTGTCTTGGTCAATAGGCACTGAAGATTTAGGACTTTATATACAGCCTACCACAGTTTCCTTTGGCAGATCATTTTCTCCCTTACAGCAAATATGCTGGTGATACTGAGAAGTTTAGTTTCAACAGTTCAAATTACTTTGCATAGACTCCTAACTAAATTAAAGTATAAGTGGCTTTCAAAATAGGGACTAAAAATTATATTCTCGGATATGTTATGCTCTATTAATGGGAATATATTTACTAAACTGGGCAGAATTTTATCTTATATATGATTAAAGTAGTGATGACAGCCAATGCATCCGGCTTTCTCTAACATCCTAAGGCTATTATGGTGTATGGTCATTTCAGAAGCTGCAATGGGTCACACATTTTGCATTTTCAAACTGTGACTTATGGAAGATTTATTTATTAAGAGTGTACTATGACAAACATAATGAATGATTGCTACAGTAGACATATTAGGGTTGGGGACTAAATTACAATACATTCGAATATTTGGTATATCACAAATTAGCAATTGATACTTAGTGAGTAAATAACTGTAGGCAGTTTTAACCTGTTTGAACTGCATTTCATTATTTTTTTCATAGTCAATATGAGATTAGAATAATCATATCATTTAAAAATTGTCATAAGATAAGAATAAAAATGTCAATTTTTAAAAATTGACATTGCGGTTTGTTGATGATACAAAACCATAATGGTTTAAGGCTAGTGAAAGTGGCTTGGATTCTGACTTATGTGTCCTGAATTAGATTAGTCATTGGGTTTCCTGGAGAGTGCTGAAAACTTCAGCCAGTGGGTATGAGTATCAATATTTTGTTTGAAGACTTAAGCAAGTCATTTGGCTCTTTCTTTAAGTAATGTAAACATATGCTTTTGTAATGAGGAACTAAATATTCATCCTGAGATTAAGCTTATTGGTTCTGATATGTGTAATTTAAAGATATTATTGGTGCAAAAGGGCAAGATAATGGGGTGAAAGAATAGACAATAAAGGAATCGTCTAATCAATAATAAATAGGATACTAAGGAACACCCTAGAGACTCTGTGCCTCCAAGTTCACTTAAGTCTCAATGTACTTTACATTTCAAATCATATCTCACAAAACAAGTGATAGGATTACACTCCTAAATCCATAAGCATTGATTTTTGTCTCCGTTGCAGATGCATGCTGTGCACTATTGGGGAATTTGCTGAAATGGGTTTAGAGCATTCACTGACTCCGGTGGAGCCGGAATTATTTTTATCAACTTGGTAAAGTCTCTAATAAGCAATTATCTACATTTTAGAAAACATAACATTAAGTTCTGCACTAACCTCTCTGAGCATGCTCATGAATCTTTCTCATTTCTACCTTATTTCAACCTTTTTTTTTTCCCCATCCACTGTTGCAAAGGCCTCCTACTCCCCATGGGGAAGATCCTGCTCTCTAAAAATCACAGCACATATGTGTGAGCTTTCAAAATGGTTTTAGCAAATATTCCCAGTGGACTCTGGGAAGCTTGCCTTCCAGTTAGAAAAAGAAGCAGTGCTCAAACAGGCTATTATTTTCACTGATAGGTTGACCCCACTCCTTGTGGAATTTTGGGTTTATTTTCACATGATTTAGTTTCACAGGCTATAGAGACAATAAAACAACAGCTATCGGAATGATAAGCGATTGGCTTCTAAGGCAGAATAAAGAGTCTCTGAGAGCACAGGACCCCAGATAGGAAGGTGGCATGCCTGCCAAAAGCTTTTGTTAACTACTGCTCGGAGTAGTCCGTGGGATGGCAGATGTGATAAGAGGTATCAGTAGTCATGGAGACAGTAGCCCATGATGTAAGATGATCGCTATTATCATAGCAGGAGTTATACTTATCAACTTCCCCTCCAAAAGAAGATCTGGTCCCCTTCAATGTTCCTGCTTTGAAATTTTGCTTTGTTTTTTCCCTTGTCTTTCAGGTGTTCTAGGCTAACTCATCTCTGTTTTGCCTACTTTGATGAAGATATTGTATTTTGCCATATCTTCTAATGGTTTAGATTTGGTTGTAGTTGCTCTCTTATGTATATATATTTTAAACATTTATATATTGGTGTATGTATGTTTGTGAGCACTTATGTCAATATTTAGAATTGTACCATTATACACACAGGGAAGAGAGAGGACAATTTGTGGGAGTAATTTCTTTCAACATATGGTTTATAGGATCAAACTCAGGTTGTCAGACTTGGTGGCAAGTACCTTTACCAAGTTGTTCCATCGAGCCTCACATTTAGTTTTTAAATTCATTTAAGATATATCTTGAAATCATCTTTATTTGGGTGTGTAAAACACTATAGAACATTTAAATTTATTTGAAAAGGAAATCAAGTCAATTTATAGTTTATGTCTCATTAACATGGTCAAACTTTAAGAAATTAAGAATTACATTGTTTAAAACCCTTTAGGGTCACTAATATAATTATTACAAGTTATTTCTCATGAACTAATGACCTCTATATTAAGTGGCTTTTTCAGAATTCCCTGATAACTATTCTCAAATTTTCTGAAAAGCTAATATTCTTATCTATTTATGTGACAACACTTTTGTAACCTTTTGAATGAAAAGAAAGACCCCCAAAAGACTGAGTTATCTCTAATTTCTAAGAATAAGCCATTAGCCACAGGTTTACATGCAGCTAAAAGTGTTGAGCCTACTTAATTAACTTGACATCATTAAAGACTCTTAACCAAAGAATATTAAATAAGTGCAAAGTCAAAATTGTATCTTTTTTTTCGTATCACTTAAAACCCCAATTACAATAAAAATTCATTAGGTACATCATTTATACTAAAAGAATTTTATTTGGCACATAGAAAAAGGAAAAGACAGAGTTAGGAATTTGGTTTTTTAGTTCAAATAGATAACATCATCATTGGGTATTAATACATTCTCAATAAGCTTTTAGTTTGAGCCTTATCTACGTAGTTAGATTTTTTTAAAACTATGATTGAAGGATAAGAAGCAACTTGAATTGTTATGGGGTAGCATGGGCTGTAGCTTTGCTTCTACATGTAAATACTCTCCAATAACAAACATCCAGGTATCATCTGAGATAACACAGGAAAGAGCATCATCACCACAGAGAGGCTCAATTTCTCTGTGAAATTATTCATGAGGATGTGAAAAGGCTTTAAGTCCATGGCAGACCTGCTGTGAAAGGAAAATGGGTGCATGTGTGTATATATGGGGAACGGCCAGGTTGCTGGAAGAAACAACACTGAAAGGAATGGCCAATACTATCAAGTATTCCTGTTTTATCTTTTCAAATAAACATCATTGTAGCTTCTCTGAGAAGAAAAATCATTGTGCCAACAGTACCACCACACTACTACCTTAAGCCCTGCCTACAAAACACTAACCTGAAGAGCTTTGACATTAAGAACAACCGTGATAAAATTTGAAGACTGTGTCTTAGATCCCATGCTGGCATATAATGGTTAGTTAGACAACTTATTGATATTATAGCTTACTTTGATGTTTTGGGTCCTTTATTGTTAGTAAAAGAGTTGTGAAAATATATATCAAGTATTACATATATATTTACCAACTATATATATGGCATGATAACTGCTTACATTTATTCATACATATATGCAAGTATATACATCTACAAAACAAAACAATGAACCCCACTAGAATATTCCATTGTGACTAAAGATCCACCTCATTACAGAGGCACTGAGAGAACGGACTCTTGTGTTTGTGTAGCACATATCCTGGAATGTATGAAAAAGCACACATGTAGAAAGTACAGTTGAGAGTTAGGTAGTGACAGGAACTTAGCCTATGAGAAAGCTGCCAAAGCATCTATCCTCAAGTCCAGTAGTTCAAATGAAGGTAAGTATGAACTGCTTGTTTATCTTAGGTGGAAATGCATTTGTACAGGACAGGAGAAACATTGCTCAACTCTAGAGTGAGCATTTGGCAAACAAAGTTCTTTAAACAGGATTTTTTTTTCACTTTCAGAACACAATCACATTTTATGTGACTTAAAGCTTAATAACTTTAGAAGTCTTCATTAAGAAGAATTAAAAATTACATATAAATAAAAATATAAATTTAGTTATATTGAATGCTTTATTAAGAACGAGTAAAGATTTGATAAATTAAAAATCGGCATATTGAAGACAATACAAAGATTAGAAAAATAACTCATTTTTTCCCTTACCCTCTTGGCTTGATTCCAGAATACATTTTTCTTTCTGAATTTGCTATTACTTATGCTTCACTGGTCTTTTTATATAACAAAGACTTCACACATAGTGTATGGGGTACATATGCGTGTGTACATGTGTGTTTGTATTTACACTTGTGTGCGTGTGCGTGTGTGTGTGTGTGTGTAAAAGAAAATTAGGCAAAGAATTTTCAGAGCAGCTATTCACTATGGATTAAAATTGCTTTAATGATGGTCCTGTCATAGTAAGTAAAATCACTGTGGGAAAAACCCCTGAAAATTCATATTCCAAAAGCTACCTCCTAATTTAGGAAATGGAAAGTATCTTTATTGACTTTCAGGTCTTTTCATTCTGTATAGGGATATCATGTATATTTCATACTAAGGTCCATCATCTTGGATGCTTTTATTTGTTCTACTACTTTGTAAGAGAGGAAATGTAGAGCTATCTTGTGTAACTTTGTATAGATCAATCCTGGGTGAACACTTCCAATCATTCACCCTTGCTTTGAAGTCACAGAGTTTGTATTGGACCCTCACATAGAGGAATGTACTACCTACCTATGCACCCCTTCGGCAATAGGATAAATAGCCTTGCAATGTTTTAAAGTCTAAATTCATTTCCTTTTTAGCCACTGCTTTATCAATGCCTGGCTGAATGTGAAGGCAGAGTGAGCAACTTCCTCAGGGTGCCCTGCATCTGATGGGTTAGCTGTCAAATGCACCATTGTCCAAATTACACTGCTACTGTAGAATTCCTGCTAAGAAACAATTTACAGCAGCATTGGGCTATCAATCTTGTGGGCTGTGTTAGTTTTGGGGTATAAAAATCTGATTAACTTACCACAGATACCCAGCAGTTTCTACTGTTGCTTTCCCCAGATTGCCAGTCACTACACTGTTAGCAGGATCCAATAACAGAGGCCTTATACAAAAGTATCTCAGGGATAAATGGTGTACAGTGCTGCCTAAATGAATACATTATCACAGACAAAAAAAGTGTGAAAAGAAAGAAGAAAAAGAGTAGAAACTAAATGGTCATATTCTATCATATTTTATTTCTTATAAAGTGTGTGTGTGTGTGTCTTTTCTATATACAAGAAAGTGCTGGCCAGTATTTATATCAACTTTATACAAGGTATGATCATCAGGGAAGAAGGACTCTTAATTAAAAAAAAAAAAAAACCCTTCTCAAGATAGGCCTGTAGGCAAATCCAGAGGGTATTTTGTTGACTTTTCATTAATGTGTGAGCCTCATCCCATTGTGAGCAGTTCTACCACTGGTCAGGTTGTCCTGGGTATGTTAGAAAACCAACTGATCAAGCTAAAAGGAGCAAGTGTTTAAGCAGCATTCCTACACAGCTCCTATGTTAGTTCCTGCCTCAAGTTCCTGCCTTAACTTCCCTTATAAATGGATTGTGACTGCTATCTGTAAGCTGAAACAACCCCCCTCCTCTGGTCATGGTGCTTTGTCACACCAACAGAAACTCCAAAACCTTAAGACAAAAAGATTTCTAATGAGAATATATATATATATATTACAGTCAGCTATCTTTTCAAAAATGGTCAGTCATCTGTTAGAAAAGAATAATCACTCTAAAGTTTATGTTATATGGGTTCTGTTTATTGTTGTTATTAAATGCTTAAAAATCATGTGATGCTATTCCATGGTACCAGGGTTCACTTTCCAATACCTGTATAGGGCATCTCACAACCATATAACTCAGCTCTAGAGAATATGACTCCTCTGACCTGTGAGAACACCCACCCCTACATGTAGTCATTCACACAACTTCTCTTCCCCTCCTCCCTGGCTCACATAATTAAAAATACTAAAAGTGAATAGTATAAAATAAGACAATGGGATATGAAAGAAATCTCTTGTAACTGTTTTATTCTTTAATTATCACTTGACTGACTCTATACAACTCAATAATGAATCTGCTTACTTTTACTAACTTGCATATCAATATAAATGCACAGGATAGCAAATCAAGACTTCTTTGATAAGAAAATGTCAGGCTGTTTATTCCACATTGAATATGAGGCAGTTGAATGCTAGGCTTAATTTAATCCCCACACTCAAGACAAGGCTTGACATACTTCATTATTGCATTTATGATAATATTAGTGCCTATGTTTGCCAACTTAATTGAAGCACAATAATGTTTTATTATAAATGTCCCTATTTTAATAAGAGGAGAAATGGACTTTCTCATTATACTAGCTAATAGCCTTGCATGGAATCTTTCCCTCCAAGTTCTCAATAAGATCCACTGGTTTCTGAATCACACCAGGATACTCAATGTCTTTCATTTAAAAAGTAGGAAAGATGCTCTCAAGGTTTTATTACTTCATTTTATTAAAAAGTTTTGTAAATAGCATGTTTAATTTACTTCATAAATGGACATTTATTAAATTAGTATGAATATGATCTAATTCCACATGTCTTATTATACAAAAATATATAAACATGCATATTTTATGTGCACAAGCATATTTAAATAAGATTTATACAAAAGCTTGCAAAAAGGGTATCATTAGGCAGGCAATTAAGAGGACTAAACATTTTCCTAACACTCAGCCCATCTGTACCTACTTTTTCAATTCAAATTGATTTGAGGGATAGTTCCATAATAATAATTATTGGTAAATTCTGCATTTTGTGCTGATAAGGCAAAGTGCTTAGAGTATCATAGAAAGAATTTAAAATGGTTATAAGTACAGAAATACCATACGAAGAATTAAGCAAAGAGGACAGAGACTGTGGGGTGGGGGAAGGGTGGAGAAAGTAAGGTTTAAACAGATTCCTCAAGGACTTGTTGCTCAGGTGGGAGTTCATTCACAGGGATGCTGGACATAGTCATGTTGCAGAGCGCTGAGGAGGATGAAGAAAGACAGAGTCCTTGGTGTAGCTGCAATATAAGTGCCACATGCATGCGTATAGGTAACGATGGGGAGTTAGTGTGAAGGCTTGAAAGGCCACAGAGTATTACATTATTAAACCCAGTGCCTGGACTGAGCTTCTGTCATAGAAGTTGGCCCTGAAATCCCCCCTCCAAACATTCCAGCTATTTCTATTGCACTTGCTTGCCTAGTAGAACTAGAAGGTAAGACTCTATTACAAAACACAACACATGCTTTATTTCCACAACACAGAAATAAAACTAGAACAGAGCTAAAAGCTTCTTACCTGCAGACTAGATTCAGAGTGTCAAAAGATGCTATGCGGACTTCTGGGGAGAAAAGCTACCAACCCATTTACTTAGCTGTAGATCCTGTAAACTACACTATCTACCAGCCAAGAAAAATATAAGCCCACTGGTGCAATGTGGTGGCAACCAGGTCAAAAACCTCTGGATAGAGAAATCACAGACCCTAGTCTGGAACTTCTACAGTCATTTTAATAAATGGGCATGCTTTTCTTATCAGATTGCCTTCTACATATCTATGTTTATGTTCACAGAATAGTGTTGCTTTCATCTGCAGTCAGAGAAGTTTCTTTTTACAACAGGCAGCAAAATGCAAAAGAATAAGTGACTGTTGAATGTTCAGGTCAAAGTGGAACATCTAAAGTTCAAAAAATATTGCAGAAAGGAGGCAGAAAGAATGTAAGAGTGAGAGAAAGGTTGGAATGTGGTGGAATGTTGTCTCCCTGGCTTGACAGGACCATTTATCTTTGGAACTCTCTCAACATCTGTGATTACCTACACAAGACCCTGTCCAAAGGTGGGTGCATGAAGAGTCTGTCCCTGAGGGGGACAGCTTACCAGGTCCCACCACTCTCTGAGGATCTGTAGGGAGTTAATGGCTGCTGAGGGAGTTAGATACATTTTTCTTCAGTGGTAGATTAACTCTTTGGTTGCCACACTTTTATAAGCTATTCTAATTAAATGCATTAGAACACCAAAAGGGCAAACATATAAGTGGAAGTGGAATTACTTGGGAAGAGACAGGGGAGAGTGGGGCGGGGCTAAGAAAGGATAATGGAGGTCAAAGATGACCACAATATACTCCCTATGCATATGGTAATGTCATAGTAACTGTGACATTTTATTTTGTATAATTTTTATGTGTAATTAATGTATGCAAATAAAAAGAAATTTGAATGATCTCATGGCAGGAGGTCATTAGTTCTTTAAAGGTTGAATGGCAGTGGAAGTCTGTACAAAATAGTAGCTTCAGAGCAGATGGAGAACAAAATTATATCATCTTTAAAGGCCGAGTTGAAAGGCTCAGATCTCTGGTTGGATCAGGGTGATGTCTGGGAGAGACTAGCTAAGAATAAAATCTGTACCTTGACAGTCTAGGGCTACCAATGAATAAATGAGGATGCTAAGAACTGAAGAGAATTTAAAAGGGATAGAAGAGACACGAGCTACTTCATGCTGCACTCATGTCTAGAGTGGAACTGACTTAGCAGTAGCAATGGCAGATCTTCCAGAGGGAGGTAAAATGTCCTCTAAAGGAATATTTTGAAACAGCACTCAAGAGGAGGAGAAGAAAGGAGCATCATCATCAGATTGAGACCAGCTTGGTGTACAAAGTAAGTCCTAGGCTAGCATGAGCTACAAAGTAAGATCCTGTCCAGCGAGGTGGAGTGTCACAATAACAGACTTCTCATATATACTATCTGTCTCCAGTGCTTGGCACACATGCAAACAAGTGCATGACTATGCTGTTTATGATTTTCCCCATACATATATGTATATTATGTATACATGTGTATTGATAATACATTTTTCATTAGCTAAAATAGTAGTATATTTTTATTTGTAGAATCATAGAAAAATAAGCAGTATTTCATTTTGTTATTGCAGAACAAAATTTTTATTTCTCTTCAAAATTATTTTTGTTATTACTGACCAACTAAAGTCAAATGTTTTCTCAGTGATGGTTCCTGGATCTAGAGAAAGAGGGCATTGGTAGCTCAAGGAGTTATTCTAAGGTTCCACATTTTCAAACAACAGACATGTCTATTGCATCCAAGGAGGTAGTTATCTGATTTTAGACAGAAAAAGCAAATTTTGCTTATAAAATGCCATGAAAGGGCTTTTACAAATCCTTCCAACTGAAACCAAAATTACTGTTTTTGCATCCAAAGTTCATCTTCAGAATTTGCTAGTTGCTAAAGCTGCAGTCCTTAAGTAGATGCACAGTAGACAGCTTGTTTAGATATTTCCTCAATACCAAGTTATACTTCTCTGAGAAATGAACTCCCTGTCTTATTTTTTAAATTTAATATCTCTGAATTCTAATATGTCCAGAATTGTCCTCTTTGTACATATTTTAATAGCTGTCATTGTTTAGTAGTAACTAATTAATAAATAACACACTTATCAAATAACTTTTGTATTTTTCTGAGAGAGGTCAGGCTCTGATAGCTTAAAAGCTGTCACAAAGTATACATTCTGAAGAGTCCTCAAGGATGAGAGGCTCAGACAATGATGAGCCATTAAAAATCTCTAGTTTTCTCCAAGCAACCTCTCCTTCCTCTCTACATAGTGTGTCTGCTAATGGAACCACTAGAACAGCTGATACTAATTAGAAACTTGGGCTGACCCATTTCTGGCCAGCCGTGAGAACCCACAGTGTCTCTCCCATGGTCTTCATTTCTCCATTTTCTCCAATACAGACACACTGCTTGCGGTTACCTTGGTTACAGCATCCTGTCTCCCCCATTGCTTTCTGTTACACATGCCCTTTCACTGTAGCACTGGTCCTTTGATCTGGCCTTTCTGAGCACACTTAGCACACCTGTAAACTTTGGGCATGAATGACTCTGGACATTTCCATTTCATTCCATGTTCTTTTTAAATTCTTCATGTTTCTTTGAGAGCTCATTTTGTATATTCTGCTAAACAGGTTTCAGACAAACTTCTTCAGGGAGAGTGGCTAACATCTAGGGTTGGAATGTTAACAGAGGTGGTTTGTGGCATCATGGCTTCACTGTGAAGGGAGCTAATCTTACCTCCAATTCTAAAGGCCTTCACTTTTGCCTCATTTATTCTTATGATGGTAAAGCCTTTTTGTCTTTTTCTCAATGAGGATGTGTGTGTGTGTGTATGTGTGTGCGCGTGTGTGTATGTGTGTGTGTGTGTGTGTAAGAATGAAGATATAAACCTGTGTAAGATGCCAACAGACCTGAGGATTCATGCAAAGACTTGGGTATTTATTGCAATGCTAGCTAATCTAAACTCTGACCTTCTAGGGATTATCCCTTTTTACTATTTATTTAAACAAAATGTAAACAAAACTTAAAAACTAGTAACTTAAATTCTAGAAAAAAATATACTGTTATTCATTTAAAAATAATATTTTAAAGCCACATTCATGATTCATTAACTGGTTTCCTATTTGCTTGAATTCAATTTATAAGAATAAACAGACATATCTGAAAATTATTGACATATATTAATTCCAACCACTGTTTGCCCCATCACACTTTCAAACTGTAAAAACAAGTGCTTTTCCATTCTAATTGCTTGCAAAGCTAATAGCTCAACATTAAAGAATTCGAAAGAAATGCCTTTTAGAAAAAAATAGGAAAGAATAGTAAAAAGGAAACCTTCACTGCTGTTTGCTCTATGAACTTCTATTCCCAACCCTGTGAAAGTGTGAGGTGAGATTCCCTCCCACCGCACCGCACGATAATGTGTCTTAAACATCAATTCAGTATAGTTTTCTATGTTAGCTGGCAGGGATCCCTGTCTTAAATATTTTCACTTGTAATAGCCTGATTACTTCAAGGAGTTTGCTTTTCAGTGGGAAATGTCTAAATGATTGACTATTCTCAAAAAGCATGGGGATGATTTCCAAGCTATGTTTTCAATACAGTTAGGCAGATAAGTAAAACCCATAATAATTCTGTTGAAGAGATGGATAGTCCAACATTTGTTCCATAGGGATATTTTTCATATTCAGTGAGTAAGCACATTTAACATTGAAAACTACCTACCAGAAATGATCTATTTTTATGCAAACGCTATAAACATTAAGCCTGCCACATTAATAACAATAATACAGAGAAGGATCCTGAGAAATAGGAATCCAGGAACATGAAGAATGATATAAATTAAAAAAACAACTACAAACACCAATAATCAGACAGCAAAAAAGGACAGTAATTTACCCAGCTGACACAACATAAAACTAGCCAATGTAGTTCATGATGTTTATCTTTGCTATAATTTTTGGAACATAAAACCATACCTTGATTAAAAGTCTGATCTATTATTCATGGAATGGTTTTAGAGAATTTGTTTATAAATTTGTGTTTCAAAACAGATGCAAACTAGTCATCTTGGAACAGGTGGGAAAATCAAAATCCCCCAGTAAAACTGACAAACAATCCAATTTGCTTCTTGAAAGATAACGTGTACTAACTGAAAACAACCAACAAAGAAATTAGACATGGCCCTTTGAGCTGTTTATGTCTTTGCATTTATTTCACCATGGTTCCAGCAACTGCTACCTTTCTTTATAACCTTTGGAAATGGTTCCAAGATGTGATGATGTTTTTGATGCTGGTAGACTGGGCAGTCACATTCATATTTAGAATATGTGTACCATGGACATACATATTCTCATGTAATTATTTCCCCAAGAATCCTCATCTTGTCTCCATTCTAGAATGAGGAAATGGAAGGCTGAAATGGGAAGTAATGGAACAAGCTCTCACCATTTGAACATGGTGCTAGCAGGAAACAAACACAGCTAATCTGACTCCACAGTTAAGCTTTCAATTTCCTTGCTATCCACTCCCTTGATAGTCAAGGGACACTCATTTCTTTAATAATAACAGCAATTAATAAGTTTATATGTCACACAGTGAAATGTTTCTATAGTCTTCCAGTTAAGGGCGCTTTTTTTCCCTAAAATTCTTTGTAAGGAAGAAGAAATGCTGAAAAAAATCTGCCCTTAGCACATTCTCAACTCCCAGTTGGGAATTTGATGTGCCTTCTATTAGTCAAAAACACTAGTCCTTAATGATGCTAGACCAATCAAATGAAGTAAAGAAGGTTACACTGCAAATATATGTATAAACCAGGGCACATGGTTATATAGACCACAACCCACACAAAGATTTTAGAAAGGAAATCTGGTCAACTCCAGCACCAACGACTACAGTTAACATGGTTTCCTAAGGTTTATCTTCCCTACAATCCAGTGATCACAGGTTTTGCTATTCAATATGAAAAGGAAAAACATCTAAGTGTCAGGAAATGTATGTAGCAAATATTTAAATATTAAATATTTAAGCATTAGTCAAGGAAATAATTAAAAAATAGGTCCTCAGATGAATTTTATTTCTTGCATAGAGAGGGGCTATGCTAAATTGAGACCATGACATATCCTTTGGAAGTCTGTTGTTTTTTATTGTAGGCAATAGTGACATGTGGTCTCTGGGGATATTGTCATCTGATTAATATCATGGGTGAATTTAATTTTTAATTTTAAATTATACTTTTTGATTAAAGTTTTAAATTAATAAGTGATAATTCTCTTGATAGAATCATTTTAAGTACATTTGGAACAACTTGAGCACGTAAATTTACATTTCAAATGCAAATTTTATAAAATCCAATACAGATCATGTGCTTGCAATGAAAATTTAGCATATGAATTGGTGATTATAAAAATAACAAACTCAATTTCAAAGACACTGCTAAAAAGAGGAATGTAAAATATTTCATTAATAGTTTTAAAATATTGGTTACATGTTGAAATGACATTTCAGATACACTGAAATAAAATATTAGTGAGAATACTTTCAGCTGATTCTATTTTTCTCAGTGTAGCCATCTGATTGTTATAAGGTACATAAGGTACTACACATTGTAGTTTATTGACTAGGACACTCCTGGAATGTAAGATTGTAAACTCAGTCTATGTCCTAAGATACTCTCAATAGTATTTCTCAAGAGGTACTAAAATGTTATTGCTTCTCAATCATGATCTTTATTCCACCTATTACTGTACAAAAGTTTCATTCCAATACATTATTGAGGGGACTCACAGAGAGAAACCACCTTAAACTCAAAGGGAAATCTGAAAGTCTATGGGAAGCCTAACTTACGCCACTGCTCCAGACAGCATTGGTAGGTTAGAGTTATACTTGATAAAATGCCAAAATTGAACGTCACAGGACAATGAATACAAGGTAAGGTACATTCGTAGCATGTTCAGAATTGCTAAATAGAAGCATCCAAGTGAATAAATCCTACACCATTTTCATTCTGAGCATAAAACATATCAACTCTGTTGGACTTCGCAGTCTTTTTACCTTTAGACTCAAAAGGTAAGCTAGAACCAAGCATCCACATGGGAACATATAGGTGAGTGGCTGAACATCTCAGTATCACTAGTGTCCTGAGTTGCAGTTCAGTTCCGTAGTCTTCATTGCTCTTCCTGACCCTTTAACTATTGATTTCTAGAGATGAGTAGCCTCCATCACCAATAAAAGCTTCTTCTAGTGTCAAAAGTTAAGACTTCTAAATGAATTTGAACAAGTTAATACTTACATAGTGCTTTACATTTTCCATAGTACTTTAATATAATTTACAATAACTTCTCGAGAAGCTTGGTAATCTTTTACAGAACAAAAATCTAAGATTCAAAGAGGTTAGATGTCCTCTAATGTGACACTATTTTAGAAACTCATAATTCTGGGTCTGCAAATAATTTAAATCATTTCCCAGTAAATTATGCTGATTGTCACTTTATGGCAATCATAAAAATTATGCTGAGCTCTTTTCACATATTAACTCATTTCTAAGGGATGTGCCAGACAATCTGATGTTTATCATATCTTCACAATTTATCTCTTTTCTTCCCTTGTCAATAGCACTTACATTATATACACTCTTAAAAATTCATATATATCATTAAATTTATATATAAATAACCCAACAGACATTGTTATAACCACTTTAATATTGACTAACCTTTAATTGTAATGACTGTCTTTTATATGCAAACCATGAAGTGAGTCATGTTAACTTTATGAAAATGAAAATACTCTTAAAGAGGTCATCATAGTGGTTTTGAAATGTAGATTGAAAAATAGTTGAATTGTTCCTCTCTTCTTTGGATAGAGATGCACACATAATCTAAACATTATCCATTTTCCAAGGATTAGTTTCTTTCACCCCAGCATATTATTTTCCAGTTACAAAATTAGTTCTGATAGCCTCAATGGGCCAATAGGAAACAGTTAATCAATAATGTTTTTAGACACAGAGAATTCTTGTAAGTGAGATGATCAGTCATTAATTAGATTTAAAATAACAGAAATTTGGGGCATAATTCAAACACCTGGCTGAATATTTCTGAAAAGTATTTGAAATGTCCAAACACCCTTTCAATCATTCATCTTCCTTACAATACAGTCACTGAAAAGTACCTCAAAATTGTTAGAATAAAAATAAGCAATTTTTAAGTTACCATATGCTTTATAACCCAGTAAATATATATTTCTTGCTTGAAAGTTTTGACGTTATCTTGACCTGTGACTATTGAAAAGCGAAATTCTCCCAGGAGGATACAAATAAGATATATACATCTTGTGTTCCCCAAGGGAAATTCCTTCAGATCAGCCTGGGTGGTATTAGATGTTCGCAAATGCTCCTCTTTAACCTGGAAATAAAAGAGAAAAGAAACACAAGGGATTTCTACCCTCGAGGAAGCACAGTAAGTCATCGGTCAAGATTTATTATATGCTCCATGTATCGTGTGTCACTTCATGATAAAATGCAAGGTGGGTTTAGAACAGATGGAAAAGTTAGATGCTGCAGGAAGGCTGAGAGTCATGCTTGTAGACTGCAATTGTGTCCCCTTTCCAATATATTCAGAGTTATTATCTTAAAGATGCCAAAGGTCAAAACATCAAACGTTGAGGGAACAGAAGTAAATTGACTTTTCTAAGATGGAATTGTCACAGTTTGGTCATAGTAGCTGATGGAAGAGTACTGTTGGAACAATCAAGGGGGAAATAGCAGGGACACCTTTTCAACACAAATTTGACAAAGCTGATAACACACACCATGAGAAATGACATAATAATCACACAGAATGCTATATTTCTACATTTTTCTTTTCTGGAGAAATTTCTAAGTTAAAGTGATTCCAATTATCACTCTGATCTTGATTAGGAATCTCCACTGAGTACCATTAACATTTACAAGTACTTAATTTCACATTGCTTCTAAATATTGCATGAGGGCATTATTTCTGTGGTTTAATTACCCATCCTATCTCGGAATTATGGACACCACGATTTTATCAGCATTATGTGGTGAATAGTTAGTATGCTTTTATTTTCTCCCTGTGACCATTTATTAATTTCAAATCTAAATTCTAAAATTGGCCTTTTTTCAAATGTTATATGATAACCTTCTATTGTATAGGACTGCTTTAAACTTAGAATGCAACTATTAATTTCTATACAATTTGTTTTTGTTTTTTGTTTTTTTTTTGTTTTTTTTTTCTTTTTTACAAACTTACTGCAAATCTCACCTTTAGACACAAAAACCCAGAAGACAGTTTTGAACTTAACTGAGGTTGAAGTTACGGTGGTGATGGCATTCAGAAATGAAAGTAGCCCCTGGATAGCTTTACTAAAACATAGAGAGGGAAGTTGTAAATCTTGGTAGCTAAGAACTCTTTATTTTTAAAAAGCCTATATTGAGTTAGTTTGTTTTAAGTTAGCATATAAAGTAATGGGTTTCATGATGTCCACACTGTCTTTCCAATGCCACCTCTTCCAACAATCCCTACCCCTATTCATTCCTTTCCTCCATTACTTTGTTCCTTTCCGTTTCCTTGTTTCATGTATTCCATCTCCCTCTCGTCCCTTTCTACTCTCCGTATCATCTCTCCCTCTACTCTAAGGATCCCCTTTCTAATTCCACTTGTAAGTACACAGTTACACTTAGTAAAGTTAATGCTTGGCCTTTCAGTTATTCTTTGAATATATAGGAGATCACATCGACACTGTGAAAAGTATCTTCTCTGCAGATTTCCACTCCATTTAATACAAAACTCTGTCCCATAAATGTCCCTGTCTGAAAGAACTGCAGGGATGGAAATGGAGAGAAGCCTGAGTAAAAGACGATCCAGTGACAGGTCCAAAGTGGGATCTAGCTCAAGGAGATATCCCAAGGCTATGGAGCACTCACAGAAAAGGACCTAGCTTGACAGCACTACAGAAGACCCAACAAGCATCTGAAAGAGTCAGATGCAGATATGTGCACCCAACCAATGGACAGAAGGTGCTGACCTCTGTGGTTGAATTAGGGAAAAGCTGGAAGAAGCTGAGGAGGAGGAGGGTGACCCTGTTGGAGGACCAGCAGTCTCAACTAACCTGGACCCTGGAGATCTCTCAAATGCTGGACCACCAAACAGGCAGCATACATCATCTGATATGAGGCCCCCAACACATATACAACAGAGGACTACAGGGTCTGGGTTCAATTAGAGATGATGGAGGCCCCAGGGAATTTAGGGGCCAGGTGGGGTGGGAACATCTTCGTGGAGACCGGGGAATGGGGAGGAGGTATGGGATGTGGAACAGTTGAAGGGTGGGCCAGGGGAAGTAATAAAATCTGGAGTGTGAAAAATAAATGAATAAATAAATAAATAAATAAATAAATAATAAAAAAGAAAAAAAAGAGTTAAATTGTGTGTCTGCCTTCTAACTGAGTCTTCTGTCTACCTCTGAAGCCGTGGGCACAATTCTCAAAAGCACCCCTAACCTCTCTAAGACAACGTTTGAAGGGGATGAAGGAGAGACTGGAGAGATACCTGTTTCATCAGATCTTCTCCATATGAAGAAAACATTTCTCTTTCTTTCTCTATGAAGAAAACATCTCTGATCAGAACGCTCTGCATGGTGAAACAAAGATTCAAGTCTGCCCAGTTTCCCAGCCAAAAGTTGAAGACCACCCGTAGGTTCAGGGTTTACTGTCACAGGCAAGAGTACAAACGTTGCTTCTGTGATTTCTAGAGATAGATTAGGACCTGGGCTAGAAAAAGTCTTTGCTGAGACAGGTACGTCATAGCACCTGTTCTTAGGTTAATCAGAAAGTGTGGCAGTAATACATAATGACCACTCTGGCATAAGCTATGTTTTTCTCATTTGTCATTATCTGGACTTATTCTTATGCTTGGTTGGTGTGATCGCACTGTTAGCAAAAAACGAACACTCCGCCACAACAAACTAGTTAGAAGCAACTCAGAAACAGGAGAATTGATTATAGGACAGAAATGGACTGAGAATCAGTAAATAAATAAATTAATAACCTCCCTTTCCTCAAAGACTTACACTGAAAACAACAGGCTGTGAAGATGGTTTCATTAAAAAATAAAAAGGCCCTCCTCACCAGGGGATATGTTGGGGCACATGGAAACAAAAATCTCCTCAATCATTGCTCAAATAGGTCAGCTAGAATTAATTCAAAGGGTAAAATTTCAGTGTGAAGCCCTCATTTCTCCTCAGCCTGCTTCTACAGCCCCCTCATCTGTCCAGTATGTAAACAATGTAGAGAAGCCCTCTGTGCTGGGTTGGCCAGTTGGCCATGTTCTGTGTATATTAGGATGAAAGTGGGCCATATCCTGTAGAGTCAAATTGGAGCTTGGACCATTGCCTAGACTGTAGTACAAAAAGACTGCTATTTGAATCCAAAGTTATCCACTGTGGTCTTGTGTGGTCACTTTGCTTGCCCCACAGAGCCATTAGTGCAGACAGGTGGTCAAAATACTGGTCACCATCACAATGGGGCTATTTGTCTTTTGCATAGGTTCTACCACTGCATAATGAACTCTATGTTCATACATAAACCTTCATTTCTTTTTAAATTACAAAGTACCTTTATACCAACAGTGAGAGGCAATAATCCATGTTAGACTATAGTTCTTCTTGTTCATCCCTAGGACCTGTCTATAAGTACACTGTCTCCCAGCAGGATGTCCCTCGTTCTCCTCCATACCAAAGCTAAGGAGCACACTGCTCCACTGAAAGGGCTGCTTTCCTTTATGACTAACTGGTGCTGGCTGTGGTGATAGCTCCATCCTTTGCTGTTTAGAGCAGAGCAGTTTCTATTGGATTGGAAATTTCCTGAGTGCTCAGCTGTTTATTATTCCTTCCATATGAAAATGGCCAAATCATTTCTGGGACCGAGAGACAAATGGAAATGCTTATTTCCTGCCGCGAACCACCAAGAACCAACCCTGAGTGAATCAACCCAAGGGTTTTTCTAAGCTCCAGTAGCTTTCCAGCTGGGTAGAAAGGTCTGTGTTGTTGTCTTTTGAGTTTCACTGTGTTGTCCTATTCGACAGGAGCTCTCAGAGTCCACCAACTTCTCTTGCTCTTAGTCGCTGTGATTGGAGCCTTCAGAAATGTTCTGAAAGGGGTTTCTGTGTCTACTATGATTTCAGAAGTCATGGAAGATTAAGAAATGATGACCCTTTAAGTATCAGAAAATGAGATTCAGCACTGATTCTTGTTAATCAACTATAAGCTCTGTAGTAATATATCCCAGAGCCCTGGGATAAGAAGATGATGTGGCTATACTATTAGAAAGTCTCTAGAATGTATATCAACTCTATTGAATATGTAAAATGAAATGACTTGCATTTTATTTTCATAAAGAGAATATCTCTATATCTCTACTTACTTGGTGTAAAAAAAAATTTAGAGTGTAGCAATAGTGGTGATGTGGAGATGCTATGTGCCAGGCAGTGCTTAAATGTTTCACACTCCCACTGAGCTAATTTAGTTTATATTTAGTTCATTTAATATTTATAACTACTTTATGGGGTAGGTGCTATCATAATACCTTTTAGGCATGAAGGAATTAGAGCTCTCAAAACTTAGAAAAACTGTCATTTTCTAAGATGCCACCAAAAGCTCGACTCTGGTAAAGATTCCCAGATTCTAAGGCATCCATAATTTAAGTATTAGGGCAAAGGCAGCAGGAGGAGGAACGTGGAGAGTTTTCTGCGTGTTGCTATGTGTCTTGCCTGGTTTCCTAAAGAGCATCAAATAGATTCTATCTACTGTTCTAAGACATGCAAGTACTTTACACAAAGTGAGATCATGAACAAATCCCCAGGTTAATGGGCTGCAGCACTCACACTTGAACCAATCTGTTAGGCTTTCCACTAAACAATTAGAGACACAAGAACTTATTTGTGATCTTCAGCTAAACCTTTCCCCATCAATGCATTTTAAATAGCTTCATTAGAGAAAAGTCAGTAAGAAATCACAGAGGCACCTAAAGGATTCTTTTAAATTAAGCCCTCAAGCAAAAAGCCAGCTTACTTCACATCCCACTTATTTCTCACTGTGTATTATATGCTAATAATTAGTTTTTAAATATATACAAATTACAGTCTCCCAAAATAGAGAAAGTATTCTGATCAGGATAAACTGCACAAAAAATGTGTACAACTTGAATGGATTTTTGAATGATCACCAATGCCCATGCTGGGGCTAGCAATGTCCTTAAAATCTGATCCTTTGGAAAGATACACACACAACAGAAAATGTCTGATTTTTACTACCCTTTGGATTTTAACCTGGACTTCAGTAAGTGAAGTGCATTTAAATTAGTGTGTAAAGCAGAGCATGGAGATTTGTGAGCATCCCTGAGACAGCTACCCATAGCATGGCTTCAGAGTCCTGCAGGGTCTTATCACCATGGCAGTACTCATTGTCGAGTTCTGCTCCATCTTCATAACTCAATGTGTCCAATTCTACATTCATTCCACAAAACGGCCATCTTTATTGCACCCCTGGGATAGAACTTGACAATAAGAACTAGCTAAGTGTAGCTCTCCATTTCATTCTGCCAGCCATGCATCTGTTGCATTAGATAACATTCCTCCTGACCTCCCAAAGGGAAAGAATTTGTATCACTAAGCATATGCAAATTGAAACAAAGGAGGAGTCCACATTTATAATCAAGACCATTTATCTGTGTCATCAAACCACTGTAATAATAGGAAGAAACAGGCTCTTCAGAATATCAAAGGAGGTACTCCCTACTGGTGCCAACTGGAATTTACCTTTTCCATGAACCAAAGTCACAACCAAGAGACTATCCCTCCAACCTTCAACTGTGCGCAGAGTCTTGCTCCATTATTCTAGTGACCAGACACTGCCAATGATCTACCAGTTATAGCAAGATGTAGTTTAATTCACTAATACTTAGTTCCATCCAACTGCTTGCTCATCATAGATTAATTCACATTCACTTATTCAGCAATTGAGATTCTACAACATACAAGTCCTTATCTATGGGTAAATCCTACCATAGCAGAGAATTCTCCATATTGACTATCTGTAGCAATCTTAACCATGGCTGATTTCCTAACAAATTCAATTTAAAACAAAAAACAAAAAAACCTTGCATTTTAATTATTTGTTTTGACACAGCGATGAAGACATACCTCCTGTTTCTTGTTTCTGCTTCAAATTTCATATATCCAGAAGACAATGGGGCATTGATTTTTAACCACAAGTAAATAAGGCATCTGGACTTTGTCTTAATGAGATAAAGTTTAGTCTGTGCTTTCTCAGTGGGATGGTTTTTGCTATTTAATTGGAAGCAAAAAAAAAAAAATCTTCAGAAATATGTCCTTTGTCTGCCAGCAGTGAATTCTGTGTGGGAACAGAGTTCCTGTAGAAAGCCTTCAGATAGAAATGCTGTCTTAGAACTAATTAGATAAAAATCACAGGGAAAAATGTTATTCATGACTTGAGAGGAAATTTGAAAATATTATTGTACTCTATAATTTCCTTGAATAACAGAGAAAAAAGTACAGACATTGGGTTCTATATCTCTGTACTGAGATCTTTCAAAACAGGGCTAGTTTCCTTTAAGCAGGTTATTTATATCAGAGATTTCATGAGATCTTAGATGAAACTGGGATAACAAATATAAACAGAAGTATGTTGCCCACAATGTTTATGCCCCTAAAATAAAAATGCAGTCATTATAAAACAAGAAAAAAAAATACAACACTAGAAATATCATGCCCAAAGCAGCGTTTCCAAAATGCTATCACAGACATGATTAAGTACCAATTACTTTAATTTGAGCAGGGCCTTCCTTGGGGACCACCTGGGAAATTCTGTCAACACCACCACCAAAAATCATGGTGGTACAATTTTCAGAAAGCCAGGCAGGAATCTTTTCTAGTTAATAAGGGAAAAAGAGACACTAAAGGCATCTTTTTTTTTTTTTTTTTTTTTAAATTGAGTCATTTTCCTTCCTGGTTGAAACTTTCAAAAGCTTTCCACTGCACTACAGATTAATGTCACCTCCTTCCTGGGTCTCCAGTGCTACCCTAGGTTCTTGCCTTCATTTTTATATGTATGTCCTTTAGTTAAGGTGGCTGTCTCCCAATCCCTGCCATGGATTTGGTCTTTCCCATCTCAGGGCCTCCAAATATCACCACTTGCCACTTTCTCTCCTTCCTCTTGGATAAGTAGCAGGCATGGTTTGGGGGGTCAAAAGATGGTTCATTAAGTAAGCATGCCCAGATAACCAAATTTAGTGTTTTTGTTTTTCTAGTTGGTCTCTTACTCAAGTAGATTTTTTCTTATTCATCGGTTTCTTCAAACTGTTCTCCTCCTCCTCAGTACTTATTAGAACTAATTCCCCACAGGAATAGGATTTTTTTTTTTTAATCAGTCAATCAATTTAGTCTTAGTCATTAGATTGTTCATTACACAGTTGTAGGGACCATATTGTGAACACAACTCTGCATATGTTGCTGTGTGTTTTCTTTAAAGCACCAGTTAATATTTCAGTAACTGCACTTGATTTCTAACATGACTATAGGCAAAGGTAATTAGCCTTTTATATATCTGTGCATATATATAGAATACAATGGACATGTCTGAGGTTGATTGTAATAAGTGATCAAAACCTCGCCATGGAATGCACAAGGACCTGACATGCTCAAAACTAACTGAAGATTGAATTGGTGATACCATGCCTTTCCTGTGAATAGGTGATATCTTATCAGACACTGACTGCACAGACTTCTTTAGTTAGCTGTGAAGAAGTAAAGGACCATGTTATCTGAGTAGTAGATGACAAGGCATGGTTAGTAGTCTATGGGACTAAGGACAAATACTGTCACTAGTTCTCACTGGGACACACACCTCTAATATTGGCACTTTGGAGATGGAGCCAGAAGGATCATAAGCTTGTGACCAGTCTGACTGTAACACAATACAACATAACACAGAACAAAACAATAAAGGCGACTCATACCAACATCCAGAAGGAATTGAATTCTGCCAAGAATGTGAGGCTGCCTAAAAAGTAGATCACCAGGCAGAGCCTCTGGACAAAAAGCACCTCAAGCCAACACCTGGTGTATCTTGCTGAGACCTGAGCCTGGAGGCAAGTCAACCCTTCCTGAACTATATCTCCACACACCCAGAGAGAGCACAAATGGCTGTTGCTTTCGGCTGCTAATTCTGTGGTAACTGTCATACAGCAGTGGGAAACTAACACAACTGCCAAACTGAATCTCATCCAAAGCCAAGTTGTCAGGAAATGCCTTTTTCTTCACAGTCTAATTTTATTTTCTGTTATTTTAAAAGCCAAGTTTCTGGATGGCAAGGCACTTTCATTTTTCATTTTTCCAAAGGTATCTTCTCACTGAAAGAAGTACATTTTATTTTGTGCTGGGTGTGGTGGCTCACGCCTTTAATCCCAGCATTCAAGGAGCCAGAGGAAGGCAGGGAAAAAGAATAAATACATTCTACTTTGAGATGCAATTAATATATGTTTGCAATAAGAATCAATACAATTCTAACTTTATGAATTTAGGTTGGTGACAGAATGGCTACTGTGTGCATTATAGGGAGGTGAATTTCTATGGGAGTTGAAAGTGGTGAGCAAAATGGGCAGCTTAATAATAATAGCCTGCATGACACACAGATACGTGTATATATGTGATATGTATGTATGTGCATCTGTATAGGTGGACATTCATGTCCTTTTCATAATCTGGTTCTTGTGCAAATTCCAGAGAAGCTGAGACAGAGCCCTTAAAGGTGTTTGGGGCAGAACAAATGGATCATGGGCCCGAGGAGATATAATTAGTTATACTGAAGCAAACAAACAAAAAAAGAGTCAGATATTCACCTCAACTAAGAAGACATGAAAGCATGCGATAAGTCTACATATTCATTATTTACATAGTTGGCAATCAAAAGATACTGGTCATTAGTTGAGCCAGCTGATATATTGGGTACAGGGAGTGTGTTAAGGACTTTCTGAAACAGTTATTCTATTTAAAGGTGTGGCCTGTGATTATCAATGAGGAGCATGGAGAAGTGGCTTTTTCCCTACGTCTGTGAAAGTACAGGGCCCAGTTGTACTGCTTTATCCTAGATGTTGTATCTAAAGAGGTATTTTTGACAATTTTATTAATTTTATAATTGCAATGATCTACTAATCCCATCTTCATGTATTTCTACCAATATCCTCTTCATTTTGAAAAGAGTGATTTCAAATTGACTTTATCAAGCAGCCTAAAGATATCATTTTGCTTTCTTCCACTAGCTTGGATGTTTAAATGGCCATTGCCCTGTGCATAACGTCCACCAGATATACATTTTAAGGTTTTTCTTTTCTCAATGGACCTGATGTTGGCATGCTAGAAGCACTAACTTAAAAGGAGTACAGTGAACATGGATGAAAATGTCCCATGTTTAAATCTGGGCTCTGTGACCAAGCATGCTTATCTCTCTGGGACTTGATTTGAATAATCAGCATGGTGTTCCACCATTTGTTTATTCCATAAAGCACTGCTCAGTCTTGACAGGAATTAAAGGATGGGGTAGTGATTGCTCCTTTTTCTGATTACATGAACAGAGAGACAAATAAACAATTTCCAAAAGGCCTTAAACTATCTTTACAACCAAGTGAGCCAGGGTGCTGATTGGGGATGTATCACAAACTATCTAAATATCATTACTCTCCTAATATGCAGAGAAAACTATTTAGCTTCTATGTCTTTATTGAATTCTCTACTTCCCTCCCTTTATATATTAGTCCCTGCCACTCCTTGAAAATTTAATATCCACACTTAGTAAGTCTTCTATGCCCATTGGAAATTCTAGTTCCTTGACAGCAATTTTTTCTTTAGAATTCTCTTGGGAGACTGCTCTGTTTCTTTCTAAATTGACGAGCTACCTAAAATAACTTTAAAACTTTTGTTCTGAGATGCTAAAGGTGGTCTGAGTTTTTAATGATTTGTTCTGTCATATATCAAGAGCAAGTTTTAAAAAAAACACTGTAAGGTATTTAGATTATATTTTAGACTCAATGAGCATGAAATTCTTCTGTGTCCTAGAGGACTTCTATGTGTCAATCTTGGGGAAATAGAGCAACAAGCATGTTCGATTATTTCTAAGTGGAAATTTCTAAGACAGTGAGTGTGTCGGTCACAAAAACAAAACAAAACAGGAAAAAAGAGTAAAAGATCTGGGTGCCACTAAAATGGTTCAGCTGGCATGGCTTGCCATGCAGCTGAGTCTGATCTGTAGAAGCCACATAAAGGTGGAAGGAGGAAAGTAACTCCACATAAGGTCATATGCTATTTACATGTATGCATAACAGGAACACCCATCATGTACACATGCATGATAATGTTTTCAGGAAGATTGCATATGGGAAGAGAATTTGGGAAGGAATAGCTGAAAAGAGCCTTGAAAAAAGATTATGGAGCTGATGGTATTTTCAACAGTAAGTCTTGGGGGAGCCGGCCTGTGTCGTGAGAATTGTGCTTTCTTTAAATAACACAGTACTATTATAAGGATGTGTTTTCCTTCTAATCCCAGGTGTATGATATGGGGCTACTTCAGATTGTCCACAGCAGCTGACTATGGTTTGCCTGGGGAAGGGTGGGAAAGGAATGAGGACAGGAGGAAGAAATAAGAACCCAAAGAATGCAAAATACCGGCTACAATATCGTGAGGAGAACATTTGAGGAAACAGGCTGTATGAAAATAATATCTCAGTAAAGCAATTTTGAGTGTGCCCTTTCATAAGTCATGGCAGTAGGAACACAACTGAGCTTCGGAGTCTAGACTCACACTTTGGGATCAGCTCATTCACTGTGGACAGAGAGGTGAACAGCTGTCACATAGTTTGACCCATAGCATGGTCCTGCTGAAAGTTTCTGGGCAGCCAAGTCAATAGTACTCAATAAATACTCGCTAATTTTCATTTTATTTCTACTGAGTTTTGAAAGATTGCTTCCCTTTGGGAGACAATGTAGATATTTTAATGATAATTCTTTATTATGGAGAGAAAATAAGTCAGCCTAGCCTGTGTGTTCATGGATCACCTCTTCTTGGTCGATGGTCTAGCTCTTTCTAAGTTGACCAGTCTTCTGCTTTCTTATGTGTTTTTAACCTTGTGTTTCCACTCTCTTGTTTCAAGATCTTTGCTTTAGCTCTGGCTTTCAAAACCCACAGCAAATCCATGTTCCTTGATGATAGTGTGTAAAGAGACCCTTAAGAGATTGATTCAATTCTTTCTAAATTGGCAAACTAATCTAAAATAACTTTAAAGCATTTGTTGGTGATCCTAAAGATAATGTGAGGTTTTAGTGACTTTTCTCTTCTTTGTGGTTGATACCAGATATTTAAAATATATTGTGAAGTTCTTGAAATATATTTTAGCCTTGGTACATGTAAATTACTTCTGTGTTTCAGAAGATGTGAAGAATATCACAATCTAAATTTAAGGAAACGAACGTAGGTCTGTTATGTTTTCTTCAATAATCATTTAAAGATCTTTCTAGTAGGGAAATCAATGGGAGGATATTTCCAAAGAGGCCAGTGTGACTCACAGATGGATGGCTTTCCAGCAATAGAAAACTACCTTGGGGAAGGAAACTACTTAGCCTCCTGTGTGGCAAGTACATTAGACAGCTATAACACAATAATTAAGTTGATGAAGAGTCGATAGACTCTGAAGGGCTGGGGGGAGGGAAAAGCAAAGGGCACATAAACATTCTCTTCCATTTTTCTTTAAGAATCACTTTTATACCATCAGTGAGAAAACAGACATTAATAATGCAACCATGTACAGTTCTTAAGTAATTTACAGTGTCTGCTAATCTTCAGAGTATTTTCTGGAAGGGGTCTGGTAATACCCCACATATTGCTTAGACCTAATAAAAGGAAGTAAAAACTTTTAGAGATAACTTTCAAAAGTATATTTGATTTTTAATGACAGCATTTGAGTTGTTATCATCTCTCATTGACGAAAAAAAAAAAAAAAGATTACTCAGGGTCCACCTGGCTGAACTTTGCTTCATTTCTAAATGTACTGTGTGCAAATAATATCAGAATCTATGATTACCTTGCCTCTTCTCCAAAACCATGATAAAGTGAGAAAAATGATATTGTAAAACCATAATGATTTAACACAGTTCCTCCAGGTTCTAAATGAAGATCAAGACCACAGTAGTTCTTTGCCTAGAGTATTTAACCATGTGGTAGACTTATACGTCTTCTGAGATGCTGTTTTTCTCAATTACTAAATGAGTGTGGGAAGGCATTATTATCCATGATGATCTCATAGGATACCATCAGCTCTGGGAAGAGTTTCTCTCTTTTTCCATCAACCCAGTGTCCCTCAGTGGATACAATGACAAGTTACAGTCAGGTGATTCATCATAACCACAACTCCCTCACCATGGGATTTCACCAGGTTCCTAATATCTGATAGGTTTGTATTATCACTACTGTTACTATTATTGTTAAATATTTGCTTGAAATTGAATTTTATTTCTGGTTATCCCAAGCCATATTTACTACTAGAGGAAATTATAGCATCAAAGTGAAATGGAAATAAGTATCAAAGGCTGTCCTTTGCATGGTACCAAAATCATACAAAATGACACAAAATCACAGGTTCTTTGTCTTTCCACAGACCAGACCCAATACTGAGATTCCAGTGTTTTTGAAATACCCATCACTTGCATTTTAAATACATTTCTATTATGAAAAAAAAACCTAACTTCTTGTTTCCTTGCTTTCTATGGTCAGCCCTCAACAATTAAGGATACTTCAACTGTGTAATGTTAGTTTGGGGAGATAGGATGTCTGCTATTGTCAAGGTGCCCATTTATACCATGAAATTCTTGGGAATGGTACTACAAATCACAGATACAGTGTCAAGATTTTCAAACTCTTTGACATTAACTGTAAAGTTATTATTTGATTCCATTAAGCCAGCACTGATCTTATTTCTTTCAAATAAAATCTGACACCTACAGTGTAGACATGGCTTGTGTGTGATATAACATGATTCACAAAGTCCAAATGTATCAAAATGTGGCAAAAATGTTACAAAGACAGGTCACACCCCTTGATTTTTTTTTATGATTAGTTCCTTAGGTCACCCACCCCAGTTCATAAACATTTATTCTCCACTAATTCTCCATTTAAATTGCTGAAAATACATTATAACTTAACTCAAATACAAGGAATAAAAGTAAAATTAAAATATTAAGGCTTTCAAACAGTAGACTAAAAGCAATATAGAAATTTTCAGAAGCTGGGTAATTTCAAACTATGTTTTTCACAAATTCATGATTTAAAAAGGTATTTGCCTTAAAACTTAAATCTTAATTTAGTTGTTATAACTGACAAAATTACCACACACTCTTACTATCAAATGAGCCAAATAGAGGATTTTTGAAAGAGGTATAAAACTGTATCATTTGTTGGTTGCCCTTCAATGGTCATATCTTGTTCCTGAAGCCCCACATTTCAGAATGGAAAGAGAGAAGTTAAAACACACGAAAACAAAGAGAAGGGGAAGTATAATAGCCAGAAAAATTGTAAAATTGTAGAAATAAGAGTATGATTACTGAGAGCTAAGGTTTTAGACAACAAGGTGCTTTTTAGAATTTCACATGCAAGACAACAAAAATCGACTACATGAGCGAATAAAGGTATTTGTGACAAACATCCACACTCGTTCTTTTTGAAGAAGACACTAAAGTGTTCTACTAACATTGCAAAGTGTGGCATAAAAGGGGACTGGAGGGGTTTTAACAGGCAGGCCGCTAAGCAAAAGCACAAGTGTGTGTGCCACCAATAAAATTAGAGGGAGAATGTAAGGCTGAGGGCTCCAAAGGGATTGCCCTCAAATGAATAGAGAGGCTGATGCTTTTCTGCCATTCACTGGGTCCCAGACTACAATAGAAGCATTTGTAATGGAAGAGAATAGAACCAGTCGAGTGCAGAGGGTCAAATTATTAACTCAGATAGGCGTAAAAAGATAATTTCATCCAAGGAGATGGCTCACCTGTGAGTACTGTTTAATAACCAGAAACTTGTAAATAATACTAATTTAACCACAAAGCACTGTGCTATATTGAAGCACAGGGAGGGGATAAATGTGGAAAGGGAAGGGGATTAAGACAAAGCCCAAGTGCAATTTGAAATGATTGAAAGTTAATTATAGTTGATTGAAAGCATTCATAACAACAAGGAAAGTCCTTATTTAAGATTAATAGGTAAAACCTGAAGAGATGAGTAAACATTTAAAAGGTTTCATTAGGCAATTAGAACACAGTAACTAAGGAATTGTTTGACTTTTAAAACTGTCACACTTTTCTGTTATGGTCAATTTGCATTCTGCATTTAATTAATATTTAAATGAAAGAGAACGTCTCTTCCTTGTTAATTTATTATTAAATACATGTATGATAAATGTGTGAATGATATCTATGAATACATTGACGTATATATCTAATAATGAATACAGAATCCAGCAGAAATCTCTTCTTGTCACAGACTGCTCCTACTCACCAACCTCATTATGTGTTTTAATGGAGTCAAAGTATTTGGGGAACGTTATAAAATGAAATGTTTCTGGACCACTGAATGAAATTCTGAAATTCTGTCTATGAGACACTGAACATTCCCACCTGTAGCCTCTGTATCACATGAATGCATTTAATCTGTTTTCACTATTGCTCTTGCTTCTGGGCCAGCTACTCTCCACTGAAGATATTCCAAGATAGGATAAATTGTCGCATCTTTTGGAACTGCTGATCTCCTGTATGTGAGCTCTCAATAGAGAACTTGTCTTTCTCTATAAAAAAGCACTTGTTACCAAATAGCAGCAGAGATAATATTATTTGAAATATTCTAATTGAACATAGAGTGGCTTCATGAGAAAAGAAACCTGGTTTGGACATTTCACACCACAAAATATTAATGCTCAGCGCTCTGGTGTATTTCTAATACAAACTATCATGTAGATGTGTTCATGGGATTACACTATGTATGGGATGGCAGGGAGATGAAAAGAAGAAAGTACATTCCAGTTTGTCAAATGAGAGGAAAGCACAGTCCTCTTTTCTGGGATTCTACTCGTCTCTCTCCACAGTGTCTCCTTTAAGCTTACAGGGCTGAGGGGAGCTCTTTGCACTTTGAGCCCCAGACTGATTAGTGTTCATGACATTTACACTGATGGGCGCAGGCTCATAGGTGATACCAGAGGTATGTGTTACAACTCTAATCTAGGCAGACTCAGGAGAGGTAGTTAGCATGGTAAATGAAACTTCTTTATTCTCACAAAGTTCTACATGGCAACACCTTTGCTATCTGCCCAGTTAGTGGAGCCTCAGACACTAATTAGGAGGTTAGCAGCACTTACTACTGTCATTCCAAATGACAGACTCGTGAATATTGTCATTTTTGTCTCTGTTAAGCTTTCCACAAACAGGGCCAAGAATCTAAGAACCCTCTGGCTCCCCCATTCAATTTCCATCCTAGTATAAACAAAGATTCTTAAATTGCTGGAGGTACTTTTTATGTAGCCCAGGCTGCCCTGAAACCTGCCTCATGCCCCTTAGGATTAGAATGATGGGTATGAGCAATGACCCCTGGCATCAGCTTCTCAATTTTTAACTCCAAAGCAAACTCAGCTTTTTTCCTGTCAAAAGTAACAAGGCGGTATCATACACATATTCGTGATTTTATTTTGCAAATGGGTGTTGATATTACTCTGATGAATGAAATGTATTTTTGTAAAAGTTTTCAATTGTATACATAATAGACTTTTATACTGCATATTCTCAAATCAGGAAAATTAAATCAAAATTACTTAGTGAGTGGAAGTGAGTACAGCTGTCCGATGTTGAAGGGAGAACATTCTAGATGATTGAATCTTGGTGATACTACACCATGGTCTTGGTAAGGCTGTCCTTAGTGAGCCAAATATAATGAAGCATGCCTGCCCAATTCCCCTTGTTTGCTATCACAAGCCATTTAGCCCTTCACAGTACCTCATGGCACCAAATGTCTCGTTTATATCTGACTACTTTCAGGGTCTGGCCTTTCTCATCCTTCAGTCACCATTCAAGGCTGTGGTTTTGTTTACTGCCTGCATCTAAATTTTGTCTGGCAAAAAGGAAAGCCTTCCAGCTAGATGACAACTAGAACACTTTCTGGACCCATCACCAAGCTCTTTCAGGGCTCTTCTCTCTTACAAGCAAAAGATGCCCCTGTAAGTGACAAAATGACAATAGCAATAGAAATTCATGGGATTCTTGATGCAATTTTACTATAGTACCTTCCCTATGTATTATGGTCTTGTAGCTATCCTCAAGCCTGTTATGTGGGCATTACTCTTTCTCTGTGGCAGATACCACGGCTGATTCACTAGAGCAGTGGTTCTCAACTTTCCTTATACTGCAGATATACTTTCTCATGTTGTGGTGACCTCAACAATAAAATTATTTCTCTGCTACTTCATAACTATAGTTTTTGTACTGTTGTGAATAATATTATAAAGATCTGATTTTAGACCCATGTGAAAGGGTTAGACAACCCCCAGGTTGAGATCTCCAGCTCTTGAGTGTTTAGGCTCTCTTTTCTAGGCTGATATATACCTGAATTTACTGAGCTATACTGTCTCCACCACTCCAATTGTATGACCCTTCCTGTTGGAATATTTGAGAGAGAGAGAGAGACAGACAGAGAGAGAGACAAAGAGAGACACAGAGAGAAAGACCAACAGATTTCATCTAAGGACTACCTGTGTTTCTCTCTTGTGCATTCACTAAAGCATCCTTTAGAGTTCAGCAGATGCTTCAGCATTAACTCAGATCCCCTACTATCTTTTTTTAAGCTCACATGAGGAGGGGGCCGAAGAGCAAGGAGTACAGAGATGGCCACAAAGGAAGTCTGTGATGCTGAATCAGCCTCAGAGCTCACGCACAGAGTGAATGATGTTGTACAGCCCAGGGTGGAATGAAAGAGTCACTTTGTTAGCAATGGGGGAAGAGTGTTAGGGGAAACAACGTTTAGCTAGAAGAAAGTCAAGCCTTAGGCAGAAATCAGGGCAATTATTGAGCAGATCTGGGACATCACATTCCCTCTGAACACTAGAGACCATGGCCTTCTGTTTAGAGGCAAATGACAGCACTCAAATAAGTATCCCGCCCTGGGTCAGCCCCTCTCCCTCCAGCGGGTATACAAAATCAAAGGGAGTTCTGGAGACTTTGCCTGGCTTTGCCTCTGGGGTTGACAAATGTGTGATCTGCCCCTCCCCATCACCACCTGCTCCCGCTGGACCTTCTAATGGTTCTGAGGGCAGAAGCATAATACAATTTGTCAGAAAAGGGACAAATGCAGCAATAACAATGTCCACCTAAACCGAGTGAGGGCTTGCTTTAATTGTCTCTGCCAGTATACCTAGCAGGAGTTCAGTGGGAAAAGCTGATGATCCAAAAGAAATTATTTTCTTATCTTTTATTGAAAATTTCAAGGAAAACATAAGCCTCAGCCCCATGGGAGGAAACGGTACCATGAGGAGGACAGGGAAGATGGATGTCTTCCAATGTCTTGGCACATCTAACTTTAAGATATTGACGATACTATCATAACTTTCTGCCCTAAATGTCTTTATTAGAGAAACAAGATTTATGATTTGGATCTAGGGGGCAAAGAAACTTGGGTGTGTGTAATGGGTCCTCTGTCAGTCACTCAGTCTATTGGATTAGGGGCACACGGGGAAAACTGGAGGGAAGTTATCTTGTTTGAGGGACCACAATTCTGTTCCTTGAAATTCACTTTTATCCATTCCCTTGAGCTTTCTGGTATGTGATATTACTTTTTTGGGGTTTCTGGGAGAAGCTGCTGCAGGAAATAGTGATTCTCTCGATTTCCCCATTTTCAAAAATTAATGTGCACATATGTTTAGCATCAGACTCTGCTGTATCGAACCATAAATCTGTACACTAAAGGAAAAGTATATGCATTTTAAATAATTCATGTGTCACAATATGGACTTGGACTACACTGGAGAAAATTAGGCATGCTAAGAATTCACAATTAAATTGTATCACAGTCCTGACTCTCTGTTTGTATAATCCGTGGAGTTGGCTAGGCAGTATCTGAGGGATCACAGTTGTTTATTAACTTGGAGCTTTGTACAGGTTTTCAACAGGGGATCCTGAACTAGTCATTATTTTTCCTCCCACTGGTGTCCTCACGCTACCATGCAGCTTCTGCCTTCATTACCATTTCCTGGGAACTGCTCCAGGAGTGTCCTTACAGCCTCCCCTGGCTTCTTGTTTTTACTCTGTTCCATCCATTCTCCATAATGCTATGGAATGTGTCCTCCACCCCTCCACAAACCCCAACATGATACTTTTATCATATCACAGCTCTACCTGAAATGGTACTTATTTCAGATGCTAATATTTCACAGGGGGGCTTAGGGTCTGCAAGAGTTGCCTCAGTCTGATTTTTCCTCATCACTCTTCTCCCTGAGTACTCCCTCCACATGCAGGTCCTAACTGTGAATGAGTAGTTTTTCAAGCATCAGATCTGTTGTTGCCTCAAAACTTTCCTCCTCCCCACCCCCCATTATTGTCATCTCACCTTGCTTTTTCCTGTGCTTTAGAGTATCTATCCATTGAAGGAACTGGCCTCCATTTTGTCGTTGTTTTGCAAGTTCTGAGAATTGTTCCAGGCACTTATTAATGGACACATGACAAAAGTTTGTTGGGTAACTTAATACATTGTGTATACAATATTAGAAGAAGTTGCATTTGGCAAGATCTAACAAAAAATGAGAATTTACATGCCTCTCCCTCTAACTTCTGATGCCTGAAAAACCTACGACAATTCATGACTGATTTCATAAATGATTTGATTGCCTTAGCCCATATGACTATTACCATATAAAAAATGTTAATGTGAGCTAGCACAATGAATCACTGCCTTCTGACCTCGCCTTTGCCAGAGAGAACAGAGAACATAAGTTTGTAAGAGAAGGTAGGAAAGAAAGGGAAGGTGGCAAGAAGTGGGGCTGTAAGAGGTAGGGAAATAGACTGTGATCAATCTCTGTCTGTCATTGTCCCTGCTCTAACTCCTACCTCCCATGCCCAGCAAACAGGAAGGAAGTGCTTCCTTAACAGATAAGACAAATCTTGGTGAGTGAAAAAATAAGCATCCCTTGGGACCCTCAGGTAAACCCATCTTCCTTCTTTCTTAGATTCAAGTCCCTGAATTCATATGTGAACTCTCTTGCTGTATTCCAGCCTTTGGGTCTTCGACATTTGGGAGTTATTAGTTGCTTTAGTGATCCTGAGGCATATCTTGTACAGCTTTCTGGAGTGACCTCTCTCGCTCCGTTTTCAATACCTCTCATAACACCACAACTGCAAACCAAGCAGGCTGCTTTCTGGGCCTCTCTGCAGAGATGAGAGCATTGACCTACATTCCCTGCTGTCTCCTCAGCCTGCCTGCTCTAGGCCACCCAGCTTCCAGCATATTCCCACAGAAAACCTCTTTGCAGAATTGCCACTTGTCAACCAGATCTGATCTAACATCTAATTATTCTGATTATTCCACAGTTCTGTGAAGGTCCTCATTACCTTTGCCTTTTTTAAAAGATAATTTAGAACAATCAACTGAATTCATCTTTCCAGTGCTGGGGATAAAAATCTAAAGGATTGGGAAGTGCTTCTGAGCATGTCCCACACTTCATTTTTCTGCCTTTTATAACAATACTAATATTAACCAAAAAGTGTGTTTTTACCTAAGAGTTGAAAGTAATTTCACTCAATCCTTTTGAGGGTCTGTGTCATTGCTGGGGAATAGGTAGCTACCTGATTTATTAGATTTCCCACTGTTGGCCCCACAGTACACCTACACCGGTGTTAAGTGAGTGTCTTATATTCCTGGGTTTTTGGAAAATAAGGGGTACAATCTTCAAATTAGGAGTCCTTACCATCAAGGAATGACTGTAACTGAATTTCCACTAAGACACAAATGTAGACTGAAGTATTTCTGTTTCTTGTTCTTTCTTTCTTTCTTTCTTTCTTTCTTTCTTTCTTAAAATATACTAGACCAAGTACATTAGACCAATAGCATTTTCTTTTGATAAGCTTAATATTCCATCCCAAACAGCACACCATGTTCATTTCCAAAACAAATTAAGAGATCAAGGTGTTGGTTAAAGGATATGTATATATATGTATATATATCCTGCACTTAGTGGTAAGTCTTTTATCAGTTCTTTGGAATCTCAGGTTCCCTCCCCAAATCCCCAGTAGTGGTCTGAGAGACAGAGAAACTTTAACATAATAACATAAATATGATCAAGGAAGTTGGGGAGTCACATTAACAAAAAAGCTGGCACACTTCCAACACTCTGCTGGGGCAACAGCAGCTTCTATGCAGTACTCTCCTGCTTCGGTGACTACTGGTTTCTAAGAGAGGGTAAACAGGGAACTCAACTGGCTCTTGAATGACTGTGTGATGGGCATTCTGATAGGGAATATGATTTTAGTATTTGTGGTATTACCTGATTTTGTTAGTAGATGATATAGCAAATACAGAATATGAAGAAATTGCCCAGCATCTAAACATACTTAAACCCCAAACCTTCTGTATTTAACATGACCGTACAACGTATTCCTGTGTGGCCATGTGCATAGAAACACTTTGGAATGCCAGGTTCCTCCAGCCCTTATATTATATCCTAATCAAGGCTACCTGCCAAAGATATAATTAATTCCCTTCCATATGAGAATATATTAATGCCTATAACTTCATCCACATGATACAAATGGGCAGGCAGAAATCCAAAACAGGAGTTTGAGGTAATTTATTCAGGTTCAATAAAATGTCTTTGAACTTAAACACATTTTCAAGAAGGTTATACAGTGAAGTGAAGGAGAGAAAGTGATCCAGATAATTATGCTGGAAAGATAAAGAAAAGAATTTTGGAGATTATTGTGACCTTTCTTTTACAAGTGGGAAATAAGATAAAGTCCAAATCTTCAGTACAATAATATTTACTCATCATATTAAATTCATATAACCTTAAACCTCTCCCTTGATGATGAATCTGCCTGAGCCTAGGCCACAGGGGATTTATCTTGTTGATCCTTTGCCTGAGTTGTTACGGGCCCATTTAACTCTTTCAAAAGGGTGCTAGAGCTGTGACTATAAAACTAAACACATAATTTTATAAAATATGAGCCTTTCAGAGATTTTATTAGCCGCTAATTTTTGGTGCCATTATATCTACATTTTTGCATGTCCTTTTTTCTTTATTGACAAATTTTTTTGCTGAGCCACATATTAGTCATGCCTCAAAATCTTCTGTTAGACCCATCTGTGCACTTCCCCATGAAACCTAGTCTTAGCAGAGAAGCCTGCTGATTCAGGTTAGGTAGAATCCCTCACCCTCACTACCTGAATATTCTAAATATCCATGTCATCTGATCAGAGGTCTTGTCTTCCCACATTCTAAGCAATGTCTTCTCAGCCTGTCTCTCTGACGCAACAACCCTGCTGGGCTTGTTTAGACAGAATCCTGTTTATGTCTGGGGGGGGGGGGTCCTCTTAATTTTAGTAATTTTTCCATCCACTATCCTCACATTGAACCCTGCTGTAAATCCCCACATTTCCATGCTGGGTTGCAATGGATCCCAATCTTTTCCTTGCTGCATGAAAGAGCTTTAGTCATCTGCTTCCTAAAGTCTTATCACAGCTTTGAATAAAGTCTTCCTGTAATTGCCACTGACCATTTTAACATTAGTCATGTTTTAATCTTCAGAATTCCAAAATGTATTATAATGATGACATTTGAATTACTCAGTGAAAGAATAAGCAAAATTTATATCTTCCTGGCCCGAACTCAACTTTCTAAAATCTAACCTTGGAGGAAGACGATGAGAGCACAGAGGATAGCTATATTCTCCCCAACACACCCCACGTGTCTTAGAAAACCAAGCTAGCCAGGAAAACAACCAAGTGGGTGTAACCTGGAACATACCAATCATTTGGTAGTGAATTTGCATTTATTGTTTTATGTATTTCAGTTCTTGGCTAATATTCTTAATTTACAATATCAGCTGACCTCTAATGTAAGTTGATGGCTTATGTTCATTCGGGTAATACAGTGGCAGTAGGGGTGGGCAAAGGTCCTGCATTGCATAAAAAGAATGGAAAAGAGCACCAACATTCATCTCTCTCTGCTCCCTCAGCACTGCTGACTCTATGTGACAAACAGGCTGTCACACATTCTTGCAACTATTCTGTCCCCAGGATGGATTGTCTCCTTTGAATTGTAAGCCATGCTTCTTAAACTCTTCCTTAAGTTGTCTCCTGTCAGATTTTTTTGTTTATTTTTGTTTTGTTTCTTGTCCATAAAAGCCAACGAAGTAGTTAATGCACTCCATACTCATATTTAGAGCTGGAGACATAGTTCAGTTGTAAAGCACTCACCTACCATGCATAAACCCTGAGTTGAATCCCTAACAATGAGTAAATAAAATCCCTTTTCATCAGAGACCAGGGAATAACTATTTGTTCCGGCAGTGGACTAAGTATTTAGAAAGATTACTGGCCGAATATAGGTATTTTAGAGTAGTAAAGGCATGGGCAACAGTGATGTGCACTGTAACTTTCCCCAAGAAGCAAGTTTAAAGGAGGAGTTCACTCCTCAGTCCACCCTGCAGCATGTTTGTCTCTAAGAACTCAGTGAGGAGCAGAGACTAAAGGAAAGACCATCTAGAAACTACCCCACCTGGGGATCCATCACCTATACAGCCACCAAATCCAGACACTGTTGTGGATGCCAGAAAGCACTAGCTGACAGAAGCCTGATAAGCTGTCTCCTGAGATGCTTTGCCAGAGTCTGACAAATACAGAGAGGATGCTCGCAGCCAACCATTGGACTGAGCACAGGGGTCCCTGATGGAGAAGTTAGAGAAGAGCTGAGGGGTTTTACAGCCCTGTGGGGAGAGCAACAGTTTCAACAGGCTAGACTCCCATGGAGCTCCCAGGAATGGACCACCAACCAAAGAATACACATGGAAACTGCCATGACTCCAGCCTCATATGTGGCAGAGGATGGCTTTGTTGGACATCAGTGGGAGGAGAGGCCCTTGGGCCTGAGGGTGTTTGATGCCCCAGTGTAGGGGAATGCCAGGGAGGAAAGACTGGAGTGGGTGGCAGGTAGCAGAGCACCCTCATAGAGGCAGGGGGAGGGGGAATGGAATAGGGGGTTTCTGAAGGAGAGACCAGGAAAGGGGAAAACATTTGAAATGTAAATTAAAAAAATAACCAATTTTTTTTTAAAAAAAAAAAAAGGAAGAAAAAAAAGAAAACAACAACAAAAACCCCAAAATCTCAGTGAGACATCAGGCAGCCTATGGTGAAGAAGGATCAGTGTAGTTCCCCATAATAACAACAACCAATAACAATAGTAAGAGTGATGGGTAAAGTCACAGGCATCATAAAAGCTCTTGGCTGTCACACACAAATATCACACAATTTTTCTTTTGGCTAGGAAGTAGAAAGAGAAGGATGTGTGAAAGTTAAAAACAGTTACATCTTGATTCAGTGTAAACTGGGAAGGTTGAGGCAAAGCAGAGAGTATGACCTGATTCATTTGAGAATGCCTTTATCAGCATGAAAAAAATCCAACCATTTCCAAAACTTTGTAGCATCAGCATCAAAATGTTCATCATGTCATATTCAAGTCACAAGGCAACTGAAAAAAATAACTGTCAGGTTCAGATAGCTTGTGCTTCTTGGACGAGTAACCATTTAATAAAGTGTGTAGTACAGAGATGTTTGGAAGGATCATCACGGAGCAGGGTGTTTGTTGATCCTGCCCAAGCTAAACATGCAGCGCACACAATCAGAAGGATTGTTTAGGCTTCTGCACCAGGAATTTAATGTGTCATGTCCACCTTCTCATGTATTCACCCATCCATAGTTTAGTCTAGCAGAGTAGATTCTGCGTATTACTGCTACTGATAACACACTGAGCCCTTAAATTTGCTCAGAGTAAGTGCCACTAATACATTACAAACCCACGTCCTTGTAGTACAAACCATGCTCCCCCACCCACTGTTAACCCCAAGCTCAGTGACTATTTTTTCTTTCTTCTTTTCCTGGCGCATATATTCTTCAGACACTTCTGAGTGAGGCCCATTAGGACCTGTGCAGTATGAAGTGTTTCATCTCTATTAGAAAAATGACTTGCAAATGGAGATTTTGCCCCAGTGGAAAGTTAATCTTTTGACATGAATAGCACTGTGAGCTCTGAATGTGCATCCAGTTTCATCATTTGCTTTAAGTGTGCCTCCCCAGCACACGAAGACCTTTAACCCACATTTTATTATTCTTGTTATTAGTAAACTCCAGTGTTCGACATCTCCCACTTGTTGCATAGTGATTTTTGCCTCTTGATGAAGAACCATCCTCTTGATGACCATTTTGTAATTCTCCCTGAAAATGTTTCCTTGGGATGTTTTTCAGATTGATTAAAACTAATTAAGAGGAAAAAGGGAAGAAAGCAGTTTTTACTTCCTAAGCTAATTAGCCTCCTATAAAGTCTCTGTAATTGACATAACATTTCGTAGTTGGATTTCATCATTCATCTGATGATTATTCATGAAGTAGAGCTAAGCAGGCAGGCAGCAGTGGGGCTAGCTGAGGGAAGTGAGCAGGTGAGTGTAACATACAGGCTGGAACATGGGCTTCTGCCACTGCAGCAAGGACAAATAGAAATATGGCTGTCATGTGTTGTGTTGTCATGACTACACTGATTCTTTTCTCTCTCTACCTCTGTTACCTAGCACATTCAGAACAATTCCGTATGAGCACAGAGGACTCAAAGCAAAGAATGCTGAGTGGGGAGTTAGAGAAGGATGAATGCATGTGGGAAGAACTTTGTGACTTTTGTTCTCTGTTGGCAGCCACCACAACCCATTATAGATACGCATTCAAATGTTCCCAGTACAAATAATGATGGTTTATTCATGAATTTAGCTAAATGCTTTATGAATCTGTTCTTATTTTTAACCTTGTTTCCTCAAGATAGCTCTATAATCTCTTGGTAAACTTGGTGTCTCATTTCATTTGCTCTGGAAGTATCTCCATCCTTTCCAGAACATTTTCAAATGCTGAGCTTTGGCAAGATGGACGTATATCCTCACTCTGGGGTCATTTCCTACAGAAAGTTTAATTTGCTTTTCTATGCTTCCTTTTCTATACCCTTCCTCTTCCCCCCACCCCCACTCCAAGAGATGGATAGCCGCTGGTGGTCGGGCCTTCTAAAGGAAAAACAAAGCCAAACCAAAGAACTAATAATAAGCAAAGAACATTACTGGCCTCACAAAGTGGCTGGAAACCCAACTATCACTTTCCTCCTTTGGAGGCATGGTAGGTTAGACGTAAACAAATAATCAGAAGGGAATTAATATAGAATGGGCGACCTTGGAGGAGAATTTCTGCACTCTAGGTGACTGATAAGACATCTGTCAAGACTCAACCTTCTGGACCATAGTTTTAGACTATGATAGTTTTGCAGCCCTAGTCTTTCTGTCTTAAAAATATTTTTTTTTTCATAAACAACAGCACCCTGCTTGAAAATACCAGTAATTCCAAAACTTATACAAGCTTGATAGAAAATATAGGACAAGAGGTTTTCATGTAGACTTAATGTCAGTTTTTAGAAATCAAGAGCAGTTCCATATTTTAGGCGAAGATTTTTACAACTGCAAAATTCAGAAAGGAATGATGAGAAGAAAACACATCCCAAGAGATCATGTGACAGTCCACAGTGAGCATTTCAACTGAGATCCCACAGGTGGCGGGAGTTGTTCAGAGCAACTCTAAGCTTGCCTTTTACTTTAACAACATGGAGGCCAGCAGCAGTTCCTGAAGCAGCATCAGCTACCCACAACTCTCTGACACTTGATCATCTATGTCAAAAAAACAGAAAAGAAAAAAAGCAGTATCACACAATTCCAGCCATTGTGGAGAAAAAATAATTTCTGCAGCAACTGAGAGAAAGTCTGACTTTCTCCAGGAGGATGATAACATGTCAGAGTTCTCTTCATTCTTTACAGTCAGTGGCCAAGGCAGGTTTCTCCCACCTACGATTCTCACCTCTGCTTGCTCTGGCCCTTGGGGCCTCATGGTGCATTGGTTTCTGTAGCAATGCTTTGGGCTCATTCCTGAAGGATCTATTCCACCGCTAAAGACCTAATTTCTTTATATTCTGCCTACCCCATTATTTCCCTCCCATAGTCAGATAATAGAAATTAAGATGGAATAAACTAAACTACAGATTTCTGTGCTGAAGAATATAACACCGTTGGGAAATACAAGCACAGCAAGCATGAGGACTTGAGTTCAATCCTCAGAATCCATAGAAAGAAAAGAAAAGAAAAAGAAAAATCTAGGCATGACAGCACATACTTATAACCCCAGTTTTGCAAAGGTGGCTGCAAGCCAGTTTACTGGGACTGGCTGGCTGGTCCGCCTGGACTTCTTGTCAACCCTTGGCCAATGAGACAACCTGTCTCACAAAACCAATTGGAGAATACCGGAGTAGGGCACTCCAAGGTTTATCTCTGGCATTTACATAGGTAGAGAAAGAACATATCCAGGCTGTTGTACATTGTAATATAAAGTGATAAATGATTGGTAGAGAAAGAGTATAATCCAGTATATTTGCGCAGTTTCAAAACAAACCCTTTAACTCACGGGGCTTTATATAAGGAAAATCAAAGTGACAATGTAACCTTGCCATTAAGCACGCCTATATGGAAAAAGAAATGATTCTTAATATGGGAAGACATCACAGACTATCTTAACACGTGTCAGGATCCAGGGCTGTGCTCAGTCTGCCTTCTTGTCTAGAGTTTACTAGTAATAACAGGGCATTTAGTTTGGATTAAACTGTTTCCCTTGTGACCACACTTGATCATACAGCTTGACTGTCCTCTTTGAGCAAAGGTAGATACTAAAAGCAGCTGTGCTCCCTTCTTCTCCAGGGAGAATATGCCATAGTTCTTAGCAGCCTAATGTAACTGTCTGCCTGCAAAGGGTTTCTGGTAAATGCTATTTATTCCCACTCAATTAAAGTAAACGGATATTTATTGAGCACCACTGTGCACAAGACAGAACTGTTGTAGTAATGCAGTCTCCATTCCACTAGGATGAAGACCTTTGGAATATGCTTCCTTCCAAGCTCTGCACTCAGGGAAGTCATCCAAAAGTGCCCCAAGTCTGGTTCTCTTTGAAGATTTATACAATTCCAATTACTTCTGATGTTTTGTTGGATAATAGAAAGTGCCCTAAACAGAAGACCTTTGCCCTCTCTGACTGATCTTCTAAAATATGAGCTTAGAACATCTCAAATGTTTTTACAGAAACAGGCCATATGCATCTTGTTCACAAGAGCTGATAGATAATGATTTCAATGCAGCACAGCATTGTCATGGCTGATAGACCTTGGATAAAGAAACATGTTTATATTATTTCCCACTAAGGGGTCATAACTATAAACACAGACAATCAGATTTCATGGATACCTGACAAATGAGTTTACACTTTCGATACATATGAAAAACAGTTGATCCATTCAACAATGAGACTTACTGAAAGTATTACAAATTTGCTTCAGCATCTCTCAAATACAAAGAAGACTCATTTAGCAAGCACTGTGACAGCATCTTTAGTTTCTCTGTCTAATTCTTCATTGTTTTCCTCATTGAGATGTCTGATATAGGCTCTGAGGACCTCTGGCCCACTTTGGAAGCAATTTCATTGAGAATGTCATATATATTTGTGTCAACAGGGACACAGAAAAATAGCAGAATCAATATTTTCATAACTCTAAAGATTTAACAAATCTAATTTGTTCTAGCTGTTAGCAATTGCACAGTTTTATTTTTAAGAGATTGATAAATATGTCAGTGAAACTTTGTAAGTCTTTGTTTTATTGACATATATGCTAAAATGCACAAAATAATCCCTTAAAGTGATAACCTTGTCTAAGTTCATGAATTGTCTCATTTTAAAACTAGATTCCATTTTAGGATTTACTGCAGAAGAGGGGAGCATTCACTTCTCACCAAAGGTGGCATCTGTGGTGGAATATGCTGTCACAGTGGGTAACAGAAGAAATGCAGATGGCTCAAAAAAGGACCAGAAAGGGGCCATGCAAATAATACAGGTTACACTTACAAAAAGAACCTGTTTTAAAAGCAAATAGAATTCTTCAGAACAAAAGCTGCTTTGATTAAATTCTATAAAACCACGTGATTAGCTCTCCTAATTAGGAAGCCCGAAATCAAGGGCATCCTGGAATTAATTTCATTCTGCTTCTCACTATAACATTCGGGGACAATGCTCTGGGACCCTCATCTCATCTATACAGTGCTCTCTCAGCCTTTTTATACCACCTAAAGGGTAAAGGCAATGCTTTCTTTCCCAATTACTAGACAGAGATTTCCCATATGAAAACCCCTCTTTCCCCATGCATCAACCAAGTTTGTGAGGCTCCCTTCCAGGTGAGTTTTCTCCATAGGTTTCTCAAACTCCAGGTAGACAAGTCTTTTTACTCTTGAGTACCATCTTTGAACTTCAGAGGGATTTTTCTAGCTATTTTTGGAGGGTGATATCAGAATCAAAGGTCAGGCATATGGCTCTAGAGAGAAGAAATCTCAATGTGCCTATCTTACCCTGTGTATCACATCCACCTTCCATTTCTAGGACATAACAGTCTCTTCACAAGTTATAAAACAAAACAAAAAACAAAAACTAAAAATAGATTAAATTCAGCATCTCTTCGTGCACATCTAGTTATATGCTGTTATTTGAGGTTCTATTGTTGATTAAAAATAAAACATAAACTTTTGGTACATTTCTAACTAGTCTTCATTATTTGGTATTTGCTAAAACAAAATGATTACAGCCCCAACTTATTTCACTCTGATACCTGTACCCTGAAATGTTAATTGTTATTACAGTCTTCACCAGGGTGTAAAGTAGAATCATGCTTGGCAAACAAATGGTTATGAATAATTTAAAAATCACTATTTTACTCACCCAAAGTGACAATGTGCTGTGCTTTCCAGAGCTCTCACTCAGCTAATTATACTGCATTGAAGAGTCTTCCCTACATCTCTAGAGTGGATTTTATGGCTAACTTTATTCAAATATTTCTTCTTTGTTATTTAGGACTTAGCAGTTTTTCTCTTTCTAATGCTTGACTACGTAGACAGGAAATCAAGTTGATAATGTCTCCTGGATCATAACAAGCTCATCTATTTGCAGTGGTAAAGATCTGTGGTAACAGCGAGGGCCAACTGAGTGCATGTCAGATGTGCTGCCTGGTCCCAAGACAGCAGGCAACATGAAAGAAAAAAGCCAAGTTCAAGACCTTGCCGAAGACAACAAGCTGCAGCACCAGCCGCCCAGCTGAGTGACACCAAGCCTGTAATGGAACATTACTTGTTGAGGTAGGCACACATGCAATATTAATTTCCTGGATAGTCTGCATTTGCATAGCAATGCTAAGTTCATCTCCTTGGCTTGTTCTGCCCTCAATTAGCAATTCGATTGTTATACCTGAGATTTGAGAAAGAAAAGAAAATATCTGTAGGAAATTTCCCCCTGGAAACAGTAACACCCACAATGTCTATCATTAATTTAATCAGAAACCTTCAGGCAGGAGGCTAGAGCAATCTGTTAAAGAAAACATTTCTAGAATGAGAATGCTTCCCATTTCAATTAGGGTCCTGCTCTCTGTTTTTCTCTTAGAGATATTTTATTTCTCTGTTCTCTCTCCCACCTTGCTCATCTCTACTGATTAGATCTGCATCTGGGCAGGCAGGGGGTGGGGACTGGATTTTCGCTAAAGAATGCTTTCCTGAGACCTGACAATTTTGCAATAGCATCCTCTCCCCAACCTTTGCAACTGATTTTTTGCAAATAACATCTCAATTAGTTGAGACCCACTGTGCCAAAGATAAACTCCTTGTATCTCAATGAGCAAATATTCCGGAGAGAATGGATTTTGCTCTATAGTGTGCATGTTAACACACTCTTGTTTATAATTAGTTTTTTACATACAGCAGCCTGTGAATGAATCTGCTGTGGCTGTGTGTTTGCACACATGTGTGCGGTTGTGTATGTTTCCTCTCCCAGATGCATGGGGGAGAAAAAGCAAAACAAACAAGCAAACAAAGATTAAGACTATGGGGAAGGGCATGGAGGAGAACATTTTTTGAAAACGAGATCCCAGGGAAAAGTGTAGAGTATACAAATATCAAACAATCAGTTCCAGAATCTTATCTGTGTTGATTTTTGAAACCCCAAGAGAGAGATTATTATGAGCTTTACATGTGGTGGTTGGGGGGAGGGAGGGGCTGTCTTTTCTCAGAGATGTTTCCCCTGCCCAGATCCCACCAGACACCTTTATTAATGCGGACTAGTCCTCTGACAAGCTCCACTGCAGTGATGGCATTCTATTTATGAAAGGATGGTAACTTCTCTAGAGAGTTCGCTGACTGGAAATCACGTGAGTATCTGGAAAGGAATTTGATTTGGGAATTGGAGGGAGAAAAAAAAATCAAAGAAAACTAAAACAAACAAATACAAAACCCACAGCTACCACCACCACCAAAGGCAAGGAAAACTACATCTGGAGGCAAGCATGCTGGGTTATACTCACAATCTCAGCCCTCACTCAGGATGCTGAGACAGGAGGGCTGCTGCAATTTGAGCCCAGTCTGGGCTGCACAGGGAGTTATAGGTTATTCTAAGCTACTGTTTAGACCTTTTGATAGTATATGCAACATCAGTATGGACAAATGTTTCAGAATCCACTGTTCTCCCCAAACCCTTTTCAGTGAGTTTTTTTACAGAGGGAGAGGCAAGTTGCCTGCTCTAGATTAAAGATTTCAATATAGTTATATTTTAAGCATTTACATCACTAACCATGGAATTAGAAAGTCCAGGAATGTTTGTATTCAGGAACCACTCTAGGATCTAAAAGATTCTGTCAATAAAATTTATTCAGAAGATATTTATTTTTATCGACTACCTTTGTACTCAAATTAATACCTCTTAATTTTTAACTTTTTTTAATTTTACTTTTTATTTATCTATTTTACATCCCACTCACTGCTCTCATTCTACCCAGGGGTCACCGCCTCCTACAATCCCTTCCCCATCCTCTTCCCCTTCTCTCTGAACGGGTGAGACCCTTAGGTTACCTCCCTCCACCCTCAAGTCTCTGTGAGGCTAAGCACTTCTTCTCCCACTGGGGCCAGACAAGGCAGCCTAGCTAGAAAAACATATCCCACATACAGGCACCAACAGTTTTTAGGATAGCCCCAGCCCTAGTTGTTTGAGATACACATGAAGACCAAGCTTCGCATCTGCTACCTATGTGTGGGGTAACCTAGGTCCAGCCCATGTATGATTGGTGGTTGGTGGTTCAGTCTCTAAGAGCACCAAGGGTCAGGTTAGTTGATTCTGTTGGTCTTCCTGTAGAGTTGTTAGCCCCTGAGGAGCCTCAATCTCCTATGTTTTCTCAGAAAACTGGGAATAGTTCTACCTCAAGACCCAGCTATACCAATACTGGGCATATACCCAAAAGATGCTTTACCATCCCACAAAGACACTTGCTCAACTATGTTCATAACAGCTTTATTCGAAATAGGGAGAAACTGGAGACAACCTAGATGTACCTCAGCTGAAGAATGAATAAAAAAAAAATGTTCTATATCTACACAATGGAATATTATTCATCTATGAAATTAAACATCATGAATTTTGTAGACAAATGGCTGGATCTTGGGAATATCATCCTGAATGAGGTAACCCAGTTCTGAAAGGATATGCATGGTATATATTCACTTGTAAGGGGATATGAGTCATAAAATACAGGATCCCCATGCTACACTCCACAAATACAAGGATGCTTCAGTCTCACTTGGAATGGGGAATGGAACAGTTATGGAAGGCAGATGGAGGGAGGGAACTGGATGGGAGAAGGGATTGGGAGGGAAGTGTGGGGGGTTGGGGTCTGATGTGGGGAGGGTCAGGGGAGTATGGCCTGCTGGCCATGAGAATGAATAGAAATCTACAACTGATGCAGAGAGGAGGGCCATCTCTAGCAGGATACAGTGACCTCTAGGGGAGGCACCCGAGAATCAGTGGGGTTGTCCTTAGCTGTGACTCACAGTATTGGAGATATGGAGCCTGAGGAGGCTGCCTCCTATGGCCAGGCAGGAAGCTGGGTGGAGTAATAGGGAAACCAACCCACCCACAAAATTTTAGACCCAAAACTTATCCAGTCTACACGAATTGGGGATAGAGCAGAAACTGAGGGAAAAGCCAATCAATAACTGGCCCAACATGAGACCCATCCCATTGGCAAGCTCTAATTTCTGAAACTAATAATAATACTCTGTTATTCTCACAGACCATCTAGCATGGCTGTCTCTGAGAGGCTCCACTTATCAACTGACTCACACAGATGCAAACACCTACTGCCGAACAGTGGATGTAGCTTGGGGAATCTTGTGGAAGAATAGGAGGAAGGATTGTAGCCCGAAAGGGGTAGGAACTCCATAGGAAAACCAATAAATTTTAGGTTTAAAATCCATTTGAAATTGGGAAACAAGAATAGCAAAATTATGCTTTAGAAAGATTTAGGAGATAGGTCTCTTAAAATATAGAGGAGACTTCCAAAAATATCGGCAATATCAGACTTTTTACAAAGCAGAGTCCATCCATGTGTGCTGCTATGGGAACTAGTAAACATCTTGAATATGCTTGTCTTTGTACTGGTGTGGTAAAAATCAGGCTTATGAAACATTACAATGAACGTTCTGCAACACCTCAATTTTCTTATAGAGTTGAGGACACAAACAGTAGTGGAAGGGGCATTTTATCATAGTTATGACTGCTTCTAGAACTAAGAGAAATGAACTTAACAGTGTAAGTAGGAAGATGTAATCTCTCAACAAATATTAAATGTAAAATAAAAAGGCACAGTCTACATTCCAAAAGGCTGCTATGTTTAAAAGGAGAAAACACAAAGGGCTCTATTTTTATTTCTTCTGATTCACATTTTCTTTTATTATACTGAAATGATCAGAAACCTGTTGAGTGACTTGTTAGTTCAAAGACATGAAAATAGATAAATAATATGGAATACCCCTTGATTACCCTACTATATACGTAACAAACACAAAGGGGCACACACACACACACACACACACACACACAAGCATACACATGCACACGCATACACATGCATGAGTACACGCACAGACACACACACATGCACAGACACATGCACACATGCATGCACACACATCCACACACATGCACAGACACATGCACACATGCATGCACACACATCCACACACACTCTGCTCTACAGGACATTCATACATACTGACTTCTCACATATTTCAACAACACATATTTCATTGGATTTAGAATTATTGAAGTACTCAGTGCTCTTGGCATCTTTTTAGGTACAATTTTTTTTATATATAACAGGCCATTAGATGTTTTTTTTTCTGTAGATGTGGAAACTGGGGAACAGCAATGTTTCCAAACTACAAGAAACTACAATCTAAACTCGGGCACTTTATGCCACGAAACTAGCTTGTACCCATAGGATGAGGGCAAGCTGGATGAGGCTTCAGAGGGTGAATTCATGCCTACTATGTGACTCCAGTCTTCCAGTTTTAGTTTTTAAAATGTCTGGTATGGAAGGAACAGAGATGGGCCATTACTTAAGAGTGCTAGTTGCTCTTTCATAGGACAAGGACTTGGTTCTTGTGCCCATATCAAGCAGCTTACAACTGCCTGTAACTCCAGGTCCAAGGAATCTAACACATACACAGAGAATGTGCTCACATGTGCTAGAGAGAGAGAGAGAGAGAGAGAGAGAGAGAGAGAGAGAGAAAAGTTTTAAAATATATAAGCTGTAGGACCCTATATCCTTTGTCACTCTATTAATTATATTCTCAATGTTTCAAGTTGTAAATTGATGTTGTGTCCTGTATCCTAGATGTTCAGTTATGGAAGGATATTTGAGGTCACACATCCAGACTCCAACTTTCTAGTAAGGAATCTATTACATGATAAATATGAACCACAGTAAATGTTCTGCATGAATTTTTACAATGTCAGAGACAGCCTAAAGGTCACTCATGAGACATTAAACATATAATTACTAGAAATTTTTGTTAACTTTATCTGCCCATAGATTTGCATAAGTAATTAGGCTAATATGCAAAGTTTTAAAAAATATAGGAGTAATAAAAACAAAAAAAAACCCTGTTACTTCAACTGCTTAAAAATTTCTAAGCAGTTATTTTAATACATATAATCAACTTTAAATATTAAATATTAACCTACTAATATTTTATTCAATATAAATTATAAACACTAATCCATACCTCCTTTATCATTGAATTAGGTTTTGCTAATTTTACGCTTCTTCAAATTTTAAATATGTTCTACTTTAAGAGTTTTAAGTAATTCAGATATTCTGTGTCATGGACATTAGCATTTACTTTAGAAACTTCTTCGTTTAATTCATATATTTTAGCTCTAGAACATGCTACATATTTATTTCTGCTAATATTTTTTGGTTTCCTCATTATTTCTCATCTCTATCTCTGTAACACATTTGCTGTTTATTCTGATGCACTGTTTGGAAACCATCCATTTCATGGACCCTTGCAAAGTATATATTTCTATATAGTTGGCTTTCAAGTGTTTGAAACCTGTTGTAGTTTTCATATCACCTATTAAAATCACATTTTTTTGCCTCACCATTTAATATGATAAGTTTTATTGCAAACTTTTTGTTGTTGTTTTGATGTGTTTTGTTTCAGGGGTTTAAAACTTGTCTTCTCTGTGGTCTCAAGTATAATTTTTTTCTAGAAGTGTGATGTTCACAAATGAACACAGCTATTTAAAATGTACAGTTTAATTTCACACATCTCAAGGCAGAAAAATCATTATTCTACAAGTGCAACTAATATTAAATTGGTTGTTGGCCACAGAATCATTACCTTGGCTCGTATTCAGCATGCACTTAACTACATCTCCCAGCTCTTTTTCATATGAATCATTTTGGTAGGTCCCAGTTTCCTGACAATACTAGCAATTAGTCTGCAAGCATTTCATCTGCAGACCTGTGTGGATGCTTTTGACTCATGGGTTGTCTTACACTGGCGATTAAATTTCTTATTTAAATAAGATTATGTCGTTATCCAGAAGAAAAGAAAAGGCTCAATGGCTACATTAATCTGAGTAGTAGTAGTCTAGAGTATATGGACACTGGGGGCCCTGCTCAGTAAACTTTTCTCATAAGCATTCAATCTCCAAATGCCTTAGACATATGATGGTCATGCACAGAGGCCTTCCTTTAAAACGCATACTTACAGAGTGGTAATAGGGATTTCCTGGGAGGCCTTAGAGAATACTGAGAAACAAACTTAAAATGACCAGATTCTAAAAAGGGTTTCAGGCCCCGAAAAGGCTGTGGAAATCACCTTTTTTTTCTTTGCAAAGTCCTTTGTGATCTTAAGTTCATCTATTCAGAGTAAAGGTCAAGTGGGAAAACCCAGCAATTCTGCTTTCCCACAAAGCTGTTGCAGTTTTCTGTCTCCTGACAGCCATCACTGGGAGTCTATTATCTACCATTCTGTTTACAGCACCACCCAGATCCTTAACTGGAAACCCACTAAACTGCTCCTGCCTTTCATGGGCTGCCTAGCAACTCCTTGTAGTGGCTTCATGTTATACATCTAAAAGCCTTCTCCCCTTGCTCTGTTTGTTTAAGGAGGGCAATTTGAGGAAGCAAGACTGCCCTAAACAAGCTTTTCACTACTCCGGAGACCAAATGCAAGTTAATTTGACAATCAAGGTCCCTTCCAGTTCATTAGGTACTGCTTTAACGTAGCATTTTGATGGCATGACTGAAACCACTCTTAAAGACTGTCTTAGGATTTGATATCTACTGGCTGAAATACTCCATGTCTTCACTTTAAGTAGCAGTTAGTGGTTTTTTAGGCAAACAACAGAGCACTTATGTTTGTCCTGGAATGTTTCAGACCACAAGCTGGTCTACAGGATGTGGGGACACGCAAACACACACACACACACACACACACGCAAACACACACACACACACACACACACACACACACACACACATTTTCCTTGTGTCCAAACGCCTTTAAATTGATAGCGTGTTCATGTTCAGGTCCAGTTCAAGAACTCAAACGTAAAGAAATAAAATTCTTTTCATTTTCTATTGATAGTTATCTGGCAGGTTACCAATGCAAAGCTCTTGCTTTCCAAGTTCGATGGAAAAAAGAAAAGTGGAGATAGTTTCCTCTGAGAAGGCTATGAGACAGCTGCTTAAAATGTGTTTGCATGTTTACAAGAACTGGAGCAGGGTCAAAGACATTCCTGAAAGCCCAGGTCCAGTTAGCATGTTAAGATCCAGCTGAGGTTAGCTGGGTTCTCATTTCCCTGATTTCAGTACACAGTCTCTTGCTATTTCTCAAGCAGCAATACTTGGCACATATAAATTTAACACTTATATTCTTAACCAAGATATCAAGTACAGATATCTAACTGAGACCTGAATGATAAATGAGTTTTAAAGATACCTAGACTTAAAGACTTATTACTGAAAGCCAAGCTCCATAATCAAGACACATGACTACGTGGGAAAGCTGGACTGTGATAACTGTGTGGATTATCAGTAAATGGGGGCAATCATGGAGGAATGGACGAGGAAGTAAAACACAGGGGATTTCAACATCGGCACTAACAATGCATATGATTCTACAACGATGCCATCATACATTGTACCTTTGTCCAAAAACCAGAGATGTGCATGATACCAGAAATATCTTAATGCAATATTTCGGTGTTAGTCTGCACTAATGCATCTGTGCTCCAAGTAGGCAGTGTAGTGGTTAGAGACAAATGATGGCTGTAGAACAACATGCATGCACATGGCAGGGTGTGGCTGTGGAATCTCTGAAGGTTCTTGATTGTGGTGCCACCAAAAATGGCTCTAACAAAAAGAACAAAGGTTTGAAAAGCTCCAGCCTTCATAGTAACTTCACATTACTAATGGTTGATAACATTTAATGAGTATCCTAATGGCATTTTGCAGGGCCAATGGGAATATGTACTTATTTAAATTTACAATAAAATATATTCTATACAATGATTCAAAGGTCTAGTTTTTTTTTCTAAAAAAAAAAAGGAATGTAAAAATATAATCAATAAAATCTAAACTTGACCACACATCATTAGGACAACAAAGGAATGTTTGTCCTAACTCCATGTTAGTGTTCTCTACTATTTATGATTGAAAGTCCACAAGGAGAGTAGCTCAGGATCAATTGTCTTCAGAAAAAAATAACATTACACACCTCTCATCCTTCCTGACATTTATTTGTGAGCTATAAACAAAGCACTACTTTTTTTCCAGTTTTTCCATACATTTGCACTTCAATTTATTCCTTTTTCAAATACATTCACCCTACCGCCCATCAGTCTCTCAATTACTACATGGGTAACTTTCTCTTACACAGCTTCAGTATTCCTCTCCAGTCTCAGCACCAACACACTGTCAGTGCAAGGTCTCCCTTGTTCATCCTGGTACCACTCAATACGAATGGAGCTCAGGCAGGTATTTCCGACATGCATCTAATACAGGCATGAGAATCACACCAAAGGCTTGTGAAAAGAAAGATTTCTGGTTCCCACGTATCTCACAGAAGAGAAATTTCCAGAAACATGGTTGGAAAAAATCTATACTTGAAGCAAACTTTTCAAGCAATACAGATATGTCCTGAGGTCAGAACTGTTAGAGAAGATTCTTCAAAAGGGTAAAACAAATTACAGTTACATCCACTTCCCTAAATTATCAAGAGGGCAATGTTGGGGTGGGGAGTGGAGTCACCCAAATGTGTTCACTTCAAGTAGATGATAGCTTTTTCGTGTAGGTAGAACATCTGTGCCTCTTAAGTTAGAATTCTTGAGTATTTCTCTTCTAACTTCAAATGTGAAATCATAACTTGCCTGTATCTGTTGCATTTAAAACCATTTGAGGAGAAATGTGAGTGTATGTGTGTGGGGGGGGGGAGTGGAGGGGATAACTGTGTGTGTGATCCTGCCAGCGTGTGTGTATTAAAGAATGCACTTTTAGAAAAGACATTTAAATTAACCCCAATTTAGTAGACAATGCTGAAACAAGGGATGTAAGACATTTCTGACCTATTGCCTCTTATTTATAATGATGATGATAAATGAGGCTGCATCCTGGGTCTAGGAATACTTGCCACAGGCGTGATTTCTGAACAACTCCCCTCATTTCTCAATGCCCCATGTTAAGTAATAATAAGCACAAGGATATGTGTGTGTGTGTGTGTGTGTGTGTGTGTGTGTCTGTGTGTGTGTGAGAGAGAGATGGGGGGGGGGTGGCGAAAGGAAACCAAGGAAAAGAGAAGTGAACTGAACTAAGTATGGCTCAGCTCCAAATTCAAGTTTTCTCAAAACTAGTGAAGTTAGTGTAGAAATGAGAATAGGCTCCATGGCTAGTTTTGCCAGTAGCACTGGTGTTTCCTGAGCAAATCTGATGCCGAGTCCTGGGTTTTAATTAGCAATGATGCCACCCTAACAGGAATCCTGACAATTCTCAAAGACTCAGACCACTTGCCTTCATTAGGAAAGTTTGTCTTCATCGTTCCAAAAGAACCATGGAGCTGAGCACAGTAGCTAATGACAACAATCATCTTGTTATTTTCTTGTAACATAAAGAATAATAATTTAAAAAGTTCTTTTGTCAAAAGTCCATGATCTTTTTTTTAATTTTTTTAAGTTTTCTGGTTTTCAGAATATGTGGAATAACCCTACAACTCTTTAAATGCTAAATTATTTCTCCATGTGAGTCATAAACATTGATTTTGGCATTTTGCCTACACCAAAAAAATCAGGACTTTGAAGGCAATAAGCAAGTGACTTTACACAGAGCATGTTATAATCTCCCACCCCCTACCTTCTTAGAAAAGCAGAGTTCACAGTGGTTGGTCAAAATTCTGTTTAAGGCTAGAGTAGACCAAGAAAAGCCACTCAGAAGTTTCTAGCACCAATTAAACACCCTTGATTTACTGATTTAATAAAGAAACTCTGTCTTCTGACCAAAACGGGTCAATGAGAACAAATATCAACAGAAGGAAAATGTTTTCATTGAAAACACAGGGAGATGCACTCACTTATCAGTGGAATGCTGGGATGGGAGGATAACAATCCATGCAGGAAAAGTCTTCACACAAGGCTGCTTACATTTTTACTCCCGACAAGATAGAAGCTAAGCTACCAAATGCACCAAGGCTCTTGGGCACACTTGATTCACTTTCAAAGACACAGTGGATCTTTCTTTCATGCCATTTTGGTTAGCCACAAACCTGAAAACTATCTTTTACACAAAATCTTCTGCTGGTGGCTTATCAAACTAGTAGACTCCAGTGTTCCCTTCCTTCTGCTATACTGGTTAGTAATAGCTGGATGGTCGAGGACTGAGGGTCTAGCGTATCACATTGGTAATACTTAGACAATTGAGGGCTGAGGGTCTAGCCTAACATATTGGCCCTTACTTTTGAGCATTTCTCAAAATAATACAGCATCAAAGAAATCTGGTCATTTAAGTGATAGGAAATGATGCCAAAATTTGATGTGATTTTTTTTTTAAAGAACTATCATACATCCTTATTTAAAAATAGTTATCATTTAGTCATAGTTAAACTTTACACCCATAGTATACTAAAATGATATCTCTTTTTGGTTGTGGGTATTTGTTGCTACTTATATATCTTTCTTGTTTTCATTTGTGAGCATTAAAATATTTTATCATGAACATCTTTAAACATGTAGAATATCTGAAATATATAATAGCAATGGTATCTCTTTTACCAAAATTTTGTTAATAATGTCACTGTACCTGTACTTGCTTTTGTCACACTTCTGTGTATCATCTCCATTCTTTTACCTAGCATTTTTGTTTTTGATGTATTTCAAAGCAAATTATATACTTCAAGATATTTTCTTCTTTCTATACACTTAAACATGCATACCATTAATAAACATTCAGCAATTTATATAACTATATACAATATAACTCACTGAGTTCTAGTCCACTGAGCTATAACAATGACAATCTTGATTGAATTCTACACCTTCTATCAAGAATGATCAGGATGTCACTGTTTCTTGACTCACAGCACTCGTCTGTATAGCATGGTTAGCTCCCTTGTTTCCACGCAAACAGGGTTAGAAGCTAAACTATCAAATACAACAAGATTAACACAAGAGGAGTTCATAGAGCCCATGCATGCTTCAACCTTCCTTTGCCACTCAACTTTGGCTTCTTTAAGGATAAATCCCTGCTGCCTGCCCATGGAGACTGTCTGTTCAGTTATAGTTGTACTATTATCAACACTCCAAATAAACATTTGTTTGTTTCTACTAAATGTCTATGTGGAGCTTTGCACAGTATATAACGCTTCTGCGTACTGTGCTGGGCAGTGAGTTCCATGATGTATGGACTGTATGTTCTCAATTTGCTAGGTTACTCAACAAAATGAAACACAGAAGCAAAGAGTAGAAGAATGTTCATGGAAAGAATTTGCCCTCCTTGGGGTCCTCTTTCCTGGAGAGCACCATGTTATTCTGTAATGAATCTGCATGTTTACATTCCCTTACTCTCTGTAAGGGTTTGAGTTTCAATGCTTATTTTTCCAGTTTTCTATTATGCACCACAAAATGAACTAAACATGGGACAAGTTAAGAAAAGATATAACAGAAATGTGTTTGTCCTTTTCTACAGAGTTGGGGACAGATAGATATGATACAGGCTAAGAAGAGTGTTAGAAACCCAGGCAGGGGCATGTAATGTCAATCGCAGAAGAACGAAAATGTTGCCATTGAACGTGGCCTCCAGGCTGAGGCTTGGAGTAGATCTTAGCCTTACTGTACTTCCTTCATACACTAAATTCAGACCACCTTCTCTGTCATGTGTGAACTCCCTTTCACTTTTATCAGTGTGGACTGTGGAGCACTTTTCCCTGCACAGAGAAAGAGCTGGCAATAATAAGGCACCAGATGACTCTCACTTGGTTTCTAGCAAGTAAAATCCAGGAAAAGTTCAAAGCTACGATTATATTATCTTTCTCCCCATTGGTCTCCTTCTTGAATATCCCACAGTGACTATGAAGTTTAAGCTCAAAGAGCTTATTATGTTTCTACTCTGTGCAGTGGAGTCTGGCTCCAGCATATGAAAAGCATAGCCACACAAGGGCCGCAAAAGCACTGAAGTCTGTCAAAGTTCATTCCCTACCAATATTTGTTAGCTTCTCTCAGAGTAGAAACACATCACAGGGGATTGTTGCTCTTGCTGAAAACTGTGCAAGAGGAAAGAGGCTAGGCTGAATGCATTTCCCATCTCATACTTGCACAAGGTCTATGTGTTCATTCACTTGCTAGATGTGTTAGAAGCATTCTGGGGTTGTTTGTTCTGACTGCAGGAGAGCAGATGTTTCAGACACAGAGGATAAGAGATCAGACGAAAGAAAGATACTTAAAGGCTGTGCCAAACAGTGTTTGAATAAGTGTAGCCACTTGGACCAAGAGGCAGAAGTTAGTTTTACAAATCAGTGGATAGAAAAATAAAATGCTGTCCTTTATCATTTGCATAATAATGATAGTAAATGGTTTTGCCCTTTCCCCACAAAGCACACTTATAATTACTGATGATAAAATTAAGATGCCCACCTCTGAAATGTAGTCAGCATGCTTTAACTCTTCTTTTGAAAATGTTAATTCTCAACAGGGAGTTATTTGAGCATGACATGAACTTCCTATTTTGATTTGTGTTAGAAGCAATCAATAACATCAGAAGATTAGACCCACTGAGCTTAACTATTTGGGAAAACACAAAGAGCATGTTGACAGGTTCATTCATGAATGAGCAATTTCAGTTTGCTACGTTTTTAGAGCCATATTCATTCACATCTAGTACTATAGTTTTCTGTTAGGTTTTTGATAACTCATCTTTTACTTCTTTATCATGTCTTCCAAGTTGTAGCTCTTCTAAGGACTCTCATGGATAAGCACACATCAGGACCGTTGAATGTTGAAATGTATAGTATTGTGGTGTGTCATATTTTCCAAACATTTATACATATAAAACTTTTTCACCATTTAGCTGGTTCAGTCTTGGTGTTAGAGCATCTTACTCTAATTAAAAGTGTCATTCCCCAACTCTATTTTCTCCAGAAAACTTGTGAGTTTTCATTTCATTTCATGATTCAAAATTCATGAATTTTGTGACATATATATTTTCTTATAGCAGAACTGAATGAAATTATTTTTTTTGCTATCTGTGTGATTTTCCCGAGCTCTTCACTCTAATTTACAAGTGTCCTATAACAAACATAATGGGATTATTAAATTTGATCATTTAAGTGGAAGCATTTTCTCTTTAATATAATTTACCAAGGTTTTATATTTGAAGTTTTAGCAATGATTAAGAGGATAAGGAATCAGAATTTCTCTAGTGGAAGGAGAAACACAAAGAGCACATTGACAGGAACAAGCATGAACAGATGTATTAAAAGTAGGAGTCACTGACAGTGTTCCCTGTTGCCTGAGAAGCAACCCTCACATAACTAATAGTACCCATAATCTATTATATTCTTGGAAATAAGCATTAAAACTTCTTTGGAAAAACTGTAAAATATTCTTCAGTATGAGCAAAAGTAAAGAATCCCATAATTAACTAACCGCTTTTGTAATCACAGCAACTGTACAAATAAAGTAGTATACTACAAAGATATGTAGTAAAACTGATTACAGACCCTTCTGTGGATGAAGGGTCTCAGTTTTTACTGTAATGGTTTGAGGCAGCTGACTTACTAAATATGACCCTATGACAACAGGCCCAAGTTAGGTTCTATTAATTAACTCTAGAAGTAATTCAATAAACAAATTTTAAGATACTATCAGCATACACACACACACACACACACACACACACACACACACTTACTGGTACCATATTACTAGGATTGTGCCCGTGGTTCTATAACTTATAGAAATATAGAATAATCTTGCAAACCATTGTGGAAAGGTATCAGGGAGATGTTATTATGCTCTATATTTTTATTTTGCTCTGTACTTTGAGAATACAGGCAACAGCATGGTGTTAGAAATAATTTTTGACAGAATTTCATGGCTTATGCATTTTCTGTATATGTTTTCTATGGCATGTATCATGAGATTTTCATAAGGTTTTGATGAGGGTGTGAAATACTTTTGAAGGCTCGTAAACTCTGAGTAAACTGCTTTAGTCAGATTTGGGTTTTTGCTTGCTTGTTCTTTCTTTCTTCTTCTTCTTCTTCTTTTTTTTTTTTTTTGTAAAAGAAAAGAGAGAATTAACAAAGCAGCAGGTCTGCAACTTTCCCAATGAAATAAAAGGAAAAGTACCTGACAGCGCAAATCCAAACCAATTAAGCAGAACAGAAATAATTTTACAGAGAATAAAGGCATAGCTGAATATAAAATATGGATCTAAACTCAATGCAAATAAATCATGCAGCTCTAATTGTGAGATTTACAAAGGTGTGTCATGTTATTTATAATATATTCATCATATTTTATTTAATATTATTAAAATTCATATTTAGATGGCCCTGTGTATTTGAATTAGTGTTGTTTCATCATCTTAGTTCTTTCTGTATAATCTAAGATTCTCAATAATCAGAAAATGTAAAAGATTTTAAATTACTGAGGTGAATCTTTTCATTGAGTGATAATTCATAAGCTATAGTACTATACACATAGAAATCAAACACCTTCCTCTATATTGATAAAAAAGTGGATTAAGGCCACCTAAGAGCAGGAATAGTTAAAGTCTTATAAGAGAAGCTATGTAATGTTTAGTAGAAGACTTAGCCTCTTTATCATGTATCTATATGACAGAATAAGGGAATATAGGAAAAAACTATTGAATATTTTGGGTGAATATGGTCTCCCCTATTATGTAGGAAGTAGATCACCAGGCCTATTAGAGACAACCAGACTACAGTTAGCTGTCTTTCCACCTTAAAACCTTGGGTGGAGCTACTCATCAGGATAAAGATCTGTTACCTCGATGGAACATCAACATTTTGGCTCTTTTATAAAAAGAGGGGGCTCAACTCAGAATAATTTAATTAAATACTTTTGCAAAGCCAATAGAAGGATGGGTAATGGCATTCCAGAATCCTTCTCAAAGCCCAGAATTTCACAATGATGAGATCGTCACGAGTAGCTGTGTACAGGTGTGGTAGACATAAAGCCAGAGCTGCAGGTAAATATGGCATGCTTACACTTCAAAACTTATTAATGATCTGTAAGGAACCACCTCCCCCTCATAACTATGACAACACCTGTGGTAAGAACCTTTCCTCCAAGGGTTTATAGATCTTGCTACCATTCTCCATTCAGAGATCGACAGATATCTATCAGCACACTAAAATGGTTTACTGATGTCTTAATTAGATACTCCTCAAAGAGATGGTGGATCCTGATATCAAATCAACAACTTCAATCATAAGCACCAGTGAAATCAAAGAGCTGGGATAAGTATAAGCCACATATTTTTATTCATTTTTTAGGAGCCCCACATGAAGCCCAAGTTACATATCTGTCATATATGTGTGGAGGATCTAGGTCCATCCCACACATGTTCTCTGGATGGCAGTTCAGTCTTTATGAGTCCCTATGGGTCCAGGTTAGTTGATACTGTAGGTTTTTTTATGGTGTCCTTGATCTCTCTGGCTCCTTCAATCCTTCCTTCCTGTCTACCATAAGATTCACCAAGCCTGACTTAGTGTTCAGCTGTGGGTCTCTGCATCTGTTTCCATCAGTTGCTAGTTGAAACCTCTCAGATGACAGTTATGCTAGGCTTCTGTCTTCAATTATAGCAGAATATCATTAATAGTGTCAGAGATGGGTTCCCTCTCTTGGCATGGGTCTCAAGCTGAGCCTGTCGTTAGTTGGCTCTTCTCTCAAAGTTAGCTCTATCTTTTACTCCAGGTCATCTCATAGGCAGTACAAATTATGGGCCTATGTTTTTATGTCTGGGTTGGTGTTCCAATACCTCTGTTGGAAGTCTTGCCTTGTTACAGATGGCTGTTTCAAGCTCCATATTTCCTATTGCTAGAAGTCTTAGCAGAGGCTGCCTATGATTTTATTACCTTATTGTAAGATTCCTTTCCCCTAACTGGGATGCCTTATGTAGCCTCAACAGAAGATGCCCTTAGTCTTATTGCAACTTGATATAGCAAAGCTGGTTGATATTCATGGGAGGCCTCCCCTTTTCTGAGGAGAAGTGGGAGGGGAGAAGAGATGAGAGGGGAGTGCTGGGAGGAAAGGAAGGAGTGGAAACTGTTCAGTGTGTAAAATAAACAATCGATTTAAGAAAAACAAGAAAGAAAGAAAGAAAGAAAGAAAGAAAGAAAGAAAGAAAGAAAGAGGCCCATAAAATTACCATGTTAATATTTGCAGTATCACTAATAAGAATGAATTCCAGAAACTTGATAAGGGAAAAGGTCCCTTCTCACTATGTGAAAATAATTTTCTTGAAGATATTCTGCAAATATTTTAAGTGAAAAAATATCTTTTTCTTAGGTATTCTTAGTTATACCTACTACAGGTAACTGTAGTTCTTAACCAGAAAATATGTGACAAGAAATTATATAAGTTGTGAAAAAATGTATTGTTTTTCAACAATAGAAATTAAGCAGTGATCATGGAAATATCATTAAAACATGATTATACTGTTATTATTGACACTAACTATAAGGAATGTAAGCACAGGTTATCTGAGAAGTTCTGGGATAGAAGTTGGTAACCATAGCTCAGTTAGTTTAACAGCTGCTGTGATGGTTTCATCTTGCCCATCAAATTAATTGGGTTGAGAATTTTCTACGAGATTAATGAAGCACATACTGGGTGTGTCTATGAAGCTGTTTAGGAGAAAAGTTATTAAGTATGGAAGGCATATGTGGTAGCACCATCCCATGGACTGGAGGTCTGAATGGAATAGGAGGAGAGAAAGGAGAACACTCAGGAGAGCACGGACATCCCCTCTCTCTCTTTCTGGTTGGTATGATGTGAACTGCTCTCTGCTGTCCCCTCTCCGGGATGGTTTAAAACATCTGCAACCATAAGCTTTACGAACCATTTCTCATTAAGCTTGTCAACAAGAAACAACATAATATACTTACTAGTTTGATTAATTTATTTGTAAAATTTGCAGATAACATTGCTTCTTCCAGAATATATTTAGTTTTCCAGATATAAGCCATTAGATACCTTCCCTCTTTCCTGTTATCCATAAACAATGAGCCTTCTTAGTAATCACCAGAGGTCCATTAGGAAATTGTAGACCATCTGTAATGCTAAGTGTCTTTCCCTCTTCTCAAGTATGCATAAGATGATATATGGTTACTTTGTTTTAATCTTTAAATCTTCAAAACTCTAACAATGAGATTCAAGCTCTTTCAGCCTTGTTGTGTAGCAGGAAAAATAATACCCTGGATGCATTATCCAAGTTCATAGGTCAAATTCAGCTTCTTTTTTTTTTCTTCTTTTACTGGTCCTTGCAATAAACATTCTATTATAAATAGACTCTTCATCAAGACTAGCCCCCAACAAATACAGATAAGTAATAAAACAAGCCAGGCTGCTGGAATGTAAAAGATTTATAAAGATGGCTTGCATGGGCAATAAGAACCAGAGTCCAAAGTTCTTCTAAATCATACATGCAATGAAAAATCAGAATCATTTAGCAAAAAAAGGTGATACATTAGTTTTCTGGGTTTTCTCTTTTTGTGTGTTTTAAGAAAAAGTAAACTTAAAGTAGTAGACAAGCATCTTCTGGGTTATTGGATATGGTGAGCATCATAAAAGCAGAGATGATGCTTTTGAGCAACAGGAGAGAAATGCTTTCTCAAATAAAGTTGAATGTTAATTGAACTGTTTCTGAAGGGAGGCAAAATATACTTCCAAAATCATATCACATATTTGTCAGTTGATGAGAGGTTGAACATGTGATTGAAACTTTATTATTATTATTATTATTATTATTATTATTATTATTATTATTGTGACATTTGACAATATGTGTTCTGTGAAAGGCTGGATCTGGATGTAGAATCAAATATTTGAGGGGAAAAATATGCTGAGGTCAGATAAATGCAGAAGATGTTGATGTCACCTCAGGTCTGTCTACATGATGCACATGGCCACTTAGACTATCACAAGCACTGAAAATTACAATGCTAATCTTTCCCTTGAAGTTTCCTGGCACCATTCTTACCCCAACCCCTTCAAGAAGCTCAAAGGTTAACGAACTGAAACAGAAAGGCTGCAGACCATACAAGTGACGAACACCTATAACTGAAGCTCATGTTTGCTTCCATCTATTTCCCAAGCAACTCTTCTGACCTGTGGTTGGTGATTATAAATTTCACCTGCTGTTGCTAGTTCTTCTTTTCATCTGGAGTTCTGCCATTTCTGTTTCCTGCATACAATGAAGCTACCTGTTGTGCTCCTGCACAGTGATGGTCACATCATAAAGGGACATTCTGTTCTACATGTATTGAGATGCCTGATATAGGGACCTAACTGTTATAAATGAAGAAACTAGAGTTTCCTTAGTGGGAAGTGACTTGTGTGTCTATAGCCATTTTGTGTCCCTATGCTACAGTACTAGAGAACAAACAAAATGGAAAAAAGAAGAGACAGACATCACAGGTTCATTATATCTTCAAAAATACTTGGCTCCATGAACAAAAGCAAATCAATGAAAGCAGACCATTTTCCATAGCCTATATTAGTAATAATTTAGTAATCACAGCTTATTATCATTTACCATAAAGAGCAGATATTAGTTTCTCTTCAATTCAGTATGTTTCTAATGATTTTAAATATTAGAATATTTTTACTTTAATTTTTAATTTAATTTAACTTAAAATAAAAAGTATTTAAAAATTACATTTAATTATTGTATGTATGTGTATATGTGTGTTGGGTGACTACAGGGAAGAGTCGATTCTTTCCTTTCTTCAGGTGGGTTCCAGGAATTGAGCTGAGGATACCTGGCTTGGTGGCTGAACTATATTTCTCGGTTCCTTACTTAACATTTTATATCTGGATATGCATTGTATATAGTTATAACCTTCATGAGGGTATTTTCATACAAATGATTAAGTGATTTTAACTAATAACATTTCTGAAGACCACTTTACTTTTTTGTACAATAAAGAATTAAGGGTGTTGTACAAACAGATAATCTGCATTGCACAATTTCAAGGACATTTTGGATGGTGGTGATAATTAAGAAGACATGACATTGCATGGAAGGAAACAAATTCCCTAGAATTCTTGAATATCACTTCCCACATCATGATGCCACATAAGAAGTTCTCAGTGAGAGAGTAAAAAGAAATCTTTAAATGCTTCATCAGAAGAATATAGAACTAACCTGATACTTTCAAAATAAACCCATACTTTCCATCATTAAGGTAGTATAAAAATATTAAGGAATTTTAATATTGTTGAAGATTATTGATGACATCTTTGTATTTTCATGGGGTTATTTGAACAACCTAAAGCATTTCACAAATACCAAGTTCACACAATATTTAACTGATTTTAAAAAGCAAAACAGAAACAAAAAGAAAAGAAAGCCATTAGAAACAGAATTTGCATGCCATTGCAATTAGAAATCCTGATTTTTAAATTAAGTTCTGACTGTGTGAAAGAATTCTTCCACAGAGGTGCTTCAATTCAAGAATGCTTAAGAAACTGGTTTGAAACTGGATGTAAAAAATATAATTTCAGTTTAAAGCTTCCAGATTTCCAGATTGCAACTGTGTTCCATCTACTTCCCAATGAGAGAAGTCAAGCTACCTCATTACCCTTTCATAATGGGAGTGAGTGACACTACAGCTAATGCAGGACGTGACAAGAAAATCCTCATGGTTGGACTAATGAGCTTATTATTACTCTCCTTGTGAAAAAGCACTGTTCAAAATCATGTCTCCAAAGATAATGTTGAAATTAGTTTACTGTTAAAGTGTAGTAAAGAAGCTTATCAGGATTAGTGATGAATACTCATCCAGGATACTTTGTTAATATTTGACTAATGATGTAATCATTAATTAGTTTGGTCAGGTATTATATGCTTAATACAGGCTGTTAATCAACTTTTCTTTATCATAGGTTACTATCAATCAATGTTTTACAGATATTATTAAATAGGTACACTTGTTACACTTTGATATATAATCCATGTACATACTAGCAATATATACATGTATATACAATCATGTATAACATAGCTACATACTTTATTCCCCACAGGGGGAAAACAGATAATATTATTACTGCTTTACAGGTGGAATTTAACAAGCTGCAAAGGATGAAACTCACCAAGATGGTACAGCAGGTGAATGATACGGGTAGGACTCGATCTTTTTCAGGAGTCTGAGTTCTGAAGCAATGTTCCAGCAAAGGCACTGATGGGCAGTTTAATAGTAAACTGCTGAGACTATCAAACGCTAGGAAGATAGATGTGTACATTACCCCACAGAGAGGTAAGAAAGGCAACACAGGAAAGAAAATAGATGCTGGATTCCCATCATCTTAGAGAACATTTTATGAACATGTTTATTCTACATGCTAGACATGGGAGCCTGTGTCCCATGAACTTTCAGGGTTTCTTCCGATTTTCAGTGTAACATGATTACAGAGATAATTTATAGTTTTGAAGGTCCCTAATCTTTAATAATATAGTCACTTCTCCTTCTATTATTCATAGCTGGAAAGTATTTTGGTGAAATGAAATAATACCTGTCTCACATTGAACCTAATTAGTAATATATGCAAATATAATCACTTGTATGCTAAACAATATATGTATCAAAGATTCCCTTGATTGTTTTTCTTAGAAGTTCCATGGATAAAGTTCCCTCTCCCCCTCTCTCCCCCTTTACCCCCTCCATCCCTCCCTTCCTTCTATAAATAATATAATCTCAGCCAGTAGTTTCTTCCTGAATCATTAGTCATGTTAGAAACCTGGGCTTGTGATTATCTTGATTTGGGAAATAGGATGAGAACAAATCCTTCAGCTCCTCCAACTGCTTACATTCCGGTTCAGGAACCATGTAGAGATGGTAGATGGAAATACAGTTGAGTTAGTAAATTGGATTGGAAATTTAGTGAGCTTGCTTGGGAAAGTATTTGAGGATTGGAATAATGAAGCCATATGAAATCTACCCAATCATCTTAAAGAGCAAGAGTAGCGAATGTGGGCACATTTGGATGATGTTCAGCTTGTCTTACCCTATGTAGACTACAATGAGTGCAGCATGGGTGAGTACAGCAAGGGGCCAGGCTAAAGGGCACAGAATCAGGTGGGACATCCCAGAAAGATTAAGGATCCCCCAGAGATATTTGCTTTTATTCTTTTCCAAGTGCAACTAGATTTCATTGAAATCCAAAAAACTATCAATTTTTACTACTCAGAATAAGTTTGTATCCTAAACATAGTATTTCTTCTACATTACAATTTTTAAAAAGTTCATTCGGTCCCTGCTATTCTCAATACAGTTCAATAGTATGAGATTGAAGCTTTTTTTTTACACCATTACCAGCAATATGCTTAAGAGTCTGGAATCTTTGGAAACCAAATTAACAATGTCTCTACTTAAAACTTGCTGACATTTTATATTTAATAATATGCCCCTTTTGCTATCTTATTGTCTCTGTCTTTTGTTTTGATTTTCTATTCTCCTTAAAGATATAGAACAAAATTGATTTTTCTAGGTTGACTTATATACACAGTAAGAAGCATATAAATGCTTATTCTTGAGTTCTGTGCTGTCTCTTTCTACTATAATTTATTTTTTTGATGTTCTGGGAAGATAATTAATTTTTAAATCTAAGTATTGGTAGGATTTGTCCTGTAAGTTCTGGTATGATTAATGATATTGTATCACCTACTAAAGATAAAATCAGGCTAAGTTTATACAAATATTAATTAAACAATTAACTTTCTCTTTACATAAATATTCATTTCAATCAATTGTCTCCCTGATTCTATCAGAATACTAAAAGAATGAAATTCTCAGTCTTGAATCCTGGTTAAGGCCAATAGAACAATCATTGTCTTATATACTGTGGTCTACTGAATTTCCTTTGAGAACAGAAAACTTTCTCTCTGTCTGAAAATGGGAATGGAAAGACAGGGAGTGGAATTGGAGTTGCCCTTATTAACAGTAGATTCGATAGTGAATAGACCATTGGCAGATGGCAATCTGCGTCTTATAAACTTCTTCCTTTACTAACTGTGGGACCTCAGGAGTTCATGGTGAGCTCTCAGGAGCTTATGGCAGAGCCCTAGCATCCCCTTTGTGAAGTGAGGATACTTGCTTGGCTGGCAAATAGGCCTCTCAAATATATTGCCCTTAAAGTCCTTTATGAAGCAGAATTATTAGCCAAGGAGGCATTCAATACAGCTTAGTTATAAGGACAATAGTTCTCAGAACTACAGCCTTGGATCAATAATTATTTCCTCCACCAGCTCAAGGCATCGAAGTTCCTGTCTGAGCCATGATATTCATGCAGCTGACTTGGGGTCATTACCATTCTGCAAAATCTAATATTCTGCTTCCATTAAAAAATTAACTAAGTATCATACTGAAATGTTTTTCAATTATATTTAGAAATGTAAAGAGAAGTATATAAATAGCCATTCTGAGTGGATTTCTTTTCTAATGGAGCCTTCCTAGCAAGGTTTAATTGTGTTGGAGGAACTAAACTGACAGCTATGGAGGCAGAGCCTTGAGTGCGTCAGTCCGGAAGGAAAGGTGAATCCAATTAAAAGGATGACAGAGCTGTCACCCCACCCAACTTATTCCCGCTATTAGTTGCACTTTGCTTTTCTAAGTTTTGCTAAGGTGGGGGTGTAGAAGTATTTTATCTATCCAACGTATAGAAAATCTCTAGGAATGCCTTGAAAATTAAAAGCCTGATGCATCTTCTTCCCTTTTCACTTACAACTATATATTTCCATCCTTAGGCTTTTTTCCTTAATTTCACCTGTTCCTTCTTCTATCTTAGATATGTCAACTAGGAGGATAAACCCTTTCTTTCTTTTAGGTAATAAGTGGGGAGATAGGGAGGGGGGGAGTTGAGTACCACTGAGGTTTTTTCCCTTTGAGGTGGGTTTCAGCTAAGTCTCTTTTCACCACCCTGTGATAGCATGTGATAGCAGCTGCAGTGTAGGCTTGTTTTATTTTTTATAGTACCTTGTGATAGACGCATCAACAGCAAATGTGTACATTTAGTAAGATAAGGGTGTTCTTAGTAAGGCTGCTTCTCACCATCAAATCAGGCAGTCAATCTGTAAATATTTATTGGTTTAACAATAGTGTGTCTAATGTAAAGGGAAACTCTTCAGAGAAGGAACACTTTCCTGACAATTGTGTTGTCAGTATGTACTTAAAATGATTGCAACACACACACACACATACACACACACACACACACACACACACCTTACAAATGAGAGTTCTCAGACAGTGTGAGCTTACAATATCATATGAAGAGATGGAAGAAGTGAGTGCCAAGCCAGTTGGGGAGGAACGGGTGGTCACTGTTACTACTGGAGTGAAAGCTAAGCTGTGACTGAGGTCATTACTAAGCAAATACAACCAGACATTTCTTACTGAAAACAGCAAGAACCTGCAAAGAAAGTTTTCTTTTAATTTTCAAATAATTTTTAAAAATTAAAGTGGATGGTATAAAGTATTGACTAAATCATATTCTTAATAATTTTTTAATTTATTTTTGTAGGTGAGTGCCTATATGTGATGGTCCTACAGAGCAGAGTGTTCCTGTGGAATTCTAAGGACAACTTGGAGGGGTTAGTCCTGCTCTTCTACCACATGGGGTCCGGGGTAGAAATTCAGGTCCTTAGACTTGCAAAAAGTGCCTCTACCAATTTATCCATGATGCATATTCTCTACGAGAGTAGCTAAAATATGGGAACTTTCATTCAGACACCATTTATTTCTAAGCAAACAAGATTCGAATTTTGAAATTATTCTGACTTATTATGGTAGCAATAAATATCAGAGAAAGAACAGCATAAAATAGCAAGAATAAAAGCAGAGAGAAAGTAATGAGGAAACAGGAAAACGACTCTGGAAAATAGGATGCCCAAATCCATTTAGAGAAAATTAGAAGTTCACAGGCTGAACTCGTCCTGAAGGACAGGTCACTCAGCATAATTTACAAATTCTAACACACAGAAATCACTCAGTACTCAGAAAGTATATGTGCACAATGATGACTTTTTGGGAAAATCTTATATGATGTTAAATTTTTTCTTATCAGAGTAATATAAATTTTTTTGTTAAAATAGGTTTTAATTATATCATAGTAATCTAGAATTATTCTGTTACGAAATCAATAAGACATCATCTGATTTTTCTTTAAATAGAATAACTACACGAATTAATTTAAATAGATTTACTGCACAATACAGTTTAAAGCAACTATTAAATGACTGGAAATTCTAATCCTCTTTAAGCAGAAGTAAATACTATGTTTACACAAAAGATTGTGCATAGTGATTATTTTTATTTATTTATTTTTTGTAATTACCCAATATGTTTCAACTGGTGATCTGATAAACCATCCGCAGAATATCCATGCAAAGGAAATGCAAGCATGGAAATTTGCTGCTACAGACAACCTACAATTCAACCTCAGGAGTTTTGAGGGTAAGTAATCAGACAGATGCATCTGCAGGACTATTTTCATATCGTATCATAGGAATTAAAACTGCTACAGAAGGGGAGGAGGTAAGTATAGCCACAGATGGGATGCAGGGTGGGTACTGGAGAACAGGACAGAAGGGTGAGCAATCGGTGGCCATGAAGGCAAACTCTAGAGGCAACAGAAAGCTCAATGACATGTATGACCAAGTAGAGGGGCAAACTGAGCATCCACACTTGGTCTTTTGAATCACAGGTTCAGGGATCCTCTAAGATAGTTGTTTTAAAGCTTCATTGGTTACCCATACATCTATGCTACTTTTATAACAGAATGTGGATCAACATTCACAGAATTGCACAAAAAGAGGTAAGACTGACTATGTGACTTCTTTTTTCTGAGATTGTTTCTTTGTGTAACCATGGTTGTACTGGACCTCACTCTATAGACCAGGCTGGACTCATACTCAGAGATCTGCCTGCCTCTGTCTGGGGTTATAGGTGTATGCCCCCACCATATGCTGGCTGGTTGTGTAAATTATAACACCTATTTTAATAAACAGTGAATTTTTTAATTATCTGGTTGTGAAGCTTTAGGTTTGTCTGTCCTTGGTGGAGTAGAACACCTCACAACAGCCATGACTTGGTTTTTCCTGTACCTGTTGCTTCTGGCTGCTTTTGTGTTATTCTCTCTCCAGGTCTTGGTAGGCTGAGATGCTTGCCGTTACTGTGTTTAAGTAACACAGTAACTCTACTGATGCCAATCAAGACTGATTAGACAACACCCATTTGTTGTATTTATAATCACATCTAGTACCATTGAATCAAGATGGAGTTCCATTATGCTTATAATATTAGAGTTAATCCAGATTATTCAAACTGGATTCAAACTGAATCTAGTTAGCTTAGCAATGGTTAGATGGTTCTGATATTATCATTAAATAGAATTCTGTATCTAGATGCTGTCTCAGGTTGATAGAAAGATAGATGTGTAGTTTAACTTAATATAGAGACCACGAATAACAGCCTGATTTGTTTAGCTTCAAAACAGAAACTTCATCTTTAAACAGAGAGGAACACACAGTAGCTCTAGTTTACACATGAGGAAGACTGTGTGAGATAAACATACCAACTCATCCAGTGATACATAGCCAGGCAATGCTGAAGTTAGGGAGTTAAATGTTATGCCCGAATCATTCCAAATTAACAGAGGCACAGTGGAGAGGCTTCAAAGCCTTGGTTTATGAAGATCCATGTAAGGGAAGAGAAGAACACTGTAGGAAAATGGATCCTCTTTTCTGTAGAACAGCCTTGGACAGGCCTGAGCAGCACAGCCACATAAGAAAGTCAGAATGCTTTGCCTGTAGAAGTGGAATTTTTCTGCCTATAATTTTTTAGTTAATGTAAATCTGAAAATGTGAATTTTATTAATTCTGTGGGTCAATCAGGCAAGGAGTAGAGAAGTATTAGCTTCCTTCCTCAAGCCTATTTCTCAATGTATAAATTATTTCTTTCCTTGTTCTTTTCATGTGTATGTGCTGTGATTGTATGTACACATGTGTTGGCCCATTTGTCTGAAGCTTTATGTGTGTACCAGTCTGTGGAGACCAGAGGTAATTTAAGTATCTTCCTTGATTACTATCTTATTCTTTTTGAGGTAGGTCTTTCAATCAATGCCCAAGTTCACCTAGGCTGGCCAACAAGCTTGCTCTGGACTCCTTCCTTCTGGGTCCTGACAAGGTTGCTGTACCTACCAGACATTTAATAGTTCCAGAGTTCTACTCAGCAAGCACTGTAGGTACTGAGCCATGTTTCCTACTCAAACAATTTCTTACTCATCTACTTTACTTCAATCTACTTTACTTATCTGCTTCAATGGCAAAAAGCTTATTCTGCTGTGTACTTCCTAGAGAATTACTGCATGTCTTACAGTAAACTAAACATGAGACATATACCACATATTTTATAAGTTGTGCATAGGAGAGAGGTAAATACATGAATGCATAGTTAGCTTCACTATCACATCTTAATTTAAATAAAATACCCTTAATGATTGAATAAATATTATTTAGCTCCTATGAATTTCTGAGGACTGGATTAGACCAGATATAACAATAATCAGGAGGATTATCTTTTCCATCATAAGCTCAGAAGCCCTCAAGACTACTGCAAAAGAAAGTATATGTAAAAATGTCGAAAACATTGTTTGACACAGAATAGTCAATGAATGCCAGCGATGAAAGCTAAGGGTGTTAACACTGAGTCCATACAATAGAAAGACTGTATTCATGCCAGAAACTATGACAAATTTGAAATTTAAGTAGCCATTAGCTTGCCATCCCCCAGCAGGGTGTTTGTAGACATTAGAATTCTCTTAAGTCTCAACCTAAAACTCTTGCTTCTTTGACCTCATCAGTGGCAACTGAATGACATGACACATGGAAATAAACTGACCACAGAGACCTTATTCAGAATGTTATAAATGAGCTTTGAAATCCACCTCTGCAATGTGAAGCTTTCCCTTTCAGTTTTGCAAAGGGGAGCTCATTTTCAGAAAAGAAACTCTGCCAGCAACAAGCAGGAGAGAACCCTTCTGTCTCTGAGAAACTTACATCGTTTGTCCCTTCATCTCCAAATGTTAAAACCCAGCAACAGGGATATAGCAAATGTCACTGAAACTTACTCCTTAGAAAGAAGAGAAATTAGACACATTTGTGGTAAATTTATACTATGGAAATATAGGTAAATCTTAAATATTTACTAAACTTCAAACCATATACACCCCTCTGTTTTATTAGGAAAGAATTCGACTTTGTTTGTCTAAGATACAGTTGATGAAAAGTAAGGAGATATACAAATAGCATCAGCTTTGGCAAAGAAAACAGCCCCTATATCTTTCAAGAGGGAGTTCTTTTGATGAGCATTCTTCAGTGCAATTGTAAGCATTGTAATATGTCATGATAAATGTTTAATGTTTAATTTTAGTATTTCAGAAGCTAAATTAATTTTTCTCCCATATCCTATAAGTGCTAAATACTTTATAACCTGAAGGAATTTCTATTTCTAAATTCATTGTAACACTGATAACTTGTGCAACAACATTTTAAGTTACAGGTCATTAAAGAATATATTGGGTAAAAAATATTTTAAAAAGGAACAACCAAAAATTGTAGATAATCTTTTAAAGTATTTGTGGTTCCATCAACAAAACACATCTGTAAAGTGATTGTAGATATGGTCCCCTGCTTTAAAAGCTTTCAGTCTAAAACTTTGCTTTGTTTCTGTTTATGACTTGTTTCTATATGTCGATTTTTTTCACACAGAGGTATTTTCATCAAACTTGATACTGAGATGGATTAATTAATGCAACGTGAGTAGGCTGTAGCACTTTCTTTTAAACCATGCAGTCAAACCTTTGCATATAACTTTCCAGTTGTAAAATAAATAAATAAAAACCCTTCCACATGCTTCATTTTCCCTAAAGAGCAGCATGAGATTTCCAATCCTTTGCTTGAACACATGAAATATTAAGAGCCAATTTCCAGCGGCACCTCTGTCACTTCCATTATCATTCTACACATCCAGAGGTGATAATGGACTCTGCAAATTGCAGTCTTTCTCTGTCCCAGACCACTAGAGTTTCACCAGGGGACAGCTCCACACAAAGGGTGGCCCAGATGTATGTTAATGGCAGGCAAACTGCAGACACTGGCACATATGACGTACATTGTGATATATTACCCAGAGCACAGGAAAAATGAGCAGAAAACAATTTTCTTAGGAATTCGGTAAAATAAACACTAACTTATCCTTCCACACAAGTTGAATATGTATCCGTGTCCTCTCCAATTCCTGGAAAGAGAAGAGAACACAGGCTCCCAACTGACTCACTACAAGGAATCAGCTCTGCAAAACAGCACAGGAAGGACATGGATGTCGTTGAAATGCAGAAAATTGTGGACAAGGTTGGTATTTTTCATCACCCCCCTCAGATATACCACACAAACCTGCCAACATGTATAAAATGACGTTTCAAAAATGACATGAAAGAGAAAAAGATGTAGGAAAGCCACTTTACCATCCACTGCCGAAGTGTTGTCCACCATTCTCTGTGGGGACGTTGTCTACTAGCAACAAACTGTACATAGGAAAGAAAATGGATTTAACTGGGTTTTCAAATGACTGCTTATCCTGCATCCCAAGCAAGTGAATCACAATTCGAGGACAATGTAGGAGAAGAAGAAAGATTTGAAAGGAGGATGCTTTTACCATAGAAAGATATCTAATTGGTTGTCCTGTTAACACTGGCCCAGGGATCACACACTGGCCCAGGGATCACACACTGGACAAGGGATCATACACTGGCCCAGGGATCACACATTGAACTACAAGATTGGTTGTAGGTGTTCTGTGACAAATAATGGGGTGAGAACAAAGAAACAAACAAATTGGATTCCCTTGCCCAGGTAGGCAAATGTTGGTTCATATATTAGATAGCATACACATGCTAGATAATAGCACATAATGTGTTAATAAAGCTAAATGTTGAGTAAGACAAAGTAAGGCCCATTTAAATTCCATAAATGTAATGTAAACCAAATTTATAACTATCAAACTAATTTCAGCAAGACCAGGAAAGTAAAATGCAAGAACTGAAAAAATGAACCAGGTAAAAGGATACTAGTAAAATCATTTTTTTCTTTGATTACTTTAAATTAAGGTATTAGCAATGATTTTGGGGGAGACAGAAATGGCAGGAAGATGGAAGAGCCAGGAGGTGAGAGTCCACATAAGACTGCAATTGGCTAGCAACAGATTTAACTAATTAAAAAATTAAGATATTGTAGTCTTTCTTTGCTCATCCTATTCTTTTGAGGAAACACCAACCCCTCAAATATAGAACTCCATGCTAAGCACTAGGGCTGAGGGAAGCTGTACCTTGAGTACAGCCTTGAAGGGAGCACACACAGTCAGCAGATCATTACAGTACAGGGTGATCCTTGCTCTAGAGAAGGTATCAAAGGTTTGTTCTGGGACACGTTACCGTTACCATCTTATCAGACTTTCTGCAGCTTACTTTAAGGCTATCATATCTTTTTACTCTCCCTGACTTTCTGCAAGAAATATAGAGCACTACATCAATGCATAAACTAGTGTGTAGTTTATATATACAATTAAAACAATTGATACCCATAATAAATAGATTAATAGATCCTGTAAGGAGAGGAAGAGGGGAAAGTGGAGAATGACCATGATATTCAAGTTCAGGAATTTTGTTTGAAACACAACAAGCTGTTGGTTACAAATCACCATCTGTGCATTACATGGATATGTACTGTGCATCTTAAAATGATTGGTGTATGTATATTTACTTAGAGCTACCTCGAAGTAAAAAAAGAGAACAATCTTTGATATTTTGTGGCAGATTGAAATAGTATTCCTGACATCTTACAGAGACTTAGATAATCAATAGGGTTCCTCTCTGAGTCTGCCTTGCTGTCTGAATGCAGAAAATGGTATGATTCTATCTGAGGAAAAACATCAGAGAGAAACTTTTGATGTAATTGCGTAGACAGTAGAAGGTTAATGTTTTTGATTTTTTTGCTTAAAGTGCTCAAGATTGTACAGTAACATAACAGGAGGTTCTTTATGACAGAACATGTCAGAACGGTATTCTCGAAAACTTTATTTTCTATGAATTTTTAATGATGCAAGTAATTTTTCAAGGTCACTGAGCGAGCAATCAGTTACTCAGACATGAAATTTGTTCACAGTTTCTTGGCAGCTTTGCAAGGAAACAAGCAAGTGGGACTCGTGGAGGAGGGGAAATGATACCCTTCAGAAGAATACGGTGCACTGTGTAATTAGCTGGAGGTAGAGTTGATTCACTCTTCAACCTGCCAAGCTGCACAGTGTTCTTCACCAGATATTCTTCACGGTGTTAGGCATTAAAGTTAGTCACTTCCTGGCTTCTACAGAGGTTAATACCATGTATTTTTAATCTGTTGATGGTTCTAAAATGCGCTTTCCAGCAATTGTACCCTCACTATCCATTCACATACCTGTAAAACACTTTGAAATTTTCAATTATCTATGAATTAAGAAATAGTCATTTGTGGTGCTTGCATGCCATCGTTTAACTTAAGCGTCATTTGTAGATCCATAATGCAAGTGAAATAAAAGAAATGGCAACAGTGAAAGAATTTTAGCCAGGCTCCCCTGAACAGAAATCAAGATTCAAGTTTTAGAGAAACAAAAGTGACCTTGAAGGTAACGAAAGGAATCTCTTTAAATTTCTCAAATAAAGATGTGCTGACTTTAAATTAAAAAATAAAAAAATAAATATGGACTTGTCAATAGTTGAAGTCTAGAATGAGATTCCTTGGAACTCAATAATACAAAAATGTGTTGCTGTGTTAAAGATTAGCCATCAGAACCATAACAGAATCAGAAGTCTATATGAAGTATATATAAGTACAAAAATATGTCTTAGTACCTGGTAGGGACAGAGGAATAGTGAGCACATACAGGACGGCACCAAAGCAAGGATAACAGAGGTCACACCTTCTTATTGGCTGTCAGGAGACAGTGTACTTAGGCAGGTGGACTTTGAGCAGGGTTTCCCAGTTGTAGTTACTTTTAAGCCAGAGAAGGATGCAAGTCCTCTTATTGTTACCTCTCCAGAAGCAAAGACGTTGGCTACATTTGGTGTCCATCTGTGATGGTTGAAAACCATCAAACATCATTCATAAATTGCTCTGATTTTCTAGCAACCTTCCTCATGTAAACATCCAAGCACATCTGCCTACAGAGAGGAAATTCTTTTGTTCTTGCAAACCTTAATATTCTGGGGAATAGATATTAGTTCTCTTGCAATATTAATAACATTGCATTTTATATGAACTCATTTTGCACTGCTAACATTATTTCTTAGTTTAAATTGTTGTTTTCATTTGACAAGTTAGTGCTTCTATGCAATCAGAGTGAATCCTCCAGTGTCTGAAGCCACAAGTTTAAGAGAAGCTAGAAGTGAGCTGATTAGCAAAAGAAAACACTGCTCTCCGGTGACCTATGGGTAAAGGATGGGGATGGGCTAAGGCAAAAAGCACTGCCCTCTGTATTACTGAATATGAAGACTGCTTGTAAAGACACTTCCCCATCTTAATTCTAACTGCTGTGATAAAATGGTTTTAATTATACAGGACAATAAAAAAAATCAAGAATCTGAAAGAAATTATAATCACAGAAGATAAAATGTGTTCAAGCAAAACTAAGCAGCACAGGCAGTTAATTTCCCACAAATCCTTTAGATCTGAGGAAGGCATACAAGGTGAATAGTTAGTAAGATTGCAGAAATGCCGGCAAAGATGGAGGACTTGGTGGAGGAATTTAACCCAGCAATAATAAAATAGAGTAATTTGCTTTGACAATCCAACATCTCCATTCTTACCGATTGTCATTCAATTTTTCTTCAAGTTTGGATATAAGAGATTCATTTGCTTCTGGTGTTCCATAGGTGCTTTTAGACTTGATTTTCAGGTAACAGATATTGTCTGATTTAAAAATGTAAATTCCAGAAATCAAAGACATACTGAAAATTAAAAAAAATAACCATTGAAATTATAAGGGGTACTGCAATACTCAGAGGCAAATCCAAAATGTGGGTATTGTAAATATCATATAAATGGAAGTTTTATATCTACATGTAAAGATGAATGATTTTTTAAAAAAACATCTTATAACATATTATGTCACATTTAATATGTAGCACACATTCATTGATGAAACTTCACCAAATGCAAGTAAGATACTTTGCTTCTTGTCCAAATTTAAGAGAGAGATTTATTTGTTTTAAAAATTAAAGCAAATAAAAATATTGTGTATTTTCAAAGAATATGTCAATTCAAAAAAATGGCTGACTTTTTAATTATCATGAGTAACATGAGCAATAAATATTTTCTCATATACTTTCAATGTTCTCCTATAGTTTTAATCATTTTAGTTTTTTAATATGTAATCTTGAATTACTTATGAATCAATTGAGATATTGTAGATGAACAAATTAAAAGCTAATCTGAAATTGCCATTAGAGCCTTTACCTAAATGCATTTACATATTTATAAAACATTTCATCACACTGGTCAATGTTATTTATTGAGCTTGTTTTAACTAGAATTGAGAAGCATTAGGGGTGAATCTATTCTCCATTAGTTCCTTTTCCAAGAGATGCTATACATACTGACTACAAATAAATGTTTCTTAAAAAGCAGAAAAGCATATCATTTTAAAATATAGAGCATATAATTAGGATTTAAAAAACGCAGTTCTTGAAAAGAAAACATAAACAAGGATCCTGTGCCATCAATATTTGGCCATGGTTCCAATATCAAATATTCCTATTAACTTTGTTGCCTCCATTCATCTGAGAAAGACATAAAAAAAGATTTCAACCATTTCGCCATAGAAGAATAGGACATAGCAGATAGGCTATGACCCAACCCTGTGCCTGTTATCTGCCTTTGAATCAGTGTCTCAATATTTGCAGCATTAGGACTGAACTGATATCTTGACTACTTAGTTCTGAATTCCCACGCAGAACTTCGATCGGAAGAGAGTAAGAGCCAGAGTTGATAGGTAGAGGTGGTAAAGACCTTGAAAGATTGGCTCTATTGTTTTATTGAATAAGTTAGCATGTGAAATTATTTCATGATTAAAATTTAATATTATCATAGGTATGAGTTATATATTATGAATCATATATATTGGTTTATATATCATATAAAATATATAATTGTACTCCAGTCAAATTGACCCCTTCAATGCCCTCTGTTACCCCCACACTGTGTGCATGCCTCTGTGTGTGTATATGTGTGCGTGTGTGTGTATGTGTGTGTGTGTGTGTGTGTAAATGGAGATTCCACTTGAGAAAAATGTGAAAAATGTGTGATATTTTGTCTTTCCTCCCTTACTGCCTTCTCCTGTTCTCTTACATCCTCTCTCCTTTCACTACCCCCTCTTTTCTTACCATCCCCCTCTCCTTTTATCTTCTCCATTCTATTTCCTTGTCACACATGCCCTCACTTGAATTTAGGTTCTATACAGAAGAGAAAACATATTTATGCATTCCATCACCTTTTCATTTACATCCTACACCTTTTAGAGACGTTCTTGTGTATGTAAACTAAGACCAAGAAACAAGAAAATAGGATGTTATCCTGAATCCTATTCTAAATTGGCTTTGCTAAGGGGGGGGGGTTGGAAATAGTGTAATGAGTCACAGTTTAGCCACCTCTTTATATTTTTCAAACCCATGTTATTTTCCTAAGTTGGAAAAATAGAAAAAAAAATCTTGAAATTCAATTCCCTTCACAAGGCATTGTGCTGCTCCCTGTTCTTGTTTGGTTGTAAGAACTGATTAAATTAATAGGTATCAAATTGTCTCAAGTCATCCAGAAACCTATTGTGGTGTTCCTGTGATCAGTGAATTCAACGTTCTAATGCCCATGAAGCTATCAGAAAACACTGGCTCCAGAGCTGATATTGTCTGTTTAGGTTCAATAATAATTACGTACATGTAATTGAATGAGAATATATCAGACCCATAAACCACATTGTAAATGGACAAAATGCAATAAATGTATACAAATAGACTGTGATTACAAGCTAGTTCAATAAAATGGATTTGATAAACTTCCTTATAAGTTATAAATATTCTAACAACCCTGTGACTCACTTTTCCCACAGCTTCACAGAGGATAATATAGTTAGAGGCAGAGCAATCACAGTGGTTGAATGTCTTCAAAATGAATGTGGTTCCTGCATGTTGCTCTAATGTCTGCCCGTGATTCTAGAAGGAACTTAAGGAATTGCAAAAAGCATGCAAATCATTGAATAGTAACTATCAATTGTAATATCATCCTTATTATATTGAGATTAAATATTTTTCACATTAAAATATGAAGTTTATCATCTACTCATGGATTAGCCACAGTCATGAATGCAGGTGTTATAAGGTTCAGAACTTTAGGAATTACTCTACGTGTTAACCAATATCTTCTTCATAGTCAATAAGTCCAAATAGGCAGAGATAGGTCTGTAACCAGAATCTATTTCTTTCTCATAAGAATCTTTTTTATTTGCATTAAGTGCAAGAATATTTACTTAAGAAAACACAAAGACTAATGAGTGAGCAGAGTGCTTCCCATTAAAACAGCCTGGGATCTGGAGAGAAAGTGCTGCTCTTAAGAACATGGACTGTCCTTGCAGAGGAATTGAGTTCTGTTCTAGGCACCAACATCAATTGCCTGTGACTATAGAGGCAGAGAATCAGATACTCTCTCTGGACTCCTGGGCACGTTGGCTCATGTATCCATACGAATACACATATACATATGATTTAAAAATAATAAATAAATTTAACCTCTCAGTAATTGTGTTTTGATGACCTGTCCATAGCCCGGTATGATGATATACTTATCAACTACATTATTTTGGATGCTGAAGCAAGTGGGCTACATGATCATACCCACTCCAAGCTACTGACAGAGACCTTGACTCAAACAAGCAACAAACAATCTTGTTCAAAGATACTATGAAAATTCAAATTTTGGCATGGTTTTTAGGTTATCTTTTGGCTACTTGGTTGTTCAATAGGTCGATTAGTATTTGTAGGCTGATAAATATTAATTTAGTAATAATTATAACTTTTCTCTAGAAAAACATAAACAGCAGTGTGCTTTTCTCCCATCTGTTTAGTTCAGTGTTGACTATTTGTAATGTTTATGTCTAGACAATCTCTTTTGTGAAACACTATAACATATACATGGGAATGATATCCCTTCTTACAGATCCAGACATGGCCGATAAGAGATGACTGCACAGAGTATTTACATCAGAAGTAAGTCATTATTGAACACGTGAGAATTCAACATGCCATGTGCAAACAAATAATTATTATTTACAAGAATCACAAATAGCATATCTCTTTCCACACATTGGTTTAAAATATTTTGTTGATATTTTGCATATTCTATATTCCTCAAGTCTATCTTTTTATGATAGGACATACTAATAAGTTTCCTTTTAAAATTATACTATTGACAGCTATCTGTTTAGTTAAGCACTCTGAATATACACATAGGTAATCTATTGTTGAGAAAAACTTAAAATGAAGACTTCTTGACCCAACGTATATTTTTTCCAAGGGAGTTGTAACTCACTTAATGACAGACTTATTTCTCTCATAAAGATAACATAAAGCACAGTCCCTCTCCAGCATAAAGGTGGCAGCACATATGAGCTGAGCAGAAGTCAAAAAAGAAAGCTATCACACTCGTATGAAACTCTGGGTAACCACATACAAATAGACAAATGTTTATAAACTAATGTTGGATTTTCAAAACTAAACGTTTAGTCTAAATAAGAGAATCTAGCACTTATGTTAATCTAAATCCTATTTTAATTTTGCATTGGAAACATCAACTCAGCTGGCAAATGGAATTAAGTACAGTAGCTAAAATGTTTGTTGTTTGTTTGTTTCTGTCTTTCTTCATGGTTAGTCTTTTCTCATAGTATCTTTAATCTTTTTTGTTTAAGTAAACAAAACAATATAATGCCAACAGCTCTGTGACTGTAATTTGCTACGCCCACCATCAGCATGCTGGTGCAGAGTCCAAAATGTCTTTTGGTCTCCTACCAAACTTAATACCTACCACCCAGAGGAATGTCAATCAGCTCAGACATATGTCATCTATGTTACTGGGTTACGTGCTGCAGATATAGTCAAGCTGTGTCCTCTGTGAACCTGAGACATCCTGCCAAGTGCAGAAATTTAATCAAATAAGCCTAATCATTTCTTTGCTTTTTTTTTTTTAACCTTCTTATGTTTATCTTATGGTTTTCTGATTGGCAGCTGGAACTATTTACTGACATTTCATCTGTTTATAGATCCCAAAATCAGTACGATAATAAGGCCTCAGGTTTTTACAAGGACAAAATATAGAGGAAATATATATGCTGAAATGCCATAAAATAGAAAAACACTCAAAAATAGCCATTGTTGCCTATTAACTGTTATTGCATGTGGAAATTATCTCTTTAATACTCAAGTTACTTTCCCACTCTAAAGGTAAATATCTTTATTTGAAGTATGTATGTGTGCTCAAGTTATACCCATGTGGATATACAGTAAATGTGGGATTATAAATGTACACATCAAAAACTAAAACTAATAACAAATAAAAGGACTAGTCAAGACAGTCACAGGACAATGGCCCAAGCACATTATAGATTTACAGATAAGTTCCAGAAATGTTTATTTGAGTGGTAAACATGTTCCAGGTACTACCTTGGGCTTTAGGGAAATGATCATAAAAAAGACCCATTGCTTGTTCAGAAAGGCCCTTATCATTCTAAAAACACCTCCGTGAAGAATGCACTCGAGTCAAACCAGACTATAAAACTGAACTATCTAGGAGTGATTCCAAGTTCAAGGATAAGTTCTTGTGAAGGCAACAGACAGGAGGCAATTAAGTCCTACAGGAGAGCAGGAGAAAGCTTTCTGAATGTAGTGAGTGAGGGTTCACTGCTGTAACATCTCAGGGATTTCCTAAAATGATACAAAGAATAAAAATAAAAACTGCAGCCATCATTAACATAGCTCCAGGATTTATAGGAGAGATTTTAAAATAATTCATGCAAAAGAATTTCTCCTAATGTATTCCAAACAGTAACAGACAGGCCTACTCTTAGTGATATTCGGAAAAGCATATTTAAGTGGTATTTGATTTTTCAGACTCTTTGATTAAGGTAGACGTCAAACTACATAGGGCCAAGTCATCACAAACACAGCAGTTAGGGGTCATGACAGGGTGATGGCCTTTTGGCTGTTCTGCTAGTCCTCAGAACTTTGAAGGTGACAGTGTCTTTGATCTGTCTCCCTTTTAAACAAGGGAACCTGGAAAAGTCACAGATGATCATTTGATCTGTTCTGGTAGAGACAGTTGTCCTCTGTTGCCCCCCACAAGCATGCTGGGCTGTCTCCCACTGGCTAATCCTAGGCTTTCATGTTGGAGAAAAACCAGGCTTCCAGCCACCTAGAGAGCTAAAGAGAAGGCTGATGAATAGGCCTGTGTTTCCAGTGGCAGCAAGGCCACAGCATCTAACTGCAGTGCTCACAGGGACACAAGCTGCACCCCCACCCCTGAACTGCAGAATTGCTGAACGCAAGGACTCTGTTCATCTCAAGGAAAAACAAGGTGGGTTCAGCTGTTAGAAGAACCAGTGTTCAGGAGAAAGCTGGGGCAGAAAAGGATTCCACTTAGAAAAATCTCCAGGCTTTCTGATTTAAAGGCAGCCTCAGCAGGCTATCAGTGGGAGAACATACAAGAAGGCTCAAGCAGAGGCTCACAGAACAAACCAGAAGAGGAGGCTGGGGCCTTGGACTCATAAAACCAAATGTACCATTGGACTGAGCACGGGATCCCCAATGGAGGAGTTAGAGAAGGGACTGAAGGAGCTGAAGGGGTTTGCAACCCCATAGGAAGAACAACAATATCAACCAACCAGACACCCCCAGGTCCCCAGGGACTAAACCACCAACCAAAGAGTACACATGGAGCCACCCGTGGCTCCAGCTGCATATGTAGCCAAGGATGGCCTTGTCAGTCATCAAAGGGAGGAGAGGACCTTGGTCCTGGGAAGGCTCAATGCCCTAGTGTAGGGGAATGCCAGGGTGGGGAGGCGGGAGTAGGTGGGTGGGTGGGGGAACACCCTCATAGAAGCAGGGGGAGGGAGGATGGGATAGGGGGTTTCTGGAGGGAAAACCGAGAAAAGAATAACATTTGAAATGTAAATAAATAAAATATCCAATAAGAAAAAGAGAAAGAAATAGAAAGAAGAACCTAGAATAGAGAATGGCTGCAGACCTGGGGAGAGACAAAAACGTCTTCCCAATCAACAGTGGGAGTGACCAACTTCACTGCCATGACCTAACACATCAAAGGAAGGAAGCAAAACCATGGAGAAAATGGGGAGGTACTATTATTCTCAGATACAGTAAACTCCCAACACCAGCAATCTTGAGAAATGCTTTACAGAAGCAGATACAGTCATCCAGAAGTTCAATCATTAACAGAACAGACCTATGGTTGGTGCCTCATTTACAAAGCTCTCCATTGGGTCCTTCATACACAGAGATGAGGAGGAAACAAGTCTGACTATATGTGTGTGTGTCTGGGGGCGGGGGGGAATGAGATATGCTAATGCTTGCTAGCTTCTCTTCCCTAGCCTTATTGATCTCAACGGCTTTTAAACTACTACAATTCAGCAGAAACAAGAAGACATCTTAATGAAATAATTGCAAACTCTTACTGTAAACCAGGCTTCTCAAGTAACCCAAGAAGAATGAAGCAGAAACATGGATACTTTTATATGAGCAGAAAGACTAGGTAAGCTTGTATCAATGGCAATGCATTTCATTGTTTATAAAATATCAGTTTCCATCACACCCCAGAAAAGTATTGGACAGATGGTTGTGGGGAAATATCATTTTATTGGCCCATAAAGTCTATTTAGAAACCACTGATACTGAACCATAACATAAAGTTCATCTAAGAAAGTACTGCTAAGGAACCGTACTATAATGCTCATCTAAAAGAGTCCTCTCTGCTTTCATTGAAAGAAAAAATATTTAGAGAAAATTAAGTAGGTTGGCTGGGAGGAGTGGCACCAACAGGTATGGACAGTAGACTGCACAATACTGAATTGTTTCCCACAGAAATAAAAATGTGACCATTTGTTTTGTTATTACAATTGATTCATGTTCTGCATTGCGCATTTTAGTCTGAACATTTGAGGGGCATTTTCACCTTTCTTTAAGACCCAAGAACTAGTCAAAGAGTTAAAGACAGCAAGTATCACACACGGTATCGTTAAGGAGAGCCTGATTAAAGAGCTCGTTGGCAGCATCCTGAGTGGGACGCGAAAGACCCTTGTAAGCCAGCAGAAGCAAGAGAATCTAGAATCCCGAGATGCTAAATCACTTAGCTTATGAACGTAGTCATGTGTGCTTCACTTAATATATGGTTGGCAATAATGCAATTAGAGTTTCATTGTATTAATGATACTTAATGTTATGGATGCATTTCTTAAAGCAAATGTATGACATTTTGCAATTGAAATGACATATAATAAGTATTTATATCAATTTCTTTTGTAAATCATTGTCTTATTTTCTTACCATGAACATGAGAAGCATTTCTTGTGTCCACGTGAATCTTTAAGGGAGTTATCCCAGCTATCCTCATCTAAGTTTAGAGAAAGAAAGAAAGCAAGCAAGCAGACAAGCAAGCAAGCAAGCAGACAAGCAAGCAAGCAAGCAAGCAAGCAAGCAAGCAGACAAGCAAGCAAGCAAGCAAGCAAGCAAGCAGACCATTTCCTTTCATTTTCAGATGAGATTGCTGAATGGGGGCTTAGTACCACATTTTAATTTGGGGCCAATCCTGAGTAGTCCAAATGCTCAAATCAAAGACTACAATTGTGTTTTAAATAATGAAAGGGAAAATCTTTTGCAGTTTTTCACAGGGAGCAGATTTGGCTGGATGAGTGTCCCCAGTGATAGGGAGAACTCTGTGCCTGCTGCCTCATACCATCAGGGTATCATAAAAGCCTTCTGGAGGCATGCATCTCCAGATGAAAACTGTACGGGTCACTTGCAGGCTATGTTAAGTAAACAATAAAAAATTTAAAACAGCCACAAAGCTTAAAGCCACTCGGGAGGGGAAATGAAGAAGTAATTTTTAAGAGACCATCTCCTGTATCCATCCGCATCAGGGGGTGCACTCTCAAAGTACATTAGGACCAGTGGCTCTCATCTCCAATGCTGGAACAAGAGGGTTCAATTGTAAAGCCTGCCACACTGACACATGCAAGGGAGGAGGAGAGTTACATGTTCTAATGCTACATGAGGAAATTAACCCCTCAGCGAGGTGTGAGCTGAGTCACCACGTTACTCTACACTACGGTGCAGAGGGTCCTAAAATGTTCTTCTCCCCTGCATTTATTCTTAGTTTTTCCCATGGAAAAGAAGCTGATATTCCAAACAGATTTCAGGAGTCTTTAAGGTCGATATGTAGCATCATTTTGGGTAATATGTGGGATGGGTAGAGAGGAGTAAAGAATATTCAGTAGCTTATTTTAGACTGAAGAGCAATATATAGTCAAGAAATTAGAAAACCTAACGATGGCAAACATATGATAAATATGTATATGATACACACACAAAGCTCCTGTGTCAAAGCAAAATGTGCGCTCCTGGGTTATTTCACTTCTAACTTCAGGGCCAGACTAGAAATCAAAAAGTTATAATCTCCTTCCTTTTGGTCCCTAACTCAGGACCTGGAGCAGGTTTCCTACCTCCATCAGTAGTCAAGGCTTTTCTTTTCCATACTTTGACAGGAAAGCTCCACGGTTTGTTTTTTCCTCTTTATTACAAGGTGCCAACAGATTCATCAAGCACAGAAGATCATACTGATTGTTTGGAATCTTGGCAACAGCAGTAAGGTAAGCATGGTTTGCAGTGCTGGGTTTCAATGTATAAACTAGCTAATTCTGAGGATTTTAGTCCTTCAGAATGGATCGACATATTGAAGGCCTTGAAGTAGGTTTAACCATGGATGGCTATCTAAGTAAAATCCCTGAAAATTATGCTTATGTCTGACATGTTTAGCCACTGCATATATATATATATATATATATATATATATATATATATATATGTATATATATATATAAAATGTATATGGTGTTTTGCCTGTAAAAATTTGTCTCTGCACCATGGGCACACCCATAATTGTGGAAGCCATTAAAGGACATTGTATTCCCTGGACCTAGAGCTAAAAACTATTATGAACCTCCATGTGGATGCTGAGATTTGACCTCAGGTCCTCTGGAAGAGCAGCCAGAACTCTTACCTACTAAGCCATTTCTACAGGCCCTAGCTTAGTGAGTTTTAAATAATTGAATTATCAGGCATCCAGTGGCTATGTTATATCAAATGATATTCTATTCCAGAGATCTTGGTTTGCAAAAATTAGGGAAAGTATTGAGCTCTATGGAACTGTAGTTCTCATGAAAACTGATGATGTATAAATTCAGAATATCAGAAAACAAATTATAAGAAAATATACATGACACCTATTTAAAGCAGTAATTAAGCAATAAATTTAGACATTTTAACATTTAAAACTATTTAAAATTTGAGGATATCAATATCCTTCATTATGCTCCCTCCATTTCCTATGGTTCAAAGCAGAATAAAGGAACTAAACGTTGATAGAGAAAGTCTAGTTTAGAAATAATCGTCATGTGTGGAGGTCAGAAAAGAACTTGGGGGAGAGGGTTCACTCCTTCTCCAATGTGGGTTTCTACCATGTGTCTTCCAGGGATGGAATTTAAGTTGTAATCGCTCTGGACTGGCATTAAAATTTTAGATATTTAGAAACCTCCATTTTAGGATACTGGGTCAATTAATTCATTCATCTACCCACCCGTCTGTTTATTGATGTATTTATTCAATATCTACTCACTAGCAACAACTGTCCACTGTTTTCTACGGTAGAGTTGAGTTACAGAGATTGGGAGTAATAAGATCCACAAAATATGCCCGCTCTCAAAGGTAGCATTTTACTGCCACTTTAGTATTTACAGAGCCCATTACACCATTGTCACAGTGACCAGAATGTTTAAGATGTAACCATTATTTCTGTCAACATGTGGGGCTTTACTCCATCCACTCCATTCACACACAGTGTGGCATGGATCTAGTGGCCTGCTTCTTCTGTACAACAAGGCAGTGGTGATGTAAAGTTCAGGTGTGAGTCAGGAAATGCACTATGGTACCTGCTGGTTTTATGTCCTCGATCACAGCATTTATTCTAGTGAAGGGATTGTATCATGAGCACCCTCATCGATGGGAAGCAAGTGTTGTTTCCTATCATCAGTCATGTGATGAGCCAAGTTCAGAGCAGAACACAGCCCTGGTGAAGTTCTCAGGTGAGTGTTCTCTGCTGACAGCCAAGCTGAAAACCCACAGGAAACTCAGAGCCAGAAGAGATAACACTTTCTATTGTCTTATTCTTAGTTGTGTATAAACATCACACTCTGCAACAATAGGTAGTGAATGCAATCACTTTTCTGACAGTACGTAGATTAGGAAGGAAATAATAAGAAGAGCAATGTGTGTGTGTGTGTGTGTGTGTGTGTGTGTGTGTGCATGCGCATGCTTACTTCTGCACACATGGGAAGAGAGAGGCAGATCTGTAATATCTAACTCTATGATATAAACAGACATGCCTAGAGAAATGAGTAGGGATGGAATACAGGGGAGAGGTAGGAAAGCATCCAGAATCCCTGAAATGCTTATGTTCTCTATCACTCTGTAGCAGAATTTCCCATAGTTAACCAACACCTTCTAAACTAGGAATCAAGGCCTCACAAAATTGTGTGAAAGTGAAATAAGACCTCGTACCTGATGATTTGTAGCAAGAATGTACTGTTTCCAAGATGAGTATCTAAGAAGAGGTTAATATTTTAGAGAAGGAAGTGGTGGTGGGGTAGCTCAGTGGAGAAACACTTTAGCCTATCCAAGTCCTGGTTTTGATTCCCAGCACTCCAAACAAGAGGAAGGAATGGGCAAATAAGCAGGCATCAATTAATCAGTTTATCATGCATTGCCTCCACAAGAGAATGGGCCTTGACATGAGAAATCTCAGTGCTTGGAAAGGAGATGGGGTGTGCTTTCCTGAAGGGATTCTGCAGTGCGGGTTGGTGTAGATCACAGAAGGGCCAGGAAAAATAAGTTGCCATAGGTGATAGAAACAAAGTGTAAGAAAAGAATACACAAATGAAGGCTGTTTTGTGATAGTTACTGAGTTTATCAAATTTTATGCTTAAAGGGCATTTATGACTAGAGTAAGAAAATAAGAAACACACTGACTTGATAAATATTTCAAGAAGATGAAGAATACATTTCCAGCAAATCTAAACTAACCTATGGTCTATTTGCTTAGCTCAGTAGAAACTATTAATTATTATTTTTTTTTTTTTTGTATTTCAAGGACTTGCCTTGTCAAAATAGAAAGAGGAAAGAAAGAAAAGAAAAAAGAAAGAGAAATAAACAGAGACATGAAATATTTTTTCTCTCAGCAAGATAGATTAATGGTGATGAAAATGTTCTAAGTATGGTGAATGTCAGGAAAAGTCATTTTAATATTTTATCCTTATCAGAGGAAAAAAATATCCAATGATAGAAACCATTATGCAAGTAAAATGAGCCCAACTTAGGAAATTTGGAAATACCCTTTCTAAAACTTCTTAAATAGAAGAAAGTTGGCTGAAACTTGAAAAATTCCTGGTTTCTGAGGGAGGGGTAGAAGTAGCATACTGGGAATGAGGAGCTGGAATTAAAAGTAGAAAAAGTAAATCAATTCCGTGGAAATGTTGATTTTACTTTGAAATTAGATGATTAAAAATAATATGAATAACTTACAGGAATGCATGCAGGGCCGGGACTTCATGGACGTAAACACCTAGAGACATAAGCTTTAACATTTACCTAGGGATAAAAGGACGACAACACCTAGAAGATTACTAGGAATCACTGAGTATTTTAGTGGAAACATTTCCTTGATGAGAGAGCATGCGCAGTCGAGGAGAGTAGCCATTGAGTGTGGTATTTCAGAGTAGATAGAAGCTTGCACGGACACTTGCCGTCTGTACAAGGACGTGGTCCCTACTCAAAGCAGTATACCATCCTTGACCCAGCACCTGTCCCTGCCACCTTGACCCATACCTCAGTTATAGCCATGCTATCTCACTGGAAGAGTGAACGTTTTTCCTTGATGAGTTAATCTGCTATATTATTGTACTAAAATCTTTTCATGCACAGATATTTATGTGTTTTATTTGAATACCTTTAGGAGGTATTTGTCCTAATTTTATTTATAGATCTCAAGAGATATTAGGTGCAAATAAATACTTTCCATTGTCAAAACATTTTACTCTGGGCTGGCAAGATTGCGCAGTGAGTTAAATCTCCTGCTGCAAGGCGGTGACCTGAATTTGATCCCTAGAGAGCATGGTGTAAATTGTCTCCTAAAATTTGTCCTCCACCTGCTTGCTCTGGTATGTGTACACACACACACACACACACACACACATATACTCTCGCACACGCACATGCACGCACACACACACACAAGCACGCGAGCGCGCGCACACACACACACACAGAAGCACACACATGCACGCACGCACATACACACACACTTATACACACACACACATACCACATACAAATTAAAAAACCCAATTTACTTTATATAGCTAAATAAAAAATCTGATTTTTCTTTTATTTCAAATAACCGTTAATCGGTACACTGAGACCAGGTAGGTTGGAGATATGTTAGATGCCTTCTGCCTCTGTTGCATCTGAAAAATGGGTTAATCTATGCAGAAACTGAGCATCACATTCTGAATATATTTTTAAAAACATATATTTGAGATTTTTGTTTTATGTGTATGGATGGATACTTTGCATATATAGCCATACAACAGATACATGCAGTACCTGCAGAGACCAGAAGAGGGTGGTAGATTCCCTGGAATTGGAATTAAAGCCAGTTTTGAGCACCCACTTGGGTGCTGGAAATCACAGCTTGGTCTTCTAGAAGAGTGCTCAGTGCTCTTAACTACGGAGCTATCGCTCCAGCCTCATACTCATATTCTCAAATTTATTCTCTCTCTCTCTCTCTCTCTCTCTCTCTCTCTCTCTCTCTCTTGTAAAAGGTCAAGGTATACCTTGTCATTAGCAAGCTTATTTAAAATTTGCAAAATTCTTGTGAGTCAAGCATATAGTCATGCATTTTAAAACCTGCTAAAATAATATTAAGCATAATATATTAATAAACCCCAAATTGAAAATATTTTGTAGAACCTATTTGATAGTTTTACTATAAAGATTTTAGATGTATTAAGGAAAATACTTTGTCTCTTTTAAAGTATTTTCCAACTCCATGTAAATGTAAAATAAATTCTTCACATGAAAAATAATATTTTCACATTTCCAACATGAATTTGACATATTAAATTCCTAATTTAATGTTCAAAACATTTTTATCTGAACTAGGTCCCAATCAATGTACTGAACTTTTCTGCCTGATTGGTTTGGTTTGGTTTAGTCAAAAATCCTCAGGTCTGAGAATCATGAAAATAGAGGGCTTGCTTACTTTTCAACTGTATAACTTTTGAGCCACCAATGGAGGCAAAGTTGCAGTTTTTATAAAAGTTATGTCTCATTATTTTTCATATATTTAAATATCTTACATCTTTAAGCTGATCACATGAAGATGGAAGAGTGGGATTCTAAGTGAACAGCTCATTTTATTCTTTACGGCATCATTTCTCAGCAGCAGCGGCCTGTTCCCTCTGCAGAGCCCCTTGGTACAAATACAAACCTACCTTTCAATCATCTGTGTGGGTTAATGACACTGAGTAATAGCACATTAGCAGAGTGCCATTCCAGACACCAGCCAGGCATGCCAAACAGATCATCTGACAATCGTTTCAGATTCATTTTCCACGAACAGAAACACTGTTCAGGCTTATTAACTGGCAAATCTACATAAGGCAGAGCATAGAGACAGAGCCTCCATTAAAAGTAGCTTCTATCTCATTAATGTAATTTACAAGGATATTTGGTCTATTCTATTGTTGCAAAATCATTTTTTTAAAAAAGTTTCTGTTCAACAATGTTGTTGTTTGAAGCAAATTTTTATATTGTCTCTTGTGCTTCTCAAAATAAAAGGACTATAAATTGGTTAATGATAAAACTGTTACTGCAATTTCTCATGTTTTGTTGACAATGATAGAGAACCTTTAGATTCAACCCCTAAATTGTCTGACTAACCCCTTGATAATTCTTAGGGACTTCTTCTCTTTCTATATTTTGAATTTTTTATACTTTGGTCTCTTCACAATTGGTTCCAGTATTTACCTTGATACTTGGGATCTGAGCTTATTGTACTGAAAATATCTGATTTTTAATGTTGATGCTTGATTTAAAATTTCTAGTATATACCAATCTAAGGTAGCCAGGGATCCTGTTTGATTTTTGGACTTGTGAATGGAAAGCTGTATTGCTCCTTCTGATACACTGTTACATTCCATTTTTGTCTTTTTGGACTTATGAATGGAAAGCTGTATTGCTCCTTTTGATACACTGTTACATTCCATTTTTGTCTTGAAAGTCTATTGCTTCTTTGTATTTTGAGAATAAGCCTTATATTCTTTTCTCCTTTTATAAAATTTTTTTTTTTATTTTCTCCATTTGAAGGAAAATCTCCCTACATTCATCTTCAGGTTTTCTATAAACACAAATTTTAGTTAAAATTTACAATAACCCAATTCACTTTCATGATCCCTCTTACAGGTGTAACTCACACTAAATTAAGATGACCTGTTCATAAGTACTCATTTTCAAGAACACCATCAGACGATGCGCTCCAACCAGAACGGTCACAGACAGACAGACAGTCAAGGGCTGTGACCTCAGCTGAATTTACTCAGGGAAGATTGCATGCTTCACTTTCTGTGACATTTACTATGTGTAATCACTGGGATAAAAGTCTTTTATACAGGGCAGACAGTAGCTGTAAATGGCTTAATTATGAGAGGGACCAGCAGAGTCTCATAATGACATAATTTTAGACGGGATGTAAGTGTTTGTTAGGGTAATAGTTCCCATGTGGGGATCTGTTTCATTTCAAGGTACCACTTCCTGAGAGACAGCACCTCAGCTTTGGGGGGGGGGGGGTTCTTTCTTCAAGCCTCAGTTTTCTCTGGGAGAGTTCACAGAACCACATTCTTTGCTTATGTCAGCTAAGCCTTCAACAATGGAGGCTTTCTTCAGTTTCCTTTCATTCAGGTACCATGGATGCTGTTAATCATTTATTTTTTGCTATTTTTCTTATATTCATCACACTTTGCTTGCATTTCTCATCCGACATTTGCCTTCTGTGATTGCACTATTACCACACAGTCAAGATGACTCAAACTGAGCTGATATAGAGATAGACACAAATGACCGTGGTATTATAGTTGCTTCTCCTTCTGTAGAGCCAACCATCATGCATTAAAAATAGAAAAGTTTTCATGTGTACTAAACATGGAAAGATGGGTTTTCCCTCTTGTTATGCATTCTGTTAGGTGTTAATAATCTAGAGTTTATTTAATGTGCACAGGAATATTTATGTAGGCTGTCTACCAATACTAAGCCATTTTGTATAAGGAGCTTAAGCATCTGCTGTATCTATATCCCTAGTAAATCAAAGAATCAACTACACACATACACACACACACACACACACACACACACACAAAGATCACCAACCATGTACATGACATGCACACATCACTTTTATACACTGTTATATACAAGTAGTTTTAAAATGAGGGAAAAACAGATATAAAAGAAATTCCTTAGGAGTAGATAATGTAGAAACAGAATTATAATCATACATAAAATATAAAAGTAAACAAATGGCTGAATACAAGAATTTAGACAGATCCATGCATCATGATGCAGGGCACAGTAAATCTCACAAACACTTCACACTTGCCTATCTACATGGACCTTTTCCAAATCCTCGGTCATTCTTACCATAACGATTCTTCTCACGTACAACACTATACAGTGCTTGTCCAATTTTGAACATGTTTGCCTTGGAATTAAAAGTATATGAATAAATCAATATCGCAAGATACATTTATGTTTATTCTCTTCCTCTGCTGTTTTTTGTTTATTCCATCCCTGAGAGCCACTAAGGATGTTACCCCAGCTTCTTGTCTTCACCAGAGTCTGCTGTACACTCTGACAAATGCCATCCCCTTGAGTGAGCACAGGATTCTTCTTCCCACTCAGTTCACTTCTAGACTATGTATAATGTCCAAGATTTCTCAGAGAGGAAGTGATTTAACTTTAAATGAGAAAAGTGTCTGTTGACTCTCTCCTCTTGCCTTACGGATGACATGAAAGTCTGAGAAACCCACTCATGTGACCAAAGGGAAGAGGTGGGACCTAGGCAAGTCATTTCCTGATTCACTTGTGCCTCAATTCCCCAATTTACAAGGGGAGGTAGTATTACACTCAGTGTAATGATGTGTGCTGAGAAACTCACTGGTGGTTTAAAGATGCAACTAATGTGTATGAATCTTTGGTTGGTACCATCTCAGTTTTGTTATGATTAAGTACAAATAATCCTAACACATGAGAAGGTACATGTCATAAAACAAATTTTATACACTTGGGGAAAATAAATGTGTTATCTCTTTAAACTCACGAAAGGGATTTTTTTTTTTTTTGGTTTTTCGAGACAGGGTTTCCCTGTGTAGCCCTGGCTGTCCTGGAACTCACTCTGTAGACCAGGCTGGCCTCGAGCTCAGAAATCAGGGTTAGCCAGCCTCTGCCTCCCGAGTGCTGGGATTAAAGGCGTGCACCACCACCACCCCGCTTCATGAAAGGGATTTTAAGAGATAGTTTTCTCAAACTAAACAGCTATCTACCTGGAGTGCTTTCAACTCTTAAGTGTCTTACAGCAGCCTTTTCTATCTTTAAAAAAATAATTGTTTAGAAAAATTTATGTCTTGCTAAACCTTCACTAAACCAAATATTACCAATTTGGTCATTAACCATAAATAGGGAGTAAGGTCTGTAATTATAACCAGAAGGTCCCCATTAAAGCTCTCTGAGAAGGAAAAAAAAATGTCTTTAAATGTTCCTGTAATTATACCAGACACATGTTAGCTCTTACTTGGGTTGCTGTATGCTATTAAGGAGTAGCTCTCATTATCACTCAGATAAGGCTTTGTTTTTTTAAATCCTAAACCATAAGATTCGTAAACTATCAAGTACTAATTTTCGTTCAAATCCATTATGTGCTCATGGTCTATTTCTGGGTCCTTCAGGTAAGACCGTCGCTAGTGTCAGGTATTGTCATGGTCTCTGCTCTATTTTATCCATGTTTTAATTCTCATGAAACCCTACCATCTGATAGTAGTTGTCCCCTGATCTTTGTGATAACCTAAAAATAGATGGCTGCCCAGAGGGGTTTTATGGTTCCACAAGCAATGGAGCAGGGTGACTATGCCAGTGAGCTATCTTCTGGTCCCAGAAGGTCATGGGATAACCTTGCATAAGTCATGGAATCACATAAATGATACACCATTTAAGAGCAGGGGTGTCTATTAGCTGCTACACTGGACATTTTTTTTCTCTGTTATTCCTTTTTAAATGTAGAAGTAAGTCATATTGTGCTATAGCTTTCTAAAATATCACAATATCTTTATATGCTGAGAACCATGCATCACATATTAAGTAAAAAAGAAAAGGTAAAATCTTATATAAAACAAAAATCCCACAGGCAGAAAATAGTTTGTATGAAACTGAGAAATGCATGGCCTTGAGGGCCGGGCCAGAATTCCAAATCCATGAACCTTGCTAGCCCTGGGAACTTGGGCAAGTTTCTCACGTTCCCTGGGAGTCTCCACATGCATGGACTAAGTAGAGAGATTTGACCTGTCATTTGTCATGACAATGCAGTGGCAGCTTAATGATCCTGCGCTTTCCACAGACCAACTTGTACATGAAGATAGAGATTAAACACAGCATGAAAGAATATTATCATTTAGAAGTGAATCAGGACTTTAAAACTACCGTGTATATGTGTGTGTGTGTGTGTGTGTGTGTGTGTGTGTGTGTGTGTGTGTCTTTCCACAGGGAGAAGGACATTTCCCTTTCAGTTTGAATCTCAGTCATGTCATGCACTCTTCTAGTACCTGATCCTCATAAAAGGTCCACGATCTTCTTCGCAAAAAAAGACACCACTACCACATCAACATTACTTTGGAAAAAGGCACAACACGGCTTCTACTGATTAAAAACTCTAGCTGTTTAATATTAGGTTACATGGCACTGTCATAAGAATTTTTCCATATTTTCTTTTCATCACAACATCTGTTGTGCATTTTAATCTCATGCATTGGTCATGGGCAAGATATCTGTATCTCTAAGAGACTAAAGCAACTCTTAAACTCATGTAGGACTTCCAGCCCTGGTCTGACTACCTCTTTTCTCCTCATGTGAAGAAATCACCCAGTTCATTTATTTGGATATGTCTGGAGTCTGTTTATGATACCCCATGATCTACATGCATGCCTATAAAACAGATACATATATGACTTAGACAAGAAAAAAAAACAAAACACTGCTTACAACTCTACAAAGGTATATAGATCCAGTACCTAGAATGATCAAGTTTTGTGGCTATTATCTATTGAGAAGGAACAGATATGTATTTTAGAATGCTGAGACCACTCTAAGATAATCTGAGATAATCCTGATCACTGGCTGTAAAAAGCCTTGGATTTCTTCAGTGTCCTCTTTCACCCAATAATGTGATTCTCTTTATACCATATACGTAGACCAAAACTTTGAAAATAATATAAGTTGTGAAAGTTAAGCAATGAAATCAATATGAAATAAAAAGAAAGAAAACTTAGGGGAGGGAAGAAGGTCTGAGAAACTGAAGTTCATGAAACTGAAGTTAAGCAATTCTCAGGATACATGGGGTAGAAACTGTTAGCCACAGTTATCCCTACAACGGGCAGCGATGGCAGGCTGTTGTAGTCAGGCATCTTCAGGACCAACACCCTCTTGAAAAGTTTTGCTCTGGCCAACATTCATCAATTAACCTGTTAATGGTTCACTTGGCAAACGGCACACCAGTCTTTTTTCTCCCTCACATAGCTTTTATGTTTAAACTTTTCTGAATTTGCAGTATTACTATCTTTACAAAGGGAAGAAATTTGTGACTATCTCTATCAACACAGATCTCATTAGCTGTTTTCACATTTAAGAGCACTTACTTGTATGTGAGTGTAAACTTTAGAACAGGCCTGCTGGGGTTGAATCTCAGACTGGAGAGTTTACTAGTCATGAGATTCTGAGCCAACCATGTGACCCTTCTCCAGGATGAATAAAAGTCCCTATTTCTTGGTTAAAATGCTTAGTTTAGAACAGTGTGGGAATATGTGGTGTGTGATCAATAAAGTTTAGCTATTATTATTAGCTATTACCAACTGTTTTAAACTCAATCCTACTACTCTCCAAATAGTGATTCCAGCTCTCTGTAGTCTATCAAATCCTCTCTACTCCCATCCTTCCCTGCCTTTTAAGTTCTGCTCCCTAAATTGTTTCCCATTATTGCTTGCATTCTGCAGAAAACCATTAGGTTCTTCTAGGAATTCTTGCGAGTTAGAGCAGGCCTTTTCTAGATGCTTGTCACTAACCTATATGCTTCACAGGACAAGGACAAGGGGCTGTCACTTTTCTTGTTTCTTATTACCACCTATCTATCCCCTTTTAAATATTTGCACTGCTCTGTATAATCAGGTAGTGAGATCTTAGATACTCTTCTACCTACTACAGTGGTCCCAGTTGCTCTCATTTTCCCATCTCTCCAGCTTGTATACGGCCATAGTGATTAAGTGCAAGTGCTGAGATATGTTTTTAAACATTATTCTCCATGAGTTCAGAAGATTCTTCTAGAGGAGGTTCCCATTTGAGTCAGTGGGTTGAACGAAGTTCATAACCTTCTGCAAGATGAGGGGAGCTCATTGAATTTGTTCAAGTTTTGAAAGCTGGGTGAAAATGAATTCTCTCCTGGCTAGAAGATGCTCAAAATAGCCTATTTTTTCTACTGTTTAAAGCAGACTGGTTATTGCCTTTCATGCTCCTTAAACCTTCAGAACTCGGACTTTGTAGGTTGATAACTGCAGATACTGTAATTTCCAAATTTTAGACGCATTATCCCTATAGTAAATGCCTTTGCTCATCTCTTCCCTCTCCCCTCATATAGATATATATATTATATAGAGATAGAGATATACAGATAGAGATAGACATAGACAAAGACATGTCCCATACAGAAATGTGACTAATATGTGAGGCTTCAATGTGTTACTTCTATAATGGCTTATTACTTTAGCAACTGTTGCTTAATCACTAGTCTCTGTATTCTCAACAATGAGTAATAAATGCTAGACAGACAATGATGTGTGTGAATGATGGAATCTGGTTGAGAGTTTGCTTAAAGACCACCTACTGATAGTTTTCAGCCATTGAATACAGCCAACTTATTAATGCACCAGACATAAGGGGGGATGGGAAGTTCTTCTGATAGCAACAAAGAAATTCACTGGAATAGCAGCGGGGAGTTCTAGCATTCCCACAAGGCAGGCTTTTATAAGCACCAGCCCATCACTACCTTGTTCTGAGCCTTCTTGCTACCGTTCAATGGCTGTGCTTTGGTGCTGGTATATTACAATGTCCACTGGCAAGGAACTTAAGTTTTATTCAGGCATAATAAATCATTGGTCTCATACTAGCCAATAACTCACACTGCTTCCCGCTCCCCCATTTCCTTCTTTGACAGTTCATCTCCTGTCAAGTGAAGGGAAAGGATATTAATGTTCTTCATTTGGCAACTTAAAGTCAAATCAGCACTTTTCATCCTATCTATTAACTCTTTGTTTTACAAATATGCACTGTAACTCTGCACCAAAAACATGTTTATGTATATTAATGTGTATGTAATATTCTCTGTTCATCATGTTAATAGAATGACTGCCCACTAGGAATTTCAAATGTATTATAATTGCAAGTTCATATTCCATGGTTTTCTACATAAAATGACAACCTGATAAGAATTCTCATTTCGAAAATTGAACACAATCAAAGACAACTAAGCTAAGAACAGACTTATTTATCATTCTATGTTCTGTTCTCATTAACTCAATTTAATTCAAACCACGCTAAGCAGTTACCTCAAATCAGGTTTCTGTGAGCTTGCAGCAGGTTCACTTGACACAATTTCTCACTAGGGTGGCCGCACCCTAGGCTTCATTTTGGTCTCATACCTTTATTTCTTTCACTCTTGATCACATTAAATGTAGTGTAAGTCCTTAGATGGCTGATCATAATAGAGATTTCAGAAACAAGAGATGGAGTAACAGAAGGGAGGTGAGAGACGAGACAATGCTTAAGAAATAGCACATGCCAAGCTAACTTTGCAGAAGAAATGACATCCCCAGCACACTCCCTGTGACATCAGTTCACGAGTTTATACATCAATACATCTAATACATCAAACACCATTCTAGGCACTGGCATTTAAAAGGTTGAGCTAAATCGGGCCCTTACTCTTTAAGCATACAGTCAGTGAGAATCCAACGATAAACAAGCAAGCTCAGGAGAAAACAATAGAATGGGAGGTGCTATAGAGAAAAGTGAAAACAAAAGAAGTCAAGACATTAGCTAACTGAGTGTGTAAATGTTCACACTGTGCTTTTTAGGAAGACATTGGTGCTTCTTCAGAGTATGCTTTGGCATTATTTAAAGATCTCAGAATGGAGGAAGAGGGGCAGATTCTGATACCTTGAAACCATGGATTTTAATCTGTTCTGTTGAGATGATCTTGCAGTAATAAGGGACTGGAACTTTCAAACCCAAAGGAGAATCAGTATCACTATGTTACAATGTTCAGCTCCCTTTTCTGCCCAGGCACTGGGACTATCACCTATGCAGATAGATGTGGCCATTAGACTAGAGGTGGACAATGAAATCTTGGGAAAAATGGCACACTGCACTGTGGAAGTCTTCAACATCCTCTATGCTGTTTTCCAGGTGAGTTTGTGAAGATGACAACTGTCAGCCTTAATTTGCATTTTGACTGTAAAAAGATTCCCAATCTGCCCCCCTTACACTTGGCAACTCAACATAGATGTTTCTAAACAAGTTACACAGCTGATTGGGTGTTAAACCACTGAGCTTAAGAAGGTTGAAAGTTACAAAATCAACTCCTTAGGAGATGACTGGAATGGCTCCTTTGGAGATGAAAGTGGATTAGGCCATGGTGAAGGCACCAGAGGCAAGGAATTTTGCCAATTTCTGTTGTGGTTTTTTGTTCTGTTTTGTTTTACTTGGGTTTTTGTTGTTTTGGGGTTTTTTGTTTGTTTCGATTTTGGTTTTTGATTTTCGCAGAAGATATTTTTAAACCTGAAAATTCTTTGGTTAAAAATGGTTAATGACAATTATGATTCATTTAAACTTACTTAGTCTGTTTTGGTTGATGTAACATAAATTTGGTTAAGTGTCAGAAAGTTCAGCAGTGAAAATCTGGCATTTATATTTGCTTCTCTTCTTTAGTATGACATCTTTTTTTTTTTTAAAAAAAATTCAGTTAATATAAACTGATCTGTTATACTAGTACATGTTCTATTTCCAATGGGAAGAAGATATAGCTCCTTTAAGAGCTCATAGCACTGTGCCATACTGTAACTTACTAGATATCTGCTGCCAAGAGAGAATACGACAGCTTCCACTACTTTTGTGATAATAAATGAGTTGAAGTTGTGCCTTAAGTTTAATATCATAAGCTATTTACTCAACAAGTATGCACAATGGAAAAAGAATGTTGGGTAAAAACTTGTGCTGGGCACTTTCAGTCATGGTTACATTAAAAATAAATGTATCAATACTTACATGGTCAATGTCTACATTTTCTAATAAACCACATTACAGGATTTTAAAGAATAAATCGTGTAGGGACATTCCTATAAAACCATAGAATGTTAACACTTAAATTATTTAATAGCTCTTCCTTAGCCTAACAAATTTTGCTAAATACTTCGATTTCTCTTCTATGTTTTTTATGTATATAATTTGAAAATTAATGATTCTATGAATGATTACAATGTGGTGCTAAGTTAATACTTGTCAGGAAGGATAACATACCTTGGTATTTTCTGATCATTTTTAATGGGGAAAGAAACTATCATTTTGATCCAGGCCTTTCATTTTCCCGTGATTAATTTTGCTATTGAGTGTCAACTGTGGCGAAAACAGGCCCAAGGCTTTGGGATGGAGTTCTGTAAACTCTTTCCATTGTTTCTGAGATCTTCATTTTGTAGCTACAAACAAAAGCAATATCCACAGGTCCACCTGTCCATACTGTCTTCTGGTATCTGTCCACTAAGAACAAAGAACCTCAGGATAGTAAAGAAAATTATTTTTATCAATTTTTGTTGAAAAACAGCTATAAAACTACTTTATTCTGAAAAATATCAGATTACTCAAGGGGAGACCTTTTGCTGAAATATCCACACTTGATTCAATCAGTTTTGATTTTATTTAAAAATATTAGTTATCATTCTATTTTCTGATATATTCAAGTTCAAAATGTCAAATATACATAAAATAAAATAAAATTATATGTATTACAGAAGGTTTTATTATATTAACCTTAAGATTTGAAAAAAATGTTCCTGGAAAAGCTTTCTATTCACCAAGACAGGGTGAAAGTCTGAATGTCCCCTTTCCTAAACTTTACAGTGACTAAGCATCATTATCTGGGATTTGATTTTCAAACCTCAAAAACATGGTCATTTGCAACTAATCTCATTTCTCACCTGAGCATTCTCTGAGTCTAAGTCCCTGCAGCTTCCATACTGGCCTCTTGCTTTAGCATGCTCGTTGTCGTTGTCACTGTCCTATTCCGGCTCCTGTTTCGTACAGGAATTCCACGATGCCTTTCAAGGCTATGGGGCTCTTATTTATACCCCAGATCCCTTCCAGGTTCCCAGGCTCCCAGGCTCCCAGGCTCCCAGTCTTCTATGACAATCATCCCCAAATTCAACCCTGATCTCTAGAGTTTACCCCTGAATGTCTTAAAACATTTCTAATGGACTCCTTTTTCCAGAAGGCATCCTGGGTATCATGGTCTGATGGAGAACATTTCTGTTAAAAGAGTTGATTGCAGTGTGCTGTGGTGATTGACACACTTCTCCTTGGTGAGAGTAGAATAGTGGATCTGAAAGGAACTCACACAGTACCTTGCTCCTCTAGTGGACCAGCATGTGATTGTTGAACAAATGAGATAGAATAGATAGTTATCTCAGAAACTGAATGCAAGGTTTGATTGGTTGACCGTGGCGTCTCATACGTATTTTCATTTCCATGTAGGCTCATAAATCTCTAGTACATTTTTTGCTATGATAAAAAAGATATTGTTATATGGGCAGTAAATCTGTGGCATATTTTTTAATATTCACGTGTAAAAATGCCCAAGTAAAACATGGGTTTTCTTTAAGTTACTTTACTTAAACAAAGAAACCAGACAGTCTAGACTGGTGAGCTGGTTGGACATGCTTTCTATTGATTTAGTCTACTATAAGTACATGCATGCCAACAAAAATGGTTTTGTTTTGTTTTTTTTAAGCAGAACCCATGAATGTTGAGTTATAAGCGGTTTCTCCCCTAGCATACTCTAGTTATTCCAAGTAGAATCTAAATTTGGGGTTTAAATTAAAAGAATGTATGCAAGTCTCACATAGCATAATTTAGAGCAGGAAGTTACCTTAGTAACCTTATATAAGCTGGCAGTCTGTAAGAGGAACTATAGCCTCAGGTTCTTGTAACAAGTAGGAAGTACACTTTATGACCTTGAACTTGTTAGTGGCTAGCTCTTTCCTCCTACACTACAGCATTAGAATTTTAGGGTTCCCGCCCCTTTTACATTTAAGCAATCTGTAGGTTTAAAAGGATTTTTAGTTAACCTAACTCATTTTCTTCAAGACATCATTAGTATTTTGTATTTTTTTAATAATAGCAATAACTTTTATCTCTTCCCTCCTTAACTAGCACAATCCACAAGGCAGCCAGCCTCCCTCACCAAATGGCTAGAGCATTTTAAATGATCTTTGGCCTAGGAATGTTCTAGAAATAACCAGTGAGTCAACAGCAGAAATTTTTATGTTAACCTTATTAATCAAGTAAGCTTATTCAACAAGAAACAAAGAGATTTTATATGATATATTACCAGTTATTATTCATAATAACAATTAAGCATAAAAACAATATTTTAAGGATAACTTTTCACGAATTCACTTTATATTAGGCAAAAATAGAAAAGATAAATGGTAAAAATAACTCGAATACTTCTAGTTTTGTATTTGTAGGTTTTAGGATGAAATTTTCACCAAGTTCAAATATTCTGAAATCTTATACCATCTGAAATTTCAATGCTTGTTCACATGTGTACCTAGTATTTTTTAAAGAACTTTCATGTCTGTATTTTAATATTGTGTGCAATGGATACTGTAATTATGTATGATTTAAAAAGAAAAATGCATGCTCAGGCACATTTCACCATCAACAGCAGGAACTCATAGCACAAGTTAATGGTACCACATGCCCCTCAGTGGTTAATATACCATTTACAAAAGCTTTCTGTTAACTGTAGCAATATGCTGGGACTTTAGGACCATCTGGAAGTAATTTTATTCCAAGTCTCAGGAGGAGGCAAGAGTTGTTAGCACAGAATATTTCAAATATTTAGATAACTTTAGATAAAAGTAATATTAGATGAATTAGGAGCTCCCTTTCAGACAAGTGTGTATTTCTTCCAGATTCAGAGGCATCCTCAAAAGGGACAACAGTGAAAATAAATAAACAAACAAACAAGCAAACAAATAAAGCAAAACCAGCAACAACCCATGACAACTCACAAGGAGTTGATGGAAGCACCTGACTTGGCAGGTACCACTCTTTGTTAGGTAAATGTCTCACACACCATGGAGACAGGAGTGTAGTAACATAATAAAACGAGAGAGTGTGTGGGGGGTAAGGAAAATAAAAGAAAATAATCTTCAAGCTCTAAGAAATCACGAAAGGACCACTCAGTGTACAAGTCTCTATAAAAACACAGCTCACTACAGATAGAGTAGTCAAGGGCTCCGCTGAGAAGGAACAGTTTTTTTGTTCTTTTGGTTTTGTTTTTAATTGGTGCTTTTCTTTATTTACTTTTCAAATGTTGTCCTCCTTCCTAGTTTGCCCTCTGCAAACCCCCTATCCTATCCACCTCACCTTTGTCTCTTAGAGGATGCTCTTCCAACCTCCCACTCACCCACTCCTGCCTTACCTCTAGCATAGGATGGAGCATCAAGTCTCCACAGAACCAAGGGCTTCCCCCTCCCATTGATGCCAGATTAGGCCATCCTCTGCTACATAAGTAGCTGGAGCCATGGACCCATCCATGTTTACTCTTTGGTTGGTGGTTTAGTTCCTGGGCGTTCTGGGGGGTGGGGGGGATGTCCAGTTAGTATTTTTAAGGAAGCAAATAAGCCCATGGAACTCAGATATTGTGAGTGTGGAATAGTCTTGAATCTGAGCTGGAGAGGGAACCACAGTACCTAGTGATGACTTTCTTCTGACTGTGAAGAAGTAGTACTGGACAGTGATATGCAGGACAGCCTCAGACCTTTTGTGGATTTTAAGAGCCGATCTGCATTTCCATGTGAAATGTTTGTGGAGGGGTGAGTGGAAGCAGGTGAAATTGCTGACTGTTGTGTTGGAGGTGTAGGTCTTACACTAGAGGGGACTAGAAGACACAGAGGAGTGTGGGAGACAATTAGCAGACAATTAGTAGATAGAGACACCCTAGGCTGTGGAATCAGATGCTGTTGCTCCAACACTGGAAAAAAAAGAAAAAAGTATAGGATGAGATGCATGAGAGAAGCGTTGGGCTGAAGGAGACCAATAATACCATCATGGAAGGTACTTGCTTGATTCCTGTTCTAGGTGGGCTGAGCAAACACATATAGATTTCAGAGGGGGGAGTTCAGCCCAGTGTTGTAGAACTTACATGTTCAGCGGGTCCCTGAGGCTTCAGCTCATTTGACTAAATTATAATCAATGTAGCACACAGCCCAAAAAGCATACAAGAATAAAAACAGGGGCTGGGGTGGAGATCACAGGCTGTCTAATGTGAGGAGAAGGAGAAGGAGCCCGAAAAGGGGATTGAAAATAATAGCTTCAAGAGACAAAAGGGAGCCATGGCATGATTTCATGGTCAGCAAACAAAGCACTGTGAGTTCATGGAAGCAGTTGACTGCACTGGTTATTCCAAGTTATCACAAGTCCGGAGAAGAGAACTAACAGGAAAATAAGGCATTAAAATTTCTTAATTTTAATTTCTTAATTCCACTTAAAATTTCTATATATCTCCAGATATTTTCATCAAAGAGCCAAACTTTGCTAATCTGAAGCTCTGATCTCTTTGCAAAAACATTTAATTAATATGTAAAGAGCTTCTCCTTTAATTTATTCTAATCTTCATAAAATAATTAATATCTTGGTTCTGACACAGGTTCTGCATGTTTATTATTTGTCAGATAAGGCACAACTAGAATCAACTGAATTTTAGGGATAACTTTCTATTTTTCCATAATGTCCAGGAACATCAGCAAGACCACAAATTCAGATGTGAAGGAAAAATGTATCACTCTTCATTTATCTAATACCTTCTGTCTAGGCAGAATATCTGTTACTTTATCTATCCACCCATTCAACCATGTTGATAAGAGAACTCCTGAAGATAACCCACTTTCTCTGAAGTTTTTAATTTGTGCTAAAAAATAAAGAGCAAAATACTTTAAAATATAATATAAATATAAAATGTTCATTTGAACAATTTTTGAATTATAAGTCTATACTATCTTATTTCTGGTTAGGTCAAAGCAAGCAAAATAAGTCTTTTAATTTTTATGTAAGCTTTTTTATGCTAGATAACAGCATTCTTTGATAGGGGCAAGATTTCCTCAACTGCCGGGATCTGATACATAGAATAAGAGGGAACCTAATATCACTGAGTGCACACATAAACTGAATGTTACAGTATAAAGCAAACAAACACAGAGATTGCTCCCTTAAAAAATTCAAAAAAATTTTAAATAGGACATTTTCTAGGCCTGGGAGGTAGTTCAGTTAGCAAGACATTGTCTTACAAATAGGACGGCCTGCATCAAGTCCCCAGAAACTATCTTACATAAGCAAGAGGTGGTGGTGGAAGGAGGCTGTGATTCCAATGATGGAAAGCAGATCCCTAGGGCCTAGCTTCTCCTACTGGGTGTATACTAGGTCAGTCAGATGAGCTTTCAAAAAGATGGATGATATCTAAGGAAGGGCATTCGAGGTTGTCCTCAGGCTTCTAAGAGCACCAGGACACAGGTAAGCACACACACACAGAGAAAGAGAGAGAGAGAGAGAGAGAGAGAGAGAGAGAGAGAGAGATTGATTCAGAGATACAGAGAGATAAGCAGAGGCAGAGACAGAGACACAGAGAGAGATAAGCAGAGATAGAGACAGAGAGACAGAGATAAATGCATACATCCACATCAACACAGGTAAGTACACATACACATGCAATGTGTTCCAGTGACTAGCTATGAAACTAGACACATGTCAAGTATTTACATGCAACCAGGATAAAATGAATGGGGTAGCTTATTAAATTGGCTAATAACCCAAGAATCATAGAAAAAATACAGTCCTGAGATGCCATTTTAAAAAAAAAACAACAGGACAATATTTTGTGAAAATAATTACATTTACACATTGATATCAAAAATAAATAAATAATAAATAAATAAATAAATAAGATGAATGAAGAGCAGAATTTAGGATAAGTAACATTAGATGCTAGGTATGAAGGCAAAATATAAATTATCATTATTTTCAATTTCTATAAATAGAACAACCGCTTATCAATAGATAATCCAGAAAGCTGGTGAATCTTCTGGGACAAATTCATTCCACTTTCTCTGTAAAGCTGGCATAATGAGATCCAGTGAACAGGAACACAGAGCATAGACTGAACTCCATATTAATTCACTGGAAGTGAACTCACTTAAGCTTAGACATGACAGTGACTATGTAAGATGTTTCAAGAAATTGGAAACCATGTTTCTGAAGTTCTCTTCCAATTATAAAACACTAAAATGAGCTCTGTTCCAAACAATAATTTTATTAGTGCATTATCCAAAGCATCTCTCTGATTCACCCTCAAACAGAAATAGCTACTCAAATATCAATATGTTCAAACACTATAATGATATCAGTGCTGGCCTTGTTCAGTTAACATTCATGTGGCATAATAATTCAGCTTTCTAGCCAATAAATGAAATTAGTTAAAGAACTGAACAATGAATGCATATATACACACATATGTATAGATATATCTTTGTTCCACTTATTATATATAGAATATAAGAAAGTGTTAGTTATCCACAGGAAAAATTATATATAATGCAAAAGATCTAATAATATTTCCTTAATTACTAGTAATCAGGTGAAATTTATCTGAAGTTTTGTGTGTGTGTGTGTGTGTGTGTGTGTGTTGTGTGTTTGTGTACAAGGGCCTATTAACAAGAAAAGGTGGAGGCAGATGACAGGACAGAATCATGAATCATTATATAATATTGTAGGAAAGAGCATTGTATCACTAATTTGCACAATTAGCATGTGCTTGTAAATTATTAAATAATTAAAAATTACAAGTACAAATGACTTTCTAATGTGATAGTTTTACGTTCTTAAGTAGCAATGGGTATTTTGAAGCAGGAATCAAGGTTAACAGGATTAGCTCTGCTATTCCAATGAGTTTCCTTGCACTGAGTATCTAAGCTTCCCTCTCTTCCTTCAGTAACTATTTTAGTTTTGTCCATAACACGTTTCTTTTAGCATTTATTATTGACCTTAAAAATTGCAAGAACACTTTGGTAGCACTTTGTTGTACAATATTTTTAAATGCCATTTCTCTTTTCTGTCAAAATGTACCCAGAATTAATGTAGCCGAAACCATTTAATTACTGGGCTGCTCTCTGCCACCATTAGAAGGCTGAGTTACTAGCTTCCAGTTTGTTATTATGTTAACACTCTCACCATACATGTCAGGCAGCTTAAAGGTTTTGTCTTCATTACTTTGTTTATATATAGAAGCATGTTTGAGATTTAAAAAGAAAATATTTAATAATTTAGCAACATTACTATTAAAGAAAATTTCCACTTCACCTTCTAAGTAGATTAAATTACAGTTGGAGGGTTCTAAGGGTTGACTTTTGTTTTAAAATAAATACACTATCTATTGAGATCAACAGAGTAAGTTCTTTCAGATTCTGTTGACCTTAACAGAGCAAATCTGTCAAGAATTTTCAGACTTCTTTAATCTCTTTCTTTCTTAAGTGTTCATTGTAGTAGTTGTCTAATAGTTCCTAAGTGTCACTGTTAGATTTCTAGGCATAAATGTAGCAGATAATGTTTCTGTTAGCTTAGCATCTGAATCTGCTATAGATAAATACATGCTAACTCACTTTAATACAGAATAGCTCAAAATATCAGTTCAACACAGATTGAATGCTGTAATGCATGTTTTTCAGAAAGTAATGTATGACACACCCCTGGTCATTTTTACATGTAACCAACACAGTACAAGGCAATACAAGTTAAGTCCAGATTAGAGTCAAGACAATGATACAACAAATCATTCAGGCAAATGGGAAGAGATATCCCAGGGGCTACAACCTGAGAGTGTTGGGATGGCGAATGGGAGGGCTGAAGAAGTCTCAGGCAATAGGACAGAAACTGTGTTGAATCTGGAGTACATTAGACTTCTTCAGAAAAGTGGGAGCACAAGAATCTATTTACAACATAGAATTCACGGTTAGATAACGTATTAACACTATGAGTTATAATGGACTTAAAAACTATGATTTTCAAACTAAGTTTTTAGTGTGTTCATTATCTATTCAAGACAATTTTCTAAATATTTTCCAATGAAATGTGACTTACTGAATGGATTGAAATAATGCATAGTGAGCTTGATTAAAATTCAGCAACTGTTTTTAATCCTGGAAAATAAACAACCGTCCATATAGTAAAAGAATAGACACACTCTGTGAATCCCGACAAATCTTTCTGTTTAACTTTTAAATCATACTAAAGCATTAATTTCCAGGTACGTGCTATGAGGCAGAAGTTATCTAGGTCTTAGAGGCACCCACTAAATGGGTCAGAAAAATTTTAAATGTTGATATAAGCTTGCAGCAGATTCCTGCTTGCCTGAGAAAGCTTAGCAAGTAATCACTGCTTTGTTAGGTCAAAGAGAAAGATGGTAGGTTGATCAACATTAGTACAACCTAAAAGCTAACTATGTTATTAATAAACAATCTGCAGGCCAATGATAGATAGGAAATCTCTAGTACTAACTCCAGTTAATATAAGATTTCAATTACAAGTCCATTTTTTCAGTTTAAAAAAAAATTGAATCTGCCAAAAATGCCAAATATATAGTATATTTCAAGATTAAATCAAGACTGAGATAAAAATTTAATGAGTACATATTAAACCTGTGGGAGTTATCTTGACTCACTCTGGTGAGCTTTAAAATGTCTGCCAGATTAAAAAGAAAATCACTCTTGTGATCTAAAAGTAAAAAGAAAATATAGGTGAATATAACTTAGCTTATTGCAAAACTTGACAGGTGATGCTTTTTGGCAGACATAGGTATGAATCAAGTGACTCTTACCTTCTCTTATGTTCTGAAGAGCAATGCATTTATATGCTATTGGCAGTGTGCAAAGAAGTTCTGTATGTTCTGATATTTAAAGAATATGAAACAGCAACAGCTTCTGATTTATTCAATGGTTTTAGGATCTTTAAAAAGAATTACTGATGATATATTCTCCCTAAAATCACTAGGAAGGAATTCATGCTTAGTACTGTAAACCTAGGCAATTACCCACGGCTGGTGACTAGAGGACAACCTACTCTTGCTGTTTTTCTAAGTCAGTATCATGTCTAACTACGTTCTAAATATTTCTCTGTATACCCACAGAGCAGTGTAGCACTCACTTGTCATCAAGGGACCTCTACTGCATTAGATACCATCGCTGAATTTCACTCTGAACAAAACACAAAGGAAAACTGGCTATGGTGTGTCCAACCCCAAATGACAAAACTACAGTACAAATCCCACTGTCAAGACTCAGGTAGAACCAGGGAAAAGGAAGAGGGAAGACTGATAGGTAAAGAACCAGGACATCTTATGTGATACAGTGTCTTCTATAAATGACAAAGAAGCTTCATCAACAAAATCACAGTGATGTGGTTGCCTACACAAGTCCATCACAAGGCCAACAGTTGGTGACATACCTCCATGGATGGGGGAAATCTCACAAGATCCTACATCTGGATGGAGAGCTACAGGAAACTAATGAAGATTCTGCCTTCTCCAGTGATTGATAGCCCCTGGATAAATCATCCGAACCAAAGTGGTCCACCATAAATACATATACATGAATAACAACAAATGGACTGAGAAGTTTGTATGCATACACACACACCCATATATGTTTATTTGTATGTATGAGCATGATAATAATTGAAGAAGTCACGAGCTTGAGGAGCAGGGGAAGATAAAGGAGAGTTGGGGTAGATGAGGGGAGTAGAAATGATACCACTCATGTATGAAAGTTATAAAATTATTTTAATTGGCAAAGATTTTGGGTATTTGACATGAAACCAAAAAGGTTCCCAATTGCACAGGACACTAGACGCTCTTTTCCTATTTCTGATTCCTCGCTACCCTTTCATAGAATCTGCAGACTGTCTCTGTCATTAGGAAACACGTCCAGAAAATGCAGCTCAAAGTTAGGTCTGATTCCAAAGGCTATTCCACAGTCAGAAGAACTCTTACAGCTGGAGAAGTTCAAATGATAGAGCAAATGTGATATAGGAAGGAGAGCTGTCCTCTGCCTGTAAGAGGCAATGCTAAGATTAAAGCTTCTTTTAAATCAAATCTAAGAGGAAAATTCTTATACGGTGCACACATAGGCTCCCAAAATGCAAGACTTATATAAGTGATTGAAAAGACACTGCTTACTAGGAAAGCTCACATTAGTGCTACCCATTACTACTTTCCCTTAAATTTATTTAGAGAATGTTAGCTGGAGAAAATCTGATGTCATGATAAGCTGGCCTATTTTATATTAATATTTATAGCTACCGCATATAAAGGCCATTTCAAACTTGCCTTTTTAAATATATGATACTTCTCCAAATGTAGCCAAAGTAACCCTTATAAACAGTTGAACATGTAAATCATACAGGCATTTCTAATTATTTTTAATGGAAAGCAGCTAGTCATTAAGTTGGAAAGAGTGTACGTATTTTCCCCTAGTGTCTCATACCCATTTGCAGTTTCCTTGGTAGATGAACATTATTTTTCTCTTTCAATATAATATTCAGGTCCTAACCTGAGTCCAGTGAAGACTATTACATATCTTCAGGGAAAAGTCTCAACAATGGCGCGTTCTTCTAACTATCTATAACATCATCAGTTTTAAGACAGATGAATTCTACCCTGTAGAGAGGTCAGGTCCTGTTGATTTATAAAAGGTGCCCTGCAATTGACAAAACTAGTGCCTTTAGAGCAAGAGGAAAGCTTTTGTCAACTTCAAAAGCAAATTAAGTGCTATTAGGCATTGATGCAGTTCCTTAAGAAAGGGATGCCGTTATTTGAAATTAAGATATGTGTAATAATAGGCCACCTTTTCTTAATATCATAATGATCACAATAATCTCATACAGATGATCTCTTTAGATATTCAAAACAATCTGAGTACATGAGAGGTGGGTTAAAACCCAGATTTTGATGGGCACCACCTGCACTCATAGGCAAACAACAATAAATGTGTCTATCAATTTTCCTTCTAAGTAACTACATTTATATATATGTATGTATATATAAAACAAAACTGCTACTTGTTCGGTCAGAGAAGCTTCCTTTTGCTGTTGACAATGTCGATGCAGAAATTCACAACTGCTCAAAGCGCAGAGAACATATCAGTGTCAAATGCCAGGTTATAAATGAGCTAGTATATCACCCTTTCCAAGGTTCAAGGAACATCCTGGACAAGGGGGCAGGAAGAATGTAGGAGCCATCTGGAGGAAGAGAAAGTACAGATGTGGAACACTGATTTGTGGGAATGACATAGCTCTTGAACTCCAAGCAGTTTTGATCACCTGGATGAGATCTCATGAGCTCTCTATAAGGTAGACTCCTAAGCTCCCTGCAGAGAGAAGGAAGAACCATAGCACACCACCCCCTACTTGAGGACCTGTATGAAGATAATGGTTGATGAAGGTGGGTGAAATATTTTGCCCAGTTGGGTAGTTGCTGGCAAGCCTACATTTTACTGAAGCAAATGCACCCTTGCTTTTATAAAGAACCAGAGAGAAACTCATTGAGATATATGAAAAACAAAAGGCATGGGAACAGAAGGAGCTTTTCTGGAAGGGAAAGGATATTAACTAGAGGTGGAAAGCCACAAAAGAGGCAATGAGGTGAATATGATGAGAATGCATTATGTATATGTAGAAAAATGTCACATTATTATATATAAGTAATATATGCCGATAAAATGGTCTTTAACCAAGGTTTTGTGGCCAGAAAGCTACAGCTCCAATGATTTAAATAACTTCCCAAGTCCACATACCTTCTCAACGGCAGATCTCCATTTTAAAAATCCTTCCTCTGACTCCATTACCCACACTCCTTCAGTGGCCAGCTCGAACATTCCTATCTTAATACCTTTTGTGTGAATCTACATCAACCAATAGAATAGGATTTCACGTAGCACTATATTCTTAAAAAATGCTAGAAAGGGTCCAAGAACATGAACTAATGTAAACAGCAATACTTTCAGTTAATGAGACATCTCTTTTTCAAGGAATTGTACGGACATTTTCCTATTTAAATTACACACAGAAGCAATCCATTTAAGTACTAGTTAGATAATTATGCTTAATGACGAACCTTCTGCAATGGAAAAGTCAAAATCTGAAAATCAGAAGCTCACACTGAGACAAGTAGCATTATCCACGATAGACACAGGCTGCTTTTCATACTTGCTCACTCCTCACTTAGCACAATCCCGAAGGCATGTGCTCTCACGTGGCCTTCCCAGGTGACAGTTGGGGCTGTAGAGTTAAGTTTTAAACACAGGTGAAACAAATATTCCTCATTTAAAGTAGGTGATGCCCCAAACTGGTCAATGGTAGGTAAATATCAGAGTCTGGTGATAAATTAAAATATTGAGAACACATGTGAAACTGACCCAACTTAAACTTTCAGAGTTGTACAACCCAAGGATATACATGGAGAGATAATTATAGGTTCTTGTTTTTGGAATATAAATTACCTATCACTAATAAGCCTGAGTTTAAAATAATAAAAGTATACTGTTAAAAGAACTATAAAGTTTATCTTAATAGTAAAGTTTATGATTTGCAAGAATATGGCTTTCGTTCCAGAAGTCCATTCTATGTTTAAAATACATATAAAAACGCTCTGTATACAAGAGAATCCTAATTTGACCCAGTAATATAAATATGAAACTAAATAAAATAGTGGGTTAGTAAAAAAAAAATGATATTTCTACTTAGTTTAAAATTCACCCATACCGATATATCATTTAAGCCACTTACGAGGAATTAAATTATTTATGGTTTCTTTCTAAACTTTAAAAAAGGTTTGGCTGACTCAAGGAGCCTTCATCTAGGTGTATTTCATGGACAGGATAGGCCAGTCATTGTATCTATTCCGGGGATGAATGGATAAAGCAGACATGGCAATTCTTGTGTGGAAATCACTAACAGTTCTTTAGGAGGGAAAAGGAACGTAAGATCTAAGGTAGAGAGTGTATGGCGTGGCTGGGGAAGGGGTACAAAGACAACCAACAATCAGTGTGCTCACTCAGAACTCAAACATTTGGGCCACTAGTATTTAAAACAGGAACTTATTAACAATGATTATAGTGTATTTAGTATGCGTAAAGTGTTAATAAAAGAGAGCACAAATTGCTTTCATTTTTATATTTTCTCAGCCTTTCAGATCATTTTATTGTGACCAATTTTATACCTTACAAGTAATAATTTCCATCCTATCGCGCGTAGGACAGTTCTTTGATGAGTCATTTAAATAGCAGCAGATTCTCTATTCAGTACACAGATGCTACCTCATACCATAAGTTGAAGGTCACCGGCTCCCAACTCTGAGCCAAAGTTTACATTTAAATCACTTCAGAGTTCTGCACTACTCAATTTTCTTATCCATGAAGTATGGCAAATAGCAAATACTTTAATGTGTTTCAACCACTCGAAACTGTTACATATGGTACACCTACCTCAGACTTGAAACATAGTGAGCAGTAAAATCAGCTATTATTCATAGTTCCTATCATGTTCCAGAATTAGATTATGATAGCTTAAATAATTGTTCACTGTGAATTATTTCCTTTTCAAAAATGATTTTATCTACCACTCACAATTAAACTAGCTTTCTTGATTTCTACCTAGTTGTGGTCAGTCTTTTGTCATTTTGACACAAATCAGAGTCGCCTATGAAGAGGAACACTCAGTTCAGGAAATGCCTTTATCAGATCACTTCATGGGTATGTCTGTGGGGGCCATTTTCTTTAGTGATTGATGTAGGAAGGTGTGACTTACAGTCAGAAGTGCAACCACTTGGCTGGTTCTGGATTATATAAGAAACCAAGAGGAGTCAGCTGTGAAGAACAAGCCAGTAAACAGCCATCTCTGTGGTTCCTATTTCTGTTCCTGCTTAAGACCCTGCCTTGACTTCCATTAATGACAGAGGGAGACAGTGACAGAAAAGAGAAATAAACTCTTTTCTCCCAAGTTGATTTTGGTTTTGGTGTTTACAGCAAAAGAAGGCAAAGTAGGACATAGCCTCAAAGCAAAAAATGCTCTGTGTTAATTATTTTGTCAAATGAAAAGATCATCCAGGAAGCCATAGGCAAAAGAATACAAGAGCAGTTGTACTGAAAACATCTAGTTAGATTAGAACAGTCCCACAAGAAGAAAACTATACTTCTTACCCATAAGCACCAAAGACTGTACATAACCTTCCACCAGCTAAAGGATGTGAGCAAATGTCAGAAAGTGTAAATATAGCTACAGGATGGACTTTATCACCAATTATCTCTATCTCAAACTTAGAGTCAACTTCATATATTTGTAAAAGGAAAGAAAATGTTGAGAAACCTCTTTTAGTACATTTTGTTCTTTTCAAAATATTTTCACAATAACAACTATATTTATTTGGTTAGGGCATGCATCCTCTGTAATATTATAACTGAATTCATAGTTTTGACTATAAAATTTATTTTTGAGTGATTTATATAAAGTGACTTGTGCAATTTCATGAGGGTTAAAAGGTTGGGTAAGACACACAGAACCATTACTTCAACTGGTGACATTTACTCTCCTTTGCTGTGGCTAATTTCTTTTCTTAGACAAATAAAAAAGTACTTCTCTGTGCTTGGGGAACAAACACACAAAAGGCTATAACATCCTCTATAAGTAGAGTCTATGGATAATGAAACCTCTTTGTTGCTGTGGAAATGGATGAAAGCAAAAGTTTATCGAGGACCTGATAAAATGTATACACAAGGATAATTTTTTTTAAGGTATTCGGTTCTAAAATATACTTCTTTTTCTGGGACACATCACATCCATTGTTATTTCCAACTTAAAAAAATAGCCATGACTTTTAGAGACTAACGTAGGAAGAGTTCAGTATGTATAGAGTGAAAAGTTGCCTTGATATTATTTAGTAAGTGAAGGCTTGGTCTTGGTTCCCTTCAGCACTCTTTTGAAGGCCAGTGATCACTCCACTGCTCTGTTTGCTCTAAAATTATTTTTCACAGCTGTGGAGGCACATAAATATGACCCATGCCCCACTACATTTATTAGAGAGCATTCTTAAGTTCTACTTCCACATAAGTAACTGTGGGCTCCATAAGGAACTGGAGACACACCTATGTGAGTTAGAGGTCATGGTGTAGGCAGTGGGCATGCTACTGTCTGGAAGCTTACTTCTGTGCATACTTCCTGCAGTTAGTTATGAAGGAAGGTCCAACAAGCAGCTTTCAAATAAGGTTTCACTTACCAAGTGACATTGATCAAGCCTGAGAAGATAAAAGGAAGAACACTGCAGTCTTTCAGAAAGTCTGGGTTCTTTTACCTCGGCTCAGAAGATGGACCATGTAAATAAGCCTCTGGACTTAGCTGAGGAGAATAGCCAGGGATAATAAGGTGAGTATATGTTAAGATGTAGTTAGAGGTGTGTGTGTGTGTGTGTGTGTGTGTGTGTGTGTGTGTGTGGCATTCAGAAAATGCCACTGTATCAGGTACATAAAATAGGAACAGGGCAAGCATCAACTGCAGGGAATTAACAACACAGGTCTCTGTGCCTGAAAGATTAGCCCAGCGCAGCCTAGGCCATTAAGTACAGGTCTGAATTTGAAGATACAGGTGAGAATGAATCACAGCATCCTTTGAACACCAAAAATATTTTAAGTGCTTGACTCAATAGTTAGTGATGTAAATGTAGTCTTATACCAGTTACATATAAACTTAGTAGAAATAATACAAGCTTTTGGAGAATTATCTTATTTGGGGAGGGGTCCTTTATAGAAGTGTGGTGCTATTTTCTTTGTAATAGAAAGCAAATTTAGTTCCCATTTTGGTTTTATTTTTGGAACTTTATCATCTGTAGACAACTTTTGTAAGAAGCTCCCCAGTTTCACAGGAGTTTGGATTCCTAAAAGTCTTAATTTACCCACTCACTGTTCTCCTAGACAGCAACACCACCACCAACAGAGTTCAGGACTTTTCAGTTCCTTAGAGCGGCCACAGTGTTAGAACAGAAGACCAAGCCGTACTATTGCCCTGGAAGTAAGCTGGCTAATTAATGAATGCCTTCACAAAGACCTCTGCCTCTCAGGCACATTGATACTATCTCCCTACACTTTCTATAGGTACCTCGCTGGGTCTGTTTTTGTGAGTTTCTTTTGATTTGGCATAGAAATAGCACGAGCACCCTATACTGAGGTTTCTCAGCTGATTAAAAAACAGCTTGTTCTTATTTTGATTAAGGAGAACCATTACAAGTTCTTCCTCAAGCTATTAGTCTGCCAGGGACACACTGTAATTTATAAGTCCTATCAAAACTTCCCCTTTAATGAAATGAATAGAAAATTAATGCACTCAGGCAGAAAGATCTTTTAGTTCATACTTTGCAGGATAGTCTTCTTTGAATTAGTAGGGAACAATTTTCACTTACTGGTTATTTAGGGCAAAACCACTCAGTCCCCTTGATAGCACCTTGATTGTGTTTAGAAATACATACAGTATATTTAATTTCTTTGCATAGATCATGTCCTATAAGACGGGAAAGCAAATGCGCCTGCTTTTAAACTCTAATGGTTACTTTAGATATCACCTTTCTGAGCATTTCCAGAGAAATTCCAAGCATAACACTTCTTATGTGTTAGTAAACGTTGTTCACACAGAGGTCATTTACACTGGAGTCAAGAAATCACAGCCACAAATGCTGGAAGTTATGGGCCCTGATTTGCCTTGAGACAGGGGTGAACTCAGTGTTACTAGCTTTGTCCTTAGCGAACACTCTGCAGGTGGGTTACTGAAACCAGCAACAATGCAATTATATTTTATGTTTTAATCATTACTATGCAGCTGTTGCACTGGTCTGTGCACACGTCTGCTCTTTAGAAGAACAGCACAGGAGAATATGATCTTACATTTCTCATACAATTATTATATTTTTCTTGCTTATTCCAATTCACAATTGTAACCAACCTATACCAATTACTATTTAAGTAGAATGTGAACGACTAAGAGCTCTGAAAGCTATACTGTGATGGAAGATGGGCTTATACTCTCAACAACACGAATCCACCATTCTTAAAATGCTATACACACATATAAGTTTACAAAATAAGTAAATTGGAAAGAGTCTGCTTCCTGAGAAGTTTGGCTATTAACAACTAGCTTAATGACTCCTCTTCTAGAACAAGGGTCATGTTGGTAAGAAGAGAAATGTTGAGTTCTGTTGTAAAATTGATAAGTTATTTGGAAGTTGTTAATACTTATACATGAATTAATGGCTAAAATAACTTACAAATAAAATAGCAATAAGAATAAGAAACTATAACTTATACAAATATTCTAAAAGGGATACAGAAAATCCTAGCAACAGGCACTCACACGATCAAGCATTGAGGCAGTTTTGAATTTCACAGTTGGTACCAACATTGAAAATATCATCACAGAGATGAATAAATTTTTCCACAGAAACACACACACACACATGTGAGTGCCCATGCACACACATGCATGTGCATACCCATACACACACATTCTCTCTCTCTCTCTCTCTCTCTCTCTCTCTCTCTCTCTCTCACACACACACACACACACACACACACACACATATACACACACACATCCCAAAACGTCTTTCTTCTTATATAGGAAAAGAAAATGATCATTTCTCTATTGAAAACAGCCACAGTGAAAAGTGAATTATTTAATGTCCCTTAATATTCTATTGATAAGTCAGGTCACTGAGATGTATAGTTCCTTTATTTTTTTCATGATGGAATCCCATCAACTGAGGGATGCTGTATCTTGGTAGTATGTTTATCTTTCCTGCTCACTGGCTTTGATGGAAAAACAAAAACAAACAAACAAACAAAAAACTGGACGTTCATATTTGACCTACCAGTGAAGAAGAAACTATTATAATTTCCCCTAACTGGGTTTATTATTGAATTTATTTGGTATAGCCCTGATCATCTTGTAAAAAAACATCTTGTAAAATCTTTATTAGAACTGTAACAAAAATTATTTTCAAATGAAAATTTTTGACACCCATAATAGTTTGGGAGGCTAGATTCCCACCGAGCCAGAGCAATCACACCATGATATATAACACTGAACAGAGGTTTCACTTCACACCTCAAACTCTCTCCTTGTATGTATTACATGGGTTCTCATCTCCTAGGTGAGGGTTACCAGTTTGTTATTATTTTTACCAATAACAAAAGCAACATTTTGACAGTTTCATTGTATGAAACACTTCATAAAGTCACTTTCACAATTTGGTTTTAGGACAGATTGAAATTTCAGCTTATGTAATTTTGAATGTTGTCGTGGTAATAAACATTTTTAACATTTCTGTCCCCAAAGCATTTCCCCATGCAGCATCCTCAAGTGTTTCTAAATGATGTCTTGAATTCTTACTCTCCTATGACATTCCATCTGTCTTCATCGTAGATTACTCTTTTATTTCTAACCACTAAATATATTCCTCATCTTATTCAACAAAACAATATTTTGCACAAATGTCTCCCAATTTCTTGTAAGTTATGATTATTAAACAAGACATATTTCTCTGTATTAGTAGGTTGATATTTTAATTTGACTTTTGCTGCAATTTATGGTCTGACACAACTCTTCTAATGTAACAAAATCAGTTTTTTTTCCCTAAAAAAAAGTATTGACTTTTATCAGTACATAAGGTTTGTGAAAATCACTAACAACTGGAAGCCAAACAAATTGAAAACTTCAGCAAATTTTTAAAGCTTTATATATCTATTTATTCCGTGTATGGATGAACACACACACACACACACACATGAAGAGGACAGTATGTGGGTATTAGCTGTCAGGCTGAATCACTTTGGTGCCCCAAACTCAACTTGGCATCATTTTTAAGAGATGCTAAGAAAATAGAGCACCCACATGACTTAAGATGTTGTATTATATTTCTCTTCTTTTACACGAAGGTTGTGCTGAATCATCTGACTAATTCAGTAGAAAAGCTTCAACCTTATCTCCTCTCTACCCCTCCAACTCTATTGCTGTCTACCAATTCAAATGCTCACCTCTTCCAGTACAATTAGGTTCTATTTGATGGACAATGTCAGAAGTGTCTTCAGTGAAACAAAGAAAATACAGGACCTGATGGCAGTTTCTTCTCTTTCACCACTGTCCCTGTTACCAAATCAAACAACCTAAAAGGAACTTCAAATATATGTCAATCACCACTATCTCATAGCAATAAAAACCTGAACAAGTATTGCCTACAGCTTTGCAATGTGTGATTTTATCTTAAACCCATTAACATTACACAACAAAGCAAGACTTCTGTTTTTGAAGTCTCTGTGCCCTTGTCTATTAAATAATGAACATTCAGGGCCTGGCAGGAACAGAGCCCTTCCTGTGCCTCTGATCCTTAGAAAAGGTTTTCCATTTCTCCCAGCCTTTGAAACCTTTGGCGTTTCTCCTGTTTTTACTGCAAATCACATTTTCTCTGAACAACATTATCCACTACTCAGTTTTAAATATGGAGGAAAAAGAAATTAGACACCTTTAGCATTTTTTAATTTCCTGCTCTCAATTTCCCAGTTGTCCATGTGGGGTCACCAGCACAACCTAAGAATGTGGTAACTTTCCATACTTACCACATGAACCACTTCTCTGTAACCTAACTAGTTAACAACACTCCTGAAAATGAGTTATCAGGATTGCAAGCCAAGAGCAGAGATCATGGTATCAGAAATTTAGGATGTGCGAATTTTATCAACTATTTAAAGGCAAGTCAATATAATTTTTTTAATTATCAAGGCTACAAACATGATAACAGTTGAACAGTTGAACTGTAGTTTCAGCAAACATGCTGACACATTACAACAGAAAGTGATAAATTATCCATTTTGTGAAAGTAAAATTAAGAATTAAGAAGTGATTAATGAATTTAAGTTAAATTCCTTAATTATTCAAAGATAAAACCACAAAGTACATACATAATGAAATCCAATATGATGTTCTGATTCATGTGTCCATCATATATTTAAACTGTGTTGAAGATATCAACCTGTTAACATATAATTTTCTTCTTTTAATATTTTTAAAATAAAATTATTTTTCCCTTTTCTTTTCTCCAGTATCTCCCATGAGCCCCCTCACTTTGCTCTCTTTTAAATTCATGGCCTCTGGGATCCTTTAACTAATCATTGAAAAAATATATATAGAGAGAAAGTTTTTACAAGGTATTATATGTGCACATATGTGTGCACATAATCATATTAATCATTGCTGAGATTTTTTACCTTATGTCAAACATTCAGCCTAATTTTAAGAATTATCCATTTACAATGCTTATGATATTAATATTGTTCAATATTCTCTTCTAGAGTATATTAAATAAACTATTACTATATTTTATAAATATTCAAAAGTTATTAAAATGTAATCACAAAATATAATCTTAAACATCTCTCATATGACCCTTCATCACTTTGCTTTATCTCAAATTCATGGACTCTAGCAGCTTCTTCTTCCTCCTCTTTCTCTTCTTCTTCCTCCTCCTCCTCTACTTCCTCTTCTCCCTCTTCACCTTCTTCTTTCTTTAGTCTATATTTCCAAGGCTCCTCATGTTCCTGATACTCTTTAATAATTCAAACTAAAATACTCAATCTTACTAGAATCAAAGAACAAAATTATGAGACACTTCTTAACTTCAGAATTATCATTCATTCTTCAAGCTGATTATCAGAATTTTGTATTAATTATTATCACCGAACAATTTGTCAGTTAAGAACAGTAGCAAAGGACCAACTTATAACCTCCAAAGTATATCCACCCTGATCCAAGTCAACAGAGCTAGGCAAACAAGAGGCTGATTCAAAAGTCCCTACCCAATTTCCTTCCACAGCCAGGTCTTTATGAGCGAGGAGTCATGGAAAAGATCCTAAAAAAATAAACTGTGGAAACATTTCAGTAACTTAATTGGTATTTTGCAAGGCTCTCAAAGCCTGCATTGTTACAGCCCACTCTCATCAAAGGCCATGATTCAGCTTCAGGAATTGTGCTATTCAAAACCCTTAGCCATATATCTCAGGAATTTACTTCCTAAGTGTGCCTTATGCCTTATAAACACTTTGTTTAGTCATTGGGTGGCAGGATATTTTAAGAGAGCAAAGCAAATTGGTCTGACCATTATTTTGAAAAGTTTTTGTTTAACACTTGTCACATGTTAGGTCACAGGAGCACACTGAATTTTTGTTCTGGAAAGTGTAGTGATCTAATGATGAATTTCTCACTTGCTAAAATTCAGGGAACATATAACCTTACGTGTATCAGTGAGACTGCCAGCTCTATTTAAGTTCAGAAAGTATTGAAATGGGAAACGCCGCAGTTCCTACCAGAAATGAGAAATTAATTGGTTTGGAAAGAACATATGTCTCAGTTTTTTTTTTTCCTTTTGTCTCTGAAAAAATGAAGGAGTGGATAGAAGGAATTCTGGGTTACTGAATTTCAGCTGTACGAAACTCTACAGTGCTTTCTTCTTAGGAGTGGACAAGGTAGACAAGCTCTTCAATGCTTTAAGAAGAAGAAGTAAAGTGGAAGTAAGGTCACTAGGTAGTCGCTATACATTCAACTCTGGAACAATATGCATAAGATGCTATGATAGTATATCTGTTTTAATAATGATTGCCGTGGTGTGTCATGATCTAGAAGTGTGGAAGTGGATACCATGGCAGACATGTATTGGTCAGAGGATGACTATGCAGCATTTATTTTCTCCTTCCAACTTTGCATGTTTCTTTGGGGACCAAACTTGGGAAACTAGATTTGTACAGCAAGAACTTTTAATGACTGAGTATCTCCATAGCCCAACTATGGTGTTTTATTTAGAAACTCGTATGTGGTTCAGAATCATAGTTATTATAAATGCCAGTATTTGACTTATTCCTAAGTACCTTCAGTTAAATTTAATTCTAATTAAAATATGCCACCGACCTATGATCATTATATGACCTTGTTTGGTCCTAGGTGACAATGAGTTAAGCATAATACTGAGTAGTAATTTATTCTGCCACATGCATGTTTTAAAACTGCTGTATTGAAAGGAATGTGTTGCAATAATATATTACATAGTGACGTACATTAAAAATTCCAGCATGATACATAAGGTTAATTGCTACAGAGGGACAGGTGACCTAGCAAAATGACTATGAAGTTGTCATAGACAGATGCAAAATCCAGGAAAAAAAATCAAATAATAATAGCTTAACTAATCTGAAGATTTAAATAGACTGCATTAAAAATATATAAAATGCTTTCTTCCATATAAGAGAATGAAAAAATAAAAATACATCAATTTTTCTAGTTACCATGTTATGTTGAAGGTAAGCATATTAAACAGTATAATACAATATGTGAATGATCTGTGATATACTAAACCACCCTCATATGTTACAACCTAAGCTATCTAAAAATACTGCAATCTTATTGTGAGTTTACAAGCTAGAACTTTGAATGTATCTGACAACTTAATAAATGTCTTGTGTTTTTAAAAAAGCTTTCAGGATTTTATTCCAATGTATCTGAGAATTTCTTTAAAAAGAAAAAAAAACAAAAAAGATCAGAGAGTAATCACTTTAACTTCTAATGAAGTAATTGTCGTATACAAAGAGAAGTGATCATCTATTTAAACATACCAGAAAAAAAAAAAACAAATAAATAACTCACAATGCACATCAGGCAAGTAAGATAGAGAAGTGACAGCTGAAAACTCTGGAATGTCTTAGGGAGTCCATTCTTTTGAGAGACGAACAGCCCAGCTTAACCACTCATTCTTCCCAATTCTCCCTCCCTTCAGTTTTGCTCGACAAGATTGACTATTAACATTTAAAATCATTCTCTGTAGGGCTGTCAATGGTATAGTTTCTTCTTTTTACTTTAGTGACTGTGCCCCTGTATTTTCTTCCTCATGCACTTATAAACACTAAACAGATCCCATAGATCCAGCTGCTCCTATTTTAGCTTTTGCCTTTGAAACTCAAATCCTCTTTTGATCTCAGCCATCATGTTGATGCAGAGGACACCAAGGCACTATCTATAGCCCATTGCCTCTTTCCCAATGCAGTTGTATAATTCTGATATGCTGACATCATTTCCAACTTGAGACCATTAAAATTCAGACGCAGCATCTTCCCTGAGTCTGCATCATCCATATGTGCTCCTCAGTTTTGTCACTGGTATAATTCTCCATCTTCATATTCAGAATGCTATCATCAGCTCTAACTGATACAGGGAACCCCGCTTACCTGGATCAATGAGAACTCATCAATTTACTCAAAAGCTGAGGCTTAATGTGTCTTCTAGGATATCTCTGCACTCACCCTTCTTTCTCATGCCTGGTGCTGTCATATAAAGACTTTAAAATGTTTGTTGCAGTCTGTTGTAGCTTGGGACCATTTTTTCAGATGGCCTGTAAATTTTTCAGTATGTATGATTTTCTCTAGGCAATATAATGTAGTTTGAGGCCCTGGTTACACCACACTCCCTTAAAATAGATGCAGGTTTGCTCCAACATTCAGTAGGTTAAATAGTCTTAGAACTAATTATTTAATGTGTGTTTTCTAGTCCCTCCCCATGTCATAGGTTTATGAAGCATTGTGAACAAATAATTCTCAAAATAAGGATGATGCTTTATAGATGACTGATATTGTCACTGTTGCTATTTCTATTTCCTTCTTTAAATGCTAACAGATTCCTATAGGAACTAGGTTATTAGTTCCTATATGTACTAGGTTACAATTAAGCCTCACTCTCAATGAATCCCCTAGTTTCTGTATAGTTTGATCCCCTGCAAATGTCCAGTAAGATATAATACTTTCTGTTCCAGACAGAAGGAAGGGAGGAAGAAAAGCAGGAAAGGAGGGAAGATGGGACAGTGGAAAGAAGGAACGAAGAGAGGGAAGATGGGAGGGCCAGGCAGGTACAACAAAACAACATTTGAAGAAATTCCCCCTTTCTTTTGGTGACTCGTGATTTTCCTCTCTTCCCCAGATCTGTCTTCTTTCTCCCCACTTTAAAGTAATACTTATTTTAATGACTTACATTTGTTCCCAAACGAGAGAGAACAATTCCACATTTTATGTCTCTAGATGTTTCCAGGAAAAAAAAAATGATAAAAGGTCACCTCAAATAAACTTTGAAAGTATTGTATGTTATGCCACTTGGAGATTAACATTGAACATTACTGTTTAGTGGGCCATGAGATCCTGAGATGTCCTAAGGACTTTTAAACATGGTATCCAAAATTTCCTTTTAGAAGCCAATTGAGGGCTAAAAAAAGAAAATTCCAGAGTTGGAAACACAACTGAAGAGCTTTAAAAAATAATGTAAACTGTTAATAGAAACAATTTTCTACATAATTCTACATGTCAAAACTACATTCAAGTAAATCTCAAAGAAGTGATGGCACACAGTTCTTGTTTCTCTGTAAGATATGAAGCTCAGAATATGCTATGAATGAAATAACAAAGGATTAAAAATATTTACAGGACATGGATCTGGCTAAGTGTTAGATCATTCGTCTCACATGCACAAGATAATGAATTAGATCCTCAGTAGAGAAAAGGAACATATTTAGTTAAGCTTCCTGTTGACGAATGCAGCTGTATCAATGAAAAGTCTAAATGACCAGTGAAAAGATGTTTTAATAGGGTTTAAAAAGCAAGTATATGAATGTTTTTACACTGTCTACTCTTATTTTTCAATGAAGGTATTAACGCTATTCTAGCCCACTAAGCAAAGGAGTAAAACCCAGGGCTGACGGAAGTTTACTGTAAGTTTCCTCATTCGTGGACTAATTCTGTCCCATCAGTCGATAATTCTCTTCTCTTTCTGCACATCCTTTTCAGTCTGCAGCTCCTAAATTTCAGGTTTTCTTTTATAGCTAGCTTGTAACCAAAGCCCTGTCATAGTCTTAATATACATGCTCTGAACTAAAACAAAGCAAGAGAAGAACGTGCTGGCACAAAACAAATAAGGCGACTTAATAAAAAAAAAAAAAAATCTCAAGACTGACACCCAGTCAATTTGGGTGTCAGATAAAGTAAATAATGGAACTGCTGCTGCCTAGGATATTATTTAAAATGTAAGCACCCTGCTATCAATTCAATTAAAAAGTAGTTATGACCGCATAGACTGGAGGTAATTACTATATAATTAGTGAGTTGAAAAAGGCACTTTTCTGGAAATATTTGCTTTATGTTTGTCCATTAAATGTAATTCCCATTAGACTCTCATATTCTATGCTAGACTAGCAGGTCGTTTAAATCAAAATGACTATTGTACAACAACCAAACATGAATAATAGGAATAGTAGAAAATACAATTAAATGTTAACCAGTGGCACTTGTGTCTAACCTGTCAGCTGATTTTTAAGTAGTTACGTCACTATAAATGAAGAGCAAGCTTGCCTTTATTTTTATAGATTATGATAGTTTGAGGGACATTTTGTATCTAACCTGTGAAATACTTGACTTTTCGAAGACAAGAAAAAGTTTAAACTTCTATCTATATAATTTATATCTATATTTATTAAAGATAGAAAATGAAATGATCCTAAAATACAGAAGTATTAGGCTTAAAATCTCAATGCCACAAAAAAAAAAAAATCCCTTTGCTAAGGATAGGAGTCTTTTATGTTGGTTTCCCAAATCCTCCTTAATACATTTCACTTCATAAAATTTTATTAGACATGTATTTATTAAAAGTGAGAACTCCTTACTGCTATTTTATTAATTCTTTACTGTAAATTGTTTACCATTTTCAAGCAAATACTTATCTTTCAGAAACCAGGAGTCCATTAAACTAGACCACTAGAGGGCAAGCATAACTGAGCTCAGTCACATCACATGCGTGAGTATAGCTCTGAAAACCACTAGTTCTGTGTAATACTCTGTCCTTCCTTCATTTTGTTTGTTTGTTCCTTCCTTCCTTTCTTCTTTTATGTAAAACTCCTGCATCACTGGGCACTGTGTGCCTGCCCACACTGTTAATATCAGATTAAAGTCAAATAAGCCTCCTATGAGCTTTGGTTCTCTTCACTGTATAGTCTGTTTTATATACACAAACATTTGAAAACATTTAATATACTTTGAAGACTTTCTTCCATAATGATTCACCTTTAGCTTGATATTGTAAGTAGGATGTGCTCTAGTGTAACCACACATCCACTGTTGCCACACAAGTTGGAGATGTGCAGTAGACTTTCTCATACTCAGCCGCATCAAGCTCCTTTGGTCATAAAGATTGCTAACTACAAAGCAATAGATGGAACCTTTGATAAAACAGTATGAGATGCTCAGTAGCACTGTCTAAATTTGCCTCAATGTTCTCCCAACTCAGTTTCTACCTTCTTTTCCTGTGTGGGACAGTGTGTTTACACAGAGGTGTATGAGGTTGAGTTGTCAGAGGCAATCAAGTCCTTTTCAGGTCCCCATTAGCGATGCCCTGAGAAAGGGGTGAAGTGATTTCATAATTTCTGATCAATAGAAAAGGACACTGATACCCTGGGGATATTGATTCAGAGAGACAGAAAGAATAGCGGAGAGGCACTTTCAGTGATAGAGGAGTTAATGATTTTGTGATTTATCCAAGAGAAATGCCCTACAACCTTTGATAATTGCAAGGCAGAGAGAGGCACTGTTGGCCTTGTCAAATTAGCGGGAGCCAAACCCAAGCACCATAAAGAGAAGGTTGTCAGTCCCTGTGCATCTTAAATTGTGTGTGTGTGTAGGGGGGGAGGGGTACTTGTTGTGTAAAACAATGTTTTAATCCATGTTAATCATAGGATCAAAAGTATGTTTTTACCTTAATGCTTTATATGACAGACTGTCTCTGTTGAATTTTTAAGGGAAATTAAAGTTCTCTCCCTCTCTCTTTTAAATTGTGGGAATTAGGGGTGCAGCACTATTGTTCTAAGTATTAAATATTAAATATTAATAATTATAAAATAAATAACAAATATTAAATATAAAGAATATTAAATATTCAAAATAGTTAAAAACCCATGGGGGGAATTTCTAAAGATGTAAAAATTCACAAGGCTTCACCACCATAGCACAATCTTTGTCTATGTAACTGAGGGCTTCTTCTCTCAATATTTAAATGAATCTTTTCATGCAGGAGAAACAGGCAGAGCTTCTTTTCTCCTGCACAGCAGGACTGAATTAGCTCCTGGATTTATAAACACACTAAGGAGAAGTCCCTACTAGGTGCACCGAGAGCCCTTCTTGAAATAGTTCCTTTTGTGTGATGGAGAAAAATGAAGAAATTCAGAACCATGCTATGGGAAAAATAAACAAGAAAAGAAATTTGTATCTGTGTCTGCACAGCAATGATGTGGACACTTGCTTGTGAGTGCTGAGGAAGAGCACAGTGGGCATGATTTTCATTTTAGGAGATGCCAAGAAGGTTGGTTATAAAATTACTGCTGTGTTGGCAGGAAATGAAGGAAAACTAAAGAAGTCTTATTAGATGAGGGAGGAAGCCCCACATGAGTACTGGGTACCAACAACTGGCTTGACACATCTGGCAAGAGAAAGGAATCTGGAGAAGATGCCATTGGCCAGAATAGGAGGGTGTCAAATTATGGCCTCTATGGATCTGTGACATCCCTTGGTTACTGTCAGTAGACTGACTGCTGAAAAGTCCCAAGCTGGAACCTGAGAAACACGGAGGTGAAAAATATGAAAGAACAGTTTTCCATTTCATACACGAGAATACACACACATACACGTGCACACTCACACTTGTTAAATGTTTAAGGAGAAGGCTGATGTCAGGCAAGTATTCTTATTGATAGGTACTGAGTGGGTTATTTTCAGTCAAATAACAAGGAGTTCTCCTGCATAGTTGATGATTGTTTAATTCCCTTATGGCAGAACAATGCAAAAGTATAGTTCATAGTCCTGGGAATAGTTCATATGCAAATAGAGCTGAGGACTTCAAATTTAACTCTTATAGACCTGTGCCAACAAAGCCCCTCCTCCAGCAGTGTGCTTAACTGATTTCTTTTTTTGGTATTAATATCTCAGTGTTTACCATCCCATCCTTACGTATCAATAAGAATTGAAGATGTTTTACCTGAATTTATATTTGTTTTCATAAGGACTGTGATGAGTTAAATTTTCAATTATTTTTTCTAAGGTTATGGAAACATGATATTTGCCACTACCAAATAAATTAACTTTTTTTTGGTATTTAAAAAGTAAAAGTTAATACTTTAATTTTTAAATTAATTTAAAAAATTCCTCACAGGTATTGATCTAATAATATAGCCAATACTTTAAGAATATAATAATCTATTATAAATTAATAATCTTATTGATACATTATGTGTTGAATATGATTTATCCCTTGGCAGAAGCAAAGGTGTCAATCTGGGAACAAAAGAAAGCAGAACAAAAACCAAACCCACACTCACAATGCTAAGCAGTTATTTTTCTAACAGAGGTTAGCATGGTAACCTCCACAAGTGGTTTGACAAATCTAGTTTTTGTCACGGTGTTAAATATGTAAATTGTCCTGAGTGACCAAGGCTAAAAGCAAGCTGACAGTTGAGTGTGACTGCCATTAACTGTGGATCACATCCCTGCATGTAATGCAATTATATGGCAGGGGACAACGCATACGGGCTGCTCTGGTGGGAGAGGGGAGAAAATATTGAATTTTTCTTAATCTATTTACGGCTCGCAATTGGGGCATTAGCTTGATGGAGGTTCAGCATGCCAGGCACATTCTTGCTTGTTGTGCTAAGTGGTGCCTCCATTCATAATGTGCAAAGAAGGCAATGGTTAGGGAAACAAATACATTATAATCCTGCTGAGTCAGAGGGCAATTTTCCCTTTCTTGTCTATCACACCAGCCAACAATGTAGACAAAAGTCTTTAGACTCAAGCAGCTCTTTTAGCATGACTAAGCACGAACTTTACTTCTCTTTTTCCCTCATGAGTAGAAAAATGTGGAAAATCTCATGGTAAACTCTGAATTTCCTCTCAAGTTCAAGCTTTACATATTAACAAGACAGGTGAAGAGAACGTATAAAAATAAGCATTCTTCAATGTTTTGTTTATATTTACAAATGATAAATGACAGATAGATAGAGATAGATAATGATAGAAAGAATGAAGTTTAAGAAAGAAATAGATGAACAAGTTTGAGTGCTAAGCAACTACTTCAGTGTAGCTTCGCTTTTAAATACTCTGGGACTTGGAAAATTCAAACTTAAGTATATTTTTTCTTGGATGCAATGGATGGGTTAAGCATCATGATAAGTCTCTTAATATGTATCTAACTTGTTTCGACAGTTAATTTGTTTTGTCAGTACACAGATTTTAATTTTAGAACTGATAAACTGCTTTCTGACAATTTGAACTTTAAAGCATATCACTTCCATACTGTGGGGCTCTATAAATATGCGCTCACCTATGCTTTGGGCAGATTGTACACTTCCAAGTCAGTGTCAAATCTGTTAACTTGGGCATAAATGCACCCCTGTTTCTGAACACAGCTTTCTGATGATCACACTTTGTCCTTTATAGAAATACATTTCTAATTTCCCAAGTCCTCTTTCCCAGGATGGTTAGTATAAGACCAAAGGTCAAGAGTTTATCAATTGGATAGAATAGCTGAAAAGCAAGCCTGTAATAAAGAACTTTGATATGTTAACGAATGTCTCAAGTATAAAATGTACATTTCTTGTTTAAATATTTATATTTATTTGTATTTGTATATCTAAATTTAGGTAAGGCTGAAGTAAAATCATGCTTCTCATTAGGGACAGTCAGCCAACAAATCAAAGCTTTTAAAACATGTTGGACTTCAGTCATAGTATCTGACCAACTTACGAACTTTATAGTTCTGGAAAATCTCAGAATGTTCTACCAGGTAATTCTTCTGAATCTTCTGGAAGACAAGTGTGTAACCTTCCTTGGCAATATCCACAAGTTACGATATATTTCAGTTACTGTTTCTGTCCCTTAAGGCAGCCATTGTGATCATGATTAAACAGTGCTCTGTTCAGTGTTTCACTGTTTGTGTATCAGACCCTAAAATACAAAATCAGTACACTACACACAGCAAGTACTCCTATCTAATGTTTATAGACAGAGAGGTTTTTATAATGCAAAAATATTAGATCAAGTGCTTTATATGTGTAATATAGTTATGCCCAATTCAGAAAGAGTTTCAAGAATTTCTTCTTGTATAATTTCTGCCTTTCCTAATATATAGGTCATGACATCTAATTAAGCCACAGGAGTCATGGAAAAAGCTGTTTGCGCATGTTTACAAGAAATCATTACAAATCTTTCTGTGAGGTGTAGTTACGCATCACCTTAAACCTGGTAGGTAATATTAGTGGAAATGATTCTGAATAACCATGGCATGTAGTTAGAATCCTAGTGACAGGATCCTTAAAATCACATATTTGTGAATAGCACATCAGGTTTTCTTCAGTAATCCTAATTTTTTTAACCTAAATACAATGGATCACTTAAAGCATATAAAATTTTCTACAACATAAAGAAGAGGCTGTTAAACATGGATAATGCAGCTAAATAGCTATAATGATGGATAGCTAACATTCAAAGTGTTCTGGCTACATGTCTGAGAAAGAACATCTACCTCATCTATCAGGAGTTTTAATACAGAGGGTGCATCTTAAAACAAACACACAAAAGTCACTTCTAGGAATTCTTACTTGTAAAGATCAGTTTTCTATTCTCAAAGTGATTGGTCTCCTCAGCCAAGAGGAAAGTTCCAAGAATCAAGATAGAGATGGACCAAGATGACTCGAAAATATGATAAATATTAGCCAAATACTTTTCTAACTGACTCGTAGCATGTGTGTATACCTGCATTGACAATATAGGTATAAAGATATACTTGATTAAATAGTTTAATAAAATTTGGAAATTGTCTCTACATACTTGAATACCCCACAATGTGCTACTTTCTCTCAATATAATGCTAATAAAGTTTACCCATATTTTCAGAGTGGATTTTTACAATAGGTTGGTTGTATTCAATTACTGCATTCAAAAAAGGTAAATTATAGACCATAATGGTGGTGCACATTTTTAATCTCAGCACTTGGGAGGTAGAGATAGGCAGATCTCTGACTTTAAGGCCAGCCTTTTCTACAGAGTGAGTTCTAAGACAGCCAGGGCTATACAGGAAAATCAGAACAAATACAGCATTTACATAAAAAGTCTTCAATTGACATAATGTATGCCTTACAGAAGTGTTTTAAATATACACTCTGATTAGAGATTTAAATGTAAAAAGAAGGATAAAAATATTCACTTTGACAAATCATTCTTTGATTTCAGCCTTCCTTGGCTCCCAGTGATTCAGATAAAGGATACACATATGCATGACTATCAGTCTAAGTGATGACATTGGATTAGCACCTAGTGAGAGCTCATGGATGAACTTGAATGTGCATATCTTTCATGGTCAGCTGCCCTCTGCAGGGTGCACATAGGAGCCTTCTAAATGGACAGAGCGATGGTTCTGCACAATCTTTCACTGCTTCAAAAGCTTCCTTAGCACTGCCCCCAACTCTCCTGCTCCTGCCACTGTGCTCATTAGCCTGGATAATCATTGTCACATCAATGTCTGCATCTGGTGTTTACCTTGGAGAGTCAAGCAACAGAAGGCTACATTTCAACCAGGCAGTATTTTAAGATCTCTTCTTAGAATGACACTTCCTGTGATCTACAGGACTGACAGTGGGTGCTACAGAGGAAGAAGAGGAGGAAGAAAAGTAACACCTTCCAAGTGGGGGATTAGGGTAGCATCACAGCATGAGAAGGCTCAGGCAGGTTCATGGCTCAGACACTCACTGGAGGGATAACATCAACATCTATTTTACCTGCAACACAGGCTAACTACAAAGGTTAAACGATATAGCATACTAATCTTGCTTTATAAATTATGTACCCAAGAACAAACTACTACTACTAACAGCTATCATGAAAATATTTAACCTGATTCACGTTCAGGACCCCATTATTCCTTAAATAAATTCAGAGAGCTCCTATTTCCTCTAAATTCGATTCTTATATTTCTTTGAAACCACCATCTTCAGTTTTTGTTCCTTTGTGCTTAAACCCGAGAATGAGAGATAATTCCCAGTACCTAAAGTTGAAATCGCACTTATCATGTACATATGATATATAATATACATAATATTATATATTCATTGTAAATATTCAATTATATATATCAATTATATATACTTATATATATCAATTATAATCATATAAATATGCTAAGTATATAATAAATGTATATCATATATAGATAGATATGTCTTACTAGGTGAGACCTGGTGCCAAATACACACAAGTGAAAGGAAAAGCGGTTGTTCCAGTTTTTATCAGAAACACATATAATTCCTAAGTTTGAACCAACACTGACATGAAATTAAAGAAAGGACAATCAGATCAAGTGCTCTTAAAAGTATCAAGATAAAAGCGACAGTTCAGAGAATTACACTAGCAAACTAATACTGTTTCCAGCTTTACATTTTAAAGTATTTTTTTATCATACAAAGTTAGAGTTGGGGCACAGTATTAAGACAAAAAGTCTACCAATAAGAAGAGACATCTGGTTATTTTGGCATGATCCCATTTCTGCTAGGGAGTGCAAATGTAGTCTTTATGAGAATGTGCCATCCCATCCATCACAAACCACATTTCAGCACTGTTTCCAAACATACTGTAAATTATGTTAAGTAACTCATTGAGTCTATGATTTAGGGTTTTTTTTTTCTTTAAGTAGGAAGATAATGTTTGCTCCAAAAAGAATAAACCAGTAGACAAATCACATTTATAAACTCTGCAAGCGGTGTGCGTGACTTTAAAACATCTGGGAGATATTAGAGACTGCATTAACTCTAATCAGGAATCACTTTATGGCAGAAGGTTCTTTTTTCCCTTCCTCAATGAGGAGTAAAGCCTGAGATAGTGAATGTGTTACTCAACATAACCCTGCAGTCCTTGTCCAGGAACTGATAAAGCACCAGAGAGGCTTGGCCCAGCCAGATTTCTGAACTAAAGCAAGCATCCTTGTTTATATTTGGCCAGAATGTCACTGGTGAGGGTGTCTGAGAAATTAGGCTGATTCTCTCACTCAGGATAAATCAGAGGCTGAATTCTACCCAATATTTACATTTACCAAGATTATCCCCCTTTCTTCTTGCCACACTCCATTTATCTTCAAATAAAGAAACTGAAATGGGGTCAGTAAAGATAAAACTCTACGTGCCACGATGAGACAGGAAGTTCAAGACCTAGTAACAATGCTATTAAACCAGCCAAACAACATTAAAATTTATATCACATGTAGATCCTTTCAAGGCAAACTGCCTGATCTAATTTTAAATTGTACAAATGTGAAAGAAGACCAAATTATTTGACTCTACGTTAAGTAGCTTTCCTTAGAAAAGACCTAGTCCTCATTTGCAATTCACTAGAGAAATGTTTTTCAGCTATTTCATCTTCAATAACTATATTTTTTATTTGATTTTATAAAATTAATCAAATCAAGTTGACTTTGTATAATCAAATGAAATCTTAATAATCAATATTTGCTAAAAATGGTCAGAGTCTGTGCTTCATCACTAAGTTTGTATACTATTTTATAAAGAGATATAAATGAAGCCCTAATGAGAAGTGTACTTACTTGGGTGTCATGGTACTAGAGGAGTACAGGCACTTTTGAAAGGGGAGGAAGAGATTGAGAGAGAGAAAGAGAAAGAGAGAGAACGCTTGGGGGGGGGTTGGGCAGGGAGAACAGTTCCATCTTTGAAACCAAACTTTCAAACAACACCATTTAAAAAAATATCCCTTCATGGTTACATCAACCCATGGGAGAATTGCTTTCGGTCATAAAGAGAAAAATCAAGAAAGCTAAAGGAGGGTTTATGACAGTTGTTAGGTGGATCCAGCTGAACTGTAATAGCTAACAGAAAAAAAAAAAAACAACCCAGTAATTAATACGAAGCACTTCAGAAATGGGAATGGGTATTCGGGTGTGAGAGCAAGGCTGGCAACTCTCAGAGGAGTAAGAATCCATTTGTAGAGAGAAAACAGAGACCTGCCTTCAGGCCATGTACCACCCTCATCATTTCAGTGTGATTAAATGGTTTTCTTCCTTTATAGACCATAAAATAGACTAGCTTATCTCATTATCAAGCTATCCTCATTGCTGCTGCCCAGTGTCCCAAAATATTGCTTCCCTTCCTCAGAAACTATAGGAGAAAAGAAAATGCTGCCAAGACACACCTATAGTGTTCCCATCCACCCAGGCCCTACCATTAAGAAATTAAAACAAAGGCAAAATAACGTTTCATTTTTCAAACATTGATTTGTATAGCGTGTTGACAGGAATACCTTGCACTAAAGTAAAACCAGCCCACTTGTCTAACCACTTTCCAGCCAATACTTTTCTATATCAATACTAGAGATGGAATTAATTGGAGAGTGTCCATTAATTCTGTTTTAATTATCTTGAGTGCATAAGGGAACAGAAAGCAGAGACTTCATGGATTTCCCATTTCTTCCCATGTCTGCCCTACTTACCTTCAAACCTAGATTGCACACAGAGCTAAAAGTATTTTAGTCTTGCATAACTGCATCTTTCATAGAAATTGTTTATAAGAAGGTCACAGCACATGCTGATTTAATAATGAAGGAGCTCCACTCCCAGAAGAACAATTAACCTAGACATTGCCAGTGCCGGAAACCCTGGGAATTATTTAAAACCATCCTAGGAGCAACGCTGCCTTGGATTTCTAGTGCTTCCTGTGTCCACAGGAATCTCTATTCATTCTCCAAAATCTTTGAGACAAATAAATGATAGAAACCTAAAAGAGTGGAACTGTTCTGAAAGTAACAGATTTCAGTAAGTCTGTACTTGACAGATACTTTTAAATCATTTTATGAACCACATGGCTTCCTCATAGAGAATGTGATATATAATTACAGGTACAGCTTTGTTGTATCATTGTTCCAAATTAATACAATTAACTTAGAAACTTAGGAGTCACTGACTCGCTCTATTTATTGACATTATATTGCTTAGTGTGACTCTAAAATTTAAAAACTGTAAAAAAAAAAAAAAAAAAAAGTGCTCCTAGTAGAAATTTGAATGTTTTCATCCAAAGTGCTATACTTTGTTTTAATTTTTTAATAAAAGATTAAAAATTAAGAATCAAACACAGATTTGTGGAGTTACCAGAAACTTTTTTCTGAACAACTTTGTCTATTTTATTAATTTTTAATCTCTGTACGTCTATCTCCTACATAGCCATGTAAATTTTGTCCTTACAATACAAATGCAAATGCCAATGAAGACATCTGTTGGTAACACATTTCCACAGACCACATGGCTTAAACAGTAATGGCTCTGGAAAATGGAGGTTTGAGATCCAGGTGCAGTGAAGCTGGTTCTTGGTGAAGGCCTACTTCCTGGGTGGGTCCTACTTCCTGGGTGGGTCCTACATGCCCATCAATGGCAAATGTATTCTCTTGTCTCTTCTGAGTTGTTTTTGCTACTTAGTCCCGGCTGCCCTAGAACTTATGATTCCCTGCCTCAGCTTTCTCTGCATTGAATTCCCGGGCAAGCATCACCAGCCCTGGCTCTCAATCTTTTTAGAAGCACACAAATAAATTAAGAGTTCTATTTAATTTTGTCATTCAATTGAGTCTTAGCTTGATGAATAAGAAAACTACAAGTTATGAATTGTATAATTTAACCTAATGACCATCAAACTGAATGTGAGGCACAAATATACATCTCCCCTTAAGGAAAAAATTACCAAGTTTCTTCCAATAATTTATCCCTGGATCATAATCAAATTTCCAAGAAAATCTACAGATTATTAAACAACTAAATGTGAAAAATAACCATGATTTGTATATTATGTGCAAGTATGACATTTATATTTGGATCTAATACATTAAAATATATATGCAAAACATTATTAAAAAGACACACTCAATGGGCCATATATTGGCATGTTAAAAATGACCAGGAGCTGTAATCATTGTAATATGAATTGTTAATATTTCTTTCATTAGTAATAGAGCAAGCTTGATAAAATCTGAATAAAAGGTCGTGAGAAGAAAGGTTTGTGATATTGTACGTGAGTGAAGAGGCAATCAGGATGGAAATGGGCCAGAGGCTCATTAAATATCATCATTTAATCTTTCTGAAGAAGCTAACATGAAAATAATCCACCAGGAATATTGTGATTTATTTATGATCTATAGAGAAAATATTCTGTATTTTCAATTAGTATTTAAAGGCTCAGTACTGAGAGGCAACTTCCAAAATCCAGTGGGTTGTATTAGCATCTTTAACCTCTATAAGTCAGAGCTATTATAACCCCTGCCGAATTATTGAAATCATTACTGTATCTTTTTTTAGTTATCAGTCAATGCATTTTCTTTTTAAAATGTGTTACTTTTTGTTATTTTCATTCCCAACAGCAGTCTCCTCTCCTTCCTGTCCTTCCAGTCCCTCCTAGTCATTTCCCTTTGCCTCCCCTGACCCCACTCCTCCAATTCTCTTCTGAAAAGGGCAGGCCTCCCTTAGATATCCAACAAACATGGCGTATCAAGTTCCTGTAAATATAGGCATGTCTCTTCATGTTAAGGCTGGACAAGGGGACCCAGTATGAGGAAAACAGTCCCAAAAGCTGACAAAGGAGTCAGAGACAGCCCCTGCTCCCACTGTTAGGAGTCCCACAAGAAAATCAAGCTATACAATTCTTACATAGGTAAAGAGTGACTAGATCCATCCCACATAGGCTCCCTGGTTGTGAGTTCAGTAAGACGAACAAAATTTTGAGACCAGTATATCTTTAACAAGTGCTGTATACATTTTAATACCCCCTTCCTTTCAATATTATATCTCTATCAGCTACTTGCAAAGAGAAAAGGAATATTCTGAGATATATGTGGTCATAACTGTTATGTTCCAAAGACTTCAACATCTTCCTGGTTCCTGGCTTTGAACAATCCTGGGCACCAGAGTGAAGCATAAAATAGGAAAGGCTCTCACTTGTAGGCATGTGTGGTATAATCCCAATGGAAGTACTAGGGTCTGTTTACTAGAGTTGCTAGGTATTCTGCCCAAGAGACTGAGAGAAAGAGCCACCACTCAGTGTAGCAGTGGGGGATCAACAGAAGGCAGAGGGTCAGGTAAATGCAAGTGCAAGCCCCAGCCTCATTTCCCAGGAAGGCCAGAATGTAAAGTGTCACGATGAGTTCTTCCTACCCGCAGGATCGCTACCAGGCAAAACGGCTCCTGACTTAGCCGAAGAGATTCTTCATAGGAGGGAATGGGCAACAGTGAGCCTTTAGCAGCCAGCCTCACAACAGCTGGGGGACGAGTTCACAGGGCCAGTTAAGGAGATCAGAACAAGAAAGAAACAAAGACAAGACCTGGCACCCTCCTGTTCATCCCTGTGTGTAGATGTATGGCAGAAGGAAAGAACAGAGAGCATATTTGCAAGAGGATTGAGGTATGAGATGGCTCCTCCCTAGGGGGAAACCTCATGAAAACACATACATTTGTATTAGGGGGCAGGAGAGCTAAAATAGCAAAGAAAAGCGTAAATTCAACAAGTTCAGTTACAGTGACAGTGCTACTGTTGTATTTTAAATAGGAAGAATAAAATAATAATATACATTTTACAGTTACAGTGAAAATGAGAGGTTATAAAAATCACAGTTGAACTTAATCATTAGAGTTCTAACTTCAAAATATATAATAAATCAAGTTGTAATAGACCTCAAATGTATCAATCATCTAAAAAAAGTTTTTAAACACTTAATGTCTATCAAAGGTATTATTTAACAGCAAAAAAGGTGAGCAGACACGCATGTTAACCTACTAGGAGCCAACTGAATAAGAAGTTGGAAATATATTAACATAGAGCTTTGATTTTCAAATTTTAAAACTTATTACAGTTTCCTTTAAGTAATTATTAGTATATAAGCTTAGCTTATTCACAAAGCCAAATACCAAATGTAGCGCTTCACCTCTGGAATATAGTAATACTTTGCACTTAATGGCGATCCACCCCATGTCTGAAATGCTGAATTAAAACGGCATTTAGGCAACTCTATTTACTCACCAAGAACGTTTTAATTCAAGTAGCAATATCTAAGTGGAAAGCAAAGCTAAAGGATCTGAGAGAATAAGTTTAAAAGTTACAGCATCAGACATGATCATTCCAGCCCTGAGTTTGGCTGTTTCACGTTGACAAATTGTTGTTTTACGGATGAGCCTGGTAGTTTCTTCTTTGGTAATGTGTCTGGATTGGGAAGGCTAAACATGTACCAATCATGCCTTAAACATTTGAAGGAACAGAGACCATCGTTATTGCTGCTGTTTGAGGGAAGGGGGCATGCACTTGAGAAGCAGACGCTGCAGGCTGTAAGGCACCTGGCAAATGTCCACTTGCATGTTTTCTTTGGCCTGCCTCACACAAGAAATTTCAAAGAAAAACAGAGCTGGCTTTTTTGGAATAATTAGAAACTGCCACTCTCTTGGACCTATACCCCTCTAAGGCAGACTTAGAAAGTTTGCTTTTAAACAGTCCTTATGTTTTCTGATTTGCCACAACCCCCCAGTGGTTTCAATCAGCTTACACCCAGCCCACTTGCTCACATTGGTCCCAGTAGGAACTGGAGCTTGTGACTGCTGGATCTGCCAAGGGAGTCTAAGACTCAAAGGCATGAAATATAAACCTAGGGTTGGAGCCGTGGGAGATGCAGTGCAGGCTGCTAGGAGACAGCTGGAGCTGGTGACAAGGGGCATGAGATGTAGTCCTGGGTCCACATTAACACCTGTGTGAACCCTGGGCTGCAAGGGGGTCTGTTTCCTCATCTGTGAAATATAGGTTCTGGGTAGGTCAAGTTTCGGAGCACAAGGCAAGCCAGTTTCCCATCTGGGTTTCAGTTTCTCGTGTGTTCTTAAAAAAAAAAAAAAAAAGAGAGAGAGATGCCAAATTAGTGGGTCCCTGAAGCCTGGCTGATTCAGAAAGCCTTGCCTTTGCACAGCCCTGTCAAAAAACATGAAATATTGCACACAAAGCTGATGGGATACACTTGGAAGCTAAAATGCCCAAAGGAAGTTAATATACAAAGGGGCAGCAATGCTGAGAAGGGCCTCCCTCGCGCTGCTGGCTTTACGCATTTGTACTAACTGACAAAAGAGACCTAATTGTTTTCCCACACTTATTTTCTCCTTCTTCCTCAGATACCTGTGTATGCTCAAGGAGCTAACACAGATTCAGTCACTTTGCATTCTTGAGCCAGTGTTCAACGTGAGCCTGTTTTTAAAGAACTTCTTTACGGAGCTTAGAACTGTGAGCACTGTATTATACTCACGCGCTCAATCATTACTATTTTTTTTTTGCGCTCTCTTTATCTATTTAATCAAAGTGGTCTTTTTAAATTTTCACAGTATAAAACTACATGAAAGATGTGTAGTTCAAAATGAGTCACTAAAAATTTTAACCATGATACATTTCTTTTTAAAAATAATCTATATCCAACTTTTATATTGAAGGTGCTGACACTATTTCTAAGTCATAGACATAGACACCCTTAGAATCTCATGCTTTAATGAGAGGGCAAGCATTGAAATGAATCATTAGGCATTTGTTTTTTATGGGAGGATATCCTGCAATAAATATGTATCAAGATGGAATGGCAAAGATGCTCTCAGGTGGTGCCATCTACGGGGCTCCACCATAGTACACACCCTTTATGGTGATTCAAAAGTCATAATGAAATATTTACATGTCAAGCTATAACAGTAATAAATTCTGATTCCTAAGATACTTATTTTAACATCTTGCCTTTTGGTCTAAAAGCATCACTATTTGGCTCATCAGTTAATTAAGGTATGCTCTTAGAGTAAAAATTAATTAAGAGAAGTAAATCAACATCCAGAAAATTACTGCCAAGGGTTTCTGGTTTGGATATGGCTGTTAACTAGAGTGACTACTCTCCTCAGTGGCAGCAGTCAGTCATCTGATAACAGTTACACACACACACACACACACACACACACACACACACTCATATGCTAGCATGCATGTACGTGCATGTGTGCATATGTGTAATATGGCAGCTAACAAGAATGGTAGAAAATAGATCAAAACGTAGTCCAAGTTTGTATGTCTGTTTAACAAGTTTTGATTAATATACTTTTCAAGAATAATCTGTAATTGAAGACAACCATTTTACTTTCTGCACTAAGTATAAAACTCAAATCTGCTGGACACAAGGCTCAAGGTACAGAGCTGAAGGGTGCTGCTTATTCGTTCAGGTGGGAAGGAGGCAGTTTTAGTTAAACAATTTCTCTCTTTCTAAAAGGTAGCAACTTTTCAAAGGCATGAATGTAGTGAGTGGAATTGTAAAAATACCATGAACCCAACCTAATTATTCCCTTGTGATTAAGAAGGCATTACTTGATCTTGCAATGCTCTGTAGGGCAACATCCTTTGAAAAGGTGTATTTATCAGTAACTTTTTCTTGTATGCACAAAATGACTAAACCTAAGCAATAAACTATGAGGTCTTTATGTCTTGCTCATAATAATACATCTTGTCCTTTATGGACCTCATTGATGCTATACTGACATGAAGTTTTAGCAGTAAGAATGAAATTGAGAGGGGAAATACTTCAGGAGACTGCCCATGGGACATATAAATATACATAGAAACTTTTTCAGGCTCTCCAGTAAGTTTGAGTTTTTTAAGCCATAGTGTTTTTAAAAGTAAGGAATCATCAAAAACAAGTTAAAATAATTGACATGTTAATAGCAACTGATTCTAGAATAAATTCACTATTTGCAGTATCTAAGACTTTCTAATTAGTAAATCAATGTAAAATTAAAACAAGTATTTAAGTAATTATCACCAAACTATTTCCCTATCATTCCATAATGAGCTAACTCAAGTGAAAAATTGAATATGGCTCCCAAACAGGCTTCTCATTCTCTGAAGTTGAAAATGCATTTTCATGATGTTGATTTTGCTAGATACTGCTTGAAACTTACTTGTGAACTGGAAATGATCTAAATTTCTCATCAACATCACTAGCTAAGAACAAAAGAAAACTTGTTTTCACTAATTCTATCTTGAACACAAATAGTCAACAGCTCAACTTTGAGTTTCTTAAAACGTAACACTAAACAGACAATAAGACAATAATATGAATGAACTAAAATGTCTTTACTAGAAGCACTATCCTAGCTTTTAGTAAAAATGTTATAAAGTGATTATACAAGTAAATCAATCCCGTCATCTTTCGAATGAGAATGAACCTATAGGTTCATATATTTGAATATTTGTTTCCCAGTTGATGGAACTGTTTGAGAAGGACAGGACATGTGGGTGGCATTATTGGAGGAGATTTTTGGGGGAGAGCTTTGAAGTTTCTACTTTCATAGTTGTGTGTAAAGACATAAGCTCCCAGCTACCCCATCAGAACCATGTTTCCTTGTCAGCTGCTGTATGATCCCCACTATGATTTTGGACTCCCCCTCAGAGCTGTAAGCTCCAAATGAACTCTTTGTTATGTAAGGTACATTGATCATGGTGTGTTTTGCACAGCAACAGAAAAGTAACTATGGCATCTGGGGAGATGGATTAGAAGGTGAGCACTTGATGCTTTTACAGAAAGCCAGGTTCAGCTTCTAGTTCCCGTATAGCAGTGAATTCCATGGGCTCCAGGACTGTATTTCAGACTGAGTGGGCTACTGAATGCACATGGTACACACATACTCATGCAGACCAACACATTAAGGTTTTGTTTTTTGTTTTTTGTTTTTTGTTTTTTTACTTTTTTAAATTTCATGCATATAGTTGTATCTGAGTGTGGGTTTGTGCACAGAAGTGCAGTGGTGTGAAGGTCAGAAGACACCCCACATGGGTGCTGGAACCAAACTCAGTTCCTTTGTAAGTATACTTAATCCTTAAATTGCATATTTTATAATTAGTGTACTAAGTGAGAAAAATGATTGTAAAAGTTATGAAGATTTCATTTGAGAAAATAGGAGATGAGAGTATATGTTATTTGTGTGTGTGTGTGTGTAATCCGAATTCCTGGCTGTACGATTCATGAAGGAAAAATTATTTTTGCATAAGATTTTAGCGCAGTACAACAGAGAAGGCATGGTAGATAGGCTCAGTGGACTTGACCAGGAGCATAAAGCAGTGGCTTCTTCACATGATGAATGGAAGCAAAGAGATCAAGAGAGAAGAATTGGGGTTGGGTTTAACTAAGAGTCTTAACCTTCTAAAGTTTCCATTATCTTCTACACAGAGCCTCAAACTTGGGACCACGGTTCTCAGCATGAAGAGATGGGGGTATTCCAGAGGCAAATCTCAACAGTGATTTCATTATTTTTCTAAAATATCAACTTCTAGGCTCAGATGGCTAGAGGGATGGCTCATAGTTTAAGAGCATTTGCTTCTTTTACAGAGAATGTGGGTTCTGTTCCTATCACCCATACTAGGCAGTTCCCAACCACTTGTAACTATTTCCCAGAGGTCCAGTGCTCTCTTCTGAGCTCCATGGGTACCTTCACTCACAGTTGACCTGTACATGAGTAGGTATCCATATATAAATAAAGTATAATAAGAAAATAAGATGAAGTTTTCTTATATTTACTTTTAATACAACCAACTGAGAAAGCTTTAACATGAAGCTCTGTAGCATGAGGCTGATGCTACCCCAAAAGCTCACTTTATACACTTCGTCCACATTTTCTCCACATTTTTGTTTTTAACATTCACTTTTCTAAAACTGGAAAATACCAGAGTCTTGGAATCATTCACTGGTCTCCTATCCACGTTTACTCTAGCAATACTAGAAAAAGAAAGTTAAAAGGTGCTCACCAAAGGAAAGGCTACAATGAAGAAATCATAGCAAAAAATACTGCATGGTCACATTAAAACTAATCGTCAATTAACTATCTGGTTATGTTCTAAAACTTATTTATAAAACATTTGACACAAACAATTGTATGTTTCAAATTCTAAATGAAGTTTCAGCATTGTTCATATAAATCCCTCTCGTTACTAATTTTGTGTTCCATGAAGAAATATAGAAATTTGCACAAATGACTTCGAAGCAGTTCTACAGGTGGGTTTTGTTTAACTCATCAAATTTCCCACCCACAGAGATCCATACACTAGACTACTTCCCCTCGTGGACCTTTAAAGGGATGGAGAAATATCCCTTTAAGTATCCCTGCATAGTCATCTTCTCCAGGATTTCCATCATTTTATAAACATGTGAGTTCCAAGGGGACCATCACTCAAATTCGAAACACATAATTTAGAGATGTAAAATGGTATTTAGAAGGAGACAACCAACCTGAACCACTTGACAAACTCAAACTCTGCTGCTGAGAATGTGGTCACATCTGGGCTAAGTGGCTTTAGCTACAGAGTATGTAATAAAACAGCTAAATTTGGATTGGAGGCTCATTTTGCACTCCAAAATGGAATGTAGTCCCCAGGGAGAGTAAGGCAGAAAGTAACTGTAGAAATCAGAGAGCTCTGTAACTCCTCATTTCAACGTAAATCATGAACCTTAAAAAAGGGAAGCCTAAAGCTGTGTGTGTGTGTGTGTGTGTGTGTGTGTGTGTGTGTGCGCGCGCGCGCATGCGCACACACGTGTGCTCATTCTAAAACTTGAAAATAGAAGAAAATGAAATGAGGTATATAAATGACACTGTGACCCAACACATTCTCTAACAGGACCTTTCCAGGAGACTCTACATGTTGAGTGAGAACAGTATTACTCTCAGCTTTTACCTCAGTAGAACGTACCAGCAACAGAGTAAGCTGATATCTGATTCTAAACTACCTTTTACTATTGGCATTCCAACCTACCATTTTATGACCTTACAGACCTTTCAGGAATTTTTAGTTTCCCTAATAAATTTTGAAATTTTTTAAAAGATAAGCAATGCATGTTTAGCAAAAATAACCCAGTTGGTAAAGAGCACATGTGGAATATAAGGGCCTGAGATCATCCTCAGGAGCCAAGTAATAAACAGGTGTGCTGGGACATGCTTGCCATGTTCTTGCTGTAGGCAGCAGACAGGTGGGTCCCTAAGATTCAGTAGCCACCAAGTCTAGCTATATAGCTATATCCAAGATGGTGAAGATACTGTGTCTCAAAAATAAAACATGGTGGATGGCTCCTGAGGAAACGCTCCTGAATTTTTCCTCTAATCTCCACATGCACACACACACACACACACACACACACACACACACACACACACGGACGCATGTTTTCTTCTATCTCATTTATCTCTATGGACCAAAGCAACAGTGCTTCCTGAATTAAATTAATCTTAGCTACACTAGACTTTTTTTTCTTTCTTCCATAAGTAAATATAAACTGAATCATCAGAGTCTGAAAGATGTATAACACGTTAAAATACCTGAACACAGTGTGACTTCCATGGCTAAAATCCCTGGCACAAGTTAATCCTTAAAGAAGTTTGAATTTTAAGGGTGAAGTTCTCAGGCAGCTACTGAGATATACATTGAGGTCTAGATTAACCACTCACTGCTTTGATGTCAGGCATAATCTAACACTCAGCAATCTAAAGTAAAAGGAAGCCAAGTAGTGAAAATATACAGGTAAGTTTGACATCATAAAGTCATTATTTCTTCCATTTGTATCCTATTTGTATTCCTCATTATTTGTATCTATCCTCTTACAGATAACTCTTGAATTTCTTCCATATTTGGTATTTGCTTTGAACAAAATTGAAGTGTTCAGAAATGAAGATCCATATTTTTTAGGTAGTGTTATCCTAAGCATAACTTTTGTCAGCTGTGATTAAGTTTATTTTAACTTAGCTACAGAGATCTTTACCCTTCGCATTTCTCAGGGCTGGTCCATTCTGGCGAATTTCCAGAATAAACTTTACATCTCCCTTTTAAGTAGGGCAAGATCTTGACATAAAACTACTGTGAGTGAGAGCTGAAGCTAGGCCTGGCCAGGTCAATGAAGGACTGGCTTCCCAAGTTGTTTTTATAGTGATAAATAGAAAGTCCAGATCAGGCAGCAGGACACATCCCCCCTAAGCATTCTCCTGCACACATCTGAGGACTGGCTTAAGCAGACTTATCACAACCATGCTTTTCTCTACCACGTGGTCTCCTTTTCTCATGAGATTCCCATGGCATAAAAACAGCCAAAGTGTACCCTTATTTGGAAGTGGGGGCAGGAGATGGGAGAGGGAAGAGATGGGAGAGGAGAGAAAAGGAGAGGGTGAGGGAGAGAGGAAGGAAAACAATACTCCGTACAAGATTTTACTTCACTTTAAAGTGCTAAGACATAAAAGACTTCAGAGAAAAAAATTATAGCACAACACATACCCCAACAAGACACAAACACGCAAATAAAAGCACAAGACAGCACTGAGGCCATTACCACTGAAGCAGTGAAATATATTTCCATATCAAAATAACACCACTAAGTGAAATTCTTTAAAGAGACTTACTACCAAAGTGACATTTTTCCTGTAAGTTAATTACATAATTTGTTGCATATACTTTATCAAATGGCTTATTGCTCATTTAAGCACCTCAAAAGGTAATAGTTTCATTCTTTTGGAAAAAGTTAAAATTAAAATATGTTAGCACAGAAAGATGTAGCAACTGACAAGAGATGTAGGCTGTCCATGGTCATGCAACCGAGAGTTGGTGTCTTTGAAGTCATGAAAATTACTCTGTAAAAGGAAACTAATTTCCATTCAATTTTTTCAAATGGCCCTTAAGAGCATAGGATCAAAACATTTTTTTATCACAAATAAACATTTTAAGAACCAAAAAAGTTTGATGTCTAATCCCTTCTTCTCTAAAGCCAGTATTCATCATAGCTTTAAACATCTTTTCAGAACACTAGGTGTTCGGAGGAAGAGGTTAATTCCCATTAAAGAGTTTATTATGTTTTTATTTGTCTACAAAGAAGTATTCTTTTAATACTGCTCTCAAGTCATTGTTTTTCAACTTTAAATGCCTTTGAGTCTAAATTGACTGTCTTTGCTGAAGTAGTGTTTGCCTCTTTGACCATCTCTTTGGTATTCCATTATGAGCACCTGCTGTTGATAATTACAGGTTTGTCTCCTTACCACTTCCTCTGCTCTATGCCAAGGCAAGCTTCAGACTGCCTGATTACAAACAGCACCAGTAAAAGATCCCACATACATCTCCTCAGTAATTATCCAGGGCAAGTTGGGGCTGTGTTTACTGTAGTCTTAGGGAGCTACTCCTAGCTAGAATTTTCTCTTTGCTAGTCATATAGCATAATCCAGTGCCTCTAAGAACTGTTGAACAATAATGTTTTGTTTCACGATACCATTTTGTAGTCGAAAGATCAAAATACCCTGCTTAAAAATAATAGGCCATGATCACAGTGGACCTATCTTCAGACCATAGCCAGCTAGTGAAGAGTGATTGCATGATGCAAATGTAATGCATGATGCCCAGTATTTCATGACTCCACTGGGCCTGCTACCCTTCATCTGACATGTCCCATACTCAAATCGCACCAGAGAGAAAGTAAGAAATACATCCTAGATCAGTAAATGATACAATAATAATTTGATATATAACAAAATTTAAGTAATTGGAAAGCCAGGTTTTATTATCAATATTAACAATGGAACAGTTGGGAAAACTCTCTCTCTCTGGCAACCACTGGGACTTCTGGCTTAGAGTCCTCCTCGGCCCCCAATTCTCTGTTGCAGCAAACTGGATAGGCCACTGAGAGTCCAGTTGTGCTCAAAGTGCTTGTATGTAATTATTTGAGGCTTGTGTGTTTCATATGCCAGAGAATCAAAGTTCTTCGTTTCTTCAAAGCCATGAACCATAGTACAGAAAATCCAATGGCAATGGCTTTCTAAGGGGTGAAGAAAACTAACCTCTTGGTTAATTTATTAGCTTTCTGCAACTGTGGTAAAAAATCTAGAATCATTGACCTACAGGAAGAAAAATTTTCCCTTCTGCTCTCTGAAGTTTTGGACTATGGTCAGTTGGCCATGTTGCTATTTTGGGGTCTTTGATAAGGCATTGTATGGTTGTTGAAATGCAGAGGTAGGGCATAGCTGCTTGCCCCATGATGACCAGAAAGAGAAGAAAGAGAAAAGAGAATTCCCAGAACACATAGCTGGTAATCCAATATCTTTATTTCTCCAATTACGTCCTGTCTCTTAAGAATTCTATCAATTTCCAATACTAATACTGCCTGGGAATCTGCCCTTAGTATATGGGCATTTGAAAGCACCACTAAAACAGTTGGTACCTAATGGATGGTGAATACTCAGTCTTCAGTCCATGTGGGTTTCCACCCTAGATATTCATACCCATCTCACTTGATCCAGAAACTCTTAAATCAGGATACAAGGAGAAGGGCTGATTCTAGTACAGTGAATTGCCAGAAAAAGCCACCCTCTTATTGATGCAAAACACTCCAATTCATACAGTGCCATCCAAAAATGGAGGATATCGTTTACTACCCTTGCGTCAAATCCTCATTTGTATGCTAAGGACAAGAGGGTGATTAGGCAGTGTTGACCTGTAGCTGGGGACACAGAGAGAAAAGAGCAGTTCAGCTGGGTAGGAATAGCCAGAAGGAAAAGATGAAGCATGAGAAGTGAATGGCCAAGGAAGAAGTAAAGGAGAACTGGAGCTAAGCAAGGGTCTGGTTATAAAGGCTGGGGGAGGGGCTGTACAGAGACCATAACAGCTGACGCCCAGTGTGGGAAGACTATAACCACAGAAAAGTTTGTAAGCGTTCAGTAGGAAGTATAAGCACAAAGCCTGCCAGCCGTGTGAAATTTCGAACCTCTATATGTTCAAGAGGGTGAAGAGAAAGAGCTCCTCAGATGGCGCTACATTTATGTAATTTCCCTTTGCAGGTTAGAGGGACGTGTCAAAGAAATGTGTTCCACTTCAGTGTGATAGGTATACATGGCCATATTTAGGTAGCATGTACTTTCCTAACACAACACCATTAAATGCTTGAGTATGTTTAAATGTTTCTAGCATGTAATTATATAGGAACATAAATAATTTCTGGTATCACTAACTTGGATTTCTGAATGTCTTCTCTACCCTTTCAATGAAATAATGGTAAATTATATATTCTGGGGAAAAATAGGTAATGTTTACACCAATTAAAAATATGAAACGAAAGCCCTTGGCAATTGTTTAGTGACCATCTCTAAGACAGCTTAGTGTTTCAAACAACAACACTTAGAAGTTTGATTTTACTTTAATAAAACAATACAGATATATACAAGAAGGAATCAAAAGTACAGACTCAACACTCAGTCACTGTGTGTTTTACTCCTGGAAATCTTCCAAAGATTTACTACAAAGTAATTGTTATATGTAGTGATGAGGCCCAAAGAAACCATCCAGTCAGTCATCAACAACATTCCAGATTGCTTCTGTTGGCTTCTTTTAACAGAGTAAGATCCAGAAAGATAAGTTTTATAAGTACGTGGAGAAGACATTTCACTGCCCATTATGGAGTTTCTAATAACTTTTTAAGTGAATGTTTCTTAGAATGGCACTTAGGAAACAGGGTTAGCATAGGTGGGGGTTAAAGATAAATGCCATTAAAACTTGTGTCTGTATAGAGCAAACTAAAAACAGACTTGTGCCTCCTAAGGCTGCTGCTCTGTGTCTCCCTGTTCACTGAGTCCATCCATCCCATTGTGGCTACAGAAGGGACCAGAACTGCAGTAACTTGGGACAGTCTCTTTGGCTGTGTATTTCCTATCCAGGGTATATATTATGAAAAAAAATATGGTTTTCATGGATTTTTTTGCATAAACATTATAATGAAGCATTTCAAAGGGCATAAAACAAAGGACAAAAAGATTAGCAATATCATAGCAAATAATAAAATACAATACTGGATAATCGTTGTAGCTTAGAAACTCCTCCTTTGCCCATAGTCTTCTTAAAATACAGTCATTATTAAACCAACTGTAAATTATCCTTTCATAACTACACACTGGAAAAGTTATTTTTCTTTCAAATCAGATAATAATCTTTGTAGATGTTCTTTTTCATTCTTACAGAACACAAGTTGCACGTGGATGCCCGTGAGAAACTGGCGAGCTCCACTGGCCTCTCCTGGAATCCATTTAAAATAATTAATTAAATGAAGTGGAGGCCAGTTCCAGTGTGTGCACAGATGCTTTTTTTCCACTGTACATGACCATACATTGAACAGTTTGGACATCTAATTAATTTCTTTTTTTCTATTTGGCTTTTATCTTCATATGTACTCTGAACATATGAGGAACTCTGGCCTTGCTCGGAAATTTTAGTTTAATTAATTTTTGCTTTTATACTAGGATCAGTAAGTGCTTTGTAATGTTAAAACTTTTGACATAATGAAGAAGGTTAATTGTTTCAATTCCTTTAGAAAGAGTTTAAATATTAGCTGAAAAGTAGAGTTCAGTAATTATTTTTTCTTAATCTTTAACCTCTATTCTTACAAACACAGCAACGTACAGTTTAAAAAGAATAAATGGGTATTTTTCACTTCAAGTTATCAACTACATAGATTCAGAACTTGTCACTTAAAAAAAAATTATCACTGGGGCTGGAGAGATGGCAGAACGTGTGAGTGCTTCTTAATCTTGCAGAGGACTGGGGGTGATTCCCAGTCTCCACAGGGCTACAACTCTGAATCACCAGTACCAGGGCATCACACACCCTCTTCTGACCTCCAGAGGCATATACACATATACACAGCAAACATATTCATAAACTAAAAATACATTTGTTCTTAAACTCACACTGAAGCAAATACGTTGCTTTCCAAAGTATTTTAATGTAGAAGTATCATAATTTGGTATAAAACATGACTTTAAAAATATGACAATCTCTTATTAAAGAATGACATTGATAACACACCTTGGTTGGTCTATAAGCTGTTTTTCTACTTGGCATTAATCCTAACTGAATCCCATCCTCTCATTCTTGTCGTAGAATTTTAGCAATGCCAAATGAAACCTGTTACACAGTGTAGACATTTATGTTAACAATAAAATAGCATCAGCAATAACAAAGGCTAAAGTGCACTAAGTGCTTGTCCAGTGCCAGAAGCTGTCCTCAGTCCTACGCTTGTCACAGCCCCATTCCTCCTTACAAGTTTATGACATCAATACAACAATTATACTCGGCTTGTACTCCCAGTGTGAATGGAAATGAAGACTTTATACTTGCATGCAACTGACCGACACAAAGCTCAGCACACTTTACTAATCTTTGCCTGGGGAGTCACAGAAAGACTGGTAGTATTTGCAGTACCAGTTGCTGCAGGAAACCATAGGCGTGGATGAGTTTTGAATTTTGATTTGTTTTATAAATTTCTTCAATTAGAAAATTGTCAGATCCAACTACATATGGATGCAGGCACACATTCACAGGAGTACACAGAAGAGGCAGACAGTATGATTTTAATTTCCTGGAGGTCAAAGAAAAAAGCTAGAGATGAGAGAGACACACACACACAGAGAGAGAGAGAGACAGAGAGAGAGAGAGAGAGAGAGAGAGAGAGAGAGAGAGAGAGAAACACTTATGTGAGTGCAGTTATAAATCTCAGCGTAGAGATCTATTTAAGAAAAGAGTTGTAGCCGGGCAGTGGCGGCACACGCCTTTAATCCCAGCACTGGGGAGGCAGAGGCAGGCAGATTTCTGAGTTAGAGGCCAGCCTGGTCTACAGAGTGAGTTCCAGGACAGCCAGGGCTACACAGAGAAACCCTGGCTCCAAAAACCAAAGTAAATAAATAAATAAATAAATAAATAAATAAATAAATAAATAAAATAAAAAAGAAAAGAGTTGTAGACATAAACAAATACATTAAAGAGGGAATATGTTTATTCCATCTTTTCTTTTTTTATATGTAGTTCATAATGTAGTTCATACCGAGAGAGGTACATAATTTTAAAATTTTCCAAGAAAGCAACAGTCTCTTATATAGCAGGGAATTATTTTTCTAAAAACTGTTCTAAACTAATGTAATAACTGTCCTATTTCAATCAATCTAGGATCATATTATATTTAAAACATAATTCAATTTTATTACACAAGTTTGTAGTTGGGTACACATTTATTATGCAGCTAAATACAATGACATTCTTTCGTCAATTTACAATAGAATTAAATTTCTTTCATTACAAAAGCAAAACCCCATGCATGGAAACAGCCATTTAAAAAAGATGTTTTGGTCTTAAAAATAGATTGAAAATTTAAAATCAAAGTCCACTGGGTTGGATGGTGGAATATTCCCATCTGTTATTAATGTCTGAATTATACACTAAAGACAAAAGTATTCACCAAGGCCCTCATATGTCAGTAAAGAGCATTTTGGTTAGTAATTTCATTATATAAACTTAGAACACGTAAGCTTACAATTCATGCAAAATGAACATCTTCAGTTGCCTGAAATGAATCCAAACAGTTAATGACCCTAAAGAGGACTTCATTTTATTGAGAAATGCTTGTGTAAGAATCTATTCACACAAAAGCGAAATCTCTGCTATTGCTAAAGAGTAACCCTTTTTGTTTTTGTTATAGTTCTTTGCAAGAACTATAGGGTTATGTAAAGGTTGACTTTTTATCATGTTCAAAAATACTTAATTTCAAAGTACAAGTAAGTAAAAACTGTAATGTTTATGGTCCGAGAACAGAATTCAGAACCTTGAAGGCAAGAAAATTTGGTGAGAATCCAAGTGAAGATTAGGAAGATGCTCACGGAGCTTGTGCACATGCGACTGTGGTCATGTGCTGCCTTGCACTCCATCCCCCTGACTTTTGCTGGGTTTTGCTAATGGCCTGATAATAGGGAAGGGGGGGTGGGCGTAGAGGTCTCCTAGTACTTTAGAGTGGAGCAAGCATGACAGCTGCTGATTAATTACTGCCCAGTTCTCAACTCACACATCAGATGACTGAGCAGCCCTGTTCAGCACCACAATGGTTTCACAGTTACAGAGCACTGGCTTCGAAAATACTTTCAGATGATTACAAGAGATGCGCAGATACCATAATAATTGACAGTATCCATTATTGTCTTCCAGATGACTAACTATCCATTAGAATTTTTTCTAAAGGTTAAAAAATATGTGTCTGATAGCGCAGACATATTCCATAGCTTTGAAAATATTACGCAGTGGTCATTTATACATGTTAGGGAGTGTTACGTTTTACCTGTGCTTTCCTTGTTCCCTTTCCAACATTCACTCTCCTCCCACTTACACGCTATGGTTGGGTTTCCTGTAGTTCCAAAGTTCATGGGAAAATAAACATTGTAGCTAATAGCAGAAGAAAAAAAATCCCTTCACTTTAAATGAACTTCTCAAGACACCGTATATGAACGCAGTCTCCTATGGAACCAATTGCTTTATGGTGTCAGCTTAAAGTCCTCCAGATGATTTCTTTCAAAGTCTCCCTTTTAGGGCCATCACCACCTCATATTATCTTCTTGTTACATAGACTGTTACTTTTGTTTCATCACAAACCTTTGCCTGTTTAGTAGCAGCCTGCTACTACTATCAGATGGCATTTGTTTTACTTAATGTACATAGTTTTAGAAAAGAAATATAGAACTGCTATTATTGCATTCTATGAAAACATGCCAGAGTACATTTAGCTGACACGGCATCAGCTGGTATTTAAACTGGGCTTAGCTAATGGACTTTTAATGTCAGCAGGGTTATGTGCAGTTACTGGCTATTAGCAGAAATGGTTCCTTTCTATAAAAATCACTTTTCCTCAAGTGTGTTGTTTGAACATTCCTTTCCCTAATTTAGTGACTGTCATTGAATGCTAAATAAACCAAAGGACTCTGGAGTCTGCTGTTATCTTTAAGATCCTCTCTTTAACTTTGCAATTCAGCATTAAACAGGCAACCTTTCCCATTAACTTTTAGATTTGTAATCACAAAACGTTGTGAGAAATTACATTTACCTTGTCATTTTTCACAGGATACTATGTATTTTTCTATGAAAGCTCCTTGTCAACCATGGAGAATGAATTCATGATGATGTGTCCAACATAGTTACAAGAAACCTAGAATTTGACTACTTATAAAATCTCACGTCAAAATTGCCAAAAATTTGAAAATGTATATATGCTAATAGCACCACCAACAATGTGACATTTAGATGTGTTTATAAATATTTATTATTATAGTTAATATAAGCAAGAAGTATATTATTGTCATATCCCGAATGAAAATCTGGATTTTTCTTCCATTTTAACAGTGTCTCTCCCTGCACAGTTAACTTGCTTTGTCCGTGTAAGTAAAAGTTTCATTGCATCTTGTGATAAAACTGGAAATAAAGCCATCTATGGAAGATCAAGAATATCAACCACAACTAAACACAGTTCATTTCTCATCCATGAAACAAACCATTCCTGCACTATTCTGGGCAGGAATGAAGAGTCCAGCTGACCTTGCCTCAGTAGGCCCATGTATAAAGTCTCTTCATGTACCGCACTTCCAGAACAATGATGACTCTCTTAGAGAAGTTAAAAAGATTCAGGAACTTGTGTAAAATATGTTCTCCCTTCATGCTTGGAAGTGGATATTCTACTAAGGATAGACACTCAACTGTAGTCAGTGAAGGAGAGTCTACCATAAAACTATGGGAAAAACAAACAAGAACAAACCCCAGAAAGTCTGCATATGTTTGCCATAGGCCATAGGAAGCAGACATCACTGGGGAATAGGAGACAACCTGTTTCTTCCAAATGAGACAGGCTCTGCACCACACAGTGAGTTGACTTGTCAATTTGCCAAGACAACTTTCTCCAGAAAAATAGGATGGAATATTTTTTATTAAGAAACATGTGATTAAGTCAGAACTGCCAGTTTATAATGAGATTTATAAGTAAAAATAGAAGTTTATTTTTACAGGTTTCATTTTTTAAGGGTAAGTGGAAAATCTGTTTGAAAATAAATGTTCCTTTCTAAAACATCAAAGCATACTACATACGCACAGTGCAGACTCATATTGTTATATACGCACACATTCATAGGAAATTATCAAACTGTATTTGTCTACTTTTTATAAGTATTTCTTGTACTAAAACTTCTGTGCAAAAAAATATTTTAGAAAAATTACTTGTTTGATTCAATAAAAATAGCATGCAAGTCATTCATCTGATTTATAATAAATTCAATAAAATAGTCCCCTCCTCTTTGCAACTAGGAAGGCACTACCGCAGCTCAAACTTTTCCCAGCTATCTTTCTACTTGTTTTAATCATTTTATTGCATGTAAATGGCAACTGTTTAGCCATGGTCCTTTTCATTATTTATAGATGGATACACGTATGGGTAGTAGTGGCAGAAAAATGAACAATTAGTTCAGCCAATATACCTGGAGAGGCCGACAGTGATGACATTCTCTCAATGCACTATAATTCTATTAAGTCAGCTCCACTTAAGCAAATTATTTTTTCAGGACAATTGTTCCCAAGAATTCCCATATAATTTGAACATAATGCTATCAGATTTCTTCCAAGCAGGTGAACCTTAGGAAACAACAGGGTATTGTTGTCAAAAGGGTAATGTGCAACAAGGCAGTTCAAGATTGAGTAACACATTTCCTAGAGACCACTGGTAGGTTTCTGCATAGCACTCATCCAGCTCCTAGCCAAGCATGTCCTTCCCAAATAGGTAAATAAAAAAATATAACCTCTTAAAGAACACAGCCTTTGACAATACTCTGGAAATCCTTTCCCTATGTGAGCTTCAGTGAGAAACTAAGACATGATTTATATAAAAGTTTTATGTCATATACTTCAATATAATGATGAGAAGCCAATCTTAGGTCTCTATTATAGATGGAATTAATAGTCAATCATAAACAACAACACTAACAACAACCACCCTTCATTTCTCCTCCACTCCCAAAAGCAGTCACAAAAATGGATTTCTGTTTTCTAGGGTGAAGACCCTTTGGGTAAGGGGCAGGTGTCAGCTTCCTTCATCCTTGTTTTGAATCCCTAAGCCAATTTTAAGTTACAGTCTCTCATCATCTTATCCAGAATGAAGAATTAAGATTGTCAAGGAAAATGAGAGGCAATATAATTACTGTTTTATTTAGAATGATTTCAGCATTGCTACTTGCTAAACTTGAGTCCTTCCACTGGGTGGCCACAATGTGTACATTTTGCAATCTCTATTCAAAGGGGATAGATACAACATACCACTGTTCTTTTGACCAAAAGCCAAACACATAAACATATATGGAATGCCCGTAATCTTCAAAGTCCAGTTATCAGAATTCACTCATCTTTCTTTCCTATCTTCAAGGTTTTTTGTTTGTTTGTTTTATTTTGTTGTTGTTTTTGGCTTAGTAATTTGGGGGTTGTTTGGCTTGATTAGAGATAGCTCAAATCCACAGAGCAGTAACCGTCCTATGGTCACTGACTATCATTTTTAGCATCTGTCAAAGAGATTGACCATCTGCTTACTTTTCCAAGGAGTTCTTGAAAGGACTCTTGCAGTTCTTGTTATTCCAAAAAAGATAGCATAGTGATCTGGGATATTTAAGTACAAGTAAGTCACTTGTAAATGTACAGAAAAGAGAACGGCCCAACAGTTCTTCCTCCAAGTTTAATCTTACGCTCGGCTTTTCTTTGCCAATGATTAAAAATGTTTTTATATCATGCAGCCTAACATATTGCCTAAAACTTCTGTTGTCTGAGTGAATGCATTTTATAAGTAAACTTTACATGAAAAATTGTTTTTCACAAAGTATATGTTTCCAAACTTTTACACTATTCTTTTTAGAATCCTTTGGTACTTTCTATATTCATCTTAGTTTTCATGACCTCGAAGGAAGAAAGTCTATATTTATCTTCCTGGACAAATTTAAGTTAATAAGTGGATTACAAATGCATTTTAATATGTAAGCACCAACCTAATTTTTTTTTTTATTTAAAATCAACTTTCCTAGTCAAGGATTTTCTTTTCAATAGGGAAAAATAGAACAAAATGACATATAGTTAAGTTCAAGTAGCCCACAATTAAGACATTGACTAAGGATGAGAAATGTTGGCATTCATCAACAAACTTAATAAATGTCACGAAGGAGTTTCTGTTTAGCTTCTGTTTCTGGATAAAAAAAGATAGTATTTGCTCATCTTACGAGGATTCTCACTGCTCTCACAATTGCTGAGAAATGAATCTAGCCACGGGAGCCACATGACACAATGATTAATGAAGGTAAACCCCTCTATGCTCACAATATTTTAAAATAAATAAGGCTTGTAACTCTGGAGCTAAATTTGGTTAATCAATATCATATATTAGTATGATTATGCTATCCCTAGTATTTGAAATAAGAACTCCAACAGGCATGTCAATATGAGGAAGGTTCACCTTAGCCCCTTTCCCTTCCATGAGAACATAAGACTCAGTGGGTTGTTTAATTAAAGGAGGATATTCCCCAAACATGAGAGTTTTCAGATGTTATGCTTCACTTTGCAACACAAAGCACTTTTGCATTACTGTTCTTTGCTAATGAAAGGTACTAATACTGATGTAAGGACTAATATCTGCATGTTAGGCACTTCCAAAGCTGTAACTCACTTCCTAAATTAGAACTTCACTTTAATTGATGCCACAGGACTTTAGCACTATGTGGAGAAGAACAGATCACTTTAAGTGCCTAATCTCTACTCCATTCTTTTTCATATTTCAAAACTTCATTGTAAAATTCTATGGGAGTAACAATGCTTAGAATGAGAGAAAACCCACATTTCAAATGCAAGTCAAAACATTTCAATGAATTCTCAAATTATATCTTAATTATCTTCTAATAGTTCCCTTATAAAGAGTATAATAATTTACAACATACCTTAAAGATTTTCAGAAAAAGGAGTTTTGACATATCCAAACTAGCCGAGAGTAGAAACGCTCAGTCCTTCTGATTCTGTGAGTTCACAGAAGTATTTGCACAAAATAATTTTTATTAAAACTTCTGTAAATTTCAACACAATAGTACTAGCAACAGGAAAAGCTATAGGCTACAATAATTGTTTTAAGAGTTACATATAATAAAACAGTAGCATTTTAACATTACTCCTGAAAAATGTACTCGAATCAAGTAGCACAAAACTCTCACTGAGTTTCTACTAAAAAATACCCTTGAAAGACACTCTCTATATAAGGTCTCAGATTCATGGAGTCCTTCTTCACAGATTAAATTCACAGAGTATTTACTTGCAATAATAGTTACAAGTAAGTACTGGGAATCGAAAAGTCATAAGCTCAAGCAGCTGTTGATTAAGAAAGGGAGCCAGAGGCAGTGAAAAAATTGAGAGATAAAGAAGGGAAGAGATGAAGGAAGAAAAAAGAGAGAAGATAAATGACTTGGGATTATGTAAAGAACTTAACTATCAATAATTTAAGTCAGAATTGCAGATTTTCAGGAATAATATCTTTGTTTTAACTATAAGTAAAAATAAACATTAAGGCCCCTTTAGGTCTTCAGTTTGTCTTGAAAGTTGGGCAGAAAGCAACATGCAAAGAAATATCAATGATTATTTTATATGTTCACTACAATTAATTGAATGTTAAACTTCAAATAGAGTTTGCATAAATTTAAGGCCTGGTGCATTTGGCTCACTTTTAGCCAGTGTTTTACAAAGTTGGAAGCCAAGGAATAATAATATTTTCTGTGAGCTAGCTATTGCTCTATTTGATTTACATACCTAATTCAGCCTTAGTATGACCTATGGTATGTATCTTTCTCATTTTACATGTGGGGAAATTGAGGTGGAGAATAGTTAAATAACTTAGCACAGTCACATAGCTAGGAGATGTCTGAAGAATTATGATGCATTGTGCTAACTAAAAGAACAGGCACATGGTATTAGCAGTTATTAGCTTATACCTCCCCAAAGCCAGACAAAATAGTCATTGACTCTAAGTAGAAGGCATGGGTCCATAGAATCATGGTATAGCACATGTACAGGGACCTAGATTCAATGGCCACCATTACCAAAGTAGGGGAGGCATCAGAATATACGTAATACTTTTGAAATGCAAATTTAGCTTCAAGAAAAGGTTACTTCCATCATGGGCATGGTGGTATACAGCTGTAATCCCAGTAACAGGGTGGAGGTGGGGGCCAAGGTGGGTGGCTCATGAGTTCACAGCCAGCATGAGAGATAATGGAAAGAAAGAAAGAAAGGAAGGAAGGAAGGAAGGAAGGAAGGAAGGAAGGAAGGAAGGAAAGAAGGAGGGAAGGAAGGAAGGAGGGAAGGAAGGAGAGTATGTGCCTGGACTAGTTCAGCTTCCAAGAGTCCCTCCCCTACTACTTCCAACCAATTAATCTTCTATGTATAAAATACCATTAGTTTTCTATGCATACAATTTTTGGAACTGTCCCCACTAACACCATCACTCAGGGCATAATCCTGGCCTCCTTGACCCAAGGAACATATCTGTACACAGTTAAAGTTCAGAAAGCAATATGCTGGCAGGTCAATCCAGATGATAACAACAGTTAATTCAAGACTAACTCTCTAAGAAGTAGTATACAGTCTGGGATTTGTTCACTATGGCATGCTGCTTCTAATATACACTCTTTTTAAGTAAGCTCCAAAATGTAGTGTGCAGGAAATGGGAACAGATTTGTTTTTAAGTTGCACAGATGCAAAGGCCAAGTAAAAGGGATCTAGGCTGAAACTTCAAGGCTGGAGTCTAGGCTCAGCTTCTACTCACACCATTTTCCAGAAATGGCTACAGCCCCCAGTGCTAGTGTTTCTTCTTAGAGTGACTCGCTCTGCTGCTCCAGCAAAGCCATGACCTAAATCAGAAAAGTGCTATGTGCAGTTAAGGCCTAATGGAGCACACTCTCCCTTTTCATGCTAATAGGAATATATAGCAGACATTAGGGGACAGTTATATTTAAATCTCACCAATAACACTACATAAGCAAAGAGGGTTAGCCTAGGACAGCTCCCAGGTCTCTCTCACCTCCTTAAGGGAGTTGTTGCGAATACATTGACATGGATTCTCCTGATGATCTATTCTGAGGGCACAAAGATGGGTACTTTAAGATCTATTCTGAGGGTACAAAGATGGGTACTTTAAATGATCCTTCCCCGCTTAATGTTTATTATAATGTAATTATTTCTTTGTTTTACTGACGGGATCTGGCTTTATTGTACAGGCTGGCTTTGAACTTACATTCCTCATGTCTCAGCCTCCTTAAGTGGGGGGTCTTACTGGTGTAATTTGCCACACTCTGCCAGGATCCCACATTTATTTTTCGCCAGGTGCTTGAAAAGTTTGTTCACTGAAGACTTTTAGCCATTCTCTAAGTTAGAATACACAGAATTACTTGCCTAACAAAGGCCAACTTGTCTAGTTTTCCTATTGTAAATCTCCATAGTGAATGTATGAATTTGCCCTCCCAGCTGAGCCATATATGAGAGAATAGTCATCAAATTTAGTTATCATCAGAACAGGCTGTCAATTTGTAAAACACCGACAGGCATAAAGTCATGAAAGTACTTTCTTCCTCTGTGGAAAGAAATGTTACTTTCTTAAAAACACTAAATTTATGCAATAAGAGAATTATCTCTGAATAGACTTTAATAATTTTCTGGTCTGAATTCGGAGGTGTTAGCACACATAAGACTAGTGGTGGCAGATAAGAGAGGAATTATACTGTGCAAGGGTGGAATAGTAGGAGTCAAAAATACACACACACACACACACACACACACACACACACACACACCTTGCCTTTCCTAGTAAAAAATCTTTCATTCTTGGAAGTCAGGAGCCCTGAGAATTCCCCAGAGTGAAGGCTTCCCAGCAATCCTCAATGAAACAATTAGAGCCTGGGCAGAGAGGGGAAAGTTGTTGCCTACAGCTCCGTTTCCCAAGGACCTGTTTAACATGACTGCTGTCTGTCTTTAATCCACAGTTGCAAAACTCCCTCACTCAAATAATACTCGCTCTGTTCTCCTACCACCGTGCTGTGGTTGGTTTTTCTCCTCCCCTGGGCTGATTTCAACTAGAGATCTATTTTCCAAAGCTTCTCATTTCCACAGCAGCACTGCTCCAACAGATTATAAACCTTCTTCACATTGTAAAGTACTTAATGAACGTCTCGATTCTAATTGCATATGTACTTCCATTCATAAAAATAAAAAAAATGTCCACTGGGGTCATTAATACATCAGAACAAGCAAATGGTACCTTTAGGGTATATGTGGGAGCTCTAGTGTAAATTGGAGAGAAAGGAGATACTGAAGAAAATGGGAGCCTGCCTACCAGCCCATCCTACAGTGACTGGCTGAGAATAAAGTGTTAACAGCAGGTCAGTAGTAAACAGGCCTGGCTAATGAGTAGCAGCCACAGGGACAGTAGCTGATAGCAGATTTCTGTGCTTTACACTTCCTTTGATGTCTCACAGATAGCACAGGAAGAGCTGGTGCTCTGGAACATGGAGGATAACAAAGATAAAAGTAAGAGTCCTGCATCTCAGACCATGTGACTTGAAGAGAAAAATAAGGTTATTCTCCCTGAACGAGAGTAAATGGAGAAAATCCACACCAAACCTGCATACACCCTGCCAAACCTGCTTTTCTTTTTCGTGTCTAAGATCAGAATTAATCCTCAACCTTTGACTTGTCTGGTGTAGACCAAGAAAAAGTGCAGGAGGCAAAGCGTATGCCCAGCTCCTTCCCGTTTAGTCTCTGCTCCCTTCTTTCAATATTAATCCACTTACTGTCCCTGTTTGATTATCTCCATCGATCCGATCCTTCTCCTACCCAGTCTTTTTAATTTGGCTGTTGTAAGCTCTCCACAGGGATCCTGCCTCCTTTTGGCATCTTTGGGGACTTTTAACTTTCCCTTTTCCCAAACCCTTCCTTTACCCTGCCCCTCACCCCCAATAGCTTAGTCCTTTGTGCACCGAAAAAATGACAAGGAATTCCAGCAGGACTCATACAGCTGATTCCAGAATCCGTAATTGGGTTGCCCACTTAGGCTGAGATTCTCCTCTAAGCATTCCTGGCTAGTGTCTTGAGAACTTCTGACCACTTTCAAGAACTGTAGGCTTTTGCACAGATTCCCATGAACATAGTCAGATGTGCTCTGGACATGTACATAAGAAAACCAGAGCTAACCCACAAGGATAGGAAGCATCTGTCCAGAAAGGAAGACAAGATTTATGAGCATGGCCACTTAGCAGTGTAGCGGGAACAATTTACTCCATAAGTAGCTATCTCCGATTCACACTGCCTTGCTAATCACATACCTCTTCCTGAGGACCAGACTTGCCTGGCCTCTGGGCTCTCTTCTACTTTCATCAGTCACCTCCCTGCATCAGTGCCTGTGAATTTTAGGAAATGCAGTCTGCAATCGGGATAAACCAATCTGTAAACATCACTGAAAGGAGTCAGGGCTACTGCTCCTCCTCCCAAACTCTCCAAATTCATAAAGAAATGGAACAAACCAGACGTGTGGTGTGTGTGTGTGTGTGTGTGTGTGTGTGTGTGTGTGTGTGTGTGTAGGGAAGGGAAGGTCTCTAAGCTAGTTCTGAATTGTTGCCTCTCTCTCTCCAGGCAAAGCTGTGTTGCCTTGGGCTATAGACATTAAATAAATGAATAAATAAATAAATAAATCTTAAAAATGGGTAAGAAGGATCTGGGTGAGAATTGGATTTGGATACGTCTGGGAGCAGCATCACCCCCTAAAACTCAATGTACAAGAAAGGAGCCTCCAAGATGACCCTCAGTCTAGGTGCCTCCCCTCTGCCCTTACACATCCCCAACTCTGGACCACTGTCCCTACCCTGGCTTTGCTCAGTGTTCCACACACTCCCAGGCTTACATGCGTTAAAATGTCAATTATAAACTGGTTAGCAGCGTCCTTTCCCCCAGAGAGTTGCAGATTTGGTTTGAGCAACTAGAGTCTCCCACTAGAGCTGTAGGGTTTGAAGTTTTTCAAGGGTCGCCTGTCGGGAGGGGGACGCGAAGAGGTTGTGAGTGGAGAGACAGGCACACCCGGAGCCTGTCCTTTCTGGACGAATTGAGCATCTCCATAGCGCCCCACCAGCAGTCTAGGGGCACCGGCGCCTATGGGTCCTTGGCGGTAATGGACATATTTCCTTAGCGGAGGTGGAAGAAAATCCTGCAAGCCCAGCCACCGCGCTCAGCGGGAAGCCTCCGCACAATACAAATATTGGGGCGCACACCACAACGCCACTAGCAGTGCCTCTGGAAACCTCCGGATGTACAATATTCAAAAATGTGCGCGTGTGGGTCTGAAAGTGCAAAAGACACTCCAGGATCCCACAGGCACAGAAGCAGCAGCTACACTTAACACACCCGGGTCCATCCTCACCCATCTCCGGAGCTAAGACTAAAAATCTGGTTTCTAACTAGTTGCGAAAGTGGGATTTAAAGTGGTTTCCATTGGGGGCAAACAGGCAGTTGAGGAAGCAAGGAGCGCCGTGGACAAATAGAGGTAGAAGAGAGGGAAGACAGAAGCAAAGGGAGGTGACCGCCGCGCCCTGAAGACCCCCTTACCTTGAGCGGCCGAGCCGGTGCCACTGGCGCTGAGCAGGGCCAGGGCAGGTAACACAAGCATCTGCAGTAAGTATCCTAGTCCTAGTCCGCAGCGGGCCGCTGTCGCCCTCAGCCCTTTCCTCATCGTCGGCAGAGGTGTGCGGGGAAGAGGAACGCCACCAGGAGACGCGCAAAACAGCAGAAAGCCCCGCCGGGCAGGAGGCTGGATCCGGCCACCGCCAGGCAGTCCTGAGAAATAACTGCAGCCCGAGCGCCACACTCCACTTTCTCCAAGGGCAGGGGCCAAAGAGGGTGGAGAGGAGCCTCCGAGGAGGAGTTTGAAGGTCCCTCGTCCACTGCGCCTAGCCACTGACGTCTCCCGCTTGCTAATGCTCTGCCCCCACTCGGGAAGTGCAGGGAGGCGCAGCGCGGCCACCACCGCCGCTCCCGCAGCTCCGCCGCTAGCTGAGCGGGCGCTGCTCTCGGGTCCCCGCGCCCGCGAGGATCGCACAGGCTCCGGGAATGGGGAGGTGGCAAGAGTGGGAGGAGAGGCGAGCCGGCCAGGCGCCCCTTGCTCCGATCCTTGAGCTTCTGTGCGGGAGAGACTCCCAGGCTGCCGCCCGCCCGCCGACGGTCCGGTGACTGTCGCCTCCAGGAGTGGGGCGAGCGGGGGTCCTGGGTGGCGCTCGCAGAGGAGGCGTGGAGGGCGCGGCCCCACTCCGCGCGGGGGGAAGCGGGCGGCGGGAGCGCGCTCGCCCGCCTTATGTAAGCGAGGATGGAGCGAGATCCACGCCTCGCGCGGAAGGTGGAGTCCACTGGGTTCACTTGCTCACTCGCTCCAGCTCTGACAAGGGACACCTGGGGGCAGAGGCAACCGCGGCCAGGGGCAGCACAGCCTCCCGCCTGGCGCCAGACTCCTGCTCCGCAAGCGTTGTGGGCGCGCCTCAGGCCACTTGGCCGTGTCCAGCGGAGCTCAGCCCACCGCCTGGCAGTGTCCCTGAGCCGGCCAAGCCTAAGCCAGATGCCCTAGGACTGCACTCGCACTAGGATTTAGGGAGTTGCGCTTGATTGAGCCGGAGGCGGGCTGGAACTTGTTCGCATAGATGGGGAAGAAGGCAAGAAGCATTTGCAGTGGCTCAGCCCACTATCTTTGGGCTGTCAGCGCCAGTCAGGCTGTTTTATGCTCTGTGAGCCTGTGACCTATTTGTGGTGGAACAAAAACTGGAAATCAATGGAAACTCCCTCAGTGGTGTTTTTGTTGTTGTTGTTGGTGGTGGTGGTGTGTGTGTGTGTGTGTGTGTGTGTGTGTGTGTGTGTTTTGAGTTCATCTTGGTGGGTGCTGAGATTGAAATTAAAAGAGTGCCGCGACAATACCAAGAGAACCCCCCCCCAAAAAAAGAACAAAATTTGCAGAAACTTAACTTGATGTTGGAGCCTATAACTTAGTCTCCAAATTCCTAACACCGAGGAAAGAGGACTAAATTTGCTTCAATTCAGAAAGACACTTTTGGGAGTAGTTACTCTATTAATTCCTGATATAAGGAAGAAGGACGGATGTGAGGGAGGGTGGGTAAAATAAAGCCAGTCTAGACAAAGGGAAGGCGAATGTATGAACACACCAGCTAAGCTCTACAAGATAGCATTGTGTGAAAAATTCCTGATGCTAGTGCATTTAAAACTAATACTTTATTATGTAAAAGTTCAGTTTAACGTGCGAAAGGAACCATGTGAAACCGCACAGGACAGTTCAGAAAAGGGGTGGGGCAGAGAAAATGTATGATTTCAAGTCTAATTTGAACTGTGGTCAGAACTGTTGGGGTGAGCAAGCCAGGTAACCTTTGCATGTCTTGATTTTTTTCTCTCTAAAATATTCCAATTCTAATGCCTCATGATTCTGCCTGCCCAGTTCCATTGAAATCTCTACCTGCTATGTATGCCTAGGATGAATTTCACAGACTTGGGAAGGTCACTCTTGGGAGAGACATTGACAAAATTAGCCTCTTTTTATTTCCATGGAGACTTTGCCTGCCACTTTAAAATCTCTTAATTTTCTTCAGCTTCCCCACATGGCCACATCAGGAAATGTGGGTAGTCAGGTGCTGGTGCCAGATGGGTGGATCAATCCATAGTGATTTACTAGCTGGATGGCATGGCTCAAAAGGCCAGGTGTCTCTGCTTCCTAATCTGTAAAGTGGGTTCATTAGAAGCAATGAGATATAAGGTTTCCTGAGGTTTGAATATGTTAAATATAGGTAAAATGCCCAACATAATCATTGTTGACTCTTGTTCTGATCTAGAATAGTCTCAGCCTTTCTTGCTACCTCAGGCAGTCTTGTTCAACAGTACTTTGTTTAGTGAAGTTCAAGACTTTGTTCACATCTATGTTTTAGAATTGTAGGTATTAAGTCTTCCACACATCTAAGTGTGGCTTCTGTGAAATGGCAATTTCTAACGTTTATGTTGCTAACCATCAGAATGTATCCGTTTTATAAAGACAATAGCTACCATGGGGATGGTGCCAATAACCTGTCAACATCCCGAATAGCGCATCTAGTGGATTTCTCTATAATTTTCCCAAAGAATAAGAGTTTAAAGTCCATCAGAGAAGCCTCTGCGCATAGTTAGTGTCATGTCAACTAGGTTCCAAAAGTTGTGAAGTATTAGGTGTGGTGGGCCATGCTTTTCATCCCAGAACTCAGGAGGCAGAAGCAGGAGAATCTCAGTAAGCTGGAAGCTGGGTTTGGTCTACATAGGGAACTGCAGAATAGTCAGGGCTACATAGAGAAAACCTGTCTCAAACAACTACAACAACAAAGTTGTAGGGTTATGCAGTTAATATTTATACCTGTCTTTTGGCTGTCTATCCTAGTTAGCATTTAACTCATTTAAAGCAGACACCCTGCCTTGTAGATCTTGCCAACCCACACTGCTAACACAAAACATAATCTGTGCCTGGTATTCAATCAGGATTGGTTGGCTGGTTGACAAAATGGTTCACCTGGGAAGAATCTTCAATGTCTAGGACAGATGAGGAAGGTTAAAATGACCACATCTTCCTGCTTGGGTCTTGGAAGCACTCAGCAGTCGATACTGCATGAAATTAGTGCCTTAAAAGCATCAGTCAGCCGTAAGGCAAAAGAAAGTTCAATACTGAAATTCAGCCTAAAGAGGGCAGGAGTATGGTTTGAGAAAGATGTCTGGCTAGGAAGGGGGAAGGAGAAAGTATAGGAGCAGGGCCCAAAAGCACCCGTGAGCAGTCCAGCCCCAGCAGGCAGGCAGCTACACACTGCCTCTGTATCAGCATTGTGTCTAGTGTCACTGACTGTCACAGTTTCGTCTCTGTGAAAACAATAACACAGTGTTTCGGAGGCTGCTGAGTACTGCTTGCTCAACCTCTGAGATCTCAGCATATACATCTCTGCCTAGAGAGGACTTTAATTCCTGGGAAATGGAAGAAAGTTATCACCCTCCATTCCTTTCACCTGCTTGGATTTTCCAGTTAGTGCTCACTTTACATATCTGCCCACGTATCTGAATGCTTATTTTATACATCTGTATGCATATGTGCGTGCACAAATAAGTGCGAGTATCATGCTTGCCGATAGAATGTATGCATCTCAAGGGGAGGATATTTTCCCTATTATGCTCAGCACTCTCTGCCCAAAATATAGAACACAGCCTAGCACATGGTCAATAAATATTTCTTGGGTACTGAATAGAGGAATATGAGCCAGTGGATTTGAAAACTGAGCCAAGACCTGAATAACACCCTGTGCAATTTCAAATGATATGTAAGCTTTTCTAACTGTTGAATAAAAATCAAGTGTTGATAAATTTGAACCCACAGTGTATCTGAATGTGACCTTTCAGGCTTAACACAGGTGTTTAAGAAACCAACATGAAAAGCATCTCACTTTTAGAAAAATAAAAAGCGTCGTCTCAATCCATATACAAGGGCTGCCTATTTCTTGGCTCCGGTATGTGGAGAATTAACGGTGGGATAATAAATCCCAGTGACAGGTGCTAATGGGAATTAAGCATGCAAATCCCCTGCATATCCCTCCAGAAATCTACACCAGGAAAAGTATGCTACTTAGCATGTGGACTTCTCAGTAATAATAGTATTTACTCTAAACCACTATGGAAAAAGTTTCCAGTGCAAGGCTTAAATAAAATGAACTGCGCGTATATTTTCATCACAGAAACATTTTCTCTCATTTTCTCTCTCTCCTTATGTTTGATTAGTCACACTTTTATATTTTAATGGATGTCTAAAAACAATTCTTTGTAGTGGAGATATTATTACCTAGAAGCAGTGTTTTCCCAAGTATGAAGGATGACAGAGAAACTCTTCCTAAGGAGGATGGGGGATGGGTGTGGAGCCCTCAGATAACAAGACTGGTAGAACTTAGGCAAGGGAGGCCAGATGGTCCAGAATCAGCTGATTCAATCCCAGTTCTCTTCCTCATCCCAGAGAAAGAGACCAAGTCTCTCATAGACACACATACTTTTTGAAACTTTGTGCTTTTTGTAAATGATATTAAACAAGACTCTTAACAAAGGAAAGCAACCTGACTTAAGCAACCTTTAAAACGAAGTGATAATTTATCTGTTTACCTAACTGAAAAGCCATGGGTGGTGGCAAATGTCTGTGTTCCTAATAGCTAACGTTTGTGGACTGTTTGCTGTGTGGAGGTGATGATTCTAAGCTCTTTGTGGACTATCTTGCTTAACTCATACACTGAATATTCAATTGAAGCATTTCGGTTGTCTTAGGCCATTAATACTGCAAGTGGTAATGTAGGAAAAACACAAATGCATCTCCCTATAGCTGTGAAAACAGTTGGAAAATCTAAGTCAGAAGTGCTGGCAACTAAGGGTTCCTTCTTGCTGAGTCATCTAATGAACTGGTAAAGAAAACAAGATGGTTTGAGAGAGCAAGATTAGATGGGCCTCTCATCTGTTTATTAAAAAAAGCCATTTACACACACACACACACACACACACACACACACATCTACTCCCATAATAACTTAATGCATTTATGAGGATAGTGTACCATGACTAAGTTACCCCTTGGAAAGTACCCATGACTCAATTCTACTGCAGTGGGGAAGGATTACATCTCCAACACATAAATTTTGAGGGTCGTATGGAAACCTATGATTTATTATTTTTATGCAGGAAACAGTGTTCAAGAAACACAGTTGACATTTCTTAGTGCCAGTCTGATTTCAGAAGTCATGTTTTAGACCCAAAAACTTACTTTATTTTGGCTTCATGATGAGACTTGTGGTTGTAATGGAAGCCTTGGAAGCTCTGACTTACAGTGTTTTTACCATTATCAATATTAGCATTAAAAATAACTCTATTCTCATGTAGCCAACAAAATCCAGAAAGCAGTACCTTGACCAATCCTGGGACACTATCACTTGGTTCTGACCAGGCCTTCAATCACTATGACCATAGGATTAAAGTTATATTGAACTGTGTGGCTTGTGTCAAGTGCTCATTTTGGTAGCTAGAAACAGGGGCTGAAATTGAGGAAAAAGGGATTCCTTGAAGGAATATCAATAAAGTAAAGAAACATTAATACAAAACAATGGAGCGGGTACCACTAACATGGCAGAACTCTGCTTTGTACTGTGTGCTGCATAACTGGTCCTCAGGCACAGTTATTTATATCCCATAGCTTAACGCAGTACCAAAAGTAGCATTGCTTAGGAAGAGAAGAACACCGGCCCCTTGTTGATTGCTTTTTTCTCTACTAGAGGAGAAAGAATGGAGTACAAGTTCAATTCAATTTAGAATCTGATCACATTACCCTATTATACTGAAGCTCCAGTCTAAGACTCCTGAAGAAGCATACTGTGGGTAACAGTAACTATGCACTAAAGGATGATAAACCAATAGACAATATAGAGGGAAAACCAATTCTAAATAAAGATAGCATGTGAGAATATAGGGTCTCAGGAAGCATCAGTGAGAGAATAATAGAAAGACAACTACAAGTAAGACATAAGCACTTGTATTGGCAATGCTCATGGCTTCAACAATGAGAGTTTATCTCTAACAGCAAGAAGTCTGGGAGTGGGCAGGACAAGGAAGCTCTGGAAACTCAGTTCTGTTGTTCTAAATGACTTGGCTCTTGATACCCATAATGTGTGGCCTTTGTTCTCACATATGCTGAGGGCTGTTACTGCGGTGGGCATCATGTCTGTCTTCCCTGCTGGAAGAAGGAGCAGGTCTCCAGGGTGCAGCAACCGTAGGCTAATTCTAAACAGCTTTTATGGAAACCCATGGCCAAAGTAGCTTTGTTGTCTTGTCCTGACAGTTTGACCAGTGGCCCCCATTAAAGTGGTACAGGTGGGGAATAATTTGGTGAATGCTGGCTAGAACAGCTGACTGTGCTGGGCAATGGGATGGAGGTGCAAAAGAAAGGCACAGAAAGAACACTAGGGGATTTAGGACACTAGGGAATACTTGGAGATATGAAAGTGGATAGGAAGTGTTTCTATTACTGGCTGAGTGAAAAGGACGGATGTTTTCTGTGTTATGAGAAGGTCGGGGGGTAGTCCAATCGTGCCCACTTGGATGTGTTTTGAACTTTTGGGGGATCTGTAGCATTGGGGTGGAATTTCATGAAATAAAATTAGATTGCAGAGATACTGCTTACATGAACAAAGAGAACAAAAGGGTCAATAGCAAGGAAGCCTAGGAAGGAAAAAGAAGATATAACAGTGTACAAAGGAAGGATCTAAAAAGTAAAAGAAGTGGGCTGGAGAGATGCCCCATGGCTAAGAGTACTTGCTGCTTTTTCAGAGGACTGTGGTTTGGTTCCCAGCATTCATATTGGGTGGCTCACAACTATTTATAATCCCAGCGCCATGGACTACAACACATACATGAGAACATAAACATGTACATAAAATTGAAATCAAATCTTGAAATTTACAAACCAGGAAAATAAAAAAATAAGAAAAACAGATGAAGTAATAACCAAAAGCTGGTACAATTTCTACATATGAGCATCATGTTGTGACTGGTATATGGAAAAGCCAATGAAAAGTTCAATGGAAATATAATCAAATATAATATGTAACTTAAAAGTATGGTTTTGGACAATGCTGTCATGTCTTACTATGCAGACTGAATGAAAAAGGCCCTTAATGGAACAGTGACAAGAGTCTGGAAGAGTATAACTATGTTTGTCTCATTGTGTGTGTAATAACTGTCCCCCTTTCAGAAATTCCTATGCTCTCCAAGATTAGTATCTTTGTCATAGGAAACTAATGATTTATAAATGTGTACAATTGCAGTGAATGTTAATTATAGACACAGTTTTTCTGTAATGTGTATGAGACATTGTATGATATGCCTGAATTATTTAATTTATTTTGCTTGATTAATCACCTGAAGAACAGTGATTGTAGCTTTCTGTACAAGCATAATACCACTGTGGAGTAAATGTTCAACTATTAGACTTTCTCTGTTCTCTCTGTGCCACGTGGTCATTACAAACCAAATGATGTTTCTACTTCCTACAGGTCTGTAAGACCTCTCCCAGGCTGACCACCTTACAAACACACATAACTCCAAATTCCAACTGATCTTATAATTCCTGAGTAATTTGTGTGCCTCTACTTTCTCTGCTATGCCTCCCTCAACTCCCAGAATGACCCATCTTGCAAATCCCACCATATTAACATCCCAGAATAATTTAAATAATTTCCTGTTGTTTTACATCTCCTTTCCCAGAGTCCATCACAAGCAAAACTAGTCCTTAGAAAATAATCTGCAAAACACACAGTGTAATTAGTTGCATTTGTAATCCTTTATTCTCCCTTAAGTCATAGAATCACCAAGACACCCTGTGCTGGTTAGTTTTTGTCAACCTAACATAAACTAGAGTCACCTTTGATTGAGGCTTTGCCTTTATTAGATTAGCCCATGGGTGTGCTTGAAGGTCATTTTCCTGATTAATGATTGAGGTGGGAGGGTGAAAAACACTATGTGTAGTGCCGGCACTGGACCGGTGATCCTGGATTGTGAGTAAGCAGACTGAGCAAACTGGTAAACAGCATTCCTCCGTGGTCTCTATTTCATTTCCTGCTTTGGGGCACCTGCTTTGGGATCATTTAATAATGGACCGTGACATAGAATTGTAAGTCAAATAAACCAGTTCCTCCCTCAAGTTGTTTTGATCATTATTCTATCACAGCAACTAAAATATCAAACTAGGACACACATACACTTGCTTTTGCTTCTGTGGTTTCATCCACCGCAACTGTGTGAGAGAAGATGTCCCCACCCCACTTGGTTCATCCAATGAAAGCAGACAGCTGCTTCAGTGTGCTATGGCTCTTCTGGTCTAACTCTATTACCTGTGTGATTTGTGTATTTTGTAGGCAGCCACCAGATCCAGTTGTTGCTGAAAAATATTAAAAAGAAGGGATGTATAGCACATATTCCCGCATTATGCCCTGGTTCTCTCATTCCCAGAGGGCTGGCATTGCATTGGTGTGGAGCTCTGAATGAGAGCTCCACGACCTCTCCACCCAGCTCACTAGGTTCCCACTGGCAGTTCACTACCACCACGCCAGCCCCATGCTTCAATACCCCCATGGCCTCTGTGGTGCACATCAGGCAAACCCACACTTTGCTGCTATACCTTTCTCTCTGGAACCCAGACGAGCCGCCGCGTGAAGGAAAACACAACACAAACTTAGCTCAGAAACAATGATAACTCAATCTCTGGGAGTATCAACTGAAACCTAATCTTGTAAACCTTATCAAAGTCTGATTCCTCTGGTGGCGAATCCTTGCGGATCCGCTATGATACCAGGAGACTCTACTTGCTACATCTTACCTACTACATGCTGTCCAGTTCCAAAAGGCACCTCTCTTTCTCTCCTCTTTCTCTCTCCTCTCCAACCCAGAAGTCTTTCTACCAGCCTAATGATTGACTCTTTTATTCATTAGGGGATTGGTTCACAAGAAGTCACAGGTGTAACTCACTCCTTGTCTGAAGCCCTTCCCAGGAGTGCAGAATTAGCAGAATTACAATCAGCCCCAGGGCTATCCACAACATCCAGTGATGGAGAAACCTGGCAAGACTTGAGGACTGGCTCTTGAGGTTTGCTGCCTCCTGCTGGCATCCTCAGAGATGAGACAAGGCCAGCCAAAGACAGTTGTATCAGACCTAATAAGTATGGTCAAAAATTTAAAGCACTTGTGCAATTCTTTGGACTTGGGGGTCAGGTTTAATGAAGGCTGTAGCCATCAGTGTCTATATTGCTCCTCATGAGACACCATGTACATGACTAAACTCAAGATAAAACAGATGCTGCTCTTGCCAGCAGTGGCAATGGACTGGCAGAAAAACGGGGCAGTAGGCACAACCAGTGAGAGTGACTGAGAAGTTCAGTGAGACATGTGGGTACAACATATGTAGTGAGTTTGCCTAATGCTGCTTGTATCTTAATGCTAATTTGGGGCCCCCAGGACTGGGTACCCTAAAGAGGAGAGAGTCCACATGTAAGACACTGAGTTACCTTGCCCCAGTTAATTAGGATTGGTAAATAAAGATGCCAACAGCCAAAAACTGGGCAGAAGAAACATAGGTGGGGTTAAGGTTTCCTAGACATGGGGAGAGAGGACCATGAGGAGAGAAGGAGGAGGAAGAAACTACCATGGAAAAGAAAGAATGTGCAGGAGAAGAGAGGACAGTGGCCATGGTTTAAGAGAGAGGAGAGCATGGCCCTGAGGGCTGCCCAATTGGAGCTAAGAGCAGCCAGGATGAAACATAATAAGTATTAATTCAGACCTATTGTTAGGAAAGTAGATCCTAATAGCATGGAGGGAAGGCAGATGCCCAGCTACCATGCTGCTTAAGGCATATTGTAAATATAAGGGCTGTGTGTGTGTGTGTGTGTGTGTGTGTGTGTGTGTTTATCCAGGAAACCAGTAACCTAAGGCAGAGTAGAAACCCAGTGCTAGGATTTTTAATAGTTTTTACTACATCATCACTAGAGAAGACAGGGAAAAGGTGGTTACATCAGTCACATTGATGAACTGACTATCTTCAATGAGGGGTTGATGGACTTGAGCCTCAAAGAATCAGTATTTCCTGAAACTTAAAATATGATGTTCCCTGCTGAAGAGACAGCAGGTATAAAGGAAAGACAGGATGTATAGAGCATGAATGTATGCTAACACACAATATATAGTAAGGACTACTGTCATCGTTGTCCTCTTTTAAGCAGGAGGATATTGCACATTCGAAGGGTTAACTAACTTGCCTATACTACATTTGTACCAGATGGATGTTTATCCTGATCTTAGTACAGGTATACACTGTTAGTTTCTTCACGAAGTTTCATACAAAGCTTCAATCTATAGTCTGTTTTACATGATGTGTACACTGGAAAGCTACTAAAGGTTTTGTAAAATGAGGTGATGCCCTAACCACACTTCAGAAGTGAGCAGCATGTATCAAACTGTTATGAAAATGACAGAGTATCCGTCAGAAGTCTGCTCTAATCATCTAGATGAGAAACAGAGAGAGTGCGCATGTCACAAGCAATAAACAGAAAACAAGCGAAGGAAACATGTTCAAGATGTACAAATGGGATGAAGGCTGCTAAACCAGAATATAGGATGAAAAACATTGTATTATTAAATATTCATAATGTAATTAAGAATAAGCTAGGTAACCCTGCAAAGCTACTTGCAGCAATAAATTACCCTCAACTTAATTAAAGCCATTAAAGAATTAAAAATAAGATTCAATGGGTGAAAGGGACACATAGATTTTTAGGATTACTGGCATTCATTGGGACTGAAATGCTGCATTCAAGTAATATGGTAATGACTCACCGGCACACATAACCCTGTTATTTGCTTTTCATAACCCTTAACTGTATGTGGCACAGAAAATATAACTAACAAATATTTTTAAAATAAACAAAACAATGATTTCTGAGGGATTTTATGAGATCTAGCCTAAATCAGTTATGTGTGTTTGGTGTTTTTAACTTCATTTTCCCCCAAATTTGTTTATATGCTCACTGTTGGAAATGCACTCTGCTTTATCTTACAAAAATATGCCATAAATTACAGCTTGGAATTCAGAACAGGCAACCCTGTTAATCACAAGTCATTATATGGAAAACAATGGCATTATAGTACATATAAACTAATCAAAGCACAATGTGATTAAATCAGTCAATCGAGAAAGTATTTGACCTTTGTGCTTATGACATAAATGAAGAAGGAGACAAATGGTATAGAAATTGCCAAGTTCATTTCGTGATATCACTAACAACTCTCAACAGGGAATACGATTTATATTTTTTTTCTTTCTGTGTGTGTGTGTGTGTGTGTGTGTGTGTGTGTGTGTGTGCAGGTGTGCGTGTGTGTGTGTAAGTTTGTGTAAATATGTATAAATACGCA
>JADRCH010000011.1:5850818-5940664 GCA_019843965.1 Rhynchomys soricoides | reverse complement strand
GTGTAAGTTTGTGTAAATATGTATAAATACGCATGCAGGCACACATGCCCAGCATGCTTTCTGGGGTCAGGGGACAGCCTCTGCTCTCAGTTCGTAAATATTTTCCTTTTGTTACAAATAGAATCTCTTAGTTGGCCCAGATCTTCACTTGCACATCAGCCTGGCTGGCTCTTAGCTCCCAGATTCATCTCCTTTCCATCTTGCATCTTGTAGCACGTGGGATGCTGCCATGCTTGCTTTACACATGGGTTCTGGCAATCTGAACACAAGCTCTCAGGATTCAACCACTTCATTTATTCAACTACGTTAATTATTCTCCAGTGCCCATTCTATTATTTCTTACTTAGTTCCAATCAGAAATGGGAAGCTACTCTTTATTTCAAATAGGTTTTTTTTTTTTTTCCACTAGTGCTATAATCCTTATCAGGATGTGTTCTGTCCTTGATATATTGGCAGACTTTACTAAAAGAAATGATGAATGTGAAAAGGGAAAACAATTGTTATGGTTGAGGAAAACAAGTGAAAAATCCAGAGGCAGAAGTGAAACCATTCAAATGAGAACGTTCCACAGTTCATTTAAAAAGACTCATGTAAGAAAAACTCCAAAGGAGATAGTGTCCAGTGGTGAGAAAACCCTGGTTCAGATAATCACCAACATGGCTCACAAGATGGCTCCAGGGTTCAAGGACAACTTGGTATTGCTGAGCATCACACAGCAACGTTTATGAAAAGGCTTCAAGTCAGGCACTCTTGAAGATGAAGCCTTGTGTGTTGTATACACCTTTACATGGGTTGCCATTGTGGACTAACTAGGAAGCTCTGAAGGAAAGCTTTGCTATAGAAATTCGATAGTTGAGTCTGTGTCTGCCATGCTGCTTATCTCCCTACAGATCTAGAAAATAGTTGCATAATGAATAAATTAATCAGTAAATTATTTAACAAATATACATCCATTTTAACATAATCAGTATTATTTTCTGATGCCTTTAGCTATTTCATTTCTTTTTCGGCCTCAGAAAAGTCTCTTTATGATGATTATTCTGAGAGACAAATCTCACCTTGTGCTTCTGTCTCTATTGAGGTCAAAGGGAAAACTTTACCATTTGTTAACTTACATGTCTGCTGACACAGGGCTTATGTGAAGACTCTGAGGCAACTGTTTATAATTAATAGTCTAGTGTTCCCTTTTGACCGTTTGATCCAAAGACTACAAATAACACTGATCTTAAGTTAGAAATAATTTGAAGAAAATCTATTTGAATAATTAAGGATGCTTAAATATTCCAAGAATCAGTAAAATGAGTCATGTAAAGAGGTTATAGAAATGAGAACATAAGTATTGAAATGTCTTTTCTTTCTTCATGTCCTTGATTTTTCAGGACTCAAATTCTCTTTGAGTGAACATTTCTTGGGATGTAGGAAGGTCCAAATCTCACTCACTGCTTTTACTCAAGATCATTGGCTTATTTGAAATTTGTTTCACCGTGCTGATTCCTCAGTATCCAGGTAAAATGCTCATTTTTTTTAAAGCCTTGGAGTGCAGATGTCTTTGATGTCTATGAACTTAATGGTGCCTTCAGTGGATGTCTCTCCAGATGCATACTTTCCTTCCACTCACTCATTTCCTTGCTCAAATGATTCAAATTGGTTCTCAGACAACTCAGATGCTTTGGCAACAGTTAAGACATTTAATCTACTGAGTAATTTTGTTTTACAATTTCGTTGAATATAGTATTGGAAAAATATATAAAAATCGTACAAATATTTATTAGATTGTATAAAAGCAGACATTTTCTCAGCATTATTAAATCAGGCATAATGAGAATAAGAAGGCAATTATGCAATTAACATTTGTATCCATACATATGCTTAGTATGTTAGAGTACTACTTTTGCCATATGCAGAAATGCCTTAATAAAATAAGGAATTTCACTTAATTAAAATTAATGTATAGGACAAAAGACAAGTAACAGCAAAAAATGAATACACAGTAGTGTTGAGTCATTATAATAACAATAAAATACAACATTTAATAAAGTCTGAAAAATTGATCCATTCAGAGTAAGTGTCCAGGTTTTTAATGCACTAATAGACTCCCATCTTTTGACTTTCCATGAACAGAATAGACAACCCTCTTATCCTGAAATAGTCACCAGAAAGGAATATAATGAGGTTTATATTGAATTTCTGAATTCCAAGTTAGTTTCCATGTATGTAGTCTAACAGTACACTGATGCATTAGTCTCTCTAAATACAGAGAAGATGCTACTTAAACTGGAGCTGAGGCCATTTCATTTCCTGACGTAGAGAATCACCTCAGAGCCCATATCAAACTGCCTCCCAGTAATCTCTCTTAGACAAGACATACACTCAGGGAGGAGCAGAGTATCAAAACTCCCATTTACAGTATGAGAAATGCTGTAAATGAACAAGAAGAGTTAGCAGGCTCCCTTGCCACGTGTTGATGGTGTGCCTCAGTAGGATAAAGGAAAGATTACAAGTAGAAGCCCTTCTGCATTCTGACTCTCTAAACGTAATTTGGATCCAAGAGGCAAACAACATGCTGTGAACTCTGGTAGCTGCGACTGTGAATGTGACAGCAACTGCAGTGATTCTGCGGCAGGGGCCAGGTGAGTATCTTAGAGAGCAAAGGCAAGAGGACTGAAGAGGAGGATTAGACACCAAGTACCAGTGCATTGTCTTTGTTTTTAAGGCTTTCTGAGAATAATCTCTGAGGTAAAAGTACCTGGCTTCTAAGTGCTGTTCTGCCTTTGACTAACATTGTGATGCTATTACTCTCTCTCTCTCTCTCTCTCTCTCTCTCTCTCTCTCTCTCTCTCTTTATTACTTTGGCCTTTTTTACTCACTTATAAATGGACACAGCAATGCCAAAATTATATTATTATTATAGTAGCATCTACTATAATGTTCTTATTTTGGTCAAAATGATTACCACAAAATACAAGCAACTCTTCTTGGGATAAAATAATAAATAAACATTAGCTATTAAATACTGCTATACTTCAACAAATACATAAGAAAAGACAATTCAGAAATCTCTTATGGGTATTATATTTCAGATATAAAAAATTGGGCAGTTTTATATTTTGGTTTCCTTAATTATTTGGTGTCATATCTACTCATAGAAATATTTTAAGGAAGAGTACACTATGATTATTTAGTTAACGTTTCAACATATTCCTCAGTAAAAAAGTTGGCAAAAGCATGCTAGAGTGAAATGAATCAATTATATGATGATAACATATGATGTGAGCAGTGTGTATACTTATGTTTGTACCTTATGTTCACAGCTTCATGAAAACACTTTAAGCAAAGGAAGCCTAAAAGGTCGGTTATGCATACAACAGATCAATATCTCTAAATCTTCAACATTTTAAAGGGAGTAACAGCAAAGGGAACGTGGCATAAGTTCCCAGGAATGCAAGGGATGGGGATGTGTATTTTACAGGAATGGATAATGGAGTTGATGTAACCCAGCACAACTTTCCAGTAGCCACCCCTGATTGGAACAGGGGTTCTTACTTAATTCTACAGAGGTTCAGTGTAGTCAAAGTCTCTCAGAACCAACTTAAATTTACTGATAGTTTGTGACCTCTATGAGTACTCAAAATAGCAATTTTTATCTCATTAGTACAAAGGGATAACCAACTGAATGTATCACTTGGAAGATATTACAGTCATAGCCACTTTTGGCTGGTCAGCATTCACTGGAAAGATTATTTCTTTGATGTATATTTCACCCCCATCCCTGTCATGTATGTGAATGGCTCATGTGCAGAACCCTGCCCTTTTGGAGATAAGGATGTCTATTTGTAAGTGAGCAGATGATATCCAAAAGTTTAGAGACATATCTTGGGTAGAATCACAAAGGAAGGAGGACTTGGTCTAGATGAGGTCTAGTGTCACTGGAAAATGTTTCCTGGGTGAGGCTGATAGCCTCTCCTCCTGCTTCCACTGGGCAGCACTGATTTATGGGCTTAAAGATACATAAATGTCATGGATGTGCTTATTTGAGTTACAGAATAAAAAATGAACTCCTTCCTGGTAGAAGCTTGTTTGATTATATTTCTGCACATTTTATGTCATGATTTTTAAGTCTGAATATCCCAACATTATGTTAATTGGTTCATAATTTTAAGCGTTTTGATTACTTCAAATACAACCTCACTTTCATTTATGTGGTGACAACAAACTGCAGACCGCTGCCCAAAGTCATTCAAAACTTATTTGGGATGGCTTCAGTATATATATATATATATAGATATATATGATATATCTATATATATAGATATATCATATATATATATATATGTTATAGCCATAATGAATCCCACGGGTGACTTGTAATCTCAGCAAGCACACTCACAAGTTTTATTGGTGGGAACAATGCACTTAGATTTTAAATGCAGAGTCATCAAAATTAAAAAGCCACAATTGACTTTGAAAATACTTTAAATATATAACAAAGATCAGAACACATATTTTACACATATACATTTTATACATTTGGGTAGTTGTTCTAACACATGCTAAATCTAAGATCCAGTTTTAATCCATGGAAAGTCTATTTGCAGATTCGTGAGTATTTAAATCTATATAAATTCCAAGCAGTTGTCAAATTCCAGGAAGATGCCAGTGTCATAAAGTTCCTTAGATCTCTGGAGAGGGCAATTAACATTTACTACCCCAAAAGGAGGTAATTTCATGGAAGCCCTGTAGTTTCTTGTCCTTGGGAGGACAGGGTAAGTATTCCATTTTCGTTTGTTTGGGCAGCATGGATTTTGCATATTTAAAAAAGTTGTCAAGATTGGATAAACTAAGTATACTACAGAGAGGACTCATTTACAACCTACTTTGAGGTAGTCTGTGTGGGTCCTTCCAGATCATGTGTTGCCTGGGTGGAAATGTAAAGAAAGCAGAGAATGAAGCAGATTAGAAACAAGCTAGAATCCATGCAGTCTTGTAGCTAGAAACTGTCTTTTATTCCCAAGAATGTGTCTGACTAGCTGAAGCAAATACTGCTTGGTTACAGCAAAACAATAGGATTTAGTGGTTTATTTTTCAAGATTATCTGTTCTGCACAACAAGGTGGATAATGGGTTGTATAAGTATTTGGCTTTTCTGAGTTTGTGTGTTTGGAAGTGAAGACAGGCATATACAGAGGGGGAAGAGAGAGAGAGAGGGAGGGAGGGAGGGAGGGAGGGAGGGAGAGGGAGACAGGGAAAGAGAAAATAGGAAGAAGAGAATTTGGTAAGGTGTTCTTTCTTTTAGATTTTAGATAAATATTCTTCTGTCATTGGCTTTTCAGGATTTTCAGCTATTTCTGAAGTAGATGGCTCGCGCGCGCGCGCGCACACACACACACACACACACACACACACCACTATACATAGTACAATGTTGGACCGTGTATATCTGCCTGTACATCTGTACAAACAAGTACAGGTGGAAAATATTTAGGAAAAAAGCATCCTAGCCTGTTCTCTTTCATCATCCTCTAAATAATAACACAAGAGCTAATTATATTGCACCTATGTATTACTAATTATATAGCACTTATGTATTACTAATTATATAGCACTTATGTATTACTAATTATATAGCACTTATGTATTACTAATTATATTGCACCTATGTATTACTAATTATATAGCACTATGTATTATGAATTATATAGCACTTATGTATTACTGGTCATTGTGAGCTTTCTGGCGAGGAGGGCGCATTTGTAGGAGGATATGTACAGATTATATTACATGTGAACATTAAGTTATTTGATATAATGGAGCTGAGCATTAGTGAAATGTACATGATAGTGGGTCGATTCCTGGAACTAATCTGCCACATTTACTTACTTGTCATTAAATAGGAGATGATCCCAGGTGACCAAATACCATTGTTTGAGGAATCTCTATGTAAATGCATATGAGGTAACCACACATGGAATATACTAATAGAAAATTAAACAGGACTTTGTTACCAAATCTAACACTTATATTTTATGTCACATTTTCCTGTATTAGTATACTTTTTCTCTACACATTTACTTATTCAAGCTTCAGTGGCTGATTAAAGCCTTCTCCACATCTGTTAATGGCATCTTGGATGATAGAGAGTATGTTCCTATCTGCCCTACTTGACTGACTTTCTCAGACACTGGCAGGCCTTGATGAGTTCCGTGCACATCTGAGTGCTGGAGAAACCCAGAGGTACACCAGCTTTTCTCCTACATGTAGCGTGACTTTCCACTTTCCACAGACTGCCTTTCCATTTTATGTTCTCCACACAGACACAGTGCATGATGCCTGGGGTACAGCCAATGGATGTATGAGAAATGCAAAGGAGTACATGATGGGCTGAATATATGGGTCCTTGCTTCTCTGTGTACAGAGGTCAAAGATGAAGTTTTCTTGTACCAGCGTTAGTCCCTTACATTGGGTGGCACACTTATTAGGTTGTTCGTATTGAACTTTGAAGCAGGAGGCTCTCTGCTAGTGCATTAGGTTCTGCTTCCTTCTGATTCTGTTGACCTCCTCCTTGACCAAAAATACCAGAAAGACAAAAATAACAATGTTTGGTAAGTACTCATATAGAATTCCCTCACTAGAAAGCAGAGAGATATTCTACTGAACCTTCTTAATACCATTCTTGTGCCTTCCCCTCCATGCTCCCAGCCTCCACATACAGCCCAACACATCCTTTGCGTGATTTTACTTATGATTCTTTACATATCATCTTCAGGTTTGAGAGTTTGACATAGTTGTTTACAGTAATCCCTTTCTTTTGAAACAGCTAAGGCAACAAGTAGTTTTGCAATATCCCAAGAGATGAAATATACAAACAGAAGGAAAATAGACTTGATGTAAAATATAGGATCCTACTAATTTTGAGAAACATTGCTTCGTAGACACCCTATTTTCTTATAGGCATTTCTTCTTATAGAATAAATACATACATGTTCTTCTAGGTCCTTAATGGTTTCACTTAATGTCATTTTATTCTCTGGTCATACATGGAGAAGCTTCATCCACTCATTCCAATAAAATTAAGGAACAGAAAATTTTATGCCAATTTCATATCTCCCACCTTTTTGCAAATCCCTGTCTACAAAACTCTGTCTTCCATAACCAGTGGCCAGACCATGGATTACAACAATGTACGATATTTTTCTATCTTCTCTGAATTGTTTATGAGTTAGGATAGTCCTTGCTTAATTCCAGATTTACTGCTTAAAATATCTTTTACCTCACATGGGAAAACATGTCAATGCTTACTTATCATTGGTCTTCCTTTTATACTGAAATCTTGCTAAGCCATCCTTGTATTGCCTGTGAAACAATTGCTGGAAAATCCTTCTGCTCTTTCCCCTTAAATGTTAGTTTGCATTCTGTGTTCTGAGTTAAAGAATAAGTTTCATGGCTTCGAACTTTGCATCCTTTGGTGTTTGAACAGAATCTGTCAGCTTAGGGATTTTCCACAAATCTAAGCAACTTTCCACAAATCTTTGAACAACAACTTTTGTCTCATTGAAGTCATCACACATTGAAAATGTTGTAAGTCAAAAGTAGACTTTCCACATACCATGACCTGAACAATGCAGCTGAGTCTACTTGACCATCAATGTGCACAGAACACTAGCATTTACCTCTTGAACAAAATTGCCTAACATAAAACCTACATCTTGACTCTCTCATATAGTTAACTACTCTCTTGAAAATATACACTACGAAGATAGTTTGTGTAGTACAACTTTCTATTGCATAAACATTACTTTTATATCATCATAAAGTTAGTTAAGTGCTGGAGTACTATCTATATATCAATATCTACTTTATTGAGCCATGGCTATAGTGTCATGGCCTCTGGTTTGCCACATTTTCTTAGTTTTTGCTTTCCACATGTGAATGGTGATAATTATTGTCTTTCTTTTTTATACACTTTTATTGTAAAAATCTCTCTTCTTGTGTGGGTTTAATTAGAAAGGATTCCCATCCCTGAAGAGTAAGTAATGTTAGCTAGAGTATTGACTTTCATTAGTCTTCTTATTTGTATAAATTCTCAAGGTAAATCCTGAGGTAGAAGACTGCTAATATTTGCTCATATAACTCAAAGATGAAAATGAGATAAGAAAGAAATGGAGAAGAAATGCTTTGCTTCTCCATAACAGGGTAAGGTGGGGGAGTTTGTAAGTCATTGGAAAGAATTACTGTTTTGTCAAAAATGCTTCAATTTTTCACGTTCTTTGCATTCTCTGTCCTGGGTTCTTCAACTTGGGTCATTGAAAAGGTCTTCCCTGATCAGGCTGCTCCAGACCTAATTCTTATTCTCCATAGCATTTCTCTTAATTTTCCTTTTATTCTTATTTTTCTTACGGTGAACCTCAGTCTTTTCACTATTGATGTGACTTCTCACCGGCTCTCACAAAGTGTAAAATTGAATAGTAGTCATCCTGAATGACCAAACAAATAGCACGTAAAAGAAAAATTAATAGGGTAGAAAAATTAATTCATATTTAGGACACCTATCTTAAATTATTCATTAATATTGAAAACAATTTGGCATTTCCACCTAAAACAAAATTATTGTAGTTGAAAATATTTACTTTGTGAATATACTTGTAAAATATCTCATTCAGAGAACATTGTAGAGTGTAGTGTGAGACTCTGACAATTATAATTAGTAAGAATAGAAAAATCATATGAATATTGTTAGGAGAAAGATGATTTTAGAATAAAGAAGGCTGTACGGAAAACTGAGGACTTGCACACCAGCTACCTCAGTAGAGCACATCACAGTGATTGGTATGCTCATGTGACTGTAGGGTTACAGGGTCATTAGTCATCTATACTGAGGGGGTCAATGAGAAAGAGCAGTCGGTGCTCTTCCAGAGAACTGGGGTTTGACTTCCAGCCCTCGCATGGCAGCTCAACTGTCTTGTTACTCCAATTCTAGCTGATGAGATACCTTCTTCTGCCTCTTGGCTGCTAAGTATCCACACGGTGCACATACAAACATGTATGCAAACACTCATAAAAATTAATCTTTTAAAAATCCCCTCAGTGTTTAAAAAACAAAGTCTCATCCATATTGGAATATCAGCGGGTGACATTTAATATTTTAAATGTCTTATTGCAATAAATACATACGATTAGTCTAGCTTATGAAATGCAAATGTTCTAATTTTATAATTATTATAGATGTAGAACATTGTATTTCATTTGATAAAATTAGATAAATTTATTTTTTCTCATTTTTCTCTAACTCTTTTAAAAAATGAAGAAGATGGGGTATTATTTTCAAACAGCAAGCCAAATGATAAAACATCTAGATGTCTTGTATTATCAGTATCCATGTGAAAACCAAAAAATACTTTAGGAGAGAAGAAGAATCCATATGTTATATAGGCTTGTGATATATGCTGAATCAATGTAAATTGTAGACATGACATAAAGTTGGGAAATAGGCAATGTTATAGTACTTTCCCTAAAAGAAAATGGGAAATTTTGCACATTTTCAGTCAGAAAGATCCTATCAACATGTGAAAACATTCGTAGTCAGGTGATTTGTAAGTTTTAATATACAATACTGTTCACTGATTACGAGTGTTGAATCTGTCAGCAAACTTCCTGTCAAAGTTTCACCTTTTCTTTTTGGACAGCTGTTGCCTCGATTATCTCAATGGAGGTATGATTGATATTGATTGATATTGATATGGTGTTGGTTTTTCCTCAGATTACGTGTAAACAAGATACTGAAATGCGAACCTATGTAACTAAACAGGATATGGCTGAAACAAATCCAGTGCATCAATGACTTTGAATCTCCAGCAACTGCAGAAATAGATCATTCTGACCTGAACAATCAAAGATTTGAAAAATAAAAAGTGGTAAGAGAGCCTTTTCTTCTGCAGTCTTGAAAAAAACTGAGTGTATTTCAACTGAATCTGAAATGTAGATTGAACTTCTGTGGCCATAGAGGGCTGGGAATATCTGTTACTATCTCTCAAGATAGTTTAACAATAGATCATTTGGCTACTTGAATGCTGAACTACAGAAAAGTTCTTCTGGTCCTGTAAGTACTAGACAATAATGTTGATGCTTCTAAAAGGGCACACCAGCGACACTGAGCCCTGTTCCTTCTCCACTTATACTTTAACAGTTGACAAATACTTCCTTCATGGGATGTTGGGTTTACAATCCTTCTATGATCTGTTGCAGCCATATTGAATGGTCTTTGTTTAGAAGCCCTATTCCAAGTACAAGATGACAATTATAAATATAGGTCACTGTACAGAGGAACTAAATGGTCTAATAACAACACCAAATCCATTTGCAAATCAGATGGTGTCTAATTCTTTGCTTTCAACAAAATTGAAGAAACATCTAATTGATCTATTCCTTGACAATAGATCAAATGGAACATACTTGATAGTGAACCCTTCCTTATTCTAGCAGTAATTAATATTCCTTATTGGCTACACAAATTAATTAAGTGAATAAAAAGTGCATCCATCTCAACAAGAAATTTATTTATTTATTTATTTATTTTTGAATTCATTAAATATTTTTATTAGAGTTGAATGGGATGAAGAAGAGCTCTAATAAGGTTATTGACTATGAGGACTTGCATACTGGTAATTTATTTCTAATAAAATATTGCTTTGTGTATAATAATCATTACAAAACATAATAATTTCATGTTGGTTTCCTCATTTTTAAAGAGCTAATCATTGTAATTCTATATCAGTGAAGAAATTTTGGCTTGGAACAGCCATGCAATTGGAGCAGCATTATATGTATATATACATATATACATACATATATACATACATATATACATACATACATACCACTTTGCAGGAAAGTCTTATTGGCATACATAGCAAAAGTAAACTTAACAATAAAATTGTCTTCATAAGTGAATATAACTTACAAATCTAAGTAGAAATGTCACAGTGTTAAATTTCTAATTGTTGAAGGGATTTTCACATATTTTAAAGACATGGTTAATGTTAAAATAAAACTAGTGTCATATTTACGTTCTACAGCATATACTTTTATGTGATGTAAGGTTTTTATTTTAAAATTTCAGTAATCATAATATTTAAATTATATAATTTGCAAGTACTTGAGTTCATGGAAAATCAAACATCAGCGAAAAGTTCTGTGAAATGTTTTAGGTTTCAAAGTTCACTAAGATGGTAGCAAAGCAGAAAACGGAAGAACATGGGGGAAGATTCAGAGTTTTCATAGAATTCTTACTAACACACTAAGAGGAAATCTGTTCCACTCCTGAAAATTGCCATCTAAAAATTAATATTAGTGAAATAGATAGAGTAGCTTAAAATAATCCTCTGATTAAGTTCCTGTGTGTCTATCAAAATCACATATTTCTGTTATATTTCATGACCTGAGATTATTTATTGTATCAAGAAATAATTATCCTAGTGCTTGAACTTATGACAGGGAAAGATCCTGCTGTGACTATGAACTTGGAATTAATTATATTCCACGTGAATGAAAAGTTAGTAATTAAAAAAATGAATGAATGTAATTGTCTCAGCTTTCTCTGGTTGAAAAATGCAAGCACTGTAAATTTGGACATGAGAGAAGTGGTCATCTGCAAGGAAGAGCACACCGAGTGGTTGTCTGCTAACCAACGGTGAGCCAAGGGGGGGAAAAATATATATACACACACACACACACACACACAACAGGTGTGGACTCATCAGGTTATTTTTGTGAATATATATGTATATACAAATACATATGTGTCATAATAACAACTGATGAAAAGAGAGGCTGTGAATTTTAATGAGAACAAGGAGAGTTATACGGGAGAGTTTAGGGAGAGAAAAGCCAAGGGATAAATGTAATTGAATACAATCTCAAAAATAAACAGAAAACAAAAGAAAGAAAAATCTATACTCAGTTGAAATATGTTATATAAAGCACGTGCATTTTACATGGTTTTTTTATTAAATTACACAGTAAGATACTTAGATTCTAACTTAACGTTCTTTTTAGGTTAATATATTACATGGAGAGGGCACTCAATTGTAAAATACAGTTTAGTTTTATGATTTGTACCTGTGGATTTTTCTGATGTTTGCTTACATTCTCTATTTATTCATGTCATTTTCTTTTAAAACTTCATGAAAGTACTACTCTGTTATTAGAAGGTTTAGCAATACAAGACACAAAGTCATGTATTTTAAAAATGTAAGCATCTTGTATTTCTCAAATTATTTTTGCTATTCTAATAAAATATTTATAGCAAAATTGTTAAATGATATATTATGGTTTATAATGGATCAGATAATGGATCAGTGAGATTATATAGTTAACAACCTATTAAATTATCCTGTAATAATTAGACTTTAGGACATTAGATATGATGAGTAAAACAAATTGTTTCTCTGGGTTGAAACTTGTAAGCATCTGAAAATACACAGCTGCCCTTAATAATGGAATATGATTTTGTTTTATGTGTTTAAAATACATTTTTAGATCTTTAGTGAGGAGTTTATTAGATGAGAGAGAATAACCACACCAGTGTGGTTTGTGTCATTATCCTAATTAAAATTGACAAGGTTCTTAATTTGAAAATGTTTTCCAGAAAACAGATGCGCATTCTGTGGATGACTCATGTCTTATATAAAGAGAGCTGGGGATATAACATCAACCTGTGCTTTTGTGCAGAACCAGCTTAGGTCAGTAGAACATAATCCCACTCAGATACTTTAGGATCTTTCCTGGAAATTTAATACATATGCACTGATAGTGGCAATAAATCCTGGTAAGGATCATTTGTTCTTCTGAAACCCACTTTTATTTCGAAGATCTTGAGTTTCCTATACTCAAGTCAGAGGAACACTTGTATATGAATTAGAACACAGTCTCAGCATCAGCACAAGTCCTAGTTTAGGTTTGAAACTGCTTAAAAATGATGAACAAATGGTAGAAAGTAATAAGCCCACTGCACACAATAAGGACCAAATAATAATGGGAGCGTTGATGTTGTCTCTGAAGTTCAAATGTGTACACTGGTATGTACACACACATCCACACAAAATGCGTCACAGAGCACTGTGTGGTGCTTTCCTCATGCAGGTGTGCAGATTAGGAACACAGGGGAACTCCAAAGTCTCCAGAGGAGTCCTCTCAAAGCACACTTCCTGAGCTTCAGATGTTCAAAATCCTGAGATATGGAAGCTATGGAAGATTATCTCATCTGGAAAGAGTGAGCTCAGCAAAAATAGCTTTGAATATTTAAATAACTTTGTAAAAATAAGCCTCTTTGATTTATTCCTTGTTGCTCCAGAATTCAAGTTTGATCGTGTAAGTGAAACCAGTACAGAGCTTGTTTTATACAAGAATTTTTTTAAAAGCCCAGATTTTTAACACTGGAATAAATAATATCATAGAGTATGGCACTATCAATCATGAGCCTGCTTAAGACAACTATCTTTAAGAAACATTTAAAAATATATATTAACTTCTAGAATTCTTGCAACTCTAAGATTTTCACAGTAATTTAAAGTTTATTAAGAAAATATAAATCTCAATATTCAAATATAGTTTAAGCAGTGCCTCACTTTTTACTTCTTATTTATGATGACAAGATTGTTTTAATTTTGAATACATTTATATTTTTAATCAATGGATAGGTATGATATAGTTACTATGTGACAAGTATACTGTTAAGCAGAGCTAGGTTACACAGCCCAATTAAACATGACATGTTTTTCATGGGATCGTAGAATACTAGTGGCAGGTATCAATAGTCAATTAAATAAGCATCCACAAACAGCAAGAAACAATTTGGAGAAGGTACACATATTGAATGTATAAATACTTCTGTCTTCAGTAATTTTTGGATTATTCCTTAACAGGAGTACCACACAGCCTATGAAGAAGAGGCATTGCTTTAACCCTTTCCTGAGGCTCCAACCTTCCTTGTCTCCATGTGTAATTTCCCCCTAAATGAAAACCAAAGCAGCTATACACACCGCCAAACCACTCCCAATATTTCTACTTCTCTAACAAGAAGGACCACCATTCAAAACATGTTCCAAATGAATTTTCACAGTGCGGTCATTTGCATCTCCATGGCTCTTTCACACTTTTCTCCATTTTCTATGTTCTAGCTAGTTATGGCGTACGGTTTTCAGTACCAGGACATTACACATGCTCTTCTATGACAGACCCTTTGCACCCACTCTTTGCCCTCCCTACTAGACTATTAATCCCTTCTCTGCCTACCTAGATGATTCTATCAAACAAAGGTTCAAAGACTACCTGATATTTTCTGGCAATAATCCTTTGATAAGAGTATACTAACCTGTGCTCTGAAGATAACTTATTATATTTCATGGCACATAGTTTCATAACTTAGTTCTATTGTACTTGTGTGCATGTGTATATTTTTGTATATAATATCTATAGTTTACATGCTTGTTCTATATATAACATAAATATACCATATGTTATATAACCCAGAAAAATGTAAAAGAATGTATTCCTTTGAAAACACCAATAGATTTGTTTCAATTTGATCTTGATAGTATGAAAATTAGATTTATAAATTTATGCATAACTTCCATAAAATGTATGTCTCAAAAAGCAAGTGGTTATTAATGAATTTCCCAGTTATTTATTTCAAAGAGTCGTATTCATCATGTTTCATTCAGTGTAGGGCTTGGAAGCAGTCTTCTGTAAATTAGGAAGCCTTTTCACTGGCCTGAGGAATTTATAGTCCACCTAGAGAGACAACATAAATGCAACAATACGAGGCAATATATCCACAAAGTACAACAAAGATAGTAAAAAAGTGAACATAAAACAAGAAACAGAAGAAGTTTTCCCCACCCCAATTATTTTCAATTCACGTCCTTATTCAGCAAGACCCAAACAGCACAGTCCTGAGTTTATGTGTTACCTCAGATAAAATTCTCAAATTAAACTACAACTTGCAGTACAAAATAGCAACTAACTAGTGTTTGGTTTGGCTTAAACAACGTAGAGGTAATCACGATGAGTCTCTGAGAAACTTCTGGAGGCAATAGTATTTTAAGAGGGAAATAACAGGTCAAGTAGAGATTCTTCTATGTTGCTCCATGAGGCAGTGAAAAAGGGCAAGGGCAACAGAGGAGTGTCTGACTGCTGCTTGGAGGTCACAGTTCCAGGCAGCAGCTTCCCATAGTAACTTCATTCCAGCTCAGCTGTGACACAATAGAAAATGTACAACCATGGACGGAGAAATCTATGAAGTGAAAGGTTTGCTGGTCAATGATCTGTATAAAACTACAGTCAGTGAAAATGGAGAACAAATTTCCATACATTTGGTCTTTACCAGACTTAGAGACGTCAAATAACATTTTCCAAAATTGCTTTTAAGACCTTCAAAGGTGTCATGCTCTTTCCTTGGTTTGAATGATCGTCCAAAGTCTGATAGCAGTTGTTCAACACTGTGAGGGAGATATGGAATATAATTTTCTTCTGAAATGCAATTTTGATCTAATAAAATTTGTGCCAAAGGTGTATATGAATTTTAAAGTTTACCATTGATTCTCTCTGTTTTGAGAAGTCTCTTGTTTGTACTCAGAAAATTGTTTATTTGGTTCCAGACTTAACTATTAGCCTAAGGATTCTTTACAAAGAGCACTGCCCAATTAGCTGAAATATTTAATGTTACTTCAGGTTTGTTATTTATGCCAGATGTTTTGTATGGAGTGCACACAGTTTAAAAGAGTGCACTCTGTAATATTAAATAATATGAAAAATGAATGCTGAGAACTGAATTTAAATTTGAAAAACTGAACAGACCGACAACTGACAAATGACCCAATTAACATTACAGACATTTCAGCAACTTGAGAAATTAAGAGCAAACAAGCAAAATTTTATTTGTATTAGAAACAAAGTTTAGGAGATTACTAAATCATTTGATTTTCTACTTGAGGAAAAGAATCCAGGATTATTTTTCTAAATTGCTTATTTGAGGTATTTTAAAAGAAGAACAGTAATGTGTGCTTAAGAGACTAATTGTTTAGAAGTGTTGTTGAAAAAATTGTGTAAAATGGATACTCACACATTTTTTTCTGTTTTCATGTGTGTGTGTATGTATGTGTGCGTGTGTGTCTGTGTGTCTCTGTGTCTGTGTATATGGTGTGTGTGTGTGTGTGTGTGTGTGTGTGTGTGTTTGTATGTGTATGTTTGCACATTGCAAATGATTGTTGCATGCATGAGCATATATGTGTGGAGACCCAAAATTGATGTTAGAAGTCTTTCTCCACAGATCTTCCAACTTCTCCACTGAGGATAGGTTGTTTAGTCAAACCTTGAGATTGCAGATACTGTTAGTATTAACAGTTGAACTGATTGATTAGTTAATAGTAACTTCTACCTAACTCTTCCTGAGCCATCACCAGAGCCACTCACAGTTATTTATCAGTTTACTCTTCCCATAGACTGAGCTTCTTAAATACCTCAGTCAATGATTGGTTAGTGACTATTCCTCCAAACCCTGTCTCTGATATTGACTACAGGATAATGAAACAGTCATGTTAAATTGATGGAAATAAATAGATTTACAAACACATGCACGATATGTGAATTCTGTCTAATATTTTCCATCAGCTCTTTAGGAACAAGAAAGTAATATAATATTAAATGTACTCTAAAATGCAGTTATATCATTATACATCCTTAAGCATAGAAAGAAAAAGAAACAAAAAGAAAGTACTACTTCCCTTCTCTGTTTTTGAAAGTTGTTCTTCATAGGAACATGACCATAAGAGGACAAAAGCCTAATGGCAATGGATCCACTATGAAAGGATCCCTCTATTATTGATGTGCTTTTTTTTTTTTTTTTTGGTTTATTTTATGTGAATAAGTATTTTTCCTCCATGTATGTATGGGCATAATATATGTGCCCGATGTTCATGGAGGTCAGAAGTGGTATAGATACTTTAGAACTGATGGTTGTAAGACACTCCATGCATTCTGGAAACCAAGCCCAGCTCCTCTGATACTGTAACCACCAAGCCCCATGCTTGATACCTTTAACCATTTCGTTCATTAAAATTTCTAAATAAGAACATATTTGTTTGCTTCTTCACCAACTTATTTATTTTCTCTGCTTCCTTTATTTAAGTAGTCACTCTTCTTTCATGCCTTGTTCAACTTTAGGTAATCAAAACAGATCAGGGATATGCTCTGGGATCTGGTCATGTCTAAGGGACTTTGAGGATACTACTCCAATAAGAGATGCTAAGGATACATGCCAAGTAAAGAATAGGGATTTAAAAATGAATTGTCCTGACAGACATTCCTGTTCCCTTTCAGGTGATGCACTCTTCATATCCTGTCGGTGCTATTCCAAGACTTCCCCAGCACTCTACCAAGGACAATAAATACTTCATTGGATTTGTTTATTCCTTCAGTGTTCTTATTAGGTTTATCTAAATCTTTAAGGTGTATCATGACTCTGTTAATACCTCCTATTTCTAAGTCTAGCGAGAAGATGTGTACTTTTCTCTGTACTAGATGGCCTAGCTATTTATTAGAGAGCACCTTCTTCTTGACGTTATTATCAGACGGATCTCTAGAAGTAAAGCACTTGAGGGCATGCTGACCTTAGAGTTTGAGAGGATGGAGATCAATTCTTTGTCACCAAGATTCTATTGGGGATTATATCTAACTGGGGAAGTGTCACACTCTCTGAAGGAACTCAAAGGTTACCCTAGTTAAATGATATTGGGTTGTTGGGTGCCAGGAGTTTCAAATCAGTTTCATCTGAAAAAATCAATATGGACATAAGACATTTATTACCTTATTCCATTTTACATGCATACCTCAAACATTTAACATGTTGTCAGGAATAATACTTCGAGCTTTTAAACTTCAACCAAATGTAAAAGCAGACAGCCACAGAAATTAAATCTTCAGAGAACTGATGCATCAAATTTACAATTTTTATTCTTAGTTATTCCAATGAAACTATGATGAAGAAAGTGAGAATATTAAGAGCTGTGTCCAGGAACAGAAGCATTTTTGAAGAAGCGCTGACAATATTCATCAATTATTTAAAATGTCTAATTTGGTTTAACAAATAACAGTGAAAAGGGGAGTAAATGACTTACAGAAGATGACTTTGGAGACTAGATTATTTCCAGTTTAGTTCTTTAGGGGATGTATTGATTTGAAATGGTTCATTGTACATTTTGTGGAATAGGCTGTGGTACAGTGGGAAGATTTCAGATATAAAGAGTTATGGGTCCAAGCATGGCTTGAAATGAGAAATCTGATGACATTGTATGAAGCAAGATCAAGGTGAATGACTGTCTAAAGAATCCATGAAAAGAAACTTCAAGTTACATATTTGCTTACTTTGTTTGCATAACCCACTAAATTCATGTTTAAATAATACCAACATGTTGAGCAAAAAGAACACAATATTCTATTATCTAGGTCTCAGTCTGTTTAAAGTAAGCATATTTAAATAAATTACTTTCTGGTTTGTTAATGTTATTATAGGATAGGTATGGGGTGGATTCATTTGTAATATTAATGAGAATGTATTAAAATTAGTATGAACAAAAATACAATGTACTCCAACTTATGGAAGATAATTACTGACTATAATCATCTATTTATGCTTTAATCTATTGCTTTGTTGAAATACATTTGTGGCATAAATTTTGTTTTCCAACATTTTTAGTTCAAATAATACTGAGTACATTCTTGCCAAATAGACAAAATATGAGTATATCTTTATAATCCATTTTGGCCATAGAATATATGTACTTATAAAAACCATAGCTGAATAAGTCCCCTGCCTTCTATTGTTTTAATTTTCATTATTTAGTATTATTAGGCCATTCTAACATCTAAGTTCTTCTAGTACAAGTAAACATATTATATTTGCCAAATACATAGAAACATGCCTATCATCAATAAAGAATGCACCTAGTTTAACAGGTATCTATATTATAATTTAAAAAAAAAGAAATCACTGGAGAATAAATAGATAAAAGAATATTATTGTTTTCCTTACCTCTATTTTTATGTCATAAATAATGTATCTAGCCAGGTGTATAGGCCTTTACTTCTACAACTTTGGTTGTAGAGATACACTGATGTCTATGAATTCCAGGCCAGCCTGGTGTACATGATGAGCCTCAGGCCTGCCATGGCTACACAATAAGTTCCAGGCCCAGGTTAAACCCATCACATCTGGGTGACTTTCCTATAGCTACAGAGTAATCTTCATATCATCCATATAGAAGTCCACCAGGAATTCATAGTAAGACCCTAGTTCAAAACAAAATGAAACCGAAAAGACCTAAATAACTTTTGAGTAATATACATCCATTTGAATTTTCTCAGGTTGTTCTTGTTTGTTTACATTAATTAAGTAGATGCTTTCATTCAACTTCTAGAATGGCAAAAACTATTAAAATGTTCTTTGAATATTACAACAAAGAGAAATGCTATATTCCTATGTAGCCTCTCCACATGGATAGATTGCAGTATGATGGAAGAAGATAAGAACATTATATTAAAAATTGAGGAAAACGGAGTTGCTACAATGTACCAGAGTGGAAAAAAGGAAAGGAAATTTCTCTTTATGGGTAATAAGCCTGTTCTTGTTCAGCCAAGCAGTATTAATATTTTGATAAGAGCAAAATTTAATATGAAGTCTTAGATGACTCGCAACTTGTAGCAAATATTGTGCTTTTTTTTGAACTGCATATTATTCTTACTGAAGGTAATTTATTTTTCAGTTTGGAGATGCTCAGGACACCTGCCAAAGTGAAGATGCTCAGAGTGGATCACCCAAGACTACTATAGTAGCTAGTCTACTATAGTCTAGCTTTAATAAGGTAACAGATCAGTAAGAAGTAAGTTTTTAGTGATTGCAATAAAACATGCTAAACCTATCTCTGCCCATGACCTCTGGGTGACTGTGACTGTGCTTTAGCTACAGAGAATCTCCATGCCATCCTTATGCAAGTCCACATGCTTGACTGTGTGGGAAGGCAGGCACACCCCTGCAGATTATCTTCTCAGTTATCTTCTCACTTTATCCTTTCCCCAGTGTATAAAGAAATAATTAAATGAATTGTGAGTCTGGAAGGCAAAGACGATGAGACTATGTGACTAAGGAGTTCATTTGCTTGTATTTTGTTGCATTCATGACTCATGATTTTAGAGTGAATTCAGTAAAGAGTCATGTCATTTGAGGATATGCAGAAGTTTATATTTGCTTAGGATCTCTGAATTTTTTTGTTTTCTTGTGACTTTTAATTTCTTGTCTGGATTTCCTTTCTCCAGTGTGACTCATCACCTTAAGCCATGCTCTGTAAAGTATTTCAGGAAAGCAGTAGGGTCTTGTTATCCATCAGGGGGAAGAGAGGCCCTTGGGCCTGAGGGTGTTAAATCCCCCAGTATAGGAGAATGCCAAGGAGGGAAGACAAGAGTGGGTGGGTGGGTGGGAGGGTGGATTAGAGATTATCCCCATAGTGGCAGGGGGAGGGTGGAGGGAATAAGGAGGTTCCAAAAGGGAGATCTGAAAAAGGGGAAACATTTGAAATGTAAATAAAATATGAAAAGTAAAAAAAAAAGAAAAAAAAAGATCTATTGGTATGGACTGTTAAAGAGGTATACTCACAGAAAGTATCTAAGTAAAATAAACATTTGTTTTATTGCAAATCTACAATTCTAAAAATGCATGATAACTCATTAGGTTTCATATATATTTTATACACCTGAAATCATGTCTGAAGTATGCTAAATTGTATTTTAAAACAACAACAAAACCAATGACAGTATGCTGGCTAATTTTTTATTAAATTATTTACTTATTGACATTCCAAAAGCTGCCCCACTTCTTGTTCCCTGGTTCCAGAATTCTTTACCCCATCCTCCTTTCCTTTTGCCTCTGAGAGGGTGCTCTCCTAACTACCTTCCCCCATTCCCTACCTCACCCCACCCCCAGCATCGCCCTTCCCTTGGTCATCAAGTCTCTACAGGATTACATGCATCCTTCCCCCCTGAGGCCAGAGAAGGCAGTCCTCTGCTACATATGTGCTGGGGCTCAGGAAAAGTCCATCTCTGGGAGCTCTAAGAGGTCTGGGTTGGTTGACACTGTTCTTCCTGTGGTGTTGCTATCCCCTTCTGCTTCTTCAATCCTTCCCCTTACTCTTTCATAGGGGGAAGTCCAATGGCTGGCTGTCAGTATATGCATCTGTCTAAGTCAACTGCTGGTAGAGCCTCTCAGAGGACAGCCATGCTAAGCTCTTGTCTGTAAGCACAACATGGCATCAGTAATAATGTCAAGGTTTGGTGCCCACCCAAACTCCCAAGTTGGACCAGTGGTAACTCTAACCAAATAAGTAACAGATTTGTATGATAAAAATTTCAAGGTTTTGAAGAAAGAAATTGAGGAAGATATTAGAAGTCATAAAGTTCTCCCATGCTTATGGATCAGTAGGATTAGCAGAGTAAATATAGTCATCTCACCAAAATCAATCTACAGATTCAATGCAATCTCCATCAAAATTCCAACACAATTCATTACAAAACTTGAAATAACAATTCTCAGCTTCATATGAAAAACAAAATAAAACAGAATAGATAAAACAATTTTGAAAAATAAAGAACTAGAGGTAACACCATTCACAATTTCAGGTTGTACTACAAAACTATAGTAACAAAAACCACTTTATTGGCATAAAAATGGACATGTTGATCAATGAAATCAAATTGAAAACACACACATAAATCTACACAATATGGATACCTGATTTTTTATAAAGAAGCCAGAAATACACACTAGAAGATAGCATCTTCAGCAAATGTCACTGGACAAGCTGGTTGGCTGAACACAATTAGGCCCATATCTATCACTCTGCACAAAACTCAAGTCCAAATGCATCAAAGACCTCAACATAAATTAATAAAATCAAATAACCCGAGTAAAAATGGGGTACAGATCTAAACAAAGATTTCTAAATAGAGGCATCTTTAATGTCTGAAAAATTTTATATGTTCAACATCCTTAGCTATCAGGGAAATGCAAATCAAAAGTACATTGATATTCCATCTTATACGTGTGATAATGTCTAAGATCAATAACACAAGTTACAGCTCAAGCCAGTGAGTAAATGGAGCAAGGGGAACCATCTCCACTGCTAATGGGTGTGCAAACTTGCACATATACTATGGAAAGAAACTAATATAGCAGTTGCTTATAAAGTTGGGAATCAATCTACCTCAAGGCACAACTATTACACTACTGGGCCATATACCTAAAGAATGCTCTATCCTGCCATGTTAATTTGGGGTCTTTATCAGAATAGCCATAAACTGGAAACAACCTAAATATCCCTTTACAAAAGAATAGGTAGTGAAATTGTGATATATTTACACAACAGCTTATTACTTAGCTGTTATGGAAAAAAATGGCATTATGAAATTAACAGGCAAATAAATGTAACTAGAAAAAATGTCCTGAGTGTGGTAACCAGACCCAGAAAAATCAATAGGATATATTCATTTACATATAGCTATTAGCCATTATGTAATGGGGTGATTCATGGATCTCTCTGGAGGGGGAATTAGAATAGATTTTATGGGGGCTGTGGATGGAAGCAGGAGGATGAGGTGCAGTGGAGATGGAGAGGAGTTAGGTAAGTTAGAGAAAAATGGCTGGAATTGGGATGGTGCGTTTTGGGGTGTTCACGCAGAAACCTAGTTCTGTAGAATCTTCCTGCAGTCTAAAAGGTGATACTACATAGGACTCCAGGAAATTGGAGCCACAGAGTCCCAAAGCTGTCTCTTGTAGCTAGGCAATGATTCCACTGACTGGACTAAACTGTGTTCACTTAAGTTGTAAACCAAAGGAGTCCCATGAAAATCCCCAAACAACCCAAGTTGTTACTAGGACAAAACTTTGCACTCTGCAAACTGACTGTGGGGTCCTACAGTCAAGGACAATGACTGCACAGCTCATTGAACATGGAGAAGTCCATATAGTGCATATGTGGAGCACTCACCTTACAGCTCTGTTCTCTTTTAAGTTGGGAGGTACTCTGCAGGTTATTGAAAGGTCTCATCAACACAGCCACAAAAGTTTTGACCTATAACTTGTTTTGCCTGTATAATACACTAAGACAATGGTGGCACAGATCTTGTGGGAGTAACCAGTCAATGTATGATTTGACTAAGAGTCAACTCCAAGGGAAGTATAGAGCCTAGATAATCAAGTACCAGAGACTAGATGGCCTAGAGACCTAGAGTAAAACTAAGTACTACTGGTCTACAAGAAATCAATAAAATGATCCCTGATGATATTCTGTTATACTGATACATCAGTGCCTTATCCAGTCATCATTAGAGAGTCTTCCTTCTGCAGCAGATGGGAACAGATGCAGAAACACAGACATGAGAGAGAGAGAGAGAGAGAGAGAGAGAGAGAGAGAGACAGACTGAGAGAGAGAGAGAGACAGACTGAGAGAGAGAGAGAGACTGAGAGAGACAGAGAGAGACAGAGACAGAGAGACAGAGAGAGAGAGAGACAGAGAGAGAGACAGAGAGAGAGAGTAAACTCAGAACAGAACTCAGGGAATCCTGTGGAAGAGGAAGCTGAAAGAGTGTAAGACCCAGAATGGATGGAGAACTCCAGTGGATCATAGCCTTTTGAATCAACTAAGCAAAGTACATGTGAACTCACAGAGACTGAAGCAAAGGCTCTACATAGATCTATACCAAATTTCCTGCATATACATTATAGCTACTTGCCTAGTATTTTTATGGTACTCCTGACTGTGGAATGAGTGGATCACTAACTCTTGTTTCTGCTATTAGAATTATTTTCATCATTTTGGGTCGAACTTGATGAAATTTTTTGCTTCATCTTACTATATTTTATTTTGTCAGATTTAGTTACTGTTTCTTAGAAGGCTGCTTTTTACTCATAAGAGACAGAAAGAAAGTGCATGTGGAGAAGAGGGAATCATGTGGGGAGGAACTGAGAGGAAGAGTGGGAGGGGAAAGGATCATCTGGATACATGCTATGAGAAAATAATCTATTTTCTATAAAAGAAAAAACATAAAGAAGGAAAATAGTGTGAAAGTTCAATAGAGAGTTCAGGAGCTAAAGGTATAAGAGGGCATCAAAAGGAGCTAGAGGGCTGTTCTGAAAGATAATCTCGGGAAATTCCTAGTTTATTCTGCAGAATAGGTTATAGTTGGTGATTGCTTAGTGCTTCCAGTACCAGAGATGGTTCTAAGAATGGAATTATCAAAGCTTGTCTATGGAATCTACAGACAGCAAAAGTAATAAAGGCTAGAATACAGATCACTATTGTCCTAGCTGCGTGTCTAGTAGCAGAAGATCTAGGATTCAAACATGAACAGTTTTGTCTCAGACTCTAAGGGCTCTCAGAGGGTTGCACAGTGCATGGTGGGAGAAGTTGCCTACTAAAATGACACACTGTGCACCACGCCTTAAAAATAGAAATGGATGCCACTTGTCACATAACTTTGAGTTGAATTATAGGACATCTGCCTTTAGTTCCCAAGAATCAAAGACTTAAAACAGATTTAAATTGTATTTTGCAATTATTCACTAGGAACTTTGCTTGAGAAAGGGACAGGCTTGTTAGATTAAAATACTAAGTCATATGTCAGTACAGATCAATCCCAGAAATAATGCAGAGACAAGGGCGTGAGAAATGAATGTAGCCATGCCATAAAATTCCTAGAAACTTGGGCCATGGTGAAGTTTGGGAGGTGATTTACAAAGGAGGGAGAAGAGAGTTAACTTAAGAAAATGCCTAAGAAGGAAGGCTGGAAACATAAAAAAAGATCAGGAATGGAGGGCAGAGAAACAAGACATCACTAACCCATTTGATTTAGGAACTAGCTACATGCATGAAATATATTTGTCTCCATATCATTTTCAGTATCAGAATAAGTATCCTTGACTTTAAAGAACTGCTCATTGACAAAAAATAAATAAAAATGTTCAAAAGAATACCAGATCAATTGGGGAGATGGCTTAGACAGTACAGTGTTTGTCATACATGCATGAAGATCCTAGTAGAAAATTCTGTGCACAGTAGTACACACTTGTAATGGACAAGGAGGTCTCCTGGGACATTATAACCAGAGAATCTAGCTGAGTTTGCAAACTCCAGGTCCAGAGAGAGACCCTGCCTTAAAAATATGAGGTGAAGCCTGTTTGAGTAAAAGTACTGACGTCAACCTTTGACCCCATGTGTCCACGCATATACATATACATTTGTACACACATAGACACACACATGTGCACACAGAAAAAAAGAGAGAGAAAGCAACTTTGTGAAAAGGGAGACAGTTTTAGGGTGATATTATTTTCACTTACAAGTGCTTTTTGTGAAACTAGAAAACAAAATCTGCAACATGTTATTAATTCATGGGGCTGGAGAGCTTGTTCAGTGGTTAAGTGTTTGCTGTTCTTCCTGGGAACACAAGCTCAGTTGCCAGTACCTATCTCAGAAAGGCTCATAACTCCATTTTACGTCAGCTCCGTGTCACCTTCTTCTGTTCTCCTTTACTACACATGTATGTAAATATAAATGCAGACACAGAAATAATCTTAAAAGAGAACACTAATAAATACGAATGGATACCAATTTATGTCAGCATGCTGCTTCATTTTCAGTAGAACAGGCCTGGAATTTTTCCAAGATACAACAAAATTTATTGAACAATTATTTTGATTCAAATTTAAACTTTGAAAAATTAGACTATATACATACACATATATGTCAGAAAACATAGCCAGGCAGATGCATATATCTGCATATAACTCTTTATATGTAACATGCTCCGAAAAAGTAATCATTATGTGACAGCTTTTGCCTAGCTTAGAACTAAAACCACTGCTACTATGTTTAATGCTTAATACAACTCTACCATATGAGAGACGTTACTTTCAAGCCTTGATTCTTAGTTGTATATTATTTCACTCCTTTTTTCTCCAAAATACGCAAAGCTGTTCTGCAGTTTTCTTGCGTATTTGTAATCTCATATAGAATATCTTGTTTGGGTTGAAAAAAAGATAATGTAGAAAGGTAATAGTTGAGACCTAGGCAAACCAAACTTCAAACATGGCTGGCCTCTAGATATGTGATGTAATTTCTGAGACTGCACAGATCCTTATTTGTAGACAGGGAAAAGAGAGGGGGGACAGAAAGGTAGAGGGGTAAGAAGGGAGGGGAGAAACAGTTCCCCATGGTATGCAGTTAATTTATAGCGCTGTCCAGAGTTTTTGGTAGCCCCTACTTATCTCTTAAGGGACTGATTATTTTCTACATTAGTCCCTTTATAATTGCCTTGTAAGATTTACAACTTTGTGATTTACAACTAGACGAAATGAGCAGATCCTTTCTGGGAGCAGTGTGGGCAAAGTACATCTTACCTTTTCTTTACCTACTTCTCCTGAGCATGACCTTCAGCTATGCATCTCTGGAGTGGCCCAGAAGAGTACAGGTCCTAAAGAGCTCCCTGTTATGCTCCTTGTTTTCAGCTGATGGAGAAGAAGAAAAAATTACCTAGATTTTTTGGGCTAAATACAAAACTTCAGAGTGATAAGTGAGCCCCACTTTTTAAAATTTTGCTATTTCATTGATGGGATAAAAGTTGAATTTATCTAGAAATGCTTATTCTTCACATGTTAAAAACCTATCTTATATTGATACCATAAGATCGATCCTCTGCCTTTTTCTCCTGTGCAACGTCATGTTAATTTCTCCAGTAGCTGGGCCTGATTTTTTTTTTCACCTGCCCCAATGCTATAAAGACCAGTAGTTAGATTTGGTTAAGGAGACACAGAAACAAGGTGTTACCTACTCACATCTAAGGTCCCCATGTCACCCAGTAGAAGAAGGTCCTGAAGCAAACTTCATTTTATGCACAAAGAATCTACCATCTCAGGATGGGTGACAAAACAATCTGGGATTTTGGAGTTTTTCTCACCAACCCTGGTCCTTACCTCAACAGCTTGGGGGGCCTTGGAGAACACCAATAAAGTCACTCTCAGAATTTTTAGGGGTAAAAAAAAAAAAAGGTTTAGAATATGAAAATTGTCATCTAGCAAGTTCTCCTGAACTTATTTCCACAGAAAGATTTACAAAATCCAATTGTCAGTGTCTTAATTGCACAGTAGAGTCACATTATAAACTCATAATCATCATAATTAGCTCTAGTGGGAGTTTCTGGTGCCTCATCCATTTGTTCCTGCTATCCTAGCCTCCGACTTCCTCTACTTCCCCTACTTCCTTCTTTTCTTCCTTTCTCCTTCCCAGATCTTTCCTTATTTCCCTTCTCCTTGAGTTGACACTCAAGGTACACAGCAGGGAGACAGGCATTGATTATTTCAGTCCACAGCTCAGAAAACTCTGCCTCAGGTCATATCACTAGGCAAGAGCTACAGTCGAGTGTCAGTATGGATCTTGAGTCTTTGGAACATGTATTTTATAGCCTTTTAGAACACATTAAAAAATAACTTTGCATTTGGCATTCAAGAGAGGGAAATTGGGATATCATGTCTCTTTTCTTTCAGAATAACAGATAATGTCCTCATGGGAAAAACCAGGAAATCAAGTTTCTCACTCAATAATTCACAGGCAGCATATGGCCAGTTAGGACATATACCTTTTAATCTGAGCTTGGTCCCTGACCTCTGTGGGTCATTTTGTCACCACTGCCTGCTTTTTATGTTGACAGCTGTGTTCCATGAAACAAAATGGAAATTACTTCTAAAAAAAGAGTCCTCACCCCAAAGAATATAGGGGATAGTTTTTACTTATATTTGAGAACAAATTTTTGTTTTCACTTCTCAAGAAGGGAACATATGCAAACGTGCAAAACAAAAAAGCTCCTTTCAGATAGGAGAAATCCTCCCCAACTTAGGAAAAGAAAAGAACTAGGCATATGAATTAATTTTGATTATTCAAAGATCAGTTATTTAAGAAAAGAGATACAAAGATTTTGCACTCACGCATTAGGGATGTAACTGCAGAACACATGTCTCTGCCCCAGAGGAAGGAAGGAATGAGGATATGTATGTCCATACAAACATTCAGGAGCACTCCTCTGCTCCCTGCCCACATGCTGGGTTACAACCTAACTATGCAGAAGAGAAGGCCTTTATATTTTGAACAATAGGAATCTCTGTTTCCAAATGAAAACTCTATTTTGATTGATAAAACATGATTGATTGGTTCTGAATACCAATCAAAGTAAACTATACATACTCTAAATAATATGTAATGCTATTTTGATGAAGGAGTATTTTTTTAAAAAAAAAGATTAAATACATGTGTTTTTGTGAAACTTGGTATAGATATGACAGTGGTTTGGTGTTAGTTTAAGTACTCAAGCACAGGAGTGAGGCCAGAGACTGTGGGAACGCTTCCTTCTTATGAGTACTCACACCATAGGACAAATGTTACATATCAGTGTTTAGTCTTCATCTGTAACACCACTGATATATTTCTATTTATTTGCTTGTTATACCCCCAATAATGTGCATTTTTGTGTGACTCTTTCTTTTTGAATCGTATTTGAATATCTTCAATTGCAGTGCTCAAAGTTGATCTAGAAGATTAAAATACATAATAGCAGAAAAAGAATAGGTTTATCTTAAATTTAGGATTCAAATGCCCATTCCTTCATGAGAACAGGAAAGTGGGAGAGATTAATGACTACAGAGTTATAGTTAATTATGTTGAATATGTCTGAGGAATAAAAAGTGGTGTTTGTGCAGCAGTAAAAAAAAAAACATAAATATTCTTGTTGCCACGAGATTGGACACTTAAAGACTTGAACAATAACACTGGCATTTGGCAGGCCAACGTGGATGGGAAAATTTTCACCAGCTCCCACCCCTAGATATAAAGCTACAGGCATTTGATGACTGTTAATGGAGGGGAGAGAAGTCTTCCCCTGGGATAAGCCCCCTAAGTTGTTCTCTGATACTAAGTGGTCACCTCTAAAACATATGCTATGAGCAACACTAATGACCTACACGGTTGTACTTACATGTTTATATGCTTGTATGAATGCATGCACGGTTGTACTTACATGTTTATATGCTTGTATAAATGCATACACGGTTGTACTTACATGTTTATATGCTTGTATGAATGCATACATGTTACAGCAATGATATGGAAGAAAAGGGTAAAAAGAACAAGGAGCTATTTGAGACAAAGGATTCATTTGATTCTTTGAGGATGAAATTATCATCCATGTTAAGTTAAAAACAAACAGTCAAACAAAGAGACAAACAAACATAAGCCAACATTGTGGCCAAGGATAAAAGTACAACCAAAATAAAGAAAGAAAGGAAGGTTACGGCTGGTTCACCAGTTTAGGGATAGATGGGGATATCAACTGCACAATTCCCCTAGCTTGTATGTCTATGGTGTTTGTTTTTCAGAAATATTATTGCTGCTAATATTTCACTTTAGATTTGTGTTACTGATTATTCCAATGTAATTATATAGTTTTTAATGGATTATTAATAGTTCATACAGATGAATATTCACAGAATATATTATAGTTTTCTGGAGGGAAAAGTGTAAGAGATCACAGCTTTGTTCTAAAGCTCACTTTGCATGTGCGCACACACACACACACACACACACACACACATACACACTTGAATACTAAAAAGACAAATAGTTGCTTAAAAGTTCAAACGTACAGAGAGAAGAGTGAGGAGAGAGAGGGGAAACAATATCTATGCTGATTTGGCTATCTATAGATAAGTCCCACTCTCTACAAAACACTCCTGCTGGGCTTCATAGGAAACCACATTTCTTCTTTTTCTGGTTTCACGTCAGGTTGTTTCAATTCTAAGGGTATGGAAGGAAGGCAGGTAGTAGGAAAACAGGCATTTTCCCATTCTATAAATTTCCAGTTCCTTTTCCTGTTCCTTTCAGGGTCTCTCTGACGATGGTTCTTTATCCTGGATGTGCTGTTCTATTTTCCTGGTTCACTGTTCTCATTTCCTCTCTCTTCTCTCTCTCTTTCTTTGTTGTTTCAGCAATAACCTTATTGTGGCCTCTCAGAGATAAGAGGGCCACAATGTCCACACCCTTCTCTCAGATCCTAGTTGCCTTGACCTCAGCCGAGCCCCTGCGTTACCAGCTTCTTGTGCTTTGTCACCATCTTGAAATCCCAGCTCTAGAACTCCAGCCAGACTTCACATTTCTGAAAACATGGACGTGATCATTTGCTCATCTATCTCAGAGTGTGATTTCCTTCTGCAGTTAATGTTTCTGTGTTACTGTGTTCTCAGTTTTCTCCTTATATAATGAAATTTTGTATTCAAAATAAAATGTTGTCAACTATCCTTTATATAAGTGATCAAGGGTGATAGTCAATGTCTATCTAATCATGTGTAGAGCTACACATATGCATATTAAAGATAAGCTTTTTAATGTGAATGTTTCTTAGCTGTCATGAGCAACTATGGTAAATACCACAGAAAGATTTCCTCTATGGTCATTGTTTGACAAACAAGAAGAAATAGAGACTTATAGGACTTAGGCTGTATCATAGGAGGAATTATCTCTTTATGTAATCTGAGAGGAAAGATTTGACAAGATTTACTTGTCATTTCTTGCTTGGTCAGGTTCACTACTCAAATCCTCCTGACTGGGAAACTTTCGCTGTCTTATCTCTGCATTATAACTCAAGTCCTTCACTCTGGCCCCTTGTCTATTTCATTAACCCATTTTTCTAAGCCCCATGTGACACATTTAAAGTTTTCACAGTTCTGAAGTTCACCTTGCAATCCACTCAATGTGCATTTCCTGAGATTTATATCTTCCTTAAAAGCCTGTATTGCAATTGATCAGTTTTCACCAGGAGTCACAGCCTCTCCACACCTCCTATTGGGTTCATTTCCTCTACCCCTGGCTTTCCGTATAACAGATCACTTCAACAGTTTGCTAGTAACCTCCATATCTTCCATTATAGAAAAAATGAAAAGCTGACTCTCAACATTAGGCAAAACTGAGGTTGCACCCACACATCTTGGGAGCCAGCGGATCATCCTTCCATCCCTTCATAGCATTAGCTTGTGGGACTTTTATACCAAGCCAAATCAATTGTAGACTCTGCTGTTCTCTTTACTCCACATCAAGGGATGGTAGAAACAAATAGGAGTCTAAAATGTGCAAGTCCAGAGAATGGACCAGATATGGTCCGATAAGTTTTGTATAATTCAGTCTTTTCTCCATGCCTCAGACAAAAAGTCCTGCTATGGAGTAATCACATCATAAAAAAACATTAAAACATCACTGAACTAGAAGCTGGCCATGTGGGCTAGGTGGGTTAGTCAGTGAGCTCACAAGATCTGCCTGTCTTTTCCACCAAATGCAAAGGATTACAAGCAAGTGAGGCCAACAGCTTTTGATGTGCGTGCTTGAGTTTCAAATTAAGATGCCTGTAGAACAGGTGTTCTTAGTTACTGAGCCATCTCTCAGCCCTTGTAGCTTGTAACCACAAAAAAAGAGAAAGAAAGGAAGGAAGGAAGGAAGGAAGGAAAGAAGGAAGGAAGGAAAAGAAAAGAAAGAAAAAAATCAAGGCAGCAAGGATGGGCAGAAGACAACCAGGCCTGCCCCAATCTGGTAGTGCAGGGGTTGTGCTAGTGCTACATTGTGGGTTCACTTTCCACCCTACTACAGGGCATGGCCACTTGAGAGGCAAAATGTGGGAAGTGTGAGTTTCTGGCCATCAAGTGCCAAGACACCGTGACAGGGATGAGAATGCTCAGTCTGAGATGTGGGAAAACCTAAACTGGGGTTTCCTGATTTCTGGGCTCCCAGTCGCCTCTGGAAAACCGCATAGAGAAGTTGGGAATGAAATGTTGGTGATTCAGGCCTGCGACTAGGCTAGGACCTGGGGCTCCCAAACTCCTGGACATATCAGGTACCGCTGAGTTGTGAGGGGTTGAGAGCAGAGTCGTGGACTTGTGGGCTGAGGATGATATCTAGCTCAGGGTCAGGGGAAATGGGGAGCTCCGGCTTAGCTCAGATGTGATTGTCCATAGATTGCCTGCAGTCATGGCTAGAAGCACAGAAAGGCCTTCTATGGGAGAATTAGGTTATGGCTGTGTAGTTGAAGATCCCCACCATGCTTCCCACAGCGATTCTTGATGAACGAGACCGTCCATGGTTCTAAACTGTTTATTGGCTGTTCATCATGGAAAATGGGTTCATACCATACCAACTTCTTAGGATGGACCTGATATTAAATGCCTTGTACAGGAAGGATTATCTGGGAAGAGAAGCTTATTGGCTATTCCCTCAGGGTCTCTAGGTACCACATTAGCATGGAGAACTCTGTTTTGAACCTAGGTGACCACAGGTCACTTTCCTTATGTGAAAAGTGTGGTACATGTTTTAGGCCAGGAATGTGCCAGGGGTCGACTAGGTGTCTACCATCTCAGGTGTGAGTTTTTAGGGTCTCAACCTTCTCTTCCACCCATGCTTCCTGGCATGATTTACCTTGCACACCACTACAATAAACAAGTATCTGATAGAGAGAGGAGTGTACTAGAAAAACAGAGGAGTGGGTGCACTATGGAGAAAGGAAGAACTGGAGACATGATACCAGTGACAGGTGAGAGAGAGGACTGAGGTTGACATGCAGCCATTGCTCAGTAAGCTCAATGGGATGCTGTGCAGCAGCTTGGAGTTTAAGCACATGCCGATTTAGCTTCCAAACCTGTCATTCGTCTCTTGGATTGCCCTGGTTATGGGCAACAGTGAAGACCCAGATGAGGAAAGGCTCACTTTCTGGATTGGACCTCCTCAAAGGACCACAGTTATCCAAGATGCCACTGGAGGCCATGTTTGTGTCTGTGGTTCATTATGCTTCCCCAGGCCATGATGAAGCCTGAGATTCATGTGGACATATACAGTCCGTGTTCCTGATAAATTAATGATGTCCTCAGCCTTTGGTCCCTAGATTGGGGGGTGGGGGGGTGTCTTGTTGATGTGAGTGGCATGTGTAGCCACCTGAGACTATGTTGAGGCCTACTGGTCTGTGCTGCCAGTGAGGGCCGTGAGTGGATCGGTGGTCCTAATATTGCCCATTGGCTGTGTTGATGTCTGTGACCTGTATTACCACTGAAGTCCACACCGATGTTTGCAGTCTGGGCTATCATCTGAAGCCATGGTGATGTGTATAGGTTCTAGAGAGATGGCCCTCCTTAACTGATGGACTCTGGAGCCTTGGTTCAGGAAGTGAAAGAATCTTCCTTTCTTAAGGGTTTGGCCACTAGAAATGTGACCATGCTCCAGTAAGCATATGGATAATACAAAATGAATTTCTTATTCTTTTGAGTTCATTAAAATTATCTTGCTACTAAAACAAAACTAAAATGCCAGACCAAAATGTATTGAGATCTAAGGTACATATCTTCAAATGAATTCGTTTAAAGTGTCCAGTTCCATAGGTTTTAGTGTCATCCGTACACCCGTATCAGCCCATTTTGGCTATCTTCCCTTCAGCTCTATGCTATTAGCAGTCACTCCTCCCCTCTTTTAGGTTGTATCCAGGCAATAAGGAATCTACATTTTCTGGGACGTATTTTTTGATTTATTATAATCTTTCCAAAATGCAACCGTCTGTACATAAGTAACTTTATAACTTATTTCACTAATTACTTTCATTGTATATATTTTCCTGTTCGATCTGTCAGCCACTAAGAAGTACTAAAATTCCCACTTTTTGATGGGTGATTCTTTTTCAACTTAAACCTATGTTATCAAAGACATATATGTTAGAATAGCTAGATTCCTGCCAATTTCAAATTACTATTTCCTAATAGTGATTAATAACTCTCATTCATCATTTTGCTTTGAAGCTTCTCTTATTTGATGCTAATAAACATGCTGAATGAAATATTTTGGTGACTAGTGCTTGCTAACATATTACTTTTTATCCCTTTACTTACTTGTGAGTTTTGTTTCTTATAAAGAACATACTGGCTTGTTATTAATCAGATTTTATGTACACAATCTTTTTAAAGTATTTAAGAATAAGATTTAATCATTTTAGTGCTGTATATGAGTAGCTATGTGACTTTACACATATTTATCAGTAGTTTTGTGATCACTTCTATTGTCAACATTGCTTGAAAGAGTGTTTCCACTAGGATGTTTTTTCAGAAATGGTTGTCTTACAGGTCAGGAAGAAATATGTGTTCTGAGAGTATGTTCCACCTTTCAAATTGCTGGTGATCCAGATGAATCAGATAGCAGAAGGGGGAAGTTTATATCTGGTTAAATTCAGTTATTGAGCAGATATATTTTTGCTGATGCCCCTCCCACAAATATAAAAAAAAATCTAGATTTTTCAGCCATTGAAATGAAGACTCCCATGAGTGACTCTTCAAGACTCATACTGGAGTTGCATCGTTTGCTTTCTTCTTCTAAGGCTTGAAGCTGCTTGGACCGCAAAGCTGTCTTCCCACCTTTCCAGCCTGCAGCTGGCCATTGGGTACTCTCCAGCCTCTGATCATAAGAACTGAGCTAATAAATCCCATCCCAATTACACATACCTTCTATTAGTTTATTCCTCTAGAGAACCTTAACTAATACAATATTCCATCTTTGTCTGTATTGGCTCAGGGACTTTAGTCAACATAATAAAAATAGTTTATTCTTTTAGGTGGTTGATGTACTTGCTTTCATTGAGAATATTTTATATTTCAGTGAAGCAGGCATCTAATCAAGAGAGAGCCAGTGGTATTAGGTTAGTTAATTCATTTCCCAGTTTAATCTCATAATGAAAATCCTGAGTTTAAATGCTTTCCAAACCAAAAGTAACACTATTTCTACTACTTTCTGGTAGACTCTGAAATAGTATAATAAAAGAAATTTTCTTGTGTATACAATCTTGAAGAAAAAGAATACTTGGAAAATAGGGTTCCAATGTATGTTTTATTTATTAATAATCAACACACACTTATACTTAGTAGAAACCATTTTATATTATTTCTACCAGACTTCTGTGTAAACTTTAATTTATATAAGAAAGAAACAAACTTTAAGAAATCAAACTATAACAAACACTCTTGAACAAACTTTTTAAAAGAATCATTTCCCATGGGTCTTCAGTCCAAATTGCTTAATTAAAGGCCAATATTCACTATGCACTAAGTATTCTAGAGTCAAATAGAAAGTGGAGTTATTTACATAACTCCCTAAGAAGGATATTAACATTCTTGGCTTTTGACATCTGTAAGATAGAATTTATAATAAAACAGCACCCACTTTTCATTTGAATTTTGCTAGAAAAAAAGTTACCCTTTATAGTTATTTAATAGTATAATGTACTGCATAATAACCCTGCCTGTAAGGGAAGAAAAGACCCTTAATTTGAGGACCTGGATTCCATGGTAAGGACTCACCATTATGAGCTGCAAACTAAGGTTACTCTCAGTATTTAGAAGAGGAACAGAGCCACAGTGGGAACTCTTACCTATCTAATGTGTTCAATGTCATGCAATACTTTTGCAGTACTCTGTGTCAACTTCTAGAAGGTCTTCAGTGTATCTCTTCAAATAGCTTTATTTTCATCTGCTAGATATAAGCATTTCCAGAAATTCATGCCTAGTTCTTTCACACAACTCACATCTTGTTGTGTTTTGGTTTGGTCTACATTTACATTTCCAAACATTCATCTTTATTAGCTCTGAAACTCTCCTGTACTCCAGAATAATTTCCACTAACCCTCTTGAATACGGCTATCATGAGACTTCACACACTGTGTGAAGACCTAAATTCTTCAATTTTTTTTTTCTCACACTCTTTCTGGTACATATTGCTACCACTGGGACCACTTGTGTGTGGTGACTTTGTATGTTCATTTTTAGAGATTAACACTTGGCCAGTTATTAGCCCCCTGCATTTGCCACCGAGTGGTATACGGCCCTCCCATTTCTCTACATCTGGAGCCACCTTGCTTTATGTCATTCTTTCCTTGTGATGTTTACTAGCTCTGGATTGATCCTTCAACAGTTTTTGTTCTTTGAACTCAGTCTATCCACAACTTCCTAACCACTTCTCTAATCATACTTTTAAAAACTAAAACACTAAACTCCAATATATTCAATCATAGCATTCTCCTGCCTATCAACTTTAGCTCAACAGTTTTCATGAGCAGTTACTGTACTGGTGATAAGCCCTGGGCTGATATTGCCACTGTCCAAAGCTGGGTCAAAGTGTTTCCTCTTGGATATCCACAATGAAGGTAAAGCTAAGCCTCTTCTTTAAAGTGATTTGTTACACTGCATAACTACTTCTATTTCTTAACCATGCTTCATTCCTTTTTTTTTTCAAATGTATCATAGTATTGCCTAATTCCATTTCTCATTTTCTCCCACTGTAGAACACCAACTAAACATGATGTTTGACAGTATTGCTCCATTTTCCTAGGAGTTTGTAAACATTTACAGCATATAGTACAGTCTATCTGATTTGTCTTGTGCAGATAACATTTATATTTTCATTACACTTTTATGGCAAGCTACCATTTAATTAATTAATAAAATAATTATAATTAATTATAATAATTAATTAATTATTAATTAATTAATAAAATAATATTATTATTAATATTTTTGTGTGTGGGTGTTCAACCTGTGGTATATCTTTGTACCACCTGTGTGTAATGCTCACAGAGGGCAGATGTGTGGCCAATATGCCATTGGATCTCTTGGAATTGGAGTTATAGATGTTTCTGAGACACCATGTAGGTGGTGAGAATTAAAGCCAGATCCACTGGAAGAGCAACTAGAGATCTTGTCCTGAGGACTAACATTTCATAAGCATTCCGTGGAGAGGACATAATATCTTCTAAAATGCTGTATGCCCTATCATATTCTCCATTTAAAGTCATGGAATCATTCACGTTTTTTGTTGTTATTGACTATTTTGTTGCTGTTGTTTTTTTTGTGAAATATCATTTTTCTATTTAGTTCTGTCTAGCTTGGAATTTGCTATGTAGGCTAGCCTTGAACCCATGATTCTGTTGGATTAACAGTTATGCACCATTACTGTTTACAATTTTTGAATTGCACTTTGTCTGTTTTGAGCTTTTGTTGTTGTTGTTGTTGTTTTTGTTTTGTTTTCTTTTTCTGTGTTAACTAGGCTTGCCTGCCTGGAACTGCTGGGCACAATTAGTTCCTTTGCCTCATTCTTCTGAATATAGGTATATATAACTGCACTTATTTTTGAATTGCACTTTGACAAGATCCTGGTCAATTTTAATGTCAAGGCTGACTTTCCATGCACTAAGGAAGAGAAATCCCGTGAGCCTTTCCATGACATGCTGGCTTCTCATTTGACTCTTTACAGCAAAGAGATTTGCAGCCATCAGGGTGAACTGAGATACGAGATTTACCCGTTCAGCTTTGTTCTAACTTTCTTGAGAACTTCTAAGGAGTGACTTTTTGCCCTTCTATATGATAGCTCTAAAATTCAATGAGAAAGATATTTACAGTTCTGTAAATATCACTTTGGCATTTTACATTTTGTAGGGAAAAAAGCTTTTACATTGCAGTTCATAGCAGAGTTTGAGGTTCTTAAATGCCAACGGAAAGATGTAGAAAAGAGACCTTTTTCTGGAAAAAAAAAAAAAAAAAAGACCAACTTTCGGATTTGACATTGAGAAATTTGAAAAACTTTTAGACGTTTCTGTGAAGAATAAAGATGTTATTAGATGGCAGGCCACAGGACTCTTCTTCACTCCTTGGGAGAAGACATGGGGTATTAGAGTATGTGAAAGGCTTTGCCATGCATTACTTCCTTTATATGAAGCTTATACGATCACTTGCAGTAGCAATCAAAAAGCTTCAGGAAATGGTGCTAACTGTATGTCTTGGTGAACTGAAGAATGGAGGTGTTCAAACACATATATAAATACTTAAAGTTAGATTTCATTCCTGTTGGGAATAAGACCTGATGCTGCTTTACAGAACATTAGTTTTTGGAGGAGGAGGGTCCTGTCTTTCTTTCTGTAGTTATTACATGGGTTGGAAAATCATTACAAGAGTCTAAAAGAAAAGTTGCAGATTGATGATGAGCTAGAATTCATTTCATAAATTGTTGTTTCTTGCATTCATAGATCAAGCAAGACAGCACACAGAAGGAAGAGTGAGCTACTGATATTTTCACAATAAATATGTATATAATAAATTTATTCTATCATTTATTTAATGGATTGCTAGGTTGGGTGCTTTTTTGGTTTGTTTGTTTTCGTTTTGTTTGTTTGTTTGTTTGTTTTGGTTTTTCGAGAAAGGGTTTCTCTGTGTAACTCTGGCTGTCCTGGACCTTACTCTGTAGACCAGGCTGGCCTTGAACTCAGAAATCCGCCTGCCTCTGCCTCCCAAGTGCTGGGATTAAAGGCGTGCACCACCACTGCCTGGCCTGGTTGCGTGCTTTCATAGAAACTTTCATTAATATAACATGTGTGAGTATGTGTTGTTCCCATTAGAAGATAAAGTGTTTAAATGAATAATTGAGAATAATGTAATAAAGGGCTCACTTGTCAACACCATCCCCATGCCATTGCAAGGTTCCAGGGATGTGGACCTGAATAGGTTTGGGAGATAATGCAGAAAAAGTAAACACACAGTCACAAAGAAAAGTTAGAGTTTTGGCTGTCTAATGGAGAAACCCCATCCACTTAAAATTACAGTCAATTTTACTTAATTGAGTTGGGCAAAGAGTCAGGATTATTTCATGCAGCTGAACTAGGAGGTATGGTGAGCCAATCAAAGTAGAAGTCTCCTCAGGGGAGTGATCCTCAGTTCATAAATATCCAGGGATAGAAAGTTTGATATCTATTTTCTGCACACTATCAACACCCACACTGGTCATTTCCCCAAGCCTAAACCAATTATTAAGAGTCTGAGGCTTTTGAGTCTTTGGCATGGCCATGGCCATGTCTACAGCACACATCTCTTCAGGCCTCATTCCTTCTAGGCTTTCTCCACTTCCATGATAACTTCTTACTTTATAGCATTAATATCGTAGGCTGAAAAGGGTGAGCATACAAGAAGAGAGTGTTTTAAGAACAAAGTCAAAATTCTAGGAAAGTTGACTTTGGAAGGGAACCAACTGCTACCAGCCCATGGTATAATGAAGAAGAATCCAGAGGATACCTTGACCTTCATTGCTTCTATTTCTCCGGTCTCTTGACCATGGCATTACTGGCCAAACTGCAAAGAGGATTTCAAATATTTAGATACTCAGAATTACCTAAGATACTTCTCAAGTTATTGTTTTAATATAGACAGTCTAGGCATAATTTTGTGTCCAGGTAATATGAATACCTCTTTTCTTTCACGTAGAGATGGTTTCTATGGTAATTTCATGAGTTTAAATGTCAACAGGTATGGTAGTTTATATGCTGGGCATATTCTGCTGCTATTGATAGAGTAATTATAATTCGATAGTTAAAGTTTTATCACAGAATATGGCTGTTTCACCACTTAAAACAAGAAAAAATTTAATGATTTACTTTTAACTTTAATTTGTTTCTCCAGTTTTCCTTCACTGTTTTGTCCAAATAGGGTAAGTCCTGGTCTAGAAACAGTGCGACAGCTGATCTCAAAGCACACTGTCCTTTGTGACCTGCTATGTGGACCTTTTGTCTCTCTGAGAAAGTGGCTCCAAAGCACTTTAATGACATTTTGCTGAAGACTCTGATACACATATATTTCTGATATATATACTGATATACATATATGTGTGTATGTATGTATATGTGTATGTGCATATGTTAACTTATACTAAATTTAAAAACAACTTCTTAGAAAGATAAGAGATTTATTTATTTGTTTGTTTATATTTTTACTCATTCATTCTAGGCTGCTAGCAGTTACACTGACATGTTTAACATCCTGATTTTTCCCATTCGCTTCTCTTTCCTTTCATAGATGTCTACTCTACCAAATGCTATTTCCCCACTGATATACATAAAAGTCCAGAGTGTAACTTCTAGCTCTTCAAATTGCTCAGTCATTGTATTATTTTAGTAATCTATTGCTGTGCTGCAAAGTACCCCGATGTGCTGGATTTTCTTAAAAGCACCTATTATATTTCATTTTCTGTGGTTTAGAAACTGTGGGCCAAGCTGACTTGGGCCCTGTGTGTTAGGGCATCTATCAAGGCTCTGATTTTGTTGTAGGCCTATGTTGTGATATCTTTAAGGGGATTACTTGAGAAGGTCTTACTTTGGTGATTACTGATAGGAACCAGCCTTGTGCTGGAAGTTGGGCTGAGCCTCCCCTCCCCTTAGATTCTTGACCTGTATGTCTCTCCAGTTTGTAGGTGGCAGCAAGGCAGTCTGCTTCCTGATGTAAGAAGGAGAGAAACCAAATGAAGAGATCCACAGTCATGTGAGACCTCATGTTAGAGTGTCAGCCCATTATTTTTTGCTGTGCTTTCTTCATTATAACTGAATGATTTCATCTAGTCCTTTCATGATGAAACATGGAACGAGATGTCACAGGACATATTAGGGGAAACTTTCATATGTTCATTTCCTTCTAGTTTGTCAAGGATTTTACAAGTCAACATGTCCAAAGTTGTATTGAAATTGTGTATAAATCTTGTTTTCTCTTGAATGTGGATAACTCCTTGGAATGCGTATAGTTAATGCTTTGTAGGGATTTGTTTTCTTTTTTGCATTTATTAACTTTGCACACATGGAAATTTAGTTTATTTATTTATTTAGTCTGAAGTCTGGTTGTTAATCCAAGTTTCTGTTACTAGTACAGAGATCTTTGAACCAGCATGTAGTGTGTGCAGTTCTAGGCACTTGATCTTTTGTAAACTTGTTTGGATGATCAAAGGGCTTTACATTTTCTCTCTGACATGATCTTTTTAATCTTTCTTTCTTTCTTATTTATTTATTTATTTATTTATTTATACATATATACATACACACACATACATATATACATACATACAAATGCACAGCATGCTGGCTCTGGCTTCCTTTCTGCTACTGCCTTCAGCCTCATGACATATCTGAGAAGTGGTGTTTCCCCGTGTAGTTGCCTGTCATCCTGCTCCTTGCTGAGTCTGTGGAGCCTCTGACTGCAGAGCATACTGACCTGGCAGTTTGGTGGAAACAATAAAAATAGAGAACCAGCTCCAGCTGGCACTTTGACCTCCCCTGAACTGCAGCCCTCATGCTTTCAAGTCAAAGGGCTCAAGACTTTCTCTACTTGACTCTTGCATTTCCAGAAAATGGATTCATAAGGCATCTTCCAGAACAATTATACAATATATCTGGTCTCATAGATATATTTGAATGAAAATACTACCTAATGATATTTCATGTGGAATTTCTATTTTAATAATGTCTTGATATTTGAAAGAAGGATTTGGATTTGATTGAAGAAAAGGTGAAGTGAATCAGAAATTTGGACCCAACAGCCTATCTTATACAGATTTTTAAAAGAAGCACTTCATTTTTCTTGTCCTGCTAACAAAATCTGATTCGGTTATGGAGGTTTAATAACATTTTGGAAATGTCTCCTGTCAGAAACAATTATGCAGCAGGTCCTCCTTGTCCAAACATTTATTTGTCCTTCCCAAAGAACTCGGTAGATTAGTGAGACCTAACGCTACCTTGATCGTAGAAGATTGCCTTTCTGAAAATAGAATTATGTCTAGAACTTTCCTGCCATGGACATGAGCTAACCTAATTGCATGTGCTCTACTGCTTTTCTGGAAACTTTCTGAGAGTTGGGGCATGTCATAGACAGCCATCTCTGCTACTCTGAAAGTGACTATTTATACAATTTATATGACTGTAGCTCTCTATTTCAATCACAGTGTCCACAATTTATACTTCCACTCTTCCAAACATTTTGACCAGAAATTCAGCTTTATACGGCTATCTAGTTCATCAAATAAAATAGTGAGTCTATCTAGCCACTTCTGACAAGGTGACTTTAGATTAATATTTTTATGAAATTAAGCATATAGAGGTTTTCCTGTGTTTTTGTTCGTTTTCTTTTTTCAGAACTAGTACTTGAACCCCAGTCCTCTCTGACCTTGAGCTCCAGCTCCAGCTTTGTTGCTCTGTTGCCTATGAATTTTGAACATGAGCTTTCTCTTATGACTACAAAATGGCTTCTGTGATTTCAAGAAATCTTTTATATATATATGTTTCTCCCATGTGGTAAATAGTTGCTTGGCCTGCCTAGGTGTTAACTCTGCTCTTACTACACATTGCTGTTGTAAAATTCTCTTTAGAAGTCAGAACTATGTTGACCTATAACAAATGCTTAGCTCTTTACTGTTTTTCTCTCCCTGAACTGAGGAAGCATGTTGTGGGTATCGATCACATCAGGGTCATTTCAAACGCTTACTCTTATTTCACTTCCTCTAGTTCAGGTACAGAGCCTTTTGCCATTTCTTAAACCTGTCAATTGTCTGTGATATTTAGTGGGTGACTTTTCTCGGCCCACTTTGCTCAGCTACATAATCACAGTGTAGCAGAGGGTCTTGGCTAGATGACTGATAACCTGAGTGTTTTGTTTGTCTGCAGTAGAGCTTTCTTTCAGAGCTGTGTGAAAGTTATAACCCAGTTTTATCAACATTTTTACATTTCAGCATTATCAGGCTACACTTTTTTTTCTTTTTTTCTTTTCCAATAGTAAGATCTATTTCTATTTGGACCATTGCTGTGGGTTAGGTCAGTTCTGAATGTTTCTCAGCACTTTCAGGAAGTGTCCTCTGAATTCATCCGTCAATTCATTGTCACGATGTCAAGCAATATCAGCGGGAAACTTTGCCATTTACTTCACTGAAAACAGTCATGCAATAAGAAGAAAAAACTTACTCCTTGTCTAGTTACTAGATTTATCATAAGTGTATGTGTATCTATAGGTGCCTATGGGCTCTGGCTTCTGTCTTGCCTCTGTTTTTTACTTTTTTTTTATTTTTCATATTTTCTTTACATTTCAAATGTTTCCCCCTTTCCAGATCTCCCCTTTGGAGCCTCCCCATTCCCTCCCCCTCCCTTGCCTCTATTGAAATACTGTGCTTATGTATTTGATCCTACTCATTTTCTTCTTAAAGTTGTTTTCTTTTCCAAATAAAATATAGCTTTCTGCATCACCAATTTTTCCTATTAAGAAATTATTTCCATTAATATAGAAATATAATGTACAATTTCCCATGGAAAACAAATAGCACACACATATGAATGAGCAATGACTATTGTCATTTTTCAGTCATTCAAATTTTACTTTATCTGATCTGGAGGCATAAGACTTTTCTCCCAGATACTTGCGAGGATGAAGTTAAAGAGATGTAAGGTCAAAGATACTTGGATTATAGACTGAGTTCAGGATCAGTCAGTGCAAATTACTAAGACTCTACATCAAAAATACAAACTAAAAATGAAGCTGGGATGTAATAGAGTGATAGAGTGCTACACTAGTACTTATGAGGTACTGTGCCTAATTCCTGGTATTGCCAAACAATTGCTTCAGTCGTGTATTTAATATTAAACACATTGCCAATTGTGGTGCTATTTGCCTGCAATTCCTGGACAAGAGAGGTAAAGGAAGGAAGATTAAGAGTTCAAGATCATTTTCAGCTACAAAGCTAGGTGTCTGAGAGCAACCCAAGCTATATGAAGCCTTGTTTAAAAATTAACCATTTAATTATCATAGTAACAAATGTCATTTAATGTAATATATTGGCAATATATAAAATTCTATTTTCTTATAAGATTTATAGAAAATCACTACATTAATTTGCAAGTGGAATAAAATTAAAATATTTTTGATATAAAGGGAATTTCCTTCCTAGATCTTCATAATAAAAAAATAGAGTTTGAGGAAACAGTTTCATTTCTGAGGAGAATGAGAACATAATCCCAAATCTCAGGTTAGCAATAAACCTCTTTCTTGGTTTGTTTGTTTCATTCTTTAATATATGTGTATATATATATATATATATATATATATATATATATATAATCTGTTTTATTCATTTCCCCTCAATGTCTTCAGTATAGAAGCTTTATTGATGTATAGAAAGGAAATGACTCAAGAATTTCAATGTGCTAATGCAGCAAAAGATGCCTATATTTTTCCTTATCAATGCTTAGTATCACCATGAACCTTCATATACCTTTATCTGGGTATTTGTATTAAACAGTTTTAAACATATCTTTGTGAGTGAGTGTTGGCACAAGGATGGGACAGCATATGGACAGAGGGCAAAGTATAAACTTAGGTGTTGGGCTTTATCTTCCATCTTCAGAGAGGGGATCTTTGCTGTTTGTTGCTACTTAAACAGCTTAGCTGGCCTTTGAGTTTCTTTTCCTGCCTCCCATCTCACTGATGAAGAACTAAGATTGCAAACACACACTTTATGCTGCTCCTTGTGAATCCAATTCTTATTTTCATGCTCCTGTGGTGAGGCCCTTTGTCAGTGAGCCCTTCCCTGGCTCCAACTCATTGTTACTAATAAATATAAATATAACTTCTCAATCCAATCAGACTTTGTGATCATCACTCAAGGAAGTGAAACATTGTTCTGGTATAGTAAGCAATCCACAAGAACTTTACTAAAGAATCACAAGAATGGAAAAGTGTCAGTTGCATGTCATTTAGAAAAGCTTTCCTTCCCATGTACTGACTGTATGAGACGAGACCTTCCATACATCCTCATTTGTTCTGAAACCAAGGAAAGATTTTTAGCCATTACTGATTAAAATCTAACCTGTTTGAGGTTTTTCCAAATTGCATTTCATGACAGTATTATAAGTACTTTGTGAAGATTATCTAATTTAATCCTCACAACAGTGTTTCAATTTTAGTACAATTAATATTATAGATACAGGCCATGAAGAAGCTTATAATATCTAATTAAAATGCCTGAAGCCTCTCTGTTGGTAAGCAGTGGAATTTAGCCTTAAAGCCCAGCTGTCTGATTGATGCAAAAGCTCCAGACCCCATATCAAAGGGACACACTCTTCCAAATCTGATCTGAGACACAGAGAGCAATCGATAGTGTAAGTAGAACGAGTGTTGTTGGTTTTCCTCTCCTTATTTTTATTAAAATCGGTGGTAGAATTAAATTTTGAGATCTTTATAAACCTGATAATTTTCTCATTCTCTACACTGTAGCTCCCAGGTGACTGCCCCATAGCTTGTGAGCTGAGATTGCTACCAGGAAAGGATTACATAGGATGAATGGACAGTTAGCCAAAGTTTAGCCTATTCAATATTTAAATTGAGTTTCAAATTCACAAGAACGATACTCATTTGATCTAGGGTTCCTGATATATTAGAGCCTAGGATTTTGAGTTTCTGGTTGTTAGGCACTTAGGTCAACTGAAAAGAATCACGAATTCGTCACAAGGATAAACAAGAAACGTACTCCTTTCTTAGAAATTAAAGTAGTCTGGCAAGAGAAGAAAAGTCAACCATGAAAGAAATAAGTTAGAATCAATGCAAAAAGGCTTTGTAAATTATCATCCTGGAACTGATGTCCTAAGAGGAGGATATGGTGAGTGATCAAAGTCTGAGTAACCTGCAGGGATGGGGAGGGCAGTGAAGATGTCATCAGCCTTTTAGAAGATTCTCAGAGAAAGGAGGTGCAGTTAGTGTACAGAGTGTATTTTTCTCCAATGGAGAATCAGAAGACTTGAGCAAATTCCAACTTTTTGTCTGACTTTAAGTCAATTTGGAAGACCATCACATTTTTCTTGCACTATCACAGAGTATGAAATACACAATAGGAACTTTAATACTGGAGTAGATTTGAGCTACAGGTAAGACATGCATAGGAAAAGGATGCGACCAGTGTAAACAGGACTTATGAATAGGATAACCAGTTGTCAGAGAAAAATTGAGAAATATCAGTTGCTATGAAGGATATGACCCCAGCCTAGATTTAGTGAAATGAAGTGTATATAGAAGCACAGCTTCAGGATATTTCATCTATTTTGTTAGTTACTTTTCTCATTACTATGACCAGCTATATCTGACAGAGCTTCTTGAGGAAGACGTTTATTGTAGGTTGCAATTTTAAAGATGACTTCTATCACAGCGGGGCAGACATGGTGGAGTTTATGGTTTCAAAAAAATGTGGCAGAGGCTTCTACATAATGGCAGACCAGGAAGATGAAAGTTTGCACCAGAAACATGGCAGGCTATTACTCACAAAGCCTGCTCCCACGACTCAATTCTGCTAGGTATATCTTCCATCCCCAAACCTCCATAAGTTCTCCAAACACTATGAAGACCAGGACTAAGTGTTCAGTCATGAACTATGGGGTAAACTACAAAGCCGAACAATAACATCCTACATGACTTTGCAATTTAACCTTTAACAATGACGAGTTCAGGAAATGAAATATTTTCCAGATAATATTATTTGCATATTTTCTCTGTCTCAGACTCTCCTCATAGTAACATTGTACATTTTTCGGGTTGTGATTCCTGTATTATTTATGATAGTCCTGCTTGTAAACTCATTTTAAATCAAGAGCTTATGTTGAAATAGCTTCATTACATCATTGTCTCTTACCAGCACAGTTCCTAGTTACAAATTATTTATTTACTGCTTGTTTCCTTTTGACCACAAGGCTCATAAAAGTGTCTTTTAGGTTCCAGTCATGGATCTCTGTGTTCCTTTCCACGGTCTGTAAAAAGAAGTTTCTCTGATGATGGTTGCCCTATGACCTGATGTATGGGTATGATGATGGAGCAGTTTAATGTTATATCCATTTAGTGAAATTATAGTATTATATTTTATCCAGGGTCTATGACATGTCTAGCTAGAGGTTCTTGGCCTAGGTATGATAATTCCAAGTCAAGTAAGATGTACTATCAGATTCTTCCAGTTCTCTGAGCCCCAAATGAGATATATTCATCAAAAGTTTTACCTTGAGGTGCAAGAGCCTATGTGGAAGAGGGATGGAAAGATTGTAAAGGCCAGAGGCTGTGAATGACTCCAAGCAAATGGCACTTTCCAGTTACAACAGGACCAACATAAAATGAATTAAGAGAAACTTTCATCATGCACAAGACCTGAACAGGTTCAAGCCTGACAGGATCCTGTCATTAAGAAGACATGGACAACAGGTCTCACCATTAGCCAAGAAACTATTTGTGATGGATACCTACTGGAAATGGGAAAAATCAGTCTCCAACAGAGTTCACTGAGTATATCAATCACATTTCAGGGCAAATCCCCCATTCCCAAGAATATTTGGCCATCATAAAACAAACTATGTTTTCATCTTTGTTGTCGTTTTGTGGGGTTTTGTTTTGTGGGTATTTTTGTTGTTGATGATTTATTGATTTTTTTTTTTTTGCTTCCTAGTTTTGATATTTGTTTTTGTGCTTTGTGGGTTCTTTAGTTTTGAGATAAAGAATGAGCAGGAGAGAGAGAGAGAGAGCATTGGGATGGGAAGAAGGGTAGAGGGCATAGGAGGAGTTAGGTGAGGGGAAGAATAGGATCAAGATGTATAAACATGTTTTTAAAAATAAAGTTGAAAAAACAACATTCTTCAGTGTTAGTTAGCTGAGTGAATAAAGAAATGAAGGTCATAATCAGAAAGCAGGTTTCAAGCTGCAGGCTAAGAAACCAGTCTAGAGGCTGGCAAATGAAAACACAGAATGTTAGATTTGTTGTGATTGAAGATTACGTTTAGAAAAATCAAAGTAGGAAGTTTAGCACATCTGTTTCCTGGGTGTATATTCTCTAGAGTATAGTGTCTTGAACTGCTCACACCATGACCTTCTTTCCCCAAAGAAATTTTTGTCCTCTAGTTCTTCTTTACCTTTCCTCATTATTCATAATTCTCTGAGACTGTCATACAATGCATCGACCACCAGCACACTCCATTGACTCCTCCCAGATCCATTTCACTCCATCCTACTTTTTGTCTTTTAAATAATTTTTAAGACCCATCCATCAGGTACAGTTTGTTCTGTCCATAGAGTCATACATGGTCTTCTGTGGAGCATGGTCTTCATCCTGGGGACCACACCTTCAAAATAGCTAATTCTCTCCCAGCAGCTGTTCATTGCCAGTAGCTGCTTAACTAGGGCTAGAACTCTGTGCTTACCTTCCTCCTTCATGCTGGATTTTGTTGTTGTTGTTTGTTTGTTTGTTTGTTTTTGTCCTGAGACTGAGCAGAGTTTCTGCATGCTCCCAACTGTTATAAATTAATATGTGTAACTTGCCTGAAGTCCTCATAGTTTAGACATCCACTGTCTTTGGTTCTTACAGTCTCTCTGTTCCATCTTCTGCCATGATTCCTGAGCCTTGCAGGGAGGGGTTATGACATAGATACCAAGTTTAGAGATTGGAATTCTGTAGTATTTTATTCTCAGTACTTTGACCCGTCATGGATCTCTATGTTACTTTCCATAGTCTGCTAAAAGAAGTTTCTCTGATGAAGCTCACCCTATGAATGAGTGTACAGATATAATGATGAGTTAGTTTCATATATCCATCCAACAAAACTTTAGTATTAGGCTTCCCCTAGGGTCTATGACATCTCTAGCTAGAGATTCTTGGCCTATACATGAGTTCTGACTTCTTGTTTAGGCATTAAATCCATTAAGAAATGTTTAGTTACTCCCATGATATTACCACTACTATTGGGGCTGTCTCCACAGATCCATTGTCATAGCTTACAGGGTTCATAAATGGATAATACTGGTGATTCCATTTTCTCTCTGGTAGTGTGTATTTCACCTTTCACCATTATAAAACCTAGCCAGTAGAGATGACGCTTCCAAGTGAGTGACAGCTTGAATTTTTCCATGTTCTGTGAATCGAGTATATTACATCTTCATCAATAGGGTATTACCTCCCAGTTCTGGAAGGAAACCAATAGAACTGGCAGGAGCCTAAAGTTTAGGGTAGTATCTGAGACATCCTTGGCAATAATTCCAAAGGTTCCCAAGCATATTTATAAAATAGGTATACAAATCAAAAGTTTACTCCTAATAATTCATCAAGAAATATATAGTAAAATACTTTTAAATATATTGTAAAATGTATTTATTTTACAATAAGCACTGAAAAATACTTCTAATATATTGTAAATATTCTATGTACATATAACTTTTCTTACATTTTAATTTTGTATGTGGGAGCATGTGTGTGTGTGTGTGTGTGTGTGTGTGTGTGTGTGTGTGTGAGATATAATAACTTGAGGGCATATTATTTCCTGGTTGAGTTTCAGATATTGCACTGAAGTCTTAGTCCTGGTGGCACATGCCTTTACCTTCAGAGCCTTCTCACTGGCTGTGACACACATAATTTCTGTGATTTTGAAAGATGAAAGCAAATAGCATGGTTGACCTGCTAGGTTATTTTCATATGAGTATTTGGCCAATCATTTGATACTTTATGATGTTTACATAACATCTTCATTGCTTTTTGGAGAAGTGGGATAGTCTGATTTTATAGCCATCAATCCTGAGAATGCTGTTCCACAGAACTATGACCTACAAAATGGAAGAATTAAGTTTAAATTAATTTCAGAAATTGTAGTAAATTCTGTCCAAGCCAAAAATCCATTTAGTGATTAAAAAGCCCTCAAATACCAATTTATAAAACCAATCCTTCTAAAGCAATACAATCCAAAGATATACTAATTTGATTTTTATATGCTAAGAAATTATGGCAGGAAAATATTAAATGTCTCTTTGGTATAATTAACCTTGTATATTTCTATAAAGGCAAAATCTTTGCTTGTACAGCAAAGCAAAAAATGATACAATGTATAACAAAAAAGACTACTGAATTTTAGCCAGTGAGTTTTGAGATTCATTCTTTGAATGCAGGCAGGAGTAACACAAAGTGTGTATGCTAGATGCATAGAAAAAGGGATAAATTAAGTCCTGTGAAGAAACTTAAGAGAGTACTGCTGGAAATACTTTGGTTCATTGAGTATTTGGTTTTGAGATATGTTCTAGTCATGTGTGCCCAGAAACCTTTTGGGTTGCCTGAATTATTATTAATTGCTACATTATGTCACATGACCCTAGAGGTCATTGCCACCTAATGTGTAGGAAGCTGAGGTTTAAACTAGTGCAGAAGCCAGCTGCTAGTCAGACTCCTAGGATGCCTATACTTCATTGGCCAGTTTCCTTAGAAGGTCACTGTGTTGACAAACTAACAGTCCTTTTTTGCAAGTAGAAAAATGGATTGGGAGGTCAGGAACCTATTCTTTTAAAAGCTCCATAAGACACTTGCCTTTGTATTGTGTCAGCTAAGTATTAATCACACCTATCTACAAAAGATCTAGCTGGGAGCTGGTGTTTCAGCTCCAAGTGGGGTTCTGTCATGAAGAAACGACACCATGAATATCTGTTTGGAAAGTTTCCCATTTCTGCATACAGTGGTTACAGTGAAAATGGGAGTGGCTGAAAGGAATACAGACCTATTTTAGAAAGGCTGAGAACCCTGCCCAGATTAGGGAAACTCTGCTATACTTCATGTTAAGTGTAGACAAAGGAAGAGAGTTAGAATGGATGCTGTACCTATGCACTCTCTTCCCTTCACCCTGATAGCATAAGGCTCTTTCTGGTCAGCAAATGGCTTTGTACTTAGCAAGTTTCATTTCTACAGAAACTTCAAGAGGAATTCGCTAAACCATGCTCAAAATGCTTAAGCAGTTTACATGATGTAAATATTTAAAACAAATATATCCAAATATATAAACACTGACTGTCTCATCGTTCTCAGAGATAAATCCAAACATTTAAGCATTTCCGTGGGGGCAGTGAAAAGTCAACCATCTTTGTTCAGATGTTATTTAGCATATCCCTAGATGCTGAGGAAATGGTTTCCGGGGATGTTTCTTCCTTTTGGCTAAGCCTTTTTTGTCATTGTGTAATCTTTTAAATGTGCACATAATCCTACTAAGGTTACATATGTCCACTTAAATTTCATCCATATACATGTGTTTTTCACACTGAACATAATTTTAAGCTGTTAAAAGATTCTGATAGAGTGAGTACTATTTTCTATTTAGCTATACCTTATTTTAGTCAAATAATATTCTCCTGTTATAAGATATCTTGTTTGCTGTATAGAAACTTACTTTTAAAACATTTTACTTGTATTTCTTGTTAGCCAAACAGAAACTTCTGTTTAACTTCTCATCTAAAGCAGGAGCTTTTGTCAAAACTCTTGTCAACTTGAACAACCGTGATGGATTGAGGTGATGCCCATTCATAGTATCACATCATGGCGAGTAAAGATTATAAACCAAATAATGATTGATGATGAAGTATTTACAGAAATAGATACTGAGGGCTTGGCATGTGGTATAATTTAAAATGATTAGTGATCATTTCTACCATTGTTTGAAGAAGAAATAAGTTTCAAAGTCATTAAACATCATGTCGGAGGATACGGAGCTTCAAATGCCATCAGATATTACCAGAAAAGCTGTATATGTATAGATTTTATGGGCATAGTGGGTCAACAATTGCATTAACCTGAGTCCACTTGGAGGTATATGGATCCCTGTGGATACAAGAATATGTGTGAAAGTGACTGTGAAATATTCTGAAATTGTTTATATTTGTGTATGTAGACTGTTCTTATTCATCAGGTTCTTTCAGACAATTTTAATGATTGTTAAAAACTCATGACCTAGAAAAATCAATAAATTATCATGACAAACTAGTAAGATATTATATTATTCCTATATTGGCTCACCTATTTCTTTATACTTGCATCACAGCCCTGTCTTTATGTCATCACAAGTATATCAGGGATGACTCTGGAGCTACTTGTAAAATGGTGTCTTGGCTCTGACACTAAGTGAGTTTGCATTTTGAAAAACAAACAACTTGTTTACTCTTTTGATTAAGCTTAATTTTTCACTAATATCCAAAATCATGTTTTAATTGGAATAGAGCAGGTGAAAAGATGAATCACACATCTTGACTAGCAAGTAGAAACTAGAAAATCTTTAAAACCGAGTGTTCAATGAAATACCTTAATAAACATTGGCAAAGGGAGTTTTAAAGTACTGACATTGAGCAAGTCTCTGTGACTCCCTAAAGTGAGCTGGGCATAATAACTCACTTTTATCAAGGTAACATGTGCAAGGTTGGGGAGGATTGCCATGTGTTTGCGTCCAGTCTGTTATGTAGTGATTTCCGGCCCAGTGTTGTTTAAACAGTGAGACCCTGCCTCAAAAACCTGTCACAACAACCCAACCTAACCTACTACCCAAATCAAGAATGAGAAATTTGGAAGAAACTATTAAACCCATCTGATAAATTCCCTAAAAATCTCTCCTTTGAGTTTTCTGAGTATTTGGACTTTAGCAAATCCCCTAAAACTGTGTATGTTTCAGAGAACATTTGACTGTATTCAGAAGCACTTCAGGAGTTTGTATGTGGGCAGACACAGATGGTGGGGGCCATATGGGCCTGTGGACTTCAAGGATAATTATGTACTAATACACCATCTCAGATAATTTCTTCCATCCAAAACCTCCTACTCAGTGCATGCCTCTTTTTCAAACCTCAGAATCTCAGTCATTTCATACTGAGAGCTCTGAATGTTCCTCATAGGAGATGTAGTCACAAAGACATGTGGGACAATTCTGGGAAAACAACAAGTTATTGCAGATGCTCTTCTCATAAACAATGTTGATGAGCACAGAAAGTCCTAGAGCCATTCATGTGCCAAGGTGGAGTTAACATCTTACTTTTGGATACAAACAGTATGTTTTCAGCTTGTTTCTTGGGTAGATGGTTCCTAAAAATTGGCTGGAAATACAGGGACGGCGATAATAAAAAAGGGTTCAAAAGTGTTTCCAACATAGGACCAATCTATAGCTGTCACCTAACTGAAGAAGTTGCTATGAGCTGTCTCATTCTGCCACTTCAATTCATTTTGATCAAGCTGATGGCAGACATGGAAGATCAGTTTTTTAAAACTAATATTGTATGATAGTTGACCTTGATTTAATTGAGTTGGATGAAGAAAATCAGAATGACATGATTATAAGTGTTTGTTCAGTGGTGCATAAAGGATGCTATATCTACCTGAGTACACATACATACCATGTAGGCAATCTGTCTCAATTTTACAGTCAAACTGGCATTGGGTTATTCTGTCACATTTTAATCTATCTTTGTTTTGCCATACAAGGTTGAGCTTACGAAGTCTGATGCTATGTAGAAAGGAATCTTGCCTGTGTGTCCTCTGCATGTGCCATATTGTACAGATCAATGGATTCTAGCTGTAAATTCCTGTGGCAGTCTTTCCAGATTTTCCGAAGGGAAGGGTGAATTAGAGGGGTGAATTAGATACCTCTAATTGTTAATTTCAAGCAGAGACCTGAGCCACTGATAAACAGCCATGAGAAAATAAATCTTTTCCTTGCTCCTGGGGTGGTGTGAGTTTGTAGTTTCTTTTAAGAGATTTCCCTAAGTCCACAAGTCATCTGAGTTATCCACTACACTGTGGCAATAGCCTTAGCAATCTGCTCATCAGCATCCTCTGAGATAGCCCTTTCTTGTTTCACTACACTCCGCTGTTTACACTTCCTGGAAACTTTCCAAAGAACTATTACCATGAATCCATTTTCTTCAGCTCATCTTCTACAACAAACGTAAGACCATATGAAGAGGAAATTATTACAGGATGCAGGAGTGTTTAGACTAACTACACAGGATATGTTCATTCATTCATTCGTTCATTCACTCATTGACAACCTTCGGTGTGCTAAGAAAGATATTTTAGAGAAAACCATTTTTTTCCTCACCTTAATGAGGAAATCTCAGTTAGTGAGATACCAGGACTTTTCAAAGATATGAGGATTTAAATTTTTTTTTCTTGCTGTTCTAGGGACCAGGTTCAAGGGGCCCCAATGAAATCCAGATTTACAAATTCTTCATTTGCAGACAACAGAGGGTTAAAATTCCACACACCAAAGAACTGCCCTATTTCTTTCATGTGCACAGGAACTCTCTATGCTCCTGGGAGGGGAGCCATTTGTGCATTCTTTTACTGTGACTTGTTTGAGTTTAAGTATGCTAAATACAAGGTGCTGTGTTCTCAATTCTTAGCATTTATATATATAAAAAAATAAAACAGCTTTGTTTTAAAGTGGTGTGTAGGAAGGTTTCAGAAGCACAGTTAATTTCCATTCTTTGTTCTGTTCCTTCAGTACATCTGGTCTAAAAGAGAGCCTTCCTAATTGATACTAATGGCTGGGAGGTACACTGTAAAGTTTACAGATTAACAGACACGATTAGAAAAATCAAGGAATCTGCATTAAACTAACATATTTTGTTGAGACCTAAGGAAATAATTTAAACATGTTATCAGAGCTTCATATTTTAATATACAAGGTATTTTGTAGGAATTAGGAAGTCCTGAAGCACATTATTTTGTGGGAAAATTTATTTGCACTCCTAAAAGAAAATATGGGCATGGTTTAAGAATTTTCTGACCTCTACTTGCTCCCATTCTAAACAACTCAGAGCAAGAAGAATCAGCCCCCTAGACTCCCAGAGGTTAGCTACTTTCATTTGTTCTGATACAGGAAGCGTGCGGACCTTGTTTGAGTGTGTGTATCTCTTTATGATGTGCCTTATTGCTTTATGATAACACTGCTCATATTAATGGAAAATTTTGTGGTTTGTAAACATTTTAAATGTCAGCTGTTGAGGTTCTTAACGTTTATTATTCTCAGATCCCATTCTGCTGTTATCCTTGTTCTTTATCAAGCAACAAAATCTCTTCCTCCCACAGGCCAGCGTAAACAGTTTAACACACATAGCTCATGTATGCGTGCAACTCTTTTAGGTCCAGCTGTGTGTACCTTCTGCATCCTTCAGGATTTTATTCAAGTGAGGAATAAATAAGGGAAGGGGGAGGAGGAAATGAATGTGGGGAGATATTCAGAGCATACATCATTTTGAAAATCATTTTTATAAGTTGAAGTATTTCGATATACAACATCTTCTACAATACTGCAATTAAAGCTACTGTTAGCTTCTTTTAGCATTAAGTTGAAGTTAAGTATAAGATCTGGGGCTTTAGAGATCATTGTTCTGGTCTATGTACTGTTCTCGTAGTAAAAAAGCCAGAGATCCGTGTGTCTAACCTTACCGTGACACAGTGAAAAGCTGGGAAGAGGAAGGTCCCTGGCAGAGAAAGCCAAGAAGTAATGCTACACACATTCCACATGAAGGTGTCACCACAATGGCTTTCTGGTGCTGCCACTGATAGATCTTGGGACTAGAAGCAGGACAGGTCAAAGATGTATATCTAATTGCAATTCAGGTATGAGAAACGATGTCATGGGTCGATTTAAAATGTTAGGAAGCCATTAAAAACATTCTGTATTTTTGGAACCTTGGTTCCCTCATTTAGTACTCTTAGTGTACTCTTTACACTGAGTTAACCTTTCCGCTAGGGTTGTATCTAGATGTTGGACTGCTTTTTCTACCACGTGCAAGGCCAAAAAGCGTGGGTTACTCTTGAAAAATATCATTGAAATAAACACAAACGAATTATAAAACTCACCCCAGGCATGTTTGTGATTTTAATTAACACAAGGTATTACGCATAATGGTAGAAAGGACAGGAAGGAGGAGAGAGGAAAGGAAGCCAAGAAAGAAATTAGGATGGAATGCAAATGCCTGACACAATTTCACTTGTTTTTCTTTACTGCAATTTTTACAATCAAGCTCCCCTGACCTTTCCCCTGCTGACCCTACCCCCTGGGGACCTTTCCCCCGGCTAGCCTGTCCCACTCCTGTTGCCTTACTAGGAGGGGATCAGAAGAGACCACTTTTGTCCTCAATGAACTAGGAGTTTGGCATGACTCCTTTATTTTTTATTTTTTATTTTTTTTTTTTGTATATCGTCTCTAATTTTTACTGATATTTTAACGCTATCAGCATTTTTGTCTGACGATTCAGCTGTGTTGAGGATGTGCTGTAACCTCAAGTTCCTGGAGGATTTTAATGATGAAATGTAAGTGGTGCAGTTACTGAACGCAGTTTGCCTTCTTATACTTAGAAGCCACTGGCTCTTTCAGGTAAATGTGTCCTCTTTGATTTATTCACAGAAACTTTGAGGAAATGTGTCATTCCTTCATATGATTAAAAAAATATAAATGATATATCCAAAAGCAATCATAAGTACCTAGTGTATGCAAAGCTCTGTAACAGTGGGAAAATCAATCTGCATGTCGTTGGTCGAATAATGACTTTTCTTAAAACACAGACTATATCCACTTCATAGTGTCTAGATTCCGTTGTTGAGTTTATGTTGATTCTCCATACTGGAATTAAAAGAGTTGCTTTGTAAGCTCACATCAGAATATTGTCAGCCATGGTTGTATTGAGCTGAGTCTAGCACAGACTAAGGTTTGAGTGGTTCTGCCACTAAAACTAGAGTGGATAAGGAGGAGTAGCATGCTTTCAGGAGAAGAAATGAAACTGGCCTGGCAATCAATAAAAAGAAGTGTGCAGTGTGTGTGAGTTCATGTGCAAGCACACACGTGGATATCTTTCTTGTCTCCTTTGCTTCGAGAAACCTTCTCTTTGCATGAGTAGATTGGTTAGTGCAGGATGGGAATGACGCAGAGTGCTGTTTTGATATTCTTGTCTGTCACTGCTGTGTTGAAAAGCAGTCATTTCTGGGAACTTGAGAGGCATTTCTCAGCAGTCACCATAATGTTTACCCTCAGGGATTCCAGCCCAACAACTTCAGCAACCAAATTGGCTTAAAGACATTTCATCTCCAAAGGTCTCTGTCATGTTCAAAACGAGCAAATCATCTTTAATCTACAGTTTAAATTGAAAGTGAAAGACAGTAGATATTAACCCGAGGTCTCCACTCTAGTCACATCCCACAACCGCATTCAAATGCCCTGCTGGAATGACAGTCTAGAGCAGCACGCTGGCACTTCTGATCTAAAATATTAATCATTCTCTTTGTAGACCTTCAAGATGGCTTGCAAGTGACAAAACATTCTAAAGAGCACAGGGGAATAATAGGCACATTCCATACAAGCCTTGGAAAATGATTTATGCACTGGGGAAAATATTCAAACTAGGAGATTGACTATGAATTATTCTAGCATTAGAATTCTCTGTACTTATGCACTATGTAAGTCCTTCGGCCACTTCGACCCCATAATGTGTGCAAATGTTATCCATGCTTCAGATGTGGCAATATTATCATGAATATTTCTGTTTGCTATGAGTTGACATATTAACACTTAGTAATCTACACCCAGACTTGAAGAGAAGAGGGAATAAAGCAGAGAAAACACAGTATTTTGTTTTAGATCCTGGGCAATAAGGTTAAGCTCACCAAGTAAGCTCTGTTGTTTATTCATTTTAATCAGCCATCAATGCTTCATAAGGACTGTGTTCAGGATGTGAGAACAATGATCCTGAGACCTTGTAGACATTAAACTGAACATACCACAGATGACCCTGGAATGGAATGCTCACCAAATAGTGTTCTAACTTGCTGATGTCTGCAGTTGTTAGCATGAGAAGAGGATGGTCTGGAGCCCTATATCTTAATGACTTCCACTATTGAAGTGAATACATAGGGCTTAGTTTGACTTTGGCATCCTGATCCCAAAACCTGAAAAACAGAATGTTTCAAAGTTTGAAAGATTTGAGCACAGCATTACATCAAAAAATTTTGTTTCCAAAACAAAGTCATTTAAAATGTTGAACAAGATTGTTTTCGAGTTGCGTTTATTATGTAGTATACCCAAAGCACGCATCAATTTCTTATTTAACTTGGGTGCCATCCCCAAGATATCTTATAATGTTTGTAAAGCTATTCCAAAATATGAACATCTTTACAAAATCTGTAACAATTTTGCTTTTGATGTTTTTGGATAAGGGATACTCAGCCTGTACTCAATAAGCTTCTCAACTTCTCTGAGATCAATTTGATTTCTCTTTAAAAACACATACTTTAAAACAAACTCTACAAATGTGCTTTGAGATTTTATTATGATACTCTTACCACAGTCTCTCTCTTACATGGAAACTGTAAGGTTTGTTTTTCATAGAATTATCCTTATTAGAATGATACCTCAAGTGCACATGGGTACACAGTGGTGGCAAGGCTGGTTATCTCTGGCAGGATCTCTCACTTCTAGCAAAGTATCTGCCGCATGACAAGAGCTTTGGAGATGAGATATCTCTACTCATAATAGCCTGCCCCCTCTCAGGGTGCTCTGCATACAGCTTCATTCTGCTCCTTACATTCCTGAGTTCTCTACTGCTGCATCATTTCACCTCACCCTTTTCTTTGTTGGGATGCTAACTCAACACCTTCCAAGATTCCTCTGTTTCTTGGGTGCATCTTAACAGTGCTCCTCACCCTCAGATGCAGATAATTTTCTTCAAGATGGAGTTCTGTTCCACATGCAGATTCTGTGTGTAATTTTTAGGCCAAAGCAAAGGAGTTGTTTGACAAGTCGTGTGTGTGTGTGTGTGTGTGTGTGTGTGTGTGTGTTTGCGTGTGCATGTGTGTGTGTGTGTGTGTATTTGGAGAAAGGTGAGTTGAAAGTGTGCCCCCCCATACACCATAACTATTGCCTTTCACGGCAGTTTTCTGGCTTTGCTTGAAGGAGATGTAGTCAAAAGCTGGTTATACCTAACCCATGTCTTGAGATTACCTGTTTTTTTATACATTACCATCTATCTGCATACGTTTCCCAGACATCTCCACTGCAAAGGACCTGGCTGATCACATACATGGGCTCAATAACTGTTCTCCTTCTCTTTGCCCTTGACCCTTGCACATGCATCCATGACAAGGCAGAAACATTGGGTGGGGCTTTTTACAAAATGAGATGATTATTTAATCTACATTTAGTTTTTCTTGTGCCAGTCAGTGGGGGACACAGGATGTAAGTGAGTGGCACATAATTTTGCACTATTAATAGGAAATGAATATAGACTTAACTCCCACTTTCCATTTAGCTAATTTCTCTAATAACTGCCTCCTGTTTGGTACCATTGTGTGTGTGTGTGTGTGTGTGTGTGTGTGTGTGTGTGTGAGAGAGAGAGAGAGAGAGAGAGAGAGAGAGAGAGAGAGAGAGAGAGCATGTGTAAAGCTTGTTTGTAGTTACCATTTCCTGACTTCAATTAAAGCTGTGTGGTTCCGGAACACTTGCCTGCTTTCTCCTTTGCTACACCTGCAATACCAGGATAAGTAGCTTAATATGCTTTTTCTTTAATAGAAATATAAATACACATTATTAAAAAAATAAGCCCCAAAACGTTAAGCTCACTAGTCTTCTGTGTGTTATTCCCACAGAGAAATCAACACACACTACATTTTCCACAGGACATAAATAAGATTCAACCTCTATTGTTAGTTTTCAGGTCTTCTTTTGCCTGCTGTTAAATCTGATTTATATTATGTCTTCATCCACCTGCAGACACTCATCCATTGGGCCAGCAAATGATGTTTTATATAACTGACTGTGGTTGGCGCTTTCCATTTTCACCTTTCCTGCCTGAAACTGATTGCTACTTAGCTAGACCATTCTTTACTTAGTTGTTAACTTTTGATTCTCCTACTGAATATCCAATTTTTTCCTCTTGTGGGATTCCTGGAATCTTACAGTTGACCTACTTTCCTTATTAGAAAAGATGTTAACATCTACAACAGAAGTTGACAAATCATGACCAAGTGGACAAATCTAGCGTAGATTTTGTTTTTATGAATTCCCAGAACTACCATGGTTTTACATTTTTAAAATGGGGTTAAAAAAAATCATATATGTTAGAAATGGAATGTGGCCAATAAATCTGAAATATTTACTATATGATTCTTTTTGTGAAACTATTGTTCAACACAGCTTCAGAGTTTACATAGCTAGCTGCCAAGTATCCAACATTCATCAACTTGTTATCAGTGAGAAATAGTCCACTAAAATGACTATCCTCAGAGAGGGCTGTTTACCTGATTATAGGTGAAATCAGCCCTCATGTATTTGATTTCCTACCTGGAATTAAAGTATTTCAAGGAAACTTCTCACAAAAATCTTGAGACTACATTTTTCTTGCTTCTTTAAATGCTAAGAAGGCATTGCCTTATTTTTCTGCTCTTCTATCTGGAGCCGAATGGACTGCCTCATTTGTACATGAGCCCAGCACATAATCTTTTTGTTCTTGGAATCCTGGGGTCAACTATGAGCAAATCTTATAATGCTGGAGTATCATTCATGTAAGGAGCAGTATTATGGTAAGTTTTTCATTGTACATTGTCGGTGATAAGCAGACCAAGGGGAGAAAGAATAGGGATGACCATACCAAGAGAACTCTTTGAAAAGGCATCTATTGAAAAAGAAATGTACTGTTTACCAAGACTTGGGAATTTTATAATAGACCCAGAACTTGTTCTTACTATCAGAGATGAAACAATGAGCAAAAAGATATTTTCACCTTGACTTATCCTTATGATAGGGATATAACACGTGTCCAGTGGTGGTTCATGCTATGGAAGTAAATATTCCTGAATAAAATTAATAGGATATATCAAATGGATGTATTTCTTTGTTGGGTAAGAATCAACATGGTCTTGAATGACATACTGAAAATAGAACAGAGACAGTATGAAACTAAAGTATTGAGATCAACAGTTTATGTAGAAGAAATATCACACAAAAAACAAGCATAAATGGTGGTCACATGAAATTCCAGCACTTCAGAGGCAAAGACAAGGGATTTCTGGAGCAAGTTGCTTAGTCATATTAACTGGATTCAATGAATTTGGATAAAATGAGAGGCCCTCTCTTCAAAATAAACTTGGGAGCTATTGGAAAGAATGCTTGTTTGTCCATAACTAAGTATGGACACACAACACACGTACAAACACATGCACACGCACAGTAACTATGGACATACACACATGCACAGTCATACGCACACGCACATACATGCACACACTTACAAACACACACACACATGCTTGTTCACACACAAACACACATGCTCGAGCATCAGAACCCACTCCCATGTAGGTATGAAGATGTGCATGTACACCCCAGACACATGATTATTAAAAAGTAGCAATTACAGCATCTGAGGCATTAATGTTTATTGTAAAGTTTGCAAGGAGGCCAGTACAAGTGGGAAGAAAAAAGTGGAGTGGAGTTAGGAGTTCAGAGTTCAGAGCCTCTGGGTATCAGATCTAAAGGATGCTCAGGATGTTGTCTTTTATTATGAATGAGGTAGGAGCAACTTAGGGACTTTGAGCATAGGATTGCAGTTCAGTACCAAAAATTGTGGTGTATTTGTCTCTATGGAGATTAGATTATAGAAAAGGGGAAACCCTGACAGGTCAATTAGAGGAATATTTTAGAAACTTAAAAATGGGAGATAGTCAGGATCAGGGCAATGATGACAACAGCACAAGAAACCATCATTTAAAGGATATAATTGTATTTTTAAACCACTGCACTGTGTTGTATTGTACTGTGTTGTGTTTTGTACAAAATATAAGAAAAAAGGGAAAGTAATAAAAGAATCCATAATTTTAATGCAGTGTAAATTAAATAATAAAGTTTTTTGGAAGAAAATGAGGCAAGGAGGTATAGTTATGATGGAAATGAACTAGTAGCTGGCTACTTGGCTTCTAGAGTTGGGAATCTTCACCTAGCCATTGGATTTCCCACGAGAGACCTAAATGAGGCAGATGTCTGTGCAAGCCAGAAGGAAGTTGAGGCTCTAGATCCAGGTTTAGGAGTTATCATTTTATAAAGTTTGTAAAGGTATGGGGTAGAATAAAAGTTCCCCAGGGAGTTTTGAAAATAATGCCTGAGACCTAAGCTCTGGGTTGTAGAAGTAACTGTCTCAAAACCAAGGAAGACTAAAAATGAGCATGAAGAGAAGTGTAGGGACAGCAGAATGAAAGAAAGGTAGGGGTTAGACGCCAAGTGAGAAGAATACGCTTCAGAGGATGTGACCAATTCTATTAAAAGATCCTCACGTGGACCCAAATTAATGCCACACTCACAGCTCAGCAACATTTGAGGGGCTTTAGGGGTAGCATGCTGTCAAGAAGGAATCGAGGAAATGCTGCAGAACTAAGGATAATTTTTATAAATTTGGTAATTAGAAATGAAAGAAATTGGATGACTAGAAAATGTATAGTTTCATGGGAAATAGTTTTAAAAGGGATAAACATTAGAGCATTTGCATGTACTCAGGAGTGAAGGGATCATTTCAAAAAGCAGAAGAGAAGGGGGGCAGTGTCTGGGATGGTTTACTTGAATTCCCGTCATCCAGATTTACCTTTGTTGAAGGCAAATCTTTCATGAAAGATGAACTAGGCTAATAAATGTTTAAAAGTTTATAGAAGTTCTATTTTCTCAGCAAAATGTGAATGGAAGACTAATGTGACTGAGAAGTCAATGTGATGTACCCAAAAACAAGGTACAAAACCCATAACTTCTTCTATAAATAAAACCATGAATTCTATGAACAAAAATAATTAGTTGAAAGTATAACAGCTTTTATTAACCTGTACTCTTTAGTAGTGTTACCAGTCAAACTACTCAGATCTAATTTAGTCATTTTCTTGAGAGTCATGCTAATAATTTTCCCAGACTGGTAACATTAAAAAGCACACATCAAAAGGCATATATTATCATTACTGTTTCTTTGGTGATTGGTGATTTTCTTATGACATGGATGTAGACATTTAATGCATGGTTAATTTTATTTATAGATAGGTAGTTGAGACATACTTGTCACTATCATAGCCTTTATTAAAGTATGACATTGGGAACTGGAATAGCATGGTGTAGTACTCTTTCAAATTGAATTTATGAACAATCTGATATTCCTAAAAGTTAGTGCTTTTGCTTTGTTATGTTTCAAACTTATATCCTTAAATGACCTTTCTATTTCATTTACAATCATTCTAAAGTGAGTTTTCCCCTCTTGTACACTGTAAAGTATTAGAAAAACCTTTATACTGAGCTAGCTCTAAAAATCAATCTTTAACATTTAATAGATGGATTGCAAATATAAAAGGCTTAAACTCATCAAACACTTGTATAGAATGTCCTTGCATTTTATACCTTATCATTATATTTCTTCATTGCCCTCTATGAATGTTGTTCAAGGTGATACCTTGCTATTCTATGGTTTTATATGCATCATATTGATATTTAGATTACACAGGAACAGTAGAATGGGTAGTACTATATAAGACCTATTCATATGGAACCATTGGTTTATAAATGAATTTCACAAATGCCAAGACTTACAAAAGTTTAAATTCAATTTTGTCTTCTAAAAATTACAATCTGTATTAAAAATATGTTTGATATTGTCTTATAAACAATTATGTCTTATGGAAAAAATATGGGGCTAATATATTTTGTAGGTATCATTTAACAATTCAGATAACCAGTTTCTTCTTCAGAATAAAAAATATATACCATGATTTTAGAATCATAATTTAGAATTTTAGTTTTCTATATCTCAGGTATGAGAATCCATTTGAAATCAGTTGAATGTTTGCTCATGGAAGAGTCATGTCTACTGTTTATCTAGTTGGTTATGAAAGATCTATCTTGTTTGCCTCTTTTCTAAACATACTTTATTTTTCACTGTATGTGGGAGAGGTCACATGTGCCGTTATATACATGTGGAGGTCCCAGGACAATCTGTGAGTGTTATTTTTCTCCTTCTCCAGTGTGGAACTTGAGAATTACAAGCAGAGTTTGAGACTCTGTGGCAAATTCTTACCAGTTATGCCATCTAATTAACCCTTGCTTATCCTGTAAGTTTATTTAACTTTGGTATGATCTCTTTATCACTATCATAACCTTAGTCTTTAAAGTAAACATTCGGATTTTTACAATGACTTTTTGTGGTAGTTATTTTGTAGTATAATACTCAATAAAATTAATTTATTCAATGATTATTTACTAAATTTCTACTAGATTGTATGTATTATGTTGTCCTGGATGAAACACTTTGTTTTACAGACCATAGTTTCTGCAAAGGGAAGAAAAGAATTTGATAAAATATGAATGTATCCTATGCAAAATGGTCTTCAGTGGAAAGAAAAACATGTGGGATTAAATATAAGAGAAAGTGGGTGGAATATGGCAGAGTTTCCATTTTGAATAGGGCTTTTAGGACAAATCTACTAGAAAAAAAATAACATTTTAAACTAAAACTGCTTATAGACTCATTATACTTGGTGACTCTAGAAGACACTATTGTTAATATTTTTAAATAAGTTTTTTTTTTTTTTGGTTTTTCAAGACAGGGTTTCTCTGTATAGCCCTGGCTGTCCTGAACTCACTCTGTAGACCAGGCTGGCCTCGAACTCAGAAATCTGCTGGTCTCTGCCTCCCAAGTGCTGGGATTAAAGGCATGCGCCACCACTGCCCGGCTTAAATAAATTAATGTAGGTAGTTACCTGGGTATTAAAAAGTGTATTGTCTGCTCTTTAAGGCATGAATGAGAACAGAAAATATGTATAATTATAGGCTCACTTGCTAGAATGACAAATCCAGCAGTGGAAACAAAGCACACAGTGATTAACAAGTTGCCTGTGATTCAATGTCAAAACAGAAGTCCAGATCCAAACTCTACTGCTTCCAACAATCTGGGAAAATGATATAACCCAACCAAGTATGTTTCTGTATAAAACTGAGCTTTTGTTGGAACCCATAGTATACGTAAGAATTAAGTTTGTAGAAAGAGAGGAAAGATGAGTATTTAGATGACTCAAACAGCTAGAGACAGTTTTATTTTAGGCCAGAGAGGCAGAGTGTCTACACGTCTGTAGTGTATCAGTGCCCAATACAATGTGATCAGGACACAGGACACAACATAGTTGCCCAATGGTCAGAATTCAAGATTGAAACAAGAATGAAGATTACATGCTTCAAGCTGGGGCTTTTATACCTGATAAGAGAAGAGAAGTGGGTATCATTAGGGGAAACTGGGATGGTTAGATATTTTCTTTAGCTAGCAGTTTCCAAAAAAAAGCAGAATCTATTGTCTCTTTCTGGAACCACTGGATATCTGAGGTAGGGGGCAGCTGCTTTGCTTCTGATGGCTTCTTGGAATTTTAGTTTCAGGTTTGGGGGTAATGATTTTTGGGGGGGTAGGTGGCTTTTTGAACCTGTATCTGTGTCTATAAGTAATTACAAAGATGAAGTATGAAAGTATAGACACAATTTTATAAACTGAAGATTTGAAGTATCTCTTCATCAAGAAAGGTTGCTAGTGCCATTTTCTTGACAGTATATATTCATTTTTTTCTCTTTATGATGCATTGGTAATTAGCACTATATTTCAAACTTTTCATCATTATATTTGTTGAGTACTTCTAACCACTGAACTTTGATGTTACTAGAAATTATTTTGAGAGTGTGATGGTGATTGTGATCAGTATTTGTGTTCTGTCCAATCCACAATTTTAATTTCCAACTCTTTCCCTATTTCTAGGGATCATGACAATATTAAGCATATATTTATTATTAACCCTGAAATAACCTTTAAGTAGTCAAGTGAAAAGAAGTCATAAGTCTCTTACTTTAAAACAAAAGACCTTAACCATATATAAAGAACTACAAGGCAACTGACTACAGTTGAGAACTGAAGAGTTGGTCTTCCCCAAGGATGACTACACCATGTTTGGTATTGCCAAACATGCATACAAGTTACATTCTATGAGCTCAAAAGGTTATCTTTGGGAATTATATGTATGTACAGATACATATATTTATGTAATATAAGTGACAAAGATGACATGAATTTGAAGGTGAGTAAGAGAGAATATGGAAGTGTGGAGGGAGTAAAGAGAAGGGAGAAATGTTATATTTAAAATACAATCTCAAAAATAAACAATACTAACAAAAATATAAACAAGATTAAACTTAGAAAGAAAGACATGTTGGAAACTTGATCTGTGATGAACAGTCAACAGTTGAGGATCTAGAGGAAAAGCTCTTGAGGGAAATCCAGTTATTCTCTAGGTAATAACAGAAGAACAGGGAACACAAAAAGTCTTGTTAGTAATAAGAGTTTGGTAGCAACATGCATAGAAGATGAAACTGGTTACAGCATTACCTTGAGCAAAAATCTAATATAAAGAGTCTAAATTCTCTTCATGTATGAAGGCTATGGAAGATAGCTGTGGTGGCTTGTAAATGAAAATGTCACTTTTCTTCTTTCAAGTGAAGTAATCAGGTGAGAGCCATACCCAAGGTTTATGAATACATAGCTTGGGCTGAGTGAAGAACATTCCCTTCTCTGTACTACCGATCACTAGGCCAAGGCCTGGAAACTTCTAGCCTCCTTACAATCTAACCTTCTAAAACCTAGACATTGAAGGCTTCAACTTCCAGCCTCCATCTGCTAAACTAGGACTAGAGTGTTTCAGCCTCTGAGACTTCCTGCTGGGTAAACTTAGTCTTTTTTGTTCTTTCTGAACTCTGGATGTCTGGTTCAACTCAACTCTTTAGCTCAAACTCCTCTCCAAGTTGACTAGTTCAAATTGGCTTCTCTCAACTTCTGATTTTATTGTTTCACTCGGAAAGACTGCCTCTGAACTGCTCCTAATTCAACTTCTGTGCTCTGAACAGCATTGGATTGGATTTAATTGAGAACAAGTAAATTCTTTCTTTCTCCCTGCTCTTTAAGTAGCCTCTCTTTTCTGTCTGTTCTCCTGGGTGTTGGGCATATCCTATCTCTGACTCATTCAGTAAAATCCTTTCCTGATTCACCATTGTGTCTGCCCCTCTATTAGATGTCATAGCTTGGGATCTAAAGTGTGCATATAGGCATTTTCCATCTAGAGGGATTAAAGATGTGTATTAAGGGAGTATCTGTATTCCAGCCAGAGGGATTAAAGGTGGGTATTCCAGAAAGGGGGATTAAGGTACCTGACATTTCTGCATTCCAGTCAGATTATAACTTTGCATGTGATCCCTTACCAGAGCAGCCATGTAGCTGGATTAAAATTCCTCTATAGTGGTTGATACATGACTCCTAGCAATTGGTTAGCAGACTCAGGAAGATTGTTGCCAGTTATAGCTAACAGTCTGTATAGTAAGATTGTATCTCAACATAAAAGAAAAAGGGGAGGAACGGTGGGAGGGAAGAGAAGTGTGAAGTAAGGAGGAAGGAAGGAAGGGGGAGGACAGAGAGACATGGAGAAAGATCGAGAGACAGAAAGACACATACATGTATTTATACACACACTCACACATACATGGGGTGGGGAGAGAGTGGCTGTCCCATAAAACTTAAGCAGAAAAACTGCTTTAGAATATAGCATATGAAGTGCTACAGTAAGAAATGAGAAAAAACTTCAGACATTTGTCCAGAAGATCTAGTTAAGACTGTACTTGAGAATGATCACACTGAAATCAGCTGTTCACTATAGCTAACAGGACCTAATATTGGAAGAAGGTGTCATATATGATTCTGTGTCTAGGTTGGAAAGTCAAAAGCCAGCTTCAAGCTTCAGATGAGATGTTAATGGTCTTATTAGAGGTGAATGCAGCCAGTTAAATGAACAGAAGCCAATGTTCAGTTGTCACTCTGAGAATACTAAGACATTTAAAAATTATACTAATAACTTTTAGTGTAACAACTGTACTAAGTATAATTTGCTTGAGCTCTGTATGAGAAACATATATGTTCAGAATGATATCCTGTTTACAACATGTTGTAATGAATAAGAAGTTTTTAGTCAAATGCTGAGAAATGCAGTTCTTTCAGATTCCATTTTCAAATATAGATTTATGTCTGATGACCTTTACTTATTGATCAAGCCTTTCAAAACACCTTTAGGTCTGCATATAACACCTGCATGTGGTATTGGGTGGGAAAAAAGGACTGAAGCCCTGAGGGACAGCAGAAGGAATGGAAACAGGTAATTTTGGGAGGTAGGAGGTTGGGGGGAACCCTCCAGAATGTACTAGAGACCTGGGAGGTGAAAGACTCTCAGGACTCAAAAGGGGGGTGGGGTGGGACCTTAGATGAAATGTCCTATAGGGAGGAGAGGGAACTTGTAGAGCCCATCCCCAACAGAAAGGCAGGGCACCAAATGAGGGATGGGGTTGCCATACTACAGTCAAAACTGACTGAATTCCTGTCTGAAAGAACTATAGGGATGGAAATGAGGAGACAGCCCCAAAGTGGAATCCAGACCAAGCCTTGACACTATTACTGAGGCTATGGAGGATTCACAAAAAGGGACCTATCATGACTGCCCTCTGAAAGACCAAACAAGCAGCTGAAAGAGTCAGATGCAGATATTTGTACCCAACCAATGGACAGAAGCTTCTGACCCCTGTGGTTGAATTAGGGAAAGGCTGAAAGAAGCTGAGGAGGAGGGCGATAATGTAGGAGGACCAGTAGTCTTAATTAACCTGGACCCCCGGGATCTCTCAGACACTGGACCACCAGCCAGGCAGCATATACCAGCCCCCAACACATATACAGCAGGGGACTGCAGGGTCTAGGTTCAGTCAAAGAAGTTGTATCTAACCCTCTGAGTCTGGAGACCCCAGGGAGTCTAGAGGTCTGCTAGGGTGGGAGTGGGGGTGGGGTGGGGACATCCTTGTGGACACAGGAGGATGGGGAGGAGGTATGGGATGTGAAATATATATATGCTATCAATAATAAGTGCAAAGAGTTGATGTTGCTTTTTATTGATCTGTTACTACAATCTCCATTAAGAAGTTCAAGTACTATTAATGATGAAGTCTTATTACATGTGGAACACATTTAGTAAGGCTATAGATTCTATAAATAGTGGTTATTCTGAAGGATCTGGGTAAAGAAAATTGAAACTAAAAATCTTCCGGAAGGGTTACAAAATTTTCAACGTTATGCTAGATATTGATGAGTCATAGGAGTAGTTCAAATGTCAGTATTGACAGACCTTGAGAAGAAGTTGATTCTAACTCTTCTGGATTACTGTGAATGATTCAAGCTTCAATGGAAGATACATTGTGTGTAGAATCCATTAGAGAACTGGAATTAGACATGGATATGAAGATATTACTAAATTCCAGAGAACTCATGATAAAACTTGAAAAGATGGAGAACTGCTTCTTATGTATTACCAAAGAAACCATTCTCTTGATGTGGTGAAAAAGTTCAGAACATTGAGAAATAAAATGGAGGATTAAGAAGAGACTAGCAAAAGGAATTGAAAATGTTCTATGGTTAGGTGTTTTCAAAAAGCCTTATACATGATGGAGAAATAATCCATGAACAGAAGACTTTATTGACTAAATAAATGGTATTATTGCTCCATTTTAAGAAATTTGACATCTCCCAACTTTCTATACATACCACCCAGAAGATTAAGCAGCAATCAATATAGAGAACATGGGCTTTTATTAATTAATTTAATGGTTTTGACTCTTTGAAGGCTCATGTGACTGGCAACATTAACTGGGCTATGCAGAATTATTTTGAAAGGTTTGTGTGTGTATGTGTGTGTGTGTTTGTGTATGTATGTGTGTGCATGCATACATGTGCATTCATATTTATACCATGTCTAGACGTGTGCCTGCGGAGGCTAGAATAGGTGATTGGATCCCTTGGATCTGGCGTTACAGGGAGTTGAGATCCATTTGTCAGGGTTCCTGGCAACCAATTCCTAAACTCTGGAAGAGCATCAAAGGTTCTTACCTTCTGGAGACTCTCTCCAGCTCAGTGCAGCATTGAGTTTTTTCCTTTCTACATGAAATACTAACATGCCCTTAAATGGGCACAACATAGTAAAAGCAACTTTCCTGTTCACTGGACAAGAAAAGACAAGGTTCCTATTTCACTAGCTTGGATGCAGTATTTGCCTTCTTCTTGTTGTAGTCTGGAACCAAAGCTATACAACATTCAAGGTAAGCCTGGACATTTTCTTTTATCAGAAACTTTGTTTTGCAGTTGGAGAGATGGCTCAATGGTTAAGAACATGCACTTCTCTTGAGTAAAACCTCTATCAGGTTCCCCGTACCCAGGTTGTGTGGCTCACAACTGCCTTAACTCCACCTGCAGCCATTTATCCAGCCCTGTTTTGCAGTTTTACTTGCTGTAGTTAGTCAAATATGTATGTGTGTATATGTATGTATACGTACACATATAACTGTAAACCTTGACTAAGATTTTTATACTTATGCCATCTTTTGAATATTCTGAGTTGTGGCAAAACTTTAAGCTTTTTAGCAACTATGGATCATAAAGGAGAACAAATGTGAAACATTGCAGATTAAAACATTAAATCTTTTCTCAGTATACACAATTTTCTATGAGTAAAATCAAATGTTGATATAAATCCACAGTTATTATTGTTAATATCAATGTTTCCCAGACAGGACATAAGAGTGTTATATCACAAAATGAATGATTCTATTTCCTTTTGTTACATTAAAGAGGGCAGAACTTGTATCAAAGTACTAGCTACTTATATGTTGTATTAGGATGCACCTTTGAAGCTTGTTTTAGCTATGATAAACTAAGTTATGCTTTAGTCTTTGCTGAAATGATTGTCATAAAAGACATCATTTATTTACTAGTATAAAAGATGTGATAAGAAACTAATGTGTTGTACATACTGTGGGTATCAGTGTAGTTGATTAGTCTGAAGCATGACTATGGAGGCCTATGGTATTGCTTTTATTTCTTCTTCAATTAGACGTTTCCTTATCTTTCAGTCTGTTTAAATTATGAGCCATGTTAAAACTGCACAGAAAGCCACACTTCTTATTAAATCCCTGTGACTAGTACATTTCTAAAATGGCCAACCTGATGCAATGATCCAGAGAAACTGCTTTGGGTGTATCTCAGCTTTTGCATCAGAAATACTGAAATGTGTACTAAAGGCAAAAGTTGTCTTTCACAACTACAGAAGCTGTTCCTGTTCATATACTCCATCAGCTTTTGAAGAGGCAGGAGTCTTTCATTTGAAAACAAAGGTCATATTAGAAATAAAACAATAGATGCATGACTAATAGCATTCTCTCATTCCTGAAGAAGCCCTCATTTGAATTTCAAATCAATAACAAACTCATCCAAAACACCTTTTGAACAAGAAAAAAATAAACTCTGTATTTCTACAGAGACAGTTGTGAAATGAAACTTAAGCTGGGTATCATCTTTTTCAGGCTTTGTTTATTATAAAAGGTTCAGCAGTTCTGGGAGAAGTACAGTTTAACTGATAAATAACATTTAATTCATTTACTTATCACTTACTATTCACTATTTATGGGTCCAGACTAGTAATCGTTGACCTAAACTATAATAACAATGTAGGCCCAGTTAAATGTATAAAATCACTTGTCTCAGAAGACTAAAGTCCAGAATTTGATGCCTCCATTACATACAAGGTGGAAATAACATACTTCTGAAAGTTGTTCTCTGATATCCACATGTGTCCCTACACTCACATACCTAAGCATACATCACATACACATATATCTAGTAATCGATAATATAAAAAGTTTAAAAAATGAGTATGTACAAACCAACTTTTATAATATTTTGAAATACTTCAGAGATGGTTTAAGAAAAATTAAATGTATATTAGCAAAGAGACGTCCAAAGTTGTATTTCAAGGATTGGGCAATGATCAAAATGTTTTAAATTTCTATATCCAGGATATTTATGCACAAGTTCTGATAGCCGTCTTTGATTTCTGACATATTTTATACAACTGGCATGGGAAAATACTTGTATAAAATACATTCTACAAACTGAAGTTAGTAGATCACCCGGGAAATAAAAAGAGGCATGCTATTGGAAATAGAAGTTATTGAAATTTTCAGTCTGAACGTGACTTTGGATTAAGCTCTGCAGACAAAACTTGCCACTGATGGAGACTGCTTTAGTTAGGGTTTTACTGCTGTGAACAGACAACATAACCAATGCAACTCTTAGAGGACGACACTTAATTGAGGCTATCTTATAGGTTCAGAGGTTCAGTCCAATATCATCAATGTGGCAGCATGGCAGCATCCAAACAGGCATGATGCAGGAGAAGCTGAGAGTTCTATATATTCATCTGAAGGCTGCTAGGCTAAGACTGGTTTCCACAGAGCTAGAATGAGGGTATTAAAGCCCATGTCCACAGTGACATACCCAATGCAACAAGACCACACCTATTCCAAGAAGGCCATACCTCCTAATAGTGCCACTTCCTGGTCAAGTATATGCAAACCATCAGAGAGACATACAAAGAAATGTATTCTTTTGGCAAACTTAAAAATTACTGTTACTCATAATTTTATAAATCAGTTCATTCATTCTATTTTTCATGATCATTGAATACTTGGCATTGTGTATGCATGGCCATCTTAGAAGCCCTTGAAGACATTATAACTCTATAGTATGAGTAAAATAATCTCCTTGGATTACATTAGATCCACATAGCTATCACATTCTAATCACAAGTATGATATAGTAGTATAATCACACCTGAGTTATTGCAGGTGTTTTGAAGGCAGACAGTAACAGATAAAATTTGTTTTCTATATACAAGTTCTGGACCAGAATCAGATTAGAAACACACACACATACATGCACACACACACTCACACATATACACACAAATTTTGAATTTGTACAGTCACTAGGAGGTCTGTAATGAAGGTATGTGATCTTCATTTTCAACCACAAATTAAGTATTTCTTACCATTACAGGAACAAAAAATAAAAGCAGAGGAGAGCTCAAGTAGCCTTGGTTTAAGTCTTTCTTCCTATAAGAAAGGGAAAACATATGCTTACTTTCCCCTTGCTGCTGCTAGTTAGAAAGACACCTGAGATGGAGCCAGGAGGCAGGTAGAGAAGCTAAAGGTGAGAGCCAATGGGGCCCATAAGTCATCCCAGAAAGCATTATATTAAGCAGGTTGACCAGTTTCACCCTAGTGAGACCTAGATGTTGTGGATGGCTCTTGTGATGCGATGTATTTAGGTGTTAATTCCACTCTCCCAGGAGAGGCTGTCTGGAACCAAGAATTTAGTTAAGCTCATAAGATTAGGATTCTAGTTGTTGCACCCAGAGATTGCATTATCATTGTTTCTGAACTTTTATGTGGTGTTTTCCTTCTCCAGGAGACCCGATTTTGGGTTCCAGAGAGAAAGGTGTGGCTACAAAGCATGGGTTTGCCTGATGCGCACCACAAAGGCCCGTGGGGGTATTGAAGCACGGGGCTGGCTTGGTAGTGACCCACCAGTGGGAACTTAGCAAGCTGGGTGGAGAGATCATGGAGCTCTGAGTCAGATAAAAACAAGTGGGCCATTGCCTACCAGTGCATAGCCCGCCAGCCCGCTGGGGCAGAGAGAACCAGGGCATGGAGCAGGAACTTGTTGTTCTTTTTAATATTTCTTGCAACACCTAGATTATGACATACTGGGACCAAATAAGAAAGGGGGCTGTCTTAGTCAGGATTTCTATTCCTGCACAAACATCATGACCAAGAAGCAAGTTGGGGAGGAAAGGGTTTATTGAGCTTACACTTCCATGCTGCTGTTCATCACCAGAGGAAGTCAGGACTGGAACTCAAGCAGGGCAGGAAGCAGGAGCTGATGCAGAGGCCATGGAGGGATGTTTCTTACTGGCTTGTGTCCCCTGGCTTGCTCAGCTGGCTTTCATATAGAGCTCAAGACTACCAGCCCACGGATGGTACCACCCACAAGGGGCTCTCCCTCCTTGATCACTAATTGAGAAAATGCCTTACAGCTGGATCTCATGGAGGCATTTTCTCAACTGAAACTCCTTTCTGTGTGATAACTCCCGTTTGTGTCAAGTTGACACACAAAACCAGCCGGTACAGGAGCTATATAGATAAGACTGCAATAAAATTTGTTTTAATTAATATTCATTAATTAGTTCCTACCTACATACGACGATGCTTTATAAAGGTATTGACAATGAGGGACAGCTCAGTAAGCACATGAATTAGTGAAAGGATGAGTAGCAATCAGTTCTCCAATGTGACAGGTGGACACACTGGAGCTGGAGCGGGGAGGGGGATAATCTTTTAATTATTTTTTTTTTATATTTTTTCTTTGTCTTAGGTAGATTTGAATAAACCGGATTTTTCTTTGCTCCTTCTACAAGCATCCTCTGTTACCTGCCTGAACAACATTGCTATTGTCTTAACTGGGTCATTTGGATGTAGCACACATGACAAGACAGACACTGGGAAAGTTCTTGAAGCATCCGACTTGTTCTGTCTCTAGAACTGCTACAATTACCCTGAGGACATTGGTGGTGCAGCTTGCTGGAGTCTGGGAGATATGTAGCAGAGCAAATCATTCTAGCTGTGTCCTCTGAGCTCTGCCTAGATAAGCTTACTGCCAAACAAGTGCAGCCAAGTTCAACAGTTCCATTCAGAAGGCATCCCAGAAGCTGGAACACTGGAACCACTGTTTTTTATTCTTCTAGCGAAGCTTTGTGATTCTATTTTCCCCAATGCATCCTTGCATCAACAGATAAATGCCTCATTCCACTACTCCCCAACCCCCATCCCCGATCTCTTTTCCTTTGAATGATTTTCTCTCTTCGTTTCAAGATAAATCAAAATTTATTTATTACTTGCTGTGTGTCAGACATTATGCAAAGAGATGGCAGAGCAGAGATAATAAGATACTGACACAATCACTTTATCCCTACATAAGTCAAACTTCATTACAGCCCATGCTCTCTGACTATCAAAGTCATTAGTCTATAGAACTGACTATCTGAAGCCAAGAGTACTTCGCTTAATTGTTGAATTCAAAGTCTTTGAGCATCTAACTAAAGGTAAGTAATAGACAGTGCTTAGTCATTACTTCCATTGTTAACTCTGGCCTCATGTCTTTGAGCCTGGGCACAGAGCCATGTGGTAATCCATAGGTTATTTGTGTCTTAAGTGTCAGCAACAAAATATAAAATATACTTTACTTATAGGAGTGACAAGCATGTAATGAATGTTATTATGAGACTTCCTAATAAGTAATGACACGAACATCAATAATAAATTACAATTTTAGTGGCCTTATAGCAAAATGCTGAGAAACATCTAAGCTTCATATTTTAAAAATTTTCTTCTTCTTCCTCTTCTTAATAATTATAGGCATATGTAAAAGTAAATAAAATAAAATCAGTCATAATCAACTTATGGTCAATTTCTTTAATCTGTATTATAGTAATCTACCCTAAGTTTAATTTTATAGCATATCCTACCTATAAAATCATTTATCTGGTAAATATTCAGTAAATCTGTCTTTAATCTTTCAATACATATGCTGGTACGAATCTATCATCAATTTCTCATTGGGCTGAATATTATCTCTATATCTAAAATTAACATTTTAAGACAGGTTTGATTTGATTACTGTTCTATCAAACAACTCTGAGGGCTTGCTAGATTGCCTAGCAAGTAAAGTATCTTGCAGGTAGGACTACCCTGGACTCTACCCTGGGCCTCCAAACCATTGTGTTCTGAACTCGCTGAGTATAACTTGACCTTTAGGAGACATTTCTCAAGGTATATTTGGCTGTTCTGTGACACAGTTGGTATAGAACAAAGAAGATACATACATAATACTTCTTTTTCTATATCAGCCCGTGTTCAAAACAATGAATAATAAGTTATCAATTAAATCTTCCAAAGATGAATGATTATATTTTACCTGCTGTCTTTTTGCTTTTTCAAGAAATGTTAAAGGTCCAGATAGTAATCTCATTGTCTTTTGATTCTTTCAATTAATTCCGGTAATCTTTACCAGATTCTTTTGCTTCTAGTTGGCAAAGCACCTCGGATTCACCTCAACAATTTTCTTTCTCAGATCCAAAATAAGTTTCAAAAAAGCCCTTGACTTCTTCAAATAAAGACTAGAGTATTAATATTTGTGGGATCAGGCAAGTCGGTTCATTTGTAAATTGTAGGTTTTTCAGTGAAATATATAAGGCATGTGTGCATGCAAAATGCTTCATGAATCCATATAGATTCTTGAATTTTCACACAGAACTCACTGATTTGTAATTTATATATAATTTTGTTGCTTCCATATTTGAATCTCCTGTCATCCATTGCTAAAAATTCAGGCTCTCAATGATAAGAAATGATTATTAATTTGATTTATTATAAATAAAATACAATAGGACTATTGAAGAGTAATTCTGCTATACAGCCACCATCATCACACTCAAAGCTTTTGAAACATTCTTGTTAATTTGTTTTGTGCTGAGAGCACAAATATACATATATATATATATGTATATATATATAATTTTGTATTTAGTTATTGGAACCAATTGTGAGCTATTCTAGCTCACAACTAATTGGAATACTTAAAAACAGAACATAATGGGGGTTTCTTATTTTAAAATACTTCCACTGTAGAATTTTCTATTCTAATTTTTATCATTAAATTACTTTCATTAAAGTCAGATTCACACACATATTCCTCCAATTCAAAGTACTTGACTTGTATGAAATAAATGTCAGGAGAGATAAATATTTGAGGTTATACAATATTTCATTTTCAATTGTATGACCTCAAATATTTATCTGTCCTAGTATTCATGACCTTTCACAACATGACCGGTTACATACCACAGATGCTATGCTTTGTAATTTCTGACTGTTGGTCACAACGTAGATTCAGCATTGGTCCTTCCTATTGCCCAAATGGAAAACATCCTCCAAGTGTGATAAATTTCTCAATATCTCAAGAAAGTTTTTTTTTTATCCTCTAAATCTACTGAAAAAAACTAAATCAAACATTTATGCTGCCTATAAAAATGTATTCACACATATGTGCCTACCTAAGCTTTCATCTCTGTCTACTATTCAGTAAAGAAATAATAGAGCATAAACCATGTTAAAGACAATTTGCTTTTTTGTCTATTTTTTTTTTTGTTATTGTTGAAAGCAACCTGCTTGTAACTAGTTGCTGGAGCTGCAACATGGACCTAAAAACTTGATAAATATATCTGTGTTAATCATTCATCATCGTCAAAAGTTACCATTTGTCCTCTGTGGATATGTGGGAGAATTTTTAGAATTTGTCCTCACACTTATTACCCAAAGATTTTAGAGCCTGAAATTCATAAACATTGCAGTTATTTTGGACCACCAAGCAGTTGTCTTTCTTCTTTGTTGCATTCACATTTGTTTCCCTCAAGCAGGCTAAGCAATGATGTTAAATACAGTTTCCGATGGAATAGCAGAAAGATTTTTGTTTTGAGATCCATTAACATTCTCCTTATCATCTACCAACTACAGAGAGGTTTACTGCAGAACCATCACACAAGGGAAGGTCAATTCTTTGAACAAGTGAGGAGGGGGCATCTGGTACTAACAAAGGCTCTGAAACACAGGGGTGATGTGGACACTTCATTAATTTATTGTTAGTTAAGTCTTAGTATCCTGGCCAAGGTTCAGTTGGTACATCTGTAGGAAAAGCTATACACCATAAGAGTATAATAATGATAATAATAATAATAATAATTATTATTATTATTATTATTATTAATTGGGGGGGACTTATTTTACAATCCAGTCATTACCCCCTTCCTTGCCTGCCCTCCCACAGTTCCTCTTCCCATACCTCCTTCCCCCCACTTTCTCCAAGAGGATGTCCCCATCCCCCTAAAACACCCCTCTGTCAGGCCTCCCCACTCCCTGGGGTCTCAAGTCTCTCCAGGATTAGGTGCATCTTCTCTCACTGAGGCCAGACCCAGCAATCCTCTGCTGTATATGTGTCAGGGGTCTCATACCAGCTCTGTATGTTGCCTGGTTGCTGACTCAGTGTCTGAGAGATCTCAGGGGTCTGAGTTAGTTGAGACTGCTGCTCTTCCTATGAGATTGCCCTCCTCCTCAACTTCTTCTAGCCTTTCCCTAATTCAACCACAGGGGTCCCTGACTTCAGTCCATTAGTTGAATGTAAGTATTTGCATCTGACTCAGTCAGTTGTTTGTCAGGCATCTCAGAGGATAGCCATGTTAATATCCTATCTATAAGATACTATAGCATCAGTAATAGTGTCAGGTCTTGGAGCCTCACCTTGAGATGGATACCAAGTTGGGCCTATCACTAGACCTCCTTTCCCTCAGTCTCTTCTCCATTTATGTCCTTGCAGTTCTTTTACACAGGAACAATTCTGAGTCAAAGTTTTTTACTGTGAAATGCCAATCCCATCCTTCCACTTGATGCCCTGTCTTTCTACTGGAGGTACACTCCCTGCGGGCCCAGCAGAATGAATGGAAATATGCAACATGGGGGGGGCACCCTCTAGAATGTACCAGAGACCTGGGAGGTGAGAGACTCTCAGGACTCAAAAGGAGAGACCATTGATGAAATGCCCTACAGTGGGGAGAGGGAACTTGTAGACACTATAGTTTTTCAAACTATACAATTAAATGTTTGGTTTTATCTTCAGTGGGGTGGGTGAAAACTTACAATGATAAGCAATTGCAGTGTAGTTTTTGTGACTTAAAATGTTTAGCTCCTCATGCTATTAACAGGACATAACAGTGCAGTAATTGGTGAATCATTTTTTGGTGTCTCAACTCAAGCATCATAAAATAGAATATGATAGTATAGATTAATTGAAGAAAGCTAATAGGTGAAAGACTGACATTATCACTGCCTTTTCTGTTCATGAGTAGAGGAAACATGACTTAGAAGATGTTTACCATGTTCAGTCCCTAGAGCTTCTTTACCTGTGATTAACACCAGATACTCAGTATTAAAGGAGAGTGTAGTCTATGCTCTGGGGCACCCAAATTTCCCTTATTTTCTCCTGGAATTTCCTTGCTCGGCTATATTTCATTCCCCAATGGAATCTTTCTTTCCAATGGTTTCTTTTAAAGATTCTCAGAAAACCAGTTAGAGTTGCCTGGATTCTCCATCTACCCGAGTCCAGGCTGCCCCATTAATTGCCTTCCCAATGCCTGCTTTCCATGTTGATTGGATAGTGTGTTCCTCCTTTATAGATCATTTAACTCTGTGTTGGAGCCAGGACATAGGTTGATGACTATCTCAGGGGCACTGAAATCTCCTTGCCTTCTTTCTATCTCCTATACTTTGCTGTTACAGTATGTGGCTTTTCCCAGCTATGCTGTGGCTCTACCTTCACAGTTTTGCAAGCTGAAGATATGCCAACATTGATATTTCAGCAGAAGTTGCCTGTGGGTATTTTCTTTTAAACAACTTTTAAATCTTCACATATAGAATAAGTTATCCATTTAAAGTGCACAATTTTATCATATGTACAGAGATGTATACCAATTTCACCATCCATTTTTGAACACGGTTCATTACCATTTGAAAGAAAACCAGTAGCAATCACAAGTAATTTCTTTCTACACCTACCCTGGTTCCCACTCTAGGTACTGATAATTACCTTATCAATCTTGATAAATCATGTAATTTTCTTTTTAATTTTAAAGGATTCATCTTTGGGGTTGGCTAATTTTTTTTCCTTGTTTACGTTCCTGTTTTATGAATTTCTACAATAATTTTTATTACCTTTGCTTCTCCGTTTTTATTTGTTCTATATCTTACTACTTTAAATCCTTTGTTTTGTGGAGAATTTGGAGAGATTTAAAGGTTATCCTGAAGCTAATTTCATATTATTATGCCACATTTTAATATCACAACAAAATACTGTGCATTTCCTGCTATTATCCTTAATATGTCTTAAAAAGCAATCCAATTTGATTATTTGCCAGTTAAAAGTGTACAGTATCTCTTAATCTAATTATTGTATCTTATGCCAGTTTGATTTTCAAATTTTATCTATTTGAGATTGCTAAAAATGAGATGTACCTCTGTATGAGTGTGCTTTGTATTACTGTCTTACACAAGCCCTTCAGAGAGATTAGGCCTTGAGACTTTGATGCTTCAGATTATTATACAAAAATCGACTTTGAAATGCATGTTAATAATAATGCTAATAATAAAAATAATTTTAGCTCAATATTTTGGTTTTAATGTAAATAAAGGAACTTCATATGCATTATCTCAAGAAATTCTCACCACTATGGAAGTTTCGAATGATTCTCATATTAATAAGGCCATAAACCAAGAAGGTGACATTCTTGTCTATAGCCTCATGGGTTGTAAGTAGTAGAATACATATTAAAACAAGATCTGCCATGTTTCAAAGCTATTTTCTTTCAATATAACTCTGAAATCTCAACTCAGAATTACAGAAGTACTTAAAAGCACATTATTATTCCACACGAAGAATCAACTTGTTTCCCATATTTAATGGGAGTAAATTGATATGTGAATACATAGATATAGATATTTATAGAGATATACAAATATCATTGTCAGAAAAATATAAAATCAGTGGTAGGATGAGTAAGAGATTAAAATGATACAACATTGAACTTACAACCATCCTTAGACACAAGGGCTTATCTGACTATCCTTCTTTGTAATTACTATGATGTGATTGATGTTTGAGACAAGGGGCTGCCAAATGTTACCATATAAAAATGGTTATCCATCCTTACAAAAATCAAATCATTAGTATTGACCTTCAGAACCTTCCAACGGGCACACAACTTCCATGAACAATCAGGAGAAGAACCATAAAGCACTAGTGATGTGTGACTCCTTTATAGATATGATTGATTACAGAGAGATCTACATGATATGGCAGGGATCATGGGTGGAATGGCCTCAAGGGGAGAAGCCCTTTGTACAAGAAGATGAGTTGGGGAAGAGGGTACAGGACTGAAAACATAAATTATTGTTTGAAGTAGGAAGTGATAAATGACATCCTTCTGTCGGTGCTCAGTGGTAGCCAGAGGCTATCTGAGACCATTAGGAAATGACTGCATGGTAACTGGGGCTTTAAAAATACTTCAGTTGACATGACCTTTGTTGTCTTAGATGTAGCATAGTCTCTTGCAACTCCTTTAATTCCTGGGGTCATCTGCATACCACAATTTAACCTTTGCACAGTCTACTCTCCATGACTACATATTGATCATCTCTGTAAAGGAAAATGATTATAATTCTTTCATCCAAAATTCTACTACCAGAAAAGCCTGTAATATTTACATATGAAAAATTTTTAAAAGATTCACTGCCATTTAATATTTTTGTAGCATAAATGTTGCAATTTAAGGCCTGAGAAGAGAAAAATATCAAATCAACAACGAACTCTCCTAGCTGCAAGTACGTCCCACTAATGAGGTCATAGCTGATTTTTGGTTCCTGATTATGAAAATTTTCTGAAAGTGTCAACTACTGATTGGGCCCTCACATCTCCATGTCCCTTGCTATCAAACCAGCATGCATGGCACCCAATCTATATCACCAAGATGGTTATCTCTAGCCTTCTGCTTATGCATCCCTCGAATAGAAGAGGAATCTCCATCCTGTAACATTAGCACACACTGAGAAACCTCTGTGTGAATTCTAGACAAAGGAAACTGGCTCTCCTTTCTCAAAGGCTCAAACCAAACTTGTTAGGATGACCTTGCTCTCTTTATTCAGGACCCACTTTGCTTGAGATAATGAGGAAACCTTTCAGAGTGGCTCTTCCCCTACAGCTTCAGCTGCCATCTGAGTCTCATGGTCTCCTCCCCGACACTTTTCTTACATCCCACTCCGTGAATCACAAATGTCACCCTCCCGAATTACGTGCTTAATGTTTCAGGCCTGCTCAGCCATTAACCAAAGAAGTACCAGTGTGTTAGAAAATCAACTCTGCTTCCTTCTTTTCATCCTTCTACAAAACAGAGTGGAATGTCTTGGCTTTTTAATTTGTGCTAGGCCAAGGTAAAATAGTCTGGAAAAATCTAACTGCTTTGGAGTGGTTGTGCATTTATGGAAGCTAAGTTAATGTCAAACAACCACTGAGCCTTGTATTTTTACTTGTGTTTTACAGTGGCTAATCTTTTTGTGGGCATCTCCTGTATTAGTGATCAAAAACATGGGGCACATATCAGGAGTTTTGTACCACACTGGTTCATTTACAGAATTTAATACTACTCAGTTATTAGAAACAAGGACATCATGAAATTTGCAGGCAAATTGATGGAACTAGAAAATATCATCCTAAGTGAGGTAATCCAGTCCCAAAAGGACATGTATGATATGTACTCACATATAAGTGGTTAATAGCCAGAAAGTACAGAATACCCATGCTGCAATCCATTTTCCCTATCACTCTTTAAAGAAGGCACATCAACAGATTTTTTTTTCCCACAAATTGAGGTATTTGATGTGCTTGGATGTTAGGGTTTTGTACAAGTGATAGATGTGGATCTAATTTTATGCTTCTGAATGAGGATGAAGACATCTGTTTTCCCAGTACATTTGCTGAAGATGCTGCCTTTCCTCTAATGTTTTTGTTTTTGTTTTTTTGTTGTTATAGTTTTGTTTTGTTTTTTGTTTTTGTTTTTGTTTGCCACAGTCAAATATCAGATGTCTGTAGTTGTAAGTATATATGTCTGGGTACTCCATTTTATTCCATTGGTCTACATGTCTTTTTTGTTGATGCTGTTTTGGTGGTGGACATCTTGTATATAGCAACCAGGGTGGTGGCTACAGAGGTGGTTATGACAATGATGGAAGAGGAAACTGCAGACGTAGAAATTACAATGATTTTGGAAATTATGACCAGCAACTTTCTGTGGTCCAATGAAGAGTTAAAGCTTTGGTGTTATCAGGAACATGGGAGCACCATGTGGTGGGGGAAGTGAAGGATGTGGAGGTATGGTGGGAGGAGCTGATATTGAGCTTCTTCCTACTTATCATGGGCTTCACTGTATATATAGGAGAGGGTGAGAGCTCAGAGGTAATAGAACAGCTTCAGGTTATCAAAATAACAGTGTTAAGGAAATTCTGGTCTCAGTCATGCATAAATATGAAGTAATATGGCCAAAGACACCAGAACTGATGCAGAGAGCCATTGTGTGAAAAGACTGGGTTATTTAATAACATTACCTTACTGTGGAGGAAAGATTGTAAAAAATGCCTTTGTGACAATTTCTTAGTTTTTTAATTACTGTTTCTTTCAAGTGGTCTTTGTAAGAGTGTAGCAACATTCCTTCTTTGATAATGTTAAATTTGTAAGTTTCAGGTGACATTTGAAACCTTTTCAAAACATTTTTTTTCAGATGTTTTGAAAAGCTATTAACCAGGATCATGGTGTTATAATACATAGTGTTTTTCATTTCAAAAATTTAAGTGCATGTGTAGAGTTAAAAAAAGATGTTGTGCCAATTGATACTACTGAAATAATTATTGATAGGCACTCTGGCAAGAACAGAGGCTTTGGCTTTGTTACTTTTGATGATCATGATCCTATGGATAAAATTATACTGCAAAAATATAACACCATCAGTGCTTACAATGCATAAGTTAGAAAGGCACTGTCTAGACAAGAAATGCAGGATGTCAGAATTCTAAGAGTGGAAGAGGAGGAATCTTTTGGTTTTGTGGATTCCTAGGATGGAAGTGGCAATTTTGGACCAGGACCAGGAAGCAACTTTATGGTGGGGGTCTGATGGATATGGAAGAGGACATGGAATTGGGAATGCCTATAATGGGTATGGAGGAGGACCAGCTGGTAGCAGTGTTGGAGGTAGCCCTGGTTGTGGAGGAGGCAGAAGAGGGTGTGGCTCAAAAATAACTTGGGAGCAAGGTCACACAGTGTTACTTGTGTCTATGGGCAGACTCTTTTGTCTCTGGGACAACCAGGACATGGGTCCCAATATTAGCATTAGAATTCAAGCAGCATCAGACCAACCCACTACACTACACCCTGTAATATATCTTGGAGTCTGGAATAGCAATCCATGTACTATTCTATTTTTACCCTCAGCAGTGTTTTTGGTTGTTCTGGGTCCCTTTGATTCCATAGGAATCCACACTTTCAAATTCTAATCCTTCCTAGAAATGTCATCACACATACCATGGAGTAGACTCTTTCCAGCTATTGAATCATTCCTTGGGGAAGTCAAGTTGAAACACAAATTTAAGAATCACCAATAGGAGTCATAAAAATGAATTTTTATTAGAATTAAATAGGCTATCATAGCAAATAATTTTCATTTTTCATTCTTACTGTCATGTATACTTAACCAGCTGAAGAATATGTTGAAGATGGACTGCCTCTTTTATTTTTGGAGAAATTGACATAATTTCTGACTGTGTGTATCCGTTTGTGTGTCTGTGTGTGTCTATGTGTGTATGTGTTATTATTTAATACTAATCTTTACTTTTCCATTCTATAATTGATTCAGTATTAAAATAAGGATGGTAATATCACAATAGGATAAGTGAGAACATGATTTAGGTGATACATATCAAGTTCTTGTAGTTCCATAGAAAAAGGAATTATCATCTTATAGATTAAAGCATACATAGAAATGAGTGGAGATATAAAAATAAGAGTCTCCTTTGTTTCCCTTTAATATCTTCTAAAGGTTTTAAGATCATATATTTATATCTTGTGTTCCTAGTATCTATAGGTCTCTGAGCTATATTCAGGTTCAAATCTAACACAACACATTAATGGGTAAATGTTTAGTGGGGAATAAGAATATGAATATTATCTAACATTATACATACTTCAAAAATTTTAAATAATTAAGGAATAAAAGCATTTTATAAAAAATAAAAAGACTTCCAAATATTAATTCTTTACTATAACCTACTATTCTGTCTGTAAAGACTCTCTTCTAAACACTTGCTATTCAAATATTTAATGCACAATATAGTAGGAAGTGATAGCCATATTTATAAGTCAAATGTTTGTTTTGCTCTATTTGGAGATCTTCATTTTGTTAACTGTTACACTATTTAGCATCTTTTAGAGTTCTGAGTACTCTGTTTGTATAAATGAAATATGGAGCACTGCACAGATGGTTCAGCTGTCAAGGGCACATATATATCACTTTTGCAGAAGACCCACATTTGGTTCCTAGTACTATGTTAAACAGTTCACAACTGACTATAGCTATAGTTCCAAGGGGATCTGAGGCCTTCTTCTGATATCGTAGGCACCTTCACTAACATGCAAATATCTACATAGATTATTCACAGAGAGATACTTAAAAATAAAATAAATCTGTAAATGCTCACTGTCAGTCAAAGATCCTTATAGAAACCAACAGAAATTTACTCTGATGAGCTCAAGAAAAAAATATGACTTGTTCAAAGATTTCTGTAGGCTCACAGATTCTGGTTTTGTCAATGAACTGAGCTTGGAGGATATGGACTTCAGAACCCTGTGCAAAGCACCGCAGAATGAAGTCCTTGGTACCTGAGCTAGGCTCTCTCACTGACATGGAATGGTCCTTTGGTAACATTGATCTCTGGGGCTCTTAAAACAAAATCTGATAATCGTTAAAATAATCTTCATCATGAAATATTCAATTTCATATTTATCTTCTGAATCAAAATGTGCTCTGATTGCATCCAATTTCAACAGAGCTTTAGTGAGCTGGGACCTTTCAGTTGTCCTTTGTTAATGTGACCCTGTATTGTTAGCACAAGTTCAATGTAATTACTGAACATGTGTAGATTTGATCACATTTTTACTGCTTAATCTCAGAATCATCTAGGGCTCTGACATGAATGTTGGCCCATTAGAATAAGAGCACCATTACATGCCTGAATACAAAGCAGATATCAATCTATTTTGTTTAAATTTTGGAATAGTTTTTGAAAAGGCACTTAATTTTATTGACTGATCTGAGTTCTTCGGACTTGACACTGGCTTAGAATCTACTGCACATGACATTTTGGTTTCTGAAAGTCCATCACAGGTTTTTCTATCACTATTTACTCACATGTATTGCATTTAATATGTCTCAGATGCTCTGCGTCATGAGCACAGACTATAGAAATACATAAAGCCAACAAATGAACTGCTCAGGATTATGCCCCAAGTGTAGACCTTTGTTATGGAGACCAAGTTATATGTGGTTATTTAGCTCATGGAAAGCAGCTAATGCTATAAACATTTTTACTTTATTATACTATTTATTTAATGTATTTATATTTCTTTCTTGGCTTATGGCTAGCATATTGGACAGTCCAGTTCTACCACAGACATTTATCTAAGAATTACACAGTGGTTGCTTGCAGGCTCAATAAGTGAATGATGTTTTCCATCATAAATGGTGCTTTCCTACCTGCATCCCTTTGTGAGAGATCAAACATTGAGCAGAACTTTGCAATCCCCTAAATGCTGGAAGCCTTAGCCTGTTAATTTTGCTCTATTCTGGTTTTCTTACTTCAAAGTAAAGCTATATCCTATGGATGAAGTATTTTAATCTGCTTGCTTGTTTTACTTACTTTTCCTTTCAGAGGATCTATCATGTAAGGTGTATCATGTGAGCTTGTGATCTTATCTATTGGTATACGTTTAGGTTGAAGTCATGAGCTCAATAACATGTGAAGGAGTCTAAAAATTAGTTATATTATCAATTATATTTAAAGTTGTATTTGCCTACCGATGAAAGACAGCTGTATTTTGTTTCTTTTTTAGAGTTAGTCTATGGTATTTTCTTTCTATCTATCTGTCTGTCTTTCTTTCTTTCTTCCTTTCTTTCTTTCTTTTCTAACTATTTATCTATCTATATATCTACATACTAACCCTCTGCCCCCTCCTTGATTCCTCCTTTCATGAAGACACTCCCCCATCCCCTTCACTTTTCCTCTGAGAGAGTGGGGCCCTCCTGGTTATCCCCCCATACTAGTTTAATGAAGTCTCTGCCAGATTAGGCACATACTCTCCCACTGAAGCCAGACAGGGCAGTCCTGTTAAGGAATGGATACCACAGTCAGGCTCTATCTTTAGGGAGAGCCTTTGCTCAAGTTTTTGGGGGTCCACATGAAGACTGAGCTGCATATCTGCTATGTATGTACTAGGAGGGGTCTTGTTCCAGCCCCATGAGTATTCTTTGGTTGGTGGCTGAGTCTCTGAGAACTCCCAGAGGCCCAGGTTAATTGACTCTGTTCTGTGGGGTTCTTACCTTCTATAGGACCTCTGTTCCTTCCTACAGCAATTCCAGAAGATTCCCTGACCTCCATCCAATGTTTGGCTGTGATTATCTTTGTGTTTCAGTCGGTTGCTGGGTAAAGCCTCTCAGAAGAGAATTATTCTAGATATCTGTCTGAAAGCATATACTGGATTATAATCACCTGATAACACCCTACTCTGTCAAGTCTAGTTCAAGATCTAAAGCTTGGGAGAAAGTTTTTGAGATTGCAGTTCAAAGTTTTATTGATAATATTGCTATAAAATATGTAAAACCTAGACTCAATCCAATAAAACAAATTATTCATTTCATGAATAAAATTAAAATTAAGGTGCTTGTCCTTTAAGATTTTATTTAAAGTAATTGCCATTTCTATGCATTTTATCAAGATTTTCTTGCTAAAGTTTATAATCTTCATTTAGATACTAACAATCAATAACCTTATGAAAAACAAAGCCTCTATACTCACACACAGAAACACAGACACACAGACACACACACAGACACACAGACACACACACACACACACTTAGATTGTGGGTGAGATATCTATATCTATATATATTAATATATAGATATAGATATAGAGATATATATACAGAAACACACACACACACACACACACACACACACACCATTATTCCTGTATCCTTAATGTTTTTGTCTTGAAGAATTGATAGTATTATCTTTCCTAATAACAGTCAAATTGTTCCAGAAAGGGTAATTTAAGAGTGTATATCTATAATCTTCTTCAAAACTACATAGTACTTTCTAATCTCCATCATTACTCACACAGTTGTTGGAAGTATTATCAAACAAGTGGATTACTAGATACCAACCAAAGCCTTCTATTAATACACTAAGGTGGTTTTCACGACTTTTGAATATCTGCGCTAAACATTTAGTTTCTGAACTTCAAATACCAAAGACACTCAGTTCTCGGATACCTGGTTTGTTTAGATGTCAGCTTTCCTTACATAACTTTCTAAGCTTTTCAGACTTTAGGGATTATGACAGACTTCATGAGAATAACAGACAGTGCAAAATTATGGTCAACACCCAATAAGCTGGGCTGAGATATCACAGAGACAAAAACATTTTTTGCCCATTTTTTTCCTGTCTATTTAGTGTCATATACATACCTTTCATGAAACGGAGAGCAAGGAAAATCTTGGGGAATAATTTAGGCACATAGTCTTTAGATTTGACTGTTTCTGAGGGGTCTAGAGAAATTAAGTCTGAATAACATGGATTTTGTAAGATATTTTTCCTAAAACCTTCTTGGAATTTCGACAAAACTGTAGGGATAGTTTGGGAAAGTGAGGAATTACTCAAATTTAAAATATATGAAATAAAAAATCCAAGAAATATGTTAATTTTTTTGTAGAATGATATTATAAAAATGATCTCTAATTGAAGACTTTGATTAAAAAGAATTTGAATTGGGGATGAATATCTCTCTATCATCTATCTATCTATCATCTATCTATCTATCATCTATCTATCTATCTATCTACCTATCTTTGTGTGTGTTTATGTGTGTGTGTTTGTGTGTGTGTATACATGTAGTCTAAATGCCCAGAAAATGAGATAAAATAAGCTAAATACTTGTTTAGAAGAAAACTGGCATTCATGAGTTGCAGAACTATATTTACCTGCTTGAGCTGTCCTGACAGAGTACTACAGAATGGGTGAGTGGACCAGCATGAAGCATTTCCCCAGTATCCTGGAAGCTCAGTGTCTTGAAGGAAGTTCTTACAGGGTCCTACTCTGGTGAGACTCACCTTTTGGCCTGCTAGCTTCCAGGTGGATGCCTTCCTGCTACTTCTTCTCTTGTCTCCTGAGAATGTACACGACCAGCGAATGACTGAATTCTGTGTAGTTTACTAAGGAAACCAATCTGCTTGCAGTGACTTCAGTGTCATCAGGTCAGTGCTAAATAGAGATGATCTCTCAGATGCGTTACCTCACTACCTCCCATCATTCCAAATACAGTCACCCTGGTTATTAGATCCTCAATGTGAAGTTTGAAGGCAAGAATGTCAGCAAGCCATCGCAAAAATATACAGTTTCAGTTAAGCTTCATTTCCTAATCATAGGTTACTTTGAGATATGCCTCACTAATGCCATTGTGATACGAATAATCACAATACAGTATATTATGTGATAAATTGAAAACATACAACCTCCATTGTGTATGACATATGAAATTTAGGCATATCTTAAAACATTTTATCATTATTTACTTATTTATTTTTTTATTTGGTGTGGATATACTCACATACTCTTATGTGGAGCTCAGTGTACACTAGAGATTTCACCATGTACGTGGGTCCTGGGGATTGAACTCAGGTCCTCATGCTTTGTGGCAAATACCGTTACATGCTGAGACATTCCACCAGAAAGCGTTTTTTTCAACGTAACATATTACTTAGTGTTCATCACAAATTTCCATATACCCTATAATTCATATTATGTTATGTCAGATTAAAATTATGTTTAAGAATTGCTTTTTTAAATGACCTGACAATACTTTTAATGCTGTTTTTAAGGATAACAAATTAAAGCCTTTATAGCCTGCTACAATATGGTTCTTTTTTTATTCTTTTCCTTTTATTGAAAATAATTTTTTCTCACATAACATATCCTGATTATGATCCCTCCCTCTGTTCCTTCTAGTTCCGTTCTACCTTCTACCCCACCCCATGCACTTCTTCTA
>JADRCH010000011.1:5834292-5850808 GCA_019843965.1 Rhynchomys soricoides | reverse complement strand
CCCATGCACTTCTTCTAGTTCCGTTCTACCTTCTACCCCACCCCATGTACTTACTTTCTGAATCTCATTTAAAATGGAGAGACTTCTACAAGATGATAATGAACTATAATAATTAAAACAATAATTTGGGGTTTAAGACAATCTGCTTTATTAAGAACTCTTGAATGTTCTATCAGACAGTATTTGTCAATCCCATTTTACTTATAGATTGCATACAATATGCCCCCGTTCAGAGACTTTCTGACCTCACACTTAGCCATGCAAGTGTCTTTTTCTATCAACTAAGTCTATAATAGTCACATCTGTAATAAAGCATAGAGCATATTTTATCACCTCCTTATTCCCTAAAGAATATCACCATTCTTATAGCTTTTATATCGTATTAGGGAAAAGTAATTGAAAGCTGATTTTTAAGCACACTGTAAGATGTCCATGGGTTATATTTGAGTCCTATACCACGTTAGTGAATCACATGAGTATCTGTGGCTTTTGTGATTCACAATGCTTGTGCCAATGCTCCAATGGATTGCAAGGGACAATTCTGCTTAATATATGCAGGAGAGTCTTACTAAATTCAATAATTTATTTTTATTGCCTATATTTGCATGCTGAAATGATTAGAGCCACGAAAATTATATGTCTATTATCTTTTCTCTTTTGTTTTTGTTTTTGTATGCAAATTGCTTACATAAAGCACTATGTTTGTGGTGGTTTGAATAGGTTTGGCTCACGTGGATTTATGTGTTTCAATAATTGGCCCATGTGGAGTGGCACTATTAGAAGGTGTGGTCTTGTTGGAGTGGGTATGGTTTTGTTGGAGCAAGTGTGTCACTATGGGGTTGGGCTTTGAAATCTCCTATGCTCAGGCTTTGCTCAGTTTGGATGACAGTCTCTCCCTGCCTGCATTCTGATCAAGGTGAAGAACTCTTGGCTCCTCCATAACCAAGTCCACCAGCACAATAATATGCTAACCCTAACCCTAACCCTAACCCTGATGATAATGGTTTCCTTTGAAACTGTAAGGTAGACCCAACTAAATGCTAAATGTTTGCTTTTGTCAGAGTTGCCTTGGTCATGGTGTCTCTCTCAACAAAAAAACCCTAACTAAGACAAAGCTGTTAACTATATTCATATTCCTTATATCATATATTTGGTTCTTGGATTTGTTTATACAATGTAAGTTCAGCATCTTATCTTTTGACCACCTATATCTGCTTTCTTACTCCCCCCACCGTCTCTCTCTCTCTCTGTCTCTCTCTGTCTCTCTCTTTCAAGACAGGCTTTCTTTGTTGGACTCTCTCTGTAGATCAGGCTGACCACAAACTCAGAGATCTTTCTGCTGCTGCCTCCCAAATGCTAGGCCTAAAGGTGTGTCCCATCATGCCTGGCTCCTTTTCATTCCCTTTGCTTGCAATCTCTCTCTTTTCTACTCTATGCTTCTATGTCATTTTAGGTTTAGCATATGTGTGGGATAATGCAAATTTTTGTTATTCCAGTATATGGCTTATTTAACTTAATAAAATGTACTCTAGGTTCACTGATGCTGTAAATATAAAAATATCTGCTTAAAGACTAAATGTATTCCATTGTGTAAGATATAAGATGTAAAGATATATTACAACATCATTACCTCTATATCTATTGCCTGACATAATACTTACTTTCCCCACTATAGCCAAATGTCCTATAGTACAATTTATTTTCACTTATTTTATAGACAAGTTTATTATAGAGTATTCTTTGAATTAAAGAAGGACTTGTCTATGACTATAAATTGATGAACAGAGAAACTCAGAGAAAACATATGTTCTAAGAGATCATGAATATGTATTCAATAATAGAAGAAAAACAGGGATTGTTCTTCAAATTCTGGAAACAATTGATTTATAGTTTTGCAAATATTAGTTGTTGTCAGTAGTAGTTTTATGAAGAAGTGATTTGCATTTTTTATCTGTAGGATATGCTTGGGAAAATAAAGATAGATCCTACAGTTATTCCCTTCTCTTTTTCTTTAAATATTTTCCTCAAAGATCACATTAACTTTTAACTTTTCATTCAGACAGCTGAGTAATAATCTTTTTACATAATTCTGTCACTGACTAATTTTTAATGAGAAAATGAAATCCTTATGAAAACATAGGCCTGTCAATTTATATGACTTTCTAGATTATTACTAAGTTTCTTAATCAACTTGGAAACAATAATACCAAATAAATACCAGTTGGGTCTTAAATACACTCAGTGTCCTCATTAAAGTGTATAAATATATTTTTATTCATGATATTGTTCTAACTTATTTAGAAAACATAGAAACATAGAAGAAATAACATAAACAAAGATAGTTTTATAGTTTAATAGATTAGATAATTCTGGCAGCATAATTCATACTTTAGAATTAACCTCTGAAAACGAAATGCCTGTCTTGTCATATTTTTATTTTGCTCATGTTCACTTTGTTTGAGGCGTTTGGTAGAAAATTTCTTCCACAAGGACTCCTACACCCTAGTCTCCAGAATGGTCAAATGTATTATATTACATGGTAAATGAAAATTAAAATAACAGATGTAATTACAATTGCAACCATCTGACTATCAAACAGTGACATTTCCTGGTGTAACAACAGGTATTTCAAATATGGAGGTGAGTGATTTCTGTTAACAAGATCCTTGCTCACTAGCTTTGAAGACATGGAAGGACTGTGAGCCAAACCTGGCTTCTGGAGCTGAGAAGTAAGAAAATGGATATCAAGTAAGCCTGCAACAAGCCAGCACAGCTTCAGCATCAAAATTAGTTCTTAGACACTGTGCTCTATTCTAGGCAACTCTATTCAACAGGAAAACATACTTCTTTATGGTCATCAAGAGAACCAACTATTCCAGCCAGCCATGTCACTGTCTGATGCCATGTAACTTAATGTAGAGGTGACTGTCCTTCCATATCCATGTGGTCTGTGCTCATTTAAGAGAGATCCCCTCTTAAAGGGGTTAAGCTCTTCTACACTCAGCTTGGCATGGTGGTGCATACCTTTAATCCCAGCACTTGGGAGAGAGAAGAAGGTGGATTTCTGAGAGTTTGACACCAACCTGGTCTACAAATAGAGTCCAGGACAGCCAGGGGGCTCTGTTACACAAAGAAAACCTGACTCAAAAAATCTAAACACAACAACAACAAAAACAACAACAAAAAACAAAACAAAAGAATCTATTATACTCCAAGCTTTGTTCCATGAACGTGCATGCACATCTCACATGCACATGCATATTTGTTTTATTTTTTTCAATGTAAAAATCAGCTTTCAAGATAACTGACTTCCTTAATTATTTTACTGTTTTAGTGATTTCTTTCTGTGAAGTAGCAGATCTCATCTGATTCATGAAAGCAGCATGAAAATGATAATTGATCAGTGTTTCCACTCTCATGTGATGTATGGTTCTACACCCATCTTTCCCCATATCACAGAATGACTGGCATTAAGATCTCAGCTGATCTATTTTTAACATTTATGCATTAAGACATTTTTGCTTTATCTAAAATTTATACCCAGTTCTGTACTTTGGAGAGAGAAGAAATTGTAATAGAAAAAAATCTTCTCTCAGTCTGATGTAGCACTTTGTGTTCTCAAGGAGTCAAGTGATTAATTACATGTCCACACTCTTCTGAAAACGACTGAGCATTCCTACAACAGAGGCAAATTAGAACTAAGGTTGTGAATCAAGCCATTCTGATTGTCCAGGATGAAATGTCCTCAAACATATAAAAGAACAGTAAAAACAGTAAAGTTTTCTTACAGGAAATTTTATTATAAAAATTTTTGTGGATGATAAAGAAATCAATTATAGATTAGACCTAGATGAAAATTTAAATAAGTGTGTGAGGGTTTTATGAGCGAAAGGTTTGGAATGTGGTATATGTGTGCATTCTGTGCAAAGTCATCAAGAGAAGCTCGGAAGCATGAAACACGGGTGCAAGGCAAGACTGTTTACCAAGTCTTCTGGTAAAAGAGAATGTTCCCCCTCCTCTCTTTTTTAATGTTGGTAATGGAAGCCAAGCACTCCATCTGGCCTCTTATAATACCTTCAGAGTTTGGAAGAGAGGAAATGGCAGTAGTGCAACACTAAAACCACTTTATTGTAGGGTGTTGGTAAGGACAGTGTTTATTCCTTTAGGCTAATCTTGTACTAGTTTCATGATAGAAGGAGGTCTTTTTTCAAATCTGTTTTGTATATACATACAGACATTTCAGTGTCTTGCTTCTACAGAACCTATTCCACAATGTGAGAGAAAAATGATAAATGGTAGTCATCAAATACAAGCCTTCCTTCTGATCATCATAGTCTTCACATATTGACTTCTATATATGCCCACAATTTTTACTTAGACATAGGGAAAGAACTAAGATAAAGAGAGATTATTTAATTATGTCTAAAACTGACCTCTTAAGCAGCTTTACCTTCATTGATATTACTGACAGGAAACTCAACTGGAAAAATTCACCAATATCTTAATACTCACAAATCACAAATATTATATCTTCATTCAGTACACATAGTTGTGTATAACATTACAGGATAGTTGTTGACCAATAACTCCATAGTATAACTCCAGTCACCTGCTTGATAACTGTCCTTCTCTGATAAGGAATGGCTTATTTTCATTTGTTTTGCTCGCCATTAATATATAAAACCTTATTACTAAAATTGAGATTCAAAACTTGAAAGTAATCCATTATAATGTTTAATCTTTCAAATGCTTTAACAATCTGAAAAGAATGACACTGTAGGATTACTTGAGGATTATGCTGTTAAGAGGATCTAATTATATTTAAACATGTTCTACTGGAGCTGAAGTTGCATACTGAGTGAACTGATTGGTTTATCAGAGTTTGTGCTTGATCTTACAAACACTCTAATACTGATTTATGTAAAGTTATTAAAGGCCTTTTAAAGATATATCAAGGAAGTAATTATATATTTGATGACTTTTTCTGAATCCTGGGGAATTGGTCATAGAGTTATAGAAGAGATACTATAGAGATACTATGTTTTATTTTGTATATTTACAATAGATGAATACACCACTATGTAGTCTATTGAAATATATTTTATATAGCAGCAGTTATATCTTAATAGTACGCATAGTTGTAGTGTTAAAATTTATTGTTATATATTGTTATGTTATAGACAGTTCTGTTATATTATCTAGTATCAATACAGGATAAATATCAAAATATTCAATTAAGCCTTTTTATAATCACATTAGGTATCAGAAGAAATGCTTTGCTTACATACAAACCTTAAAATTACGATTTTTAAATTTTTATTACTGATATGTGAAGTGCTATTTCTATTGCATATATTTTGAAATTATACATGTTTTAAGATTGATTAAACATTTTATTTCATTTAAACATGTAACAGGTGTGAGGCTGGCAAACACTTGTAGCCCATTAAACACTGTTCCCTACTCTATCATGAAGGACTTACAGACAATTCTTTGAGTTATTCTTAGAGATCTACAAAAGGAAAGCAATGTATGAATATATTGCAGTGATATTCTGGGACATCCCAATGCCTTATGAATGCCTTATGAATGCCTTAGAAGTAGACACTTTAAATATAAAACGTTATGTTAAGTAATCTAATATTTTGGAAGGAGGAATATGTATTTTCTATGCAAAATATATTTTGTCCACCTAGTTATTATGTACAGAGAAGGAATAATACAGTTTAGTTTCCATGGTAACAATAGGGGATATATACAAACTCAATCCATAGCTTGTGTAAAAGTCATAATGTGTGAAGTTCTCTGACTCATTTTAAGCACTAATTCATCACATACAAAGTTTATTGTCAATATTATAATCATAACCCTTGGGCTCTAATGCTTCCCAATTAGTATTTTCAATGACTTCTTCATCCACAGGTATTAAGACTGGTTTCTGAATTTGAGGAAAACATTATTCTTTAGAATTGATGAAATATTAGATTCAGTCTTACTTTTTACCCATGCTTGCTAACATTTCAATTGACATTGGGTGAGATATTTTCATACCTAAGGGACCTGAGTCCTTATCTTATCAGTAATATAGATATGACTTGTCTGATTTTCCCCTCATAAATCTTGTGTTTAGAGATATTGTCTCTACTATATCACAAGATCAGTTTAAAGGCATTTGTTTATCAAACTAATGTTGCTACATTCTATAAATCTAACATCGATCTAAATGTCGAGCTAAATCTTCCAGAGCTAAAAGTGTTTTTCATTTCATAGTAATAAAAGGCAAAAAAGTCCCAGAGAACTGTGGCTATTATACTGGTTTGGTGTGACTCAAGACAAACGTAAATCAATCAGTGCTTTGTCTTTAGCATATGATTCTAAATACAGAAAATAGCCCAAAAGCCCGTTATCATTAAATCTGAGTACCTAAGGGTACAGAGAATCCCTCTAGCTCAACTTCTATGTACTTAACACTGTAGATTTTGACTACTTCAATGAATTGTCAAAATTTCATCACAATATATTCCATATTTTGGCTCACTGTGAGGTGGCTGTCTTATATGACTGAGTGCTCTTGAGGAAGAAATGAGAAATTTCTATTTTATTATCTCTCTTATATTTTCTGTAAAAAAGAAATAATTATTTTTATTACTTTTAAGAATATGTACTGTTAGGCATGTGCACTTGCAAGCTCAAGTGCTTATGGAAGTCAGAGGTGTCAGATGCCTGGAATTACAGCTACGAATATCTGTAAGGTACCTGACGTCAGTACTGGGAAAATAATTTATGGCTCTGAAGGAGCGGTGTGTGTTTTAACTGCTGAGCCATCCCTACTGCCATTTATAGTTTTTATTCCTTCTTTTAATTATATCTTGGTTTTAAAAATATAATTTCTGGTTATAGCAAGATTCAACAATATCTACCTAAATTATTGTTGTAAATATATCATAAGATTCTCTAGAACAATAATTATATGGCAAAATATATTTGTCCACGCGTGGGTGTGAGTATTAAACTTAGTGTGTGCTCAGCCTAGACAATTTAAGTCAGGATTACTGGATTAAAATCTTCTTGGCTGATAGTTCAAACAATGTACTATAAAATTATATTATAAAAAATGGTAATATAACTTAAGGTGTAATAGTTTTCTAGGAAGTATCTTCTAAAATGTTTTCTTCAAAAATCTTATCCTTATTGGTTGTCTAATGCAGAGTGGACAGCCTTAAATTAAAATAAATAAATATATAAATGAATAATTAGAATAATTAAAAATCCATACACACAATAACAAAAAGCAGAGTTATTAAGTGGTAGCTATATATGCTTCTTCACACAGATACACATATTCAGAATAAATATAAAGATGCTATCACCTTATGGATAGGAGGCATGGGGAAAATTTGAGAAAAGATATCTGGGAAGTGCTGGAGAGAAGAGATAGAATGAGAAGTGAATATTAAAATTAATCTAAAATCTTATCATTTTATTCTCATTCCTTTATAATAGGCATTCTAGTATTATAGGATACTAACTCTAATGAACAGCAGTCTAGTGTGCTGGAGACAGAACTTTGTGTGAATCCCATTCCTCTGACACACACTTCTTCAAGGTCAAGCCCATGTACATGCATTCACCCCTACATCAGGCATGTCCATGCTTCAGCTTTGGCCAATAACATATCACTATCAGACATTAATCTATGTTTAGATCCCAGATACCATGATATAAAAGTAGGCTAAGCAACATTTGGAGGGTCATCAGAAAGGAGAACTATTTTTTTTCCTGATACTCAGTGATCAACAAAGTAAATGAAATACTTTAAACGGTCTACTCAGGGGTCTTTCTGACTCACCTGAAAAAGGGAAGTTAAAGGGAAGTTGAGCCAGGCAGTGGTGGCACAAGCCACCTTTGATAACAGCACTTGGAAGGCAGAAGCAGGTGATTTCTGAGTTCGAGGCCAGCCTGATCTACATAGTGAGTTCCAGGACAGCTAGGGCTACACAGAGGAACCCTGTCTCGACCACACCCCCCCAAAAGGGAAGTTATGTTATTAAACATCCAGCCTAGAGAATAGAGTCAATTTCTATGGTTTGTAAACCCCAAATTTTATAATAGAATGCTATCTACTACTAGATAAACAAGCCATGATTCCATTGCTCAGAAAATGTTCTTCATGCTTGATTAGCTCAAAGGGACATTTTGAAATGTAATATACTCATTAGATGAGAACAAAAAGGAGCGAATGTGAAATGATTCCATGGGTAAGAGATCTGCCATCAAGCTTGAAGACCTAATTTCCATCCCAAGGACCCATTTGAGCAATGTGGCAAGTTTGTGTCCCTATTCCACAAAATAAGTAACATGTACTAAAAATTAAAAGAAGAGAGAATCAAAAATAGTAACTTATACATAAAAGAGATTTTAGTCTGGGAGTAGACTGCTATGTACCTTAAATATTATCTAACACGCTCTAAGGTTAAAATGATAGGATGCTTGAGAGCTTCAAGAAAAGGAGCTGCCTCAGCTGAGTAGAGAGAAGAGTGGATGCATCACAGAAATTGCCAAATACCATGGCTCTGAAAATGCACCATCCAGGTTTCCTCCTAAGGGAAGGATGTAAGACTGAACTTACTTTCTCTTTCATTCCTTCAGAGTTAAAAAGTCTTTTTCTCCACTGCCAAATGCCAATGGACCAACCACCATCCTAGTTCTTGTACAGTTGCTATGATATATCATAATGATATGGCATTTTAAAGAGTAAACCTCCATTCTCACAACTTTGGTGGAGTGTATCTAACATTAGGATGTCAACAGATGTGCTGTCAGCTAGAGGTAAAAGGCACATATTCTAGGTCATGTCTCTTATCTATGTTGACACATGGTAGAATGGAGAAAGAACATGTGTATGACTTAAGCGTTGACCCCACTTATGAGGACAGGCCCAGTTAACCATCTTCTGGAGTCCCAACCCCCTAAGACCATCATCTTATAAATCAGAATAACAAAATAAGAATTGAAGAAGCTATGCACCTTAGTTAAATCAATAGGGGTTCTACTTCTGATCTACTCATGTGAGGTAAGCAAATTTCCTAAGAAAGCTTGGAAAGGATTTCATTTTGGCCTGGTTGGAGTGAATATACACCTCTGTTGGAGAATGACTTGCTTCCCAGTACACTTTCCTTTGTGTTTCTTTCACATTCTTCATAATTGCACTCCTGGGTATGCCCTCATAGTCCATTCCCACTAGCTTTAACAGATTTGCCTCTCTAATATGTCCTATCTCATACTGATATTTTTCCATTGATTGGAATAAGAATACATGTATAGAAATACTAATTAAAGATAAAAATAAAAAGAGAGTTAATTCCAAAAGTGCTTAAATAGTTCCACAGAAGACAAGCAGAGGTAACATTGTCAAATTTACAAGGCCACAGTTACTATGTTACATAAGGCACATAAAGACCCAAAAAAGAAAGAATTACAGATTAATTTCCCTTAATAAATAATTGCCAAAATTCTCAGTAAAATACTTGCAAACTGAATCCAAGAACACATCAAAATGATACCACATAAACTTCATTCCAGAGATACTGGGACAGTTCAACATTCACATATATCAGTAAATGTAATCCACCATAATAAACAAACTGAAAGACAAAAACCACATGTTCGTTAGATGAGAAAAGTCCTTGGACAAAATCCAACACTTCTTAATGATAATAGTCCTAGAAATATGAAGGATAAAAGGGTTTTACGTCAACATAAGAAAGACAACAGCGAGCCCAGAGACAAAATCAACTTAAATGGAGAGCAACTCAAAGTATTTATCCTATTTAAGTTTACTCTTATGATGAAACACTATAAGCAAGGCAACTTGGGTAGCAATGGGCTTGTTTGGCTTATGCTTCCATATCAGTGTTTGTCATTAAGGGAAGACAGAATAAGAAGTCAAGCAGATGCAGGAGCTAATGAAGAGGCCATAGAAGTGTTCATCTTAATGGCTTGCTCCTCAAAGCTTGCTCAATCTACTTTCATATTAACCCCCAGGACCATAAGTCAAGGATGATATGGTAATATGCAATGAACTGAACCCTTTCCATCAATTGCTAATTAAGAAAATGCCTGAGAAGTTTGCCTATAGTCTGATCTTATAGAAGCATTTCCATAATTGGGATTCTTTCCTTTCAGATGACTTTACCTTACATCAAATTATCCAGCAGACATTTCCACGGAAATCAGAAATAAGACAAAGCTTTCTCCATACCTAATCAATATAGTACTTTAAGTCTTCGCTAGAACAGTAGGAGAACTGATGGAGATCTGGAGGATATAAATAAGAATGGAAAGAGACAAAGTACCTTTACAGCTAGATGATGTGATAATATAAACAGGAGCGATCTTAAAATTCCACCAGGAAATTCCTAAAGTTGATAAACACATTTGGCAAGGTAATAGAATACAAATATAGCACGTAAAAATTGTTGGTGCGTCTACATATAAACGACATAAATACTGAGAAAGAAATCAGGGAAACAACCCCTCTCACAATAGCCACAGAATATAAAATATCCTGGGGTTACTCTAATCAAGCATGTTAAAGACTTCTATGATTGAAAAAACAACCTGACAATGAAGAAAGGAATTGAAAAAGATATCAAAGGATGGGAAGATCTCCCCTTTTCATAGGTCTGTAGATTAATGTAGTAAAAATGGGCAGAATATCAAAGTCAGTTTATAGATTTAACACAATTTTATGAAAGTTCCAACACAATTTTTCATAGAACTTGAAATGAAAAATTTCAGCTTCAGAGGATAGAAAATCATCCCAGGGTAGCTAAAAACACTTCTGAATGATAAATGAGCTGCTGATGGTATCACCATTCTCAATCTCAAATTGTACTGCAGAGCTATAGTCACAAAATACCATGGTATTGGACAAGAAACAGACATATTGATCGATGGGATATAATTGAAGACCCAGAAATACATCTACAAGCCTCTAGAAACCTATTTTTTAAATAGGAAGAGGGAAATAGACACTGGAATAAAGACAGCATCTTCTGCAAATGGTGCTGGACAAACTGGATGGCTGCATGTAGACAAATGCATAATTATTATCCTGAACAAAATTTAACTCCAAAATGGATCCAAGACATTAACATATAACCAGATACATCGAATCAGATAAAAGGGAAAGTGGGAAATAAAAATATTGAACTGATTGGCACAGGAAAAGATTTTCTTAAGGGAACACCTGTAGCCCATGCACAAAGGTCAAAAACTAACAAATGATGCCTCATGAAACTGATAAGCTTCTCTATGGCAAAACACACCATCATTTGGACATAGTGGTAGGCTAAAGAATGGGAATTCTTTTAACAACTATGGCATCCAATAAAAAATAATATAAAAATATATGAAGAACTCAAAACCCTAGATATCAAAAAATAAACAAAAATAAAAACAAAAATCAACTAACCAAATAAACAAGTAACCAAAATTTTACAAAAGAATACATATCTAAACAGAATTGTCTTATATTTAGGACTCTTTAAGGACCTACAACAATTTTAGCGGATGAGAAACACAAAATTAAAGCATTCGGTTGATGAGTACATAAATAGAAACTTCTGAGAGTAGCTAAGACTGGAGATGTTTCATTGGGACCCATATCTACAGGGAGGCAGAATTGGAATCAATGAGCTGTTAAAGAAAGACTGTAGAGACAGAATACCTAGAAAAGATTAAGGCACAGTCCTGCACATTTCTGATGCAAGCAAACAGAGCAGTACTGCAAGAAGAGGAGACACCCAAATGCCCCCTGAACTAGTTATGGAATGCCTATACTTAGGGCTAAAGAATTTGTAAACAGACAAGCATCTTTTCCATTAAAAATTTTACATTTTCAAAATATTAGCCAATGTTAAAAGATTTTCAAATTTTGAACAAAAGGAATGCCTCAGTTCCAATATACACCAGACCTTACCATTTCTTTGTTGCTGGGAGGGAAATGTGACTTTATATCACTATAAAAGGAAATTATATCTTTTAGTTTTATTCTTATGCCAAATTCAATATACAGACAGAAAAGCCACTCTTCACTCTTGATGAGAAAACGTGAAAGCAATTTCCTTTGGGGGAGTTGGTGTAGCCCCTAGCTTCCTATCTGTACTCTTAGAAATGTTCGTAGCATTTTAGAGTTTGTGAAGAGATGTTTATCTCTTAGGGCATGTAAATTTACCTAGCTATGTATTTTTTGATAACTTGGAGACATAGTTATCCCAAAGCAGAATATTAGTTTATTTTTTAAATTTAGATAGATATGGGTCTAGCTGGCTTGTAGAATTGTGAGTTTGAATCCCATTTCTAAGTCTATACCTCTCAGTGTACTGTTGTTTATGGGCAACAATAAGTAAAAACATTTAAATTACCTGTAAAATTATTTATGCATATATAAATTTCCCCTCGTGTATAAGTAATGTTCTTTGCATACAGACATATCTACATATCTCTTCATTAACTTTTTGTTGCATTATTTAAATTTCTATGAATAAACCTTATGAAAATGTATCTTTAAGTTCTTAAGTATTTTAGCTGTTCATTTTTGTGCTTCCAGATATCAAAATGCATACATGTACATTGATGTGCCTGACAGGTAGAATGCATGCAGTGTATGCCATCGTTTTATTCCACCTGAAAGCTGAATACGCCCTTCGTGTTTTGCACAAGTCAAATCTCTCTCAGTCTTGCTCTTTTTCACAGATGCATGCAATCTATGTACCACTCTAAAATTATGACTTCAAATAGTAAAATGCCATAAAACCCTTAATTGCAGAGGCATTAATGAGAACTTGTATGATCCTGGGAAACTGCTCGCTGAATAATGCCTCTCTGGAGAGACTTGCTGACTACACACCTGCTTCCATAAACGAAAGCAGAGTCTTATTCATTTCATCCCTTCAACCTTAGAGCTGCTTAGACTTCTCACTCTTTCATCATGATATAGCTCTCTCCTGAATGACAAGTTTATCCACGGGATAATAAAATGTGTTAAGATAGTAATCTTGGCAGTGTTTTTGCTGATGTATTAATTCATTTCCTTTCACATGCTATATCACCAAGATGTCGAAGCAGATTTTATGAGAGGGTTCACTGAAGTGAAAACCAAGCCAATGAATCGTTTAATATGAACTAATGAAACCCAGATATAAAAGGCTTTAGTAACTGTTTTGAAGCTCTAATTGTCGAACGGATGTAAATTCTGAGCACTACTAAGTAAAGGAAAGGAATTTAATGAAGAAATTGGGATCACTTTGTGATAATTGGTTTAATTAAGCAGTCATGTAAACAATAATGCCCGGGATGGAGTCACTGAAACAGGAAGGGGAATAGTCTGAGAGACAAAGCTGTGCAAGGATATGGTCACAGTGTTTATTTTTCTTTGCCATGGTTTATCAGAAATCATTATTTGCACGCCATAACAACTGTTTCAAATAAGGGGCTATGGATGTATAAAGCGATTTAATATTTAAGAAATCTAGTGAACTATTTTAAACCTCAGTTTACTTAGGACATCAAAGTGATGAACTTATGAGTTTCGCACCTGATTATTTGAATGCATGGAGTGGAGTAATACACATGACAGATGAATTCACATCACATAGATTCATGCTGAACTTCATAAGGATAAAGCTAGACATGTATTGGCACACACCTTTAATCCCAAGCTTAAAAGACTGAATCGTACATCACTCTTGGCTTGCCTGTGCTAGACAGTGAGACCTTATCTTAAAAAGAAAACAATTATGGTATTAAAACAGGTGAAACTATATTAAAATAAGGAAGGGATATTTTTATGTACAGTAACTTTATAGATTGCACTATCAAGAAAGTTTTGTTTCATTTTAAAATACTTTCTTGCAAAAATTTTAGATTTGATAGTGAAAATGCCCTCATAGGTTCAAATGTTCACATCTATCTTCCATCTTGTCTGTTTTGCAATGTATTTAGCATTTGGGTTTTATTATAGACTTACTATTTATAGTACTCAACATGATGATATATATATACTTAAATTGTTATATTATTACCATAACCAAATTAAAAAGTACATTCCTAAATTTATGCAGTTGCTTTTTCTTGTGTACTGAGAATATTTTCTATTTAAGAAAAATTTAAATGTATAAATTGTTGTTGTTGTTGTTGTTGTTATCATCATCATTATTATTATTAATAACAACAATGCTATTTATTATGTCCCTTAACCAGCTTTATCACCTTCCATCTTCTGGGAATGATCTTTCAAATCTGTTTCTGTGGCTTTGACTTTTATTGAGTGCATAAATAAATATGATCTTGTGAGTGCCTTCGTGTGTGTGACTTATTTCATTTAACACAGCGCCCATGAGGTTATCTGTGTTTTCCTCAATGTGGGATTTCTTTCTTTATTAAGACTGATTGATGGTTTCTGCATGTATGTTCCACTTTCTTTTTCTATCCATCCCCAGATGAACATTGGCCTTTTTCCTACGTTGGCAAGGAAGATGGAAATACAGACATCTCCTTGAGTTGTTGATTCTGTTTGCTTTTAATGTGTACAAAGCACTGCAATTACTGAATCATATATTAGGTTTACCTTTACATTTTGATTCCCATGTTGTTTTCCATAGTGAATGCAATAATTTTCATTCCCTCAGCATCAACAGCGGTTTCATATTCCCCAATTCACCAGTGCTTGCTGTTATTTTCCTTTTTTGGCCAAAATCCATTCTAATAGGATGTCATAAAGCAGGATCCTCGGAGCCAAATGGCTGCCATTTTCATGAGATCAGCTCTGACTACTTCTGAGAGAGTCCACTGTGATTGTTCCTGTGAACTGCTGACTTTCCCTCATGAAAAGACAAGATGGAAAGGATCATGTGACTTTCACCTGCGAATTCAGACACTTGTTCCAGCCATTTGTCTCTAATTCTACCTTGAGTGGTCTCTGGATCTGAAAAAGTTACTCGAGTGTGTAGGTTGGCAGAGAAACACTGGAAGGGGCTGCATCTACAGGGAAAGACTTTTGGGTTGCAAACTTTCCAGCATGGCTGCTTTTGTAATAGCCAGAAACTGGAAACGTCCCACATGCCCCTCAACTGAAGAATGAATACAGAAAATGTGGTTAATTTGCACAATGAAATACTACTCAGCTATTAAAAACAAGGACATCATGGGTTTTGAAGGCATATAATAGGAACTAGAAAATATCATCCTGAGTGAGATAACCCAGATCCAAAAGGACAGGCAAGGTATGAACCCACTTATTAGTGGATATTATATAAAAAGTACAGGCTATCCAATGCTACACTCCTTAGATTCAAAGAAGCTAAAAAAGAAAGAAGACCCAAGGGAGGATGGTTGAATCTCACTTAGAAGGGGGAAATAAAATTGTCATAGGAAGCAGATGGAGGGAGGGAACTAGATTGGAGAGGGAATGGGGAGGGAATAAGGAGAGACAGGGGAAAGGGTCAGAGGTCCAGGAAAATGAATGGAAATCTGAAGCTGGCAGTGCGGGGGAGGGGAGACACATGCTAGAGACCTGGGACTGGGAAGGCTTCCAGGAGTCTATGGAAGTAACTTTAGCTGAGAGTCCTAGGAGTGGGGATATGGAGCCTGAAATGGCCACCTCCTATAGCTCGGCAGGAACTCCAAAGGAGGGATAAGGATATCAACCCACCCACAAAACCTTGCACCCTAAATTTGTCTTGTCTAAAAGAAATGCAGGGACAAAGATGGATCAGAGACTGAGGGAATGGCCAACCAATAACTGGGCCAACTTGAGACTTATTCTAAAGGCAAGCACCAATCAAATATACTCTTAATGGTACTCTGTTATGCTTGAAGATAGGAGGCTAACATAACTCTCCTCTTAAAAGCTTTACCCAGCAGCTGACTGAAACAGATGCAGAGACCCACAGGCAAACACTGGACAGAGCTTGGGGGTCTTATGAAAGAGTTGGGGGAAGGATCTAGGGTCCCTCAGGAAGTAGGAACTGCATAGGAATACCAACAAAGTCAACTAACCTGGAACCTTTGGGGGCTCTGAGAGACTGAACTACCAACCAAAGAACAAACACAGAATGGACCTAACCTCTTATACCCCACTGCAGATATGTAGCAGATGTGCAGCTTGGTCTTCTTGTGAATCCCCCAACAAATGGAGTGTGGGCTGTTCTTAAAGCTATTGTCTGTCTGTGGATCCAGTTCTAACTGGGCTGTCTTGTTTGGCCTCAGTGGGAGAGGATGCACCTAGTCTGTCAGAGACTTGATTTCCCAGATTTGGGGGATCCTCTGGCAGGGGCAGGGCAGGGCAGAGCAGGGCAGGGCGATGCCCTCTAGGAGGAGAAGGGGAGGGATAGATGGGGGTGGAGCTGTGTGAGTGGAGGATTGGGAGGAGAGGAGAGGTAGCATTTAGGGTGTAAAGGAGAGGGAGAGAGAGAGAGAGAGAGAGAGAGAGAGAGAGAGAGAGAGAGAGAGA
>JADRCH010000011.1:5798584-5834282 GCA_019843965.1 Rhynchomys soricoides | reverse complement strand
AGAGAGAGAGAGAGAGAGAGAGAGAGAGAGAGAGAGAGAGAGAGAGAAACCCTTTACCCCCATTCATGCTCTGGAAGGAAGCCTATTACTTCACTGTTTTCCCTGCTGAATGTTGATGAAATCAGACAGTGGGTTGTTGTTAAGACTTTGGGGGTAGAAATAGTACACCTCCTCCACTGAAGATATTATTTTGAAACAGATCTAAGGAATACCTCTCTAATTATTCACTAATTTCGTTATCAGGATGTTTAGTAAAGTTTAATTCATTTTATATGCCTCTTAACTGTTTGTAAATTGTTTTGGTAAGTTATTAAGATAATATTGTTTTCTAATTGGATTATTTTTTTTTTTAAACTGAGATGTTTGAGATTTTAAAATATGTTTTGGACATTAACCTCTTACCAAATATGGTTTGCAAATATATTCTTCTATTTTATACATAATTGTAATTTTTATTTTGCTAGTTTTTCTTTTTATCTATGAAACTATTTACTTTGATCTAAGTCTCTTTGTCTGGTTTTGTCATTATTTTACTATTCTTGAATTTATGTACATTACTAATTTATGCAGCATTAAGCACCTTTTATTCATCTCAGATAGTCTTGTGGCTGCCTGATCAACTTTGGAAACCATTTCCTATAGAGAAACTTAGGTCCTAATCTTCAGAAGAGTGAGCCTCCACTGGGACTGTCAGAAATGTAGCAGGTCTTAATGAGATTCAGAGCTCCTCATTGTATCAGTTAACCATGACTGACAAACGTCAAACTCATGTGGGCAACCTATGCAACATAAGGAGAATCTACATTGTTCCTCATGATGAGTCTGATTCTGATTGCTAGAACCTAAATTACCTTTAAAGTTCTAACTTACAGGGACCCTGGAGAGTGCAGATTTGTGTTTGATTGCCTCTGTGTGTTAAAAAGTAGCTGACATGTCTGACTGTCCTTGGAGGAGTGGCCTCTGACTGGAGGTGCCACTGCACCTCAATTCTAACATACATTCAGGGAAATATTGCATTCAACAAATGAGGAATGGTGACCTAGAAAATACACATTTAACTGGTACCTTCTGGAAATAAAAAGAATAACATTTACTCCTTGCCTCATGAAAGTGAAGAATGTTTCCTCTGGTGTCAGTGTAAATGGGATCCAAATAATGACCAGTAGTTACCCAGGAGAACAATTCAAGGATGAATGACAGTGGGATCTTCTTGGTTCACCCATTGACCATGATTATTATTGCTGTATGCAAATAATTCTTGTTGTACACAAAATAAAACTTTTCTCATAAAAATGAAATAAAACCACTCACTTAATATTAGACACATTTGACTAGACATAGTGACACATGGCTGTAATAGCAGCACTGGGGAGGATGAGGTAGGAGGGCCATAGAAAGATCAAGGCTAGCTTGAGACTGAAAACAAATGAACAAACCAATTAATCCATCAATCATTCAATCAAACAAACAGAAGTGACACCAAGTCCCTCCCCAAGGTTGGATGGATATTTAACCCAACCATAAGGTCAGTTTTTGGAAATGTCTTTTTAGTGTATAATATAAAGGGAGTAACATAACTTCATCAACTGGGATCAGGCCTCTGATGAAAGGACCTAAGGAAAAAGCAGGCATGATTATTGCAGATAAGGTTGATTAATTTTCAAATAAATATTCTACCTGTCGAAATGAAGAAATGTTGAAATTTACAGATTAAGAGTGAGGATCAGTAAAAGGACTCATTACTCCAGTGATTCCTGTAATAGTTTGCTTCCTGTATTATCATTTCTTTTCTCGTGGCAAAACAACTAGTTTTTTTTTGAGCAAGGATAGGCCACTTTTAGCACATTCAAAGACAAATGGACAAAGCAATTTTAATTGATTAATTCACTATTTTATATTTTCATTTTCTAGTTGAGTGGCAGCTAGGTTCCCAGGCAGGATATGGAATAAAAGATAGATAACTATTCCAAATTATTCAAGCTAAACTTGACATTAAATATATATTTATTTTTTACATGAGTGAGTGATGAGATTATGATATTATAACAATTTATCCTTTAGAAATATGATCTTAACATAAGAAAGGGTTACAAGGATTACTAAGATGTGGGAGCTTGAAGATAATTTGGGGTTGGGGATAGCAGAAACTGATTGAAGTTTTAAAGCTAAGAGAGGTATAACTGCTTAGGGAAAGCAGTCAGCTACATGGGTGTATACAGTACCTTCTGAGAGCAAGAGTCACTCAGCTTCCCCAGGGTTCCCAGTGAACACAGCATGTCAGACATTAGCAAGAATACTAACATAGTATTGTAAAGCACAGCATGCTATTGGTTTAGCATTCAACATACCCACCTTTGGACTCTTACTGTTCTACACAGAGTCATTCATGCTTGCCTATTCATCTGCTTAAAATATCATTTCATGGTAAACATAATAGTTAGATTTTCCTTCTATCTCCAGACCCAGGTTTTAATTCTCTCTTTATATGGAGAAATCATGACTTACTATCTCTGTATGATGATAATAAGTTTCTCATATTTGCAGTATGGAATGTGAATTAAGCACTGGTTGTCCTCTGTTTTAGACTATACTTCAAATGTGTCAAGACAGTGAAGGGTTTTGGGAAACTCGGAATGTCTTCTTCCAGGGCAAATGACAGTTTAGTTCTCAAGCTTGGGAGGTCCAGATGATCACTGACATGGGTCAAAGAACCAAGCAGGTCACCAAAATGTCTCTTTAAAAACAAAAATAAAACAAACAAAAAGAAAACCAAAAAAATCCCTTTATCGTTCTATCCGTCAGTCAGTCTATCTATGTTTATCTATTTTTCTGCCTGAGTATCTACTCTTCTAAATTTTTACTAATTAGTTTACTGAGAGAAGGTCTCTGCAATCCACGTTAACCACAGATTTACTGAGGTCATTTGTCACAACATTCTATGTCCTGCACTGCAGGTGTGAGCCACCAAACCAAGTTTAGCCTTTTTTCAAGATTAAGAAATTTGTATTGCTTTCTTCCCATTGGTTTTCCACATGTATGCGTCAAATTGGTGGATTGTTAAAATGTATTTTGCTGGAGTCTGAACATTGTTCTTTTGAAGTGTTGATTTGAATTCTAAAAATATTATTCAATGTATTTTAGGATTAGGACAGATTTTTCAACAACTTATGAAATGGGCCCAAATATACTCTGCCGTTGTACACAATGTATTTATGTGAAGCAGTATTCTCAGCATTAATTAAAATAAAATCAAAATATTGGTCAACTATAAATAGCATTGCTCTATACTCTGCAGCATCAAATAGTCACTTAAGATTTAATTCTTTATGTAAAAGTAAGTCAGCATGTCCAACTCAGGGGAAACATTGCTTTCATCTTTAATGAATGATAAAATTCTATGAAATTTAGCAAATGAATTTTACCAAAATGAAATTTACCAAAAAATTACTTTAATTTTTTTTACAATTGATCGAAGAATGTTTTGAGTTTTATAAAGTTAGGATTGAGATACATTTTTCATAATGCAACCCAAGTTTGCAGGTGTTGAGCTGGAATACTGTGGCACCACCTGGACAAGGCAAAATGAATGTAATACAATGACATTCATTTTGTCAAAGTCCTTTAACTCGGACAGAGTGGTCTTACTTCTTCTTCACCACTCTTGACTGTATGGTCTGTACCAGCTAACTTTCATCCTGCAGGTGCTGTGACTTCTCAGGTTATTTAGCATCCCACATTCTGTCTTGAATTTTATTTTAAAGCACCCATATTCCAATGTCAGTGTATGCATGGAGTCGCACGATGATCTGCATATTGTCTAGTTGTAGGTCTCTGCATTTGTTTCAATCTATTCCACGTAGAAGCTTCTGATGATGGCTAGGCAAGGCCTGATCTGTGAGTATAGCAGAATGTTCTAGGAGTCATTTTATTACTCTGTTACTTTTTAAGAGTAGCAAGTAGTATTTGATAATCTCCTTGGTCCAAGCCCTATCTAGTCTCAGATTCTTGACTACTTGAGCAGGGTTCAGTATAGGCTGCATCTCACAGTATAGGCCTTAAATCTAATCAGATATCATTTGGCTACTCTGACATGCGTTGTGCCACGATGCACTAGGAAATCTCGAAGGCAGGTTACTCTTGTAGAAGAAGTGTTTGTAGCTGTGTTGGTGTTTTTACCCTTCTCCTTCAGGAAACTGCAGAATACCATTTACTCAATAGGGATGAAAGCTCTAGGTCAGTCCTAACTCAACTCCATGTTCAATGAGCTGTGTAGGTGTTGTCTTCTGCAATAACCTCATTCTTTTTAATCAGTAAAGAGCCACCATTAGCCTCGGCAGCAGCCTAGGTTATTTGGCAATTCCCACCGCTTTCCTCTGGCCAGTAATTCAATTAGATGTAACCCTTTCACAGTCTTGAAAAATTAATTGATGATGAGAGATGTCCAAATGGTGCTCTGTCTTTCCTGTTATTTGATAACTTCATTTAGATCATCTTTCATATATTATTGGAAGCTTCTATATAAGGTTTCCACATAGCCTCTCAAATGGCCTTTAATTTTAGCTGTCTCTCTCCATGTTCCTTCTGTTGGCTCCAAGTTACCTCCCCTGCCTGTCTAATTCTCTCATTCAACCCATGACCATTCATAGTTATTTATTCTCTTTCCTCTTTTTTTAGGAGAACCATCTATCTACATTAGTCCCTTACTTTCTAACCATTGTTATTGTATGAACTGTAGCAAGTCTATCAATGGTTTAACATTTGCCTTTCTTGGTCTGAGTTATCTCACAGAGGATGATTTTTTTCTAGTTCCATCCATTTGCCTGCCAGTTTCATTCTCTAAAGCCTGAATAACATTCGCTTGTGTAAATTCACCATATTTTCTTTATTTATTTAGCCATTAACAGAGATCTAGGTTGTTTCCAATTTCTGGTTATTATAAATAGAATGGCAAAGAACATGGTTAAGCAATGGCCATTATACTAGAAAAGAGTGTTCTTTGGGAATATTCCAGGAGTGGTACAGCTGGAACTTTAGGTAGATCAATTACCATTTTTCTGAGAAACCACCACATGGATTTTCATAGTGGCTGTATACATTTCCACTCCTACCCCAACTTATGAGTGTTCCCTTTGCTACATACTCTCACCAACATAAGCTGTCCTTTGTTTGCTGGATCTTGGCTATACTGGATTGTTATAAGATAAAATCTCTTTGTACTTTTGGTTTGCATTTCTCTAATGACTAAGAATATTGAATATTTCTTCAAGTGCTTTCCAACCATTTGTGTTTCCTCTTTGACAAATCCGCTGCTTGGCTCTGTATCCAATTTTTTTAAATTGGGTTATTTGTTCTATGTCTAATTTTGTGACTTTTTAAATATAGTTTGTATGTAGAACTCTATTAGATATATAATTGGTAAGAAATCTTTTACCATTCTTTAGCTTGCAATTTGTCCAAATGATGGTGTGCTTTGCCTTACTTGTGTTCTTTGTCAAAATGTGTCAGTTTCATGAGGCCTTATTTGTTAATTGTTGTTTCTAGTGCCTGTGCTATTTAGGTTGTTTTCTGAAAGTCATTTCCCATGCCAATGAGTTCAAAACAAGTTCTCTATTTCTCTTCTATAAGCTTCAGTGCATCTTGTTTTAGGTTGCATTCTTTGATCCATTTGGAGCTGAGATTTGTTTAGGGTGATAATTACTGATCTATTTGTACTCTTCCACATGCATCCACCCATCTAGTTTCAACAGCACCATTTGTTGTAGATGCTGTATTTTTCCTACTTTGTATTTCTGCCTTTTTAAAAATCAAAATCATGTTCTCTTAGGTGTTTGGACTTATATCTGGGTCTTCAAGAAATAATCAAGCTCAGAGCTAAAGTCAATAAAATAAAATAAAAAACCAGCAATGCAAGAATCAATGAAAGATAAAATTGATTCTCTGAGAAAATCTACAAGATTGAACAAAATTTAGCCAAATTAACTACAATGTGAATAAATAAGGTCAAAATAAACAGAATCACAGACAAAATGGGTGGTATAATAACAAACACTATGGAAATCCAGAGAATCACAAGGGCATATTTTAAAGACCTTTACCCCATGGAACTGGACAATGTAAAAGATACGTAATTTTCTTGGTATTTGTGACCTACCAAAATTTAGCAAGAGCAGATAACCAATTCAAACAAACATATATCCCTTGGTAAAATAAAAGCAGTAATTAAAAGCATACCAAAACCAAAATCCCAGATCCAGATGGTTTTAGTGCAGAATTCTACCAGACTTCCAAAGAAGGGTTAACTCCAATACTCCTACAACTATTTCACAAAGTAGAATGAAAGTAACACAACCAGGTTCTCTTTACGAGTTTACAGTTACTCTGGTGCCTAAACCATATTAAAACCCCACAAAGTGAATTACCAATCAATTTTTTCTATGAATATAGATATAAAAATTTTCCAAAAATACTTACAAACAGAATCCAAGATCGTACAAACAGAATCCAAGATCGATCAGAAAGTTCACCCACCATGATCCAGTAGGCTTCATCCCAAAGATGGAGGGATGGAGCAGCATCCATGAATAGAAAACTGTAATCCACCGTATAAACAAAGTGAAAGAATACACATGCTCATTTCATTAGATGCTGAAAGGCCTTTGACAAAATTCAATATCCTTTCATGATAAAAATTCTGAATATATTAGGGCTACAAGGGACATACTCAATATAATAAAGACAGTTTACAACAGCCTGTAGCCAACATTAACTTACATGAAGAGAAACTCAAACCAATTCCATTAAAATCAGGATCAAGACAATGTTGCCCACTCTGTCTACCCCTATTCAATATAGTACCTGTTGCCTTAACTAGATTGATAAGGAACCTGAAGAAGAATAAGTGGATACGAATACCAAGGGAGAAGTCAGGGCATTTTTATTGGCACAAGATATGACAGTGTAAAAATGACCCTAAATATTCTACCAGTAAACTTCTATAGCTTCATATAAGTCATTGCATTGTCTTTTCTATCATTAAGAGAGGAGGTACCTAGTCTTACTGCAACTTGATATGCCATGTTTGGTTGATATCCATGAGAGGGATGCCTTTTTATGAAGGGAAAATAGGAAAAGTGGCTGAGGGGATCAGGGGGTGAATGAGTGGCAGAAGAAGAAGAAGGGGAAACTGAAGCTAGGTTCTTTTAAAGAAGGAGAGAATTGAAACCTATGATTGACAGTGCTTTCCCGCCTGAAACATATTCTGAGGCAAGGTGGCACAAAGTTTGGAGGAATAAACAACCAATGTCTGATTTTACCTAAGGACCACTCCACAGGAACCCATAACTGGTACTGCTTGGATAACCAAGAACCAGAACATGAGATTAGATAGCCCTGTAGCCTAGGGTAAAACCAAAAACATTGATCTAAAAAATAAAAAGTAGCAATAAAAGTATTCCTAATGGCATTCTGTTGTGCTCATAGATCAGTGCCTCACTGGCCAGCATTAGAGAAGCTTCCTCCTGCAGCAAATGAGAACAAATACAAAGACCTAGATCCAAATGTTGCACAGAGTGAGACCTTGGGACATAGAATTCTAAATATGATGTCTTCATCAAATCCCTCCCCTCAGAACTGAGAAAACCCTGTAGAAGAGGTGATGGAGGACACCAGGAAAACAAGGCTCTCTAAAGCAATTGAGCAAAACTCATTCATATAAACTCACAGAGACTAAAGCAGCAAGCATAGGTCCAACATAGGTATGCACCAGGTCCTCTGTGGATGTATTATAGCTTTCAGTTTAGTGCTTTTATGAGATCCTGAAATGGATGATTTAGGGGATCTCTAATTCTTGTTCCTGCTCTTGGTGATCTTTTCCTTCCATTGGTTTGCCTTGTCCAACTTTGATGTGAGGGTTTATGTTTTATTTTAGCATAGTTTGTTATGTTTGTTATATTTGGTTGTTATCACTTTGAAGCCTGTTCTTTTCTAATGAGAGACAGAAAACGTATCATGTGATGATGTTAATCCTGATGTTCAGGTCTGTTTCTTGGGTGCAGCAGAAGGATTGGTTCTGTATTCAAACCGATTTTATTAGTCTGTGTTTTTTTATCAGATAATTGAGACCATTGATGTTGAGAGTTATCAACCAAGAGTGTTTATTCTATTATTTTGTTGTGGTGTTGACTTTTATTTTTTCTTGTCTTTTGGTTTGCTGGTTTTTATGTATTCATTTTGTTTTCTTGGGTGTGGTTAGTTAGCCTCTTCAGATTGAAGTTTTCCTTCTTGTGCTTTCTTCAGTGTTAGATTTGTAAGTAGAATTTGCTTAAATTTAATTTTGTCATGGAGTATCTTATTTTTCCATCTATTGTGATTGAAAAGTTTGCTGGGTATAATAGAATTGGCTGGCTCCTGTGGTCCCTTATTCTGTAGTACTTCTGTAAAAACTCTTCTTGCTTTTAGAGTCTTCATTGAAAAGTCAGAAAGTACTGTAATAGACATGCCTTTATGTAATACTTGGTCCTTCTTCCATCCAACTTGGTATAGTCTTTCAGTGTTCTGTAAATTTAGTGTTTTGATTATTTTATGACATGGGTAATTTCTTTTTCAGTCTGGTCTTTGTGTTCTCTATGTTTGTTGTATCTTGGTAAGAATCTCCTTCTTTAGGTTAAGGATAATTTATTCTATTTTGTTGAAAATACTTTCTGGGCCTTTGACCTTAGATTTTTCTTCCTCCATTTCTATTCTTAGATTGGATCATTACACAGTGTATCAGATTTCCTGGATGGTTTGTGCCAGGATTACTTATACTCAATATTTTATTGACAGATTTATCTATTTCTTCTATCTTGTCTTCAGTGCCTGAGATTCTTTCTTCTACCTTTTACATTTTGTTGATGAGGCTTGACTCTGGCTTTTCTATTCAAGTTCCTAAATTTCTTGCTTTTAGTTTTAGCTTCATTTGGGTTGTCTGTATTGATTCTGTTTCTACTTGCAAATCTTGAACATTTTTACCATTGTTTATTTGTGTCTTCATAGATTTCTTTTAATAGATTTAATCATTTCCTCTTTATGGACCTCTAACATGTTCATAAAGACTATGTTGAAGTCTTCTTGTCCACCAATATATCTAAATAAATGGAAAGTAATGTCTAGTTCATAGATTAGAACTCTAAATGTAATAGCAATGCTTTCAATTATATTCCATTTTTCAGAGTCTACTATGGTAGGGTTGCTGGGCTTTAGTGGAGACACATAATCCTAGTTCTTATTGACTGTGTTTCTATACTGATACCTAGGCTTCTGTATTTGGTGTGATTGTATCCCTAGTTGAAGGTATCTGGTCTGATCCTTGCTGTGTGTGTGTTCCATTCCTCAGTTTCTGTTTCTCTCCGTGGTTCTCAGGAGAGTGTGGTAGAGGATGCTTCTGAGATCGTGAATGATGTGACTACTGAGGGTTTCCAGTTGGAATGTGTTTCTTGGTTTTGGAAGCTGGAACTTAGGGATGGAGATGGGCCAGGGCAGGAGACTTTGAGCTTCCAGTGGAGAAAAGAAATCAAGTAGAGTATGCAACCACGATCTTCTTAGTCCCCTGGGAATGGAAGAAGAAAGGGAGAAGAGACCACAGCTGGTAGTTGGCCATAGAGCAGGAAATGAGACTAGTGAATTAGATTTGGAGGAGACTAAGGTGAGTGGAAGAGCTGAAGCCAGTCTACCGCTCATTTTAAGATTCTAAATGACCATTTATGTATCTTCTTGAAAGATATATCTATTCAAATTATCTACTCCCTTTTTAGTAGATTTATCTTTTTATTAGCTTATAAATGGTCTTTATATTTCTAGTATAATTTTTATCAGATTTATAATTTGCAACAATTCTTCCCCATTCTTAACTTTAAAAAATAATATTAGATACCAAAAAAGGTTACTTTTGGATTTTTTAAAAATTTACTTATTTTTATGTATGTATACTCTGTCTGTATATACCATGCATGCCAAAAGAGGGCATCAGACCCCATTGTAGATGGTTGTAAGCCACCATGTGGTTGCTGGGAATTGAACGTAGGAGCTCTGGAAGAGCAGACAATACTTAACCACAGAGCCATCTCCCCAACCCTATTTTGGATTTTAAAAGTCCAATTTCTTTTCTTTCATTGAATATTTTATTGACATCCCATGTGACAAAGCTTTGTATAATGTAAGTTAACAGTTATACTTCCAATTTCCCTTTCACAAATTTTGTAACTTAATATTGCATGTTTTCTTGGCCTGTGAGCTATTGCTGCTTGACTCATATTTATATGATAAGAGAGCCATAGTTATCCTGCAGTGTGTAGTAATCAGTGACACCCACATCATTTATTGAGAAGAAAATTCTTTCTTCCTTGCAATGTTTCTTGTCAGCCATCCATAAATTATGAGGGCTTCTTTCTGGATTGGCAAACTATTCATTTAATTTAAATGTTTGTCTAGTACCTGAGCCAGACTGTCTTCACTGCTGCAATATTGTAGTGAGGTGTGAAGTTCAAGAGAATGGGTTATATAATTTTTTCTGTTGTTGCTGTTGAGATTGGTTTTAGAACTTACATATGCATTTTATGTTTTTGATTCAGAAAATTAGGCCAGGTTTTAGAGAATTGCATTACATCTATAGCGCAATTTATATGCACTGTTATCTTACCAGTATTTAGGATTCCAATGTATGAACTAGGTGTGATTTTCTACTTACTTAGATCTTTTTTTTTCAAAAGCGTTTATAGTTTTCAATGTAATTTGTTCATGTTTTCTGTTAAATTTATTTCTAAATTTGGTTTCTTTTTGATGCCTCAGGAAATACATGTTTTATATTTTAAGTAAACATAATGATAAGTTTCATTTTGACATTTCTGTGTATTGATTATATTCACCCATTTCTTTTTTGTAAATCACTCCTACTGATCACTTTTCTTTCCTTAAATAATGCAAGTTTTGGGTTTTTTTCATTCATGTTTGTGTGTCTGTGTATGTGTGTGTGTGTGTGTGTGTGTGTGTGTGTGTGTGTCCCAATGGGTTTCATCAAGATTGTTTATAGGAGCATGGAGGTGTTTGCTTAAAGGAACATGTACTTCTTATCGGTTGTTTACCATTAAAGAAGACGGCTTTATCTCTCTCTTCAACTATTCTCTGTTTATATATACTGGGAGAGAGCATTAGGTTCCTCCATTTCCTATGGGAGGATGTTGACAGACTCTACACTGCCCAGGTTGTAGGTGGGTAGTTACAGCTGCTGTAAACTCAAGAGTGCAACATGTGTACCATGTGTATCATGTCATTGCCAGAATATATAACATATTCATTATTTTATTGATTTAATGTTGAGTATTGTTATAAATATAAATTATTGCTGTATAATGAAGTATCATTCCTGCAGCTTTTCTGGGAACCCAGTAGTTCTCACAGAATGTCTGCATATGTTCTCAGTTGTATATTCCCACAGTCACAGTGGAAGCATCCAGATTCCTCAGAAGGGAATTGGGTTCTTTGATCTATCACTCTCCAACTTATTCCCTTGACACAGAGATATGAGATTGCAGTTCTGTCCAGTCAGGCTCTGTGGCAAGCAAGTCCAAAATACCTCCTACCATTAGGGAGGTTTAGAAAGTCCCATTGAGAAAGTAATAAGTCCTCCCAGAAACTCACAAAAGTACATTCATTTTCCTTTCTTTCTTCCAGATAAAAAAACAGTAAAAAAAAAAAAAAATAAAGAGTACTAATTTTTATTAAGGGTACAACCTGAAATTTAATGAATAATGACAGTTTCTGATTATGTGTTGTTGTGCACCAAGCTGTGTTGTCTTTGTTTGAGTACAACTGTGTGAACAACTCCCCTACACCAATGTATGTTATTTGAAAGCACGGTATAAAAGCAAACATATGCACTTGAAAGCATCCTTCTCCACCAAGACAAAGCACTTTAAAAGACAAACATGTTTGTTTGGAGCAGGGCCCAATAACTTCCAATTTTTCTCCAGTGCTGGAATACTGTTGCAAATTCAAGAGATAGCACTCACTTAGGGACCTATATTTTATGGTGTATCAATTTATCTTAAATCTTGTTTGCTTATCTCTTCATTCACAGGCTTTGATGATGGTGGAATGTTCACATAAGTTGAAACTATTTTTTCTTTTCTCCTAGCATAGAAAAATTAAAGGTATACAATACAGCAGCTCTGTTTTACCCAGGCTTTTGAGAAGCCCATTTTAGTCATAGAGGAGCAATAGAAAACAACTGAGGAGACATCATTTAGACTCTGAGTTATCACAAGCACAGTCAGCCTGTATAGAACTAGTCTCTGGAGGAAAATTTGCTATTTTACCTGTACTGAGTACTTAGTGCTGTTAAAAGTTGCACTGTGCATATCCATTCAGATTAACACAAAGTAATGATTACCTTATGCTCAATCCCTCTCAGCAGATGGCACAGTTTGAGGGGTGTCTTTTTTATATACTCTTAGAATATTTTATTGCTCTATTCAATTATGAGGGTTTTATGCTAAACTTTTGGTTAGTGATAAAAACTAATATATCAGATGTTTTAAGTCCCTCTGCTTAAAGTATTTAGGAATAGATAGCACTATATTTTATACTGTGAGTATTCTAATGTGTTCTGTGGGTTAACCCTAGTTGATCCTCTGCCTTTGTCATCTCCAACTCCCTCCCTCTTCCTCCCGCGTCCCTCCCCCTTCCCCCCTCTTACTCTCCCTCCCCCCTCTGTCTTCTGCCTTCCACTCTCTTTTCTTTCTTCTCTCACCTTCCCCACCCATGGGGTCTTGAAAGAAGACTCACTGTTGAGAATTAGATCGACTAACTTGATGTGCTAGTAGATTTTCTGGGCTTAAAAAATTGAGATATTTGCCTCAATCACTTTTGTCAGGGAAAAGAAAATGCTTGGCTGTCAAGGAAAAAATGAAGTTAGTGAGAAATTATCATGAAATTTGATTCTAATTTTATAGCATTTTAGGCATGTTTAACAATATCTCTGGGAAATGTTGGGATAGATTGAAAAATGTGTATTTGAGGAAGCTTGCGTGTCAACTTTACGTTGAGAAAGTTGGATCAAAACAGAGACCTCAGGTGTCTTTTAGTGATTTTTACATTCTTCATACAAACCCCGATTTCCTACTTATACAAACACATCAACACTGTCAAATAATCATGGCTTTTTTGTTCCTAGTGGCAAAAACATAGAAAGTAATGATTATAAGATATCCAGTTGGAATAGCTAGCACATTTTATATTCATGGATAAAAATAATGCTGAAACTGAATGGAACCGACATAGAAAATCATTTCATTATGGAGGCTTGCGTTCAGACCTGTTATACTAGATACCTCATGATTTATCCATTTCTCCATGTTAAAATTCCAAACATCTTTTCTCCTTCAACTTCACATTTTTCCAATAAGCTATCAACACTGGAGAACCCCATATATTTTTCATTAATTACTTTATTTTTAAGAAATTTAGTAAAATTAATACAATTATTTATTTTATATCTGATTACTGCCCAATCTCAGTCATCCCTCTCAGAGTCCCTGTCCCATCCCCCTCTCAGAGTTCCTCCCTTCTCTGAGAGCATGGGGCCCTGGGTATCTCTCCACACTGGTGCATCAAGTCTCTGCAGAGTTAGGCCCAACCTCTCCCACTGAGTCCGGACAAATCCTATATTTTTAATAGTATGAAATCTGTATTTTCCTTTTCTGACCACTATCTATCTTGGTCCTTCCTCTCCATCCTTCTCAGGCTCTCTCTCTCTCTCTCTCTCTCTCTCTCCCTCTCTCCCTCTCTCTCTCCCTTCCCTCCGTCCCTTCATTTCTCTCTCTCTCTCTTTCTCTATGTATTTTGTGCATCTCTCTCTCTCTCTCTCTCTCTCTTTCTCTCTCTCTCTCTCTCTCCCCTAAGCACTGTGATTATATCAGCTGAGAAATTTATAAAAAATAATATTACTTTCTGGCCTCAAAGTCATCCATACCCTTCTGCTCCCTTAACATTTCAAATAGAATAGATCAGCAGAGTAAATGAAGCCTTGATGATTCAGCCTCGGCCTTTCTTCCCCTTTCTATCTGGACTGCTCAAGGTAGTCCAAATTAATTTTCATTGTTGCACCAGGTTTCCCCTAATTCCATCCTCCTCTTCTCCTCGTCATCTTTTTTCCTTTCTCTCTCTCTCTCTCTCTCTCTCTCTCTCTCTCTCTCTCTCTCTCTCCCCCTTACTCCTTTTCTTTTCTTCTATATGTAATGAAATTGTATCATCTCTAGAAATAATGGGCCTGCTCTCCTTCCTTCCCTGGTACACTGACACTTACAAAGCTGTGCACTTACTGTTTGCTGAAGTAGTTTACAATTTACCCACCAAAGCAAGATTTTCAAAATGTTATTATTCTCAAAGCTGTGGAACTCTATTCTAAGTTACTCTATTCTAAGTTATTCTAAGCCTTGTGATATGGTAATTTATCAGTTTTGAAGCTTTTGTAACTGTTTCTACTGTTGATTTCTTCATCTGTATCAAACAGCTTTGAACTTCTTAGAGTAAGGATTAGTTTTGCAAATTTTATGGCATTTATTCTAATTCTGTATCTGTAACATTTTCAGGGGACAGCAAACATTTGAAAAGCATGGTGCATTTTATTGATGATTAAGATAAAAGAGGCTTGATCATAAGTTTAAATGTCAAGAGCTTGTGTTAGGATTTTCCAAAGAAATGAACATAATCTTCTCAGAACTAAAGATATGGATTACCACTATAACCCTTCACAGTCATCTCTATAACTAGTCACATGAGTATAATCAATGTTCATAAAAAGATACGGATTACCACTATAATCCTTCACAGTCATCTCTATAACTAGTCACATGAGTATAACCAATATTCATAAAAAGCTTCTTCCATAAGCCAAACTACATCCCATTTTCCTTTTGAATTCACATCATATGGTCATACGTGCTGACTTGATGAATTGTAACAAGCTCTCAGTCCTGAAAGATGTTAGATACTATTTAGGACATTGTAATATAGACAGGAAAGATTTCACTAAAAATCTCACTGACCATAATTACAAGGTATGGTAACACTGAGGCAGGTAAGCATAAGTAGTAAATGAACAACATGAGATACCCACTCCCTTGATTTGGTCTGTGCACACCTATCTTCTAATAAGGCATGTGGCAGCCAGAAACTTTTATGTGCAGGTACTATACACATATCCCTCTGCAAACAACATGACTAGTAAACTGTTAGCAACCCAGGACCTCTACTTTCATGAAGCTATATTAATAACTGATTTCAACAGTAGAAATAAGTTGTCCTCATTAGCTATCACTTTACTATGCCCAATTTTGTTCAAACATATCTGGAACACATTTGGGAACTATGTACAACAAGGCAGTCTAGCCTTGACAGGTTTTGGGTGTGTGCACAAAATGTAAAGAAAACTGTATTTTAAAGTGAGCATTTACCTATCTCCCCTATTTACCATCTTATTCCTGTGTATAATTAGGCATGCTTATGGTTAAAATCACAGGCATTATTGGAAGTAACATGCAAAGTACAGAAAAGATTGTATAATTTGAAATCTGTGAATCAAACTAGAATCCACCCTAATTATACCTTTAGTAACCAGACTCCTCTTTCTCTTGAACTCCATGACACGGAGCTCAAAATAAAGCCGAAGGCTCGAGTACTCTCGCTCACATGGTACACTGTCAATCTTGACAGAGTATTTTAAAAATAAGCTTTAAATAAGGTTCTTTCGCTATTTCTCAATACATATAAGCTATTTAGTGGCAGTCAAGGTGGCCAGATTCTTGGCTTCTTATTTAAAGAATTGAAGATGAAACTCATACCTATTTACAAAAGAGACAAGGAAAGTATTTGGAGCAAAGTTATATAGTAAAGATTCTACAAGGATACATTTCTAAGATTGACAACAGGTGGAGAGAGAGAGACAGAGAGACAGAGAGACAGAGACAGAGAGACAGAGAGAATCCAAAGGCCCTAGGCTGCAGCTTTCCTTTGATGAAGTCTAAAAGGAAGAAAGGTAGTTACTAGTTACTATGGGCATAGTTTGGGTGGTTCTCTATTTTTATTGCTAGTTAAGCTATGTAATCCTTTCCTCAATGCATATTTCTCTTCCCATGATGCACCTGATTTTAATTATATTCACATCCCATTTTACACAGCTATAAGACAGTAATAAGGAGATTTGCACTTACAGGTTGATAGAAAACACAATTTTGCCTTAATGCACAAGCACCAACTCCTAGGTCAGGTCAAACAGTATTCTTTTATTCCTTATACCAGGGTACTTGGAAAACACACCTGAGTATAAACTGACCAGATTCGGTTGTTATCAGGGTGCAGTGATTAATTATAGGAGTATGTGTAGCATAAGGTGGAGTAGAGAGCTAAGGGATTTTTGGGGTTTGCTAGATGAATATTTTGGAGGAAGTATGACTGTATTAGGTATGGTTGAAGGAAGTTGGTTTCCAAGTGCATTATTACAAGAGGGTTATGCACAACCCCCAACCAAATTAGGTCCCAAGCCAAACTATCTCAGATGCTTTTTGCCTCAAGCCTTTATTTTAGCTCTTTGAATAAGAAGCCAAGTACCTGGTAACACCTGGCCCAATAACAGAGGCGAATGTTGTAAAAGAGGCTGTGACTAGTAATGAGAAACAATCTGCTTTGCATTGGCAATATAGAACAAAGAGAAGATGTCACCTACCAGAACCTCTAATTTGTGATAATAGGAATTCATCCGAAGAGAGGAGAGTCTGAACTGAGAATGCAGCTTAAGAGATTTCATGTTCCTTCAAAAGAAATGCCCAGACAAGTGTTTCCCAAGGGTCAGCACATAGAGATGAAGCAATTGTGATCTAAGGGAGTCAGGATCCACAGTGAGTGGGCAGCACAACTTGACACATCATCCACTCTGTGTGGTTTTGTAGGTTTCCTAAATGTAAGATGGAGGGAGACCATGGAGTATTTTGTACTATGAATTCAGAGAACAACTGAGGACAACAGTGTTTATACGGCAGCACTGGATTCTCTATAGGGATTGCTGAGAAACCACTGCATGAAGCTATGAAGGTGAAGTCTCCAATGCAAAGGAGACTCCAGGTTGCTGGAGGTACCAGAATGATAGGATGGCCATAGAAGACATGCGTGATGTGAAAATGACACAGTGTGAGTGTGCTACAGGCAACAGACCTGGAGAGTCAAGTCTACTTAATTCTTTTGGAGCAAAGGGGTTTCCATAGTGAGTCTTGAAGTGCTTGGCTTTGAAATACAGGATCTGATGGCTGCCCTGCTGGCCTTTGGCAGTCTTTGGGCTTATCGTTGTTTCTTATACACATTGTATGTGCTTTGAAGAGGAATGTTTAATCCATACCATTATGTGCTGAAAATACATAACTTGTTTTTAAAATAGCCCACAGTCAAGGGATATCCTTGAATTTCAGATGACATTTAAACTTTTAAACAGTGTTGGAGTTGGTAAGAATGTGGGGATTTATGAAATTCAATTGAGTGCAAAAAATGCTTTACAAAATGGCTGTGAAATTATTGGGATAACTGGTTAGGTGGTCAAAAGTGGTGCACCTACACACCTGCCTGACCAGGGTAACGTTGTGATGGTTGTTGCTGTCAACTTAACAGTGTCTGAAATCAACTATGAGCCAAGCATCCAAGCGCATCTTTGAGAGTTTTAAAGATAGATAAGCCTCCAAACAAACCTGTGAGTATTTTGATTAAGTTGATTGAACTAGGAATACCCACTCTATGAGTGGCAGCATCTCCCCAGGTGTGGGTCTTGGATTTCTTAAGGAGAAAGCCAGTGAAGGACTAGAGATCATCTCTCTCTCTCTCTCTCTCTCTCTCTCTCTCTCTCTCTCTCTCTCTCTGTCTGCTTCCAGATTGCTGATGATGAAATGCGATCCACAAGTTCAAATTCCAACCTCTAGGAACCCTTCCCACGATGGACTGTGACCTCAAACTGTAAGCCTGAATAAATATTTCATTCTTAATTTTCAGCATTAAGGTATGCTGACAGCGGAAGAAATAATCTTCCCTGGAGAACAGCATACCTATTTGTTATCTGATACCTAATGGTCATCAATGAAAACATCGCATTTTACCACCAAAAGGAAACATAGCTAAAGCAGCCACTAAATCCATTTGTCAAGGTTCTACTTTCATTCCACAAATCTCTAAATCCTAAAACCATCAATCGTTAGTTGGGTTTCATTACACAAATATTCAGGAGCTTGAGGGAACAAGGACAATAGAAGTGAGCAAGTTCTGTGGTCCAGGTATACTGCTGCACATTTAAGTGGGACATATATTTGCTGATTTTCTAGTATGAGTGATGGTGCATAAGATACTGTTATGGCAGATACATAATTTAAACCATAGATGGTAGTTTTGGCAAAAACAAAGGGTGTAGTAGGAAAATTTATTATCTAGAATGATTTTTTTTTTCAGTAAGAAAAAATTTAGTACCTCTTTGGCCAGAATAGATCTAATGTAATTAGCCTACCCTAGCTGAGTTAGAACATTGCTTTGAGACACTGTGGGAAATCAGGGACCTGCAGTGTCTCAAGCACTTTTTCATTTCCCTTTCTAAATTTGAATTTTATTCATTCCTTTTTATTTATTGCTTTTGTTTTTGAGATGATAGTATAGTAAAATCATTTCCTTTCATTTTCCTCCTTCCACATGCCCCTTGCTCTCTTTCAAAGTCACAGCCCCCTTTTTAGGAATTGCTAATATATCTTAATATAGCATACTCAGACTGTGTAAAGTGACACACACACACACACACACACAGACATATATATATATATGTATATATATATATATATTTACATATTAGTGCCGACCATTAACTGTCAACAATAAGTGGGTATACGGTTCCCCAGGGAAGATTATTTCTCTTGCTTTCAACAGTTTTTAGTTCCCTGTAGTTCTTTACAGGACTGAGTTCCCCCCACCCCCATCCCCACATCATGTCCCTTTCATGTTCTTGGTGGCAACATTAATTACTGTCATTCTGTGACTTTGCTGTTGATATTAGTCCACTGTTTCTCTGAGTTGTGACAGCTTTTCTAGACTCTGTGGTTTTCCCTAGTGTGGGGATTCTGCCAGACGATAGATATATTTATTCCTATTTTGGATTCTAGAGATAGAAAATAACCCAAGGATGTGTTTAGGATACAAAGAGTTGGGCCTGGACTAACACTGTATTACCTGACTGTCATAGGTTCACAAGCTCCTAAACTGATTAGTAGGTCATAATGCCATTTTGAGCCTTGTGAAACTTTTTCCAATTCAGAGCGTATGTCCATTGTTCTGTGAAATACGTGGATTTTGTTTCTTTGTTTATTTTTGAGACAAAATTTTTATTAAGTACCTCACATATTGGCCTGGAATTAATAATCTCCTTGTCCCAACTTCCAGAGTATTGCAACTGAAGTTCTACACCGCCACGCTTATTATTTCCTTTTGCTTAGTACTGAGGTACTAGGAAAAGTACAAAATAGTCGCAGGGCTCTTTGGAGCAAATGACTAAAAAGACTGACAGTGCAGAATTGTACACATTACATCCAACCTTCCAAATTAAAAAAAAAAAAAATGTCTGTATCAGTTGTCTCAAACTGGGACCTTACTGTAGGACAATGATTCCTGCTTTCCTGTTCAAGGTCAGACCTGTGAACATTTGACCAGAAATATTTCAATTGGTATGCATCTAGTTAGATTTAAGGGGCTTCTGATCTGATTCCCCTCTAGCCAATAGCATAAGTTTGCAAGTTAAGAGTAGTAAAATTCCTGCTTTGACTCTGTATCCATTATTATAACTAGACCCACAATGCCTCTGGCAGTTGCACCTCTGCTAGAGCCAATTATTTGTGACTCCTAAGATTCAATACTTGTAGTTTTATTGTTGTCAGCTTTCACACTTGTGTGATTGCAGTTTGGTGAGGGGAAACATCTGGCCTATGAAAAAGAACTGTTTCTTGACCACCCAGTTCTCCCAGAGACTAGACAACCAACCAAGGAATGTCCCTAGAGGGAATCCATGGCTCAAGATACATATGTAGCAGAGGATGACCTTGATGCCTGACAGCAATGGGGTGGGGGGAGGCCCTTGGTCTCGGGGAGGGAGGTTTGATGTCCCAGCATAGGTGGATGCTGGAGCAGTGGGGCAGGAAAGTGTGAGTGGGTGGGGACACCATCTTACAAGCAAAGAAGAGGGGGAGGGCAGATGTGGGATGGGAGATTGGTGGAGGGGTAACTGGGAAGTGGTACATCATTTGAGATGTAAACAAATGGAGTGATTGATAAAAAGAAAAAATAAATATATGTGCAAACATTCATAAAAAAGGAAAAGAACTGTTTTGATATTCCAGCCTACTCTTCTCACACATATTACCCAGCTTCTTCTCATACATATCACTCAGCTTCTGGAGCTCTCTCTCTCTCTCTCTCTCTCTCTCTCTCTCTCTCTCTCTCTCTGTGTGTGTGTAGAAATATAAAACAAAACAAAGTAGCATCCCTTCATATATTCATGAAGATTGAGTCTTTCCATATCCTGCCATCCATAAGCTGGAGACATAGAAAATCAGCCATACTCCCTGTCTATAAGCAACTGTGGGAGGCATGCCTTTGGGCTGAATGAGATTATTCATCTCAGAGTGTGAACAGGATGGGTTCTTTGCAATTTATCCCACTGGATGGGGAATTCTGAAAGATACAGTCTAATGGTTTCATGATAACTCCTCAAGAGATTGATGAAAAATAAACATTTTCAGAGAAAATTGAGGAAACAAAAATATCTTAAAAGCAAAAGTAAATCCCCGTCATTTAGAGATATGTGTTGAAAAGTTGTGAAAATGAATCAGCCTAAACAAAGCCTCAAAAGCTGAACTAAGCCTCAAAACAAGGAAGCCTTGGTTGCTTCTCAGGCAATGTAATGACAGGAGGATTCAGATGAATATGTTCTTCTTTCTGTTCTGCACAAACAACGTATACAGGGGACAGTTACTTGACACCTTTAGTAGGTGCTTGTCATGGGCTGTGGACTGCGAGCATCACCCCAGTCAGATGGCCCAGGACCTTATGGAAAGCTCTGTATGTGAGATTTTACGGAAAGGCCAAAGTAGCATACCTCTGTTTCACTTACATCCACTCACGTACATTGAAATTCTGTAACCTGGAAGATCCTGCTATGAGGCAGATCAATGCTACTGTACCTTAGAATGATCAAATGTCACTATTAGATAAATGGCATCAGTAAAAGGATTCTGAAAGATTTACTGGAATTCTCAGCTTATCAATTTTCTTCTCTATTCTTAGCAGTTTGGTATTATCCAAAATGATATATAACAGGTAAAGGTTAATGTCTTCAGGTTTAAAAGTGATTTTAACATGGAGATAGGCATTACTATAAAGTAAACATATACTTCAGGGATTTTTCCAATCCCATGTTCTATAACTGAATAATTTCCCCCCAGGTTTTGCAAATAAAAATTCAATTAAGTCCTCTAGAAATAGAATTACAGATGGTTCAAATGAAAATGTATGGAGGTGGGTGAATCCAACATGTTGAGTCAGTTCTATAAATAAATATTCAGTTTTGGTTTTACAGGCTGTTATGAGTGTAGTTTCAGGCTCATCCTCGTTTGGATTATCTTTATTTTTGATGTTTAGGCTTTCTTAGGCTTGTAATAAAGAAAGCTATAAGAAAACAAACATGACCTCAATCATGCTTTACATCCATGTGTTCAATATGTAATTAGAGATAATAAGGGCTGATTTTCAATGTTTTATAGAAAAATCATTGTAGTCAAACCTGGAAAGTATCATTCGCAATATGCTTTAGTAAATGCTCTCACTCGCAGGGAGTACACCATCTTTAAGTTGCATATATCATAATGCCTGTGAAGTAATCATTTTCATCAAGTAATTATGAAATATCATCTATATCACCTGCACTAATTTCTAGTTGGGAAGAATGCAAGGGTTCATGAAGTAAATTTACTGTGATTTCCTAAACCTATCCTAGACAAAATCCACTGTTTACTTGCATGGCGTTTGGGGTGTACAGAACTTTAGCTGTGAGACTGGAGGAACAGTAAGTGACAGTGCTGTTCCCTCCCTGTGCTGAGGTCTATTTGAATGCACTCTCCTCTGCTCTCGTTTGTCCTGTAATTACTACTTAGGGTGGCGATGTCTGAGTTGGAATGTTCCCATTCATTGTGTCTCTAGACATCTTAGCTTAGAGGAGTAAGGAGCTCTACAAAGCAAAATTTTAGTTCTTTCTATCTTTCCTGTAGAAATAAATGCCAGTTAAATTCCTTAGCAAAACATGGGGTGGGAGAGAAGACACCTTCTTCAGTGTTTAAAACTCTTGCTCACTTACTGGAATGATAAATACTAAAATACAAGGTGACAAAACTAGTTTATAGACATCTCCCTAAGCATGAAGAACAAAAATCCCTGATTAGTATGTGATCATAAGTGGTTGATTATTCTTAAGTGAGTGGAAACATTATTCTCAACCATTAATTGTTGAGAGTTATCAAATAAGGACTCTGAAGTTGTTTAAGTGGAACTGACCCTGATTATTTAAAAGAATCAGTGCAGGATCTTCCTAATAAAGAATGCTTTATTGTTTTATTCTAAACTCTCTGAAGACATGAAATAAACTTAGCTTTTACTTATGTTTGATTTGGAAGGACTGCTAGAAAGAAAAGTAACTTTTTTAATGGACTTGGGTCTTAAAGCTAGCTCATGCTGAAATCTCACAAAGACTATGATAATAATAATAATAATTTTATCCATTTCTTATTATTTATTGTTACTTATTATTAATTTAATTATTTATTATTATTTAATTTTTATTATTATACTGTGCCAACATATATATTTTAAGGATCTATATATTTATATAAAAACACTTGTATGTAAATGTATAGTTATTTTATTATTCCGACAACAAATTAATACAGCAGATAGTTAACAAAGATGACCTTAACACCCCATGATATTTCAGTGTTATTTTTCTCCTTAGAACTGGCAAACTACTGTTGTCACAGAGTTAATTGGGCTGTAATTGTTCAGTTTTGTAGAGGAAGTATAAAATTAAATAAAGATGACTTTTTAGTTCATTTGTTTTAATTTATAAAGCGTTAGACCTCATTGTTGAGCTCAAAGTGAACTCATTATTGACACAGACATGAGGAGTTCATGCTACTATGTCTCTGTTAATTAAGCCATCCCTGGCACCATACGTCGAAGAAAGAAAGAGAGTTCGACTTGAAATACAAGAAGATGAAGAGAAGAGCTTGTGAAACCAGGTCCAAAGGAGGCCATGGTTTGTGCAGAACTAAGCACTAACTAGAGAAACAATGGCGTAATTAAGAAGCACTACTCAGTGGAGGAAGCATGATGCAAAGCTTCCTGTGATTTCTTACTCATATTAATCCTTTTATTTATCTTAATGTGAGCTGCTATTTCTGTTTATTAACTTTTAAAGAACAAACTGCAATAGTTAGCAGTATTTGATTATTTTTGTAAGTTTATTAAAAGAAATATAAGTGGAAGAGAGCACAACTTTTAAAGAAAATAACTTAAATGAGCTGTTCTGAAAATATTTTAGATATATCAAAGTAAAAAGACAAGGAGAGATATAAAAATTTTTCCTAAAAAAGAAAAAATAGCCCTAAATTCTTGAGATGTTTCTCTGGAATCACTAATGTCAAGAAAAATATTGTCCATTCGACCATTAAATTTTCAATAATAAAATGAGTTGTATCTACATTTTAATGTATTCATTATATACACATGATCTTAAATACTTCTTAATGATTCCATATGAAAATCATAACAGCAATGGCATAAATGATTATCGATTAGTCTTATAGATTCCCTTATTGAAAAAAGTTGTTCTCTCTTGTGTTTTCCAATTTTTTCTTCATTACTGTTTAAGTCAGTCAAACACAGGTCTTGAAGAAATGCACATGAAAAAGTGACCTACGATCTGACATGTTAGTATATGGAGTTCTTAAGCTTTCTTTTATTCAGTTTAAATTCGATGAGTTGTAAAGGTTCATTATTAACATACTTATTAGCATATTTACCAAGAGAGATTATAATGGTAAGAACAATCTATTTTCTTTTTTATTTTGGTAATGAAATGTTGCAAGTTTTGCTGTCATGGGTCGGTTTCAAAACATGTCCTAAGCTTATTAGTCATGGTTTGCAATTTGGTGACAATATTAATTTTATTATAAACAATCAGTGCTCAATACTGTGTACCTGTTGCACTATGAAATTGATCTTTATCTTGGAAGTTGTTGAAGTCTTGAGCTTAAGAAGCACATGTGCTTGGAGGTTTTAAGGATTTTGGAATTAAATCTTATTCAGGTTTTGTGCGAATGTAGCAAGCATACCATTAATAGCATAGAGAAGGTCATCTGAATTAAACCAAATCTTGTCCTTGCACAGAAGTTCTCCCAGAAACATGATTTACGTCCAGGCTTTCAGAGATCAAACCTGTTTATCCCTGCTGTTAAATTGCTTTAGATTATCTCTTATATCAGGCATAATTTCATTGATTGCTCTGTGGGGTGGTCCACAATAATTGCTTATGTTCATATGCTCATTATTTTAGCAATTTTTTCTCTGTGTTCTTGCTTCTTGGATGGCTTTTGTATGGTTTTGAGTCCCACAGTTAAGGAAAACTGAGAATGAAATTGGAGCACACACTGAAATTTAGAACAACCTCCTGGGAAACAGAAATAGAACAACCTGGAACAGAGTTTTGCAGTTTGGTTCTTCACAGTTGTTCATTTTTCAATCTTAAGTGTGTAACTATGTTGAAATTATATATTAATTTTACTAAACATTAGATATATATTATACATATGAGATAAATCAATTCTAGAAACTAGAAACTGTCTTTAATTATGATTAACTCTTTCTTGTCATGAGTTGGTCAAATTTGTGACAGAGTACTTTTACAACTTTTCTGCTCATGATATTCATAGATCAGGGAATGTATTTGAACATAATTATGAGTTCTTGTTAATTTTGTTAATAATGCTAATGATACTAAACAATAAAGTTTATATTGTGACATTTATGTATGATGTTGGAGAAATAAGTTTTAAATACAATTGATAATGATTAATAAGTTAAGCCAGTTAATATTATACTGGTATATTGCACTATTTAAATGTTGAGCCTTTCTATTGTAGAAAATGCTCAAATCCCACAAACTCATACTGAGAATTGTCCCTCTTGGACATTTAGACTCTGACATTGTTTTAAAGAATCTTTCTTGAAGGATGGCTTGAGTTAAGTATAGAGGCAAGGTCAAAGTTATCCTCTTTTGGTGGGAAAGCCTACATTTTATTAACTCAGCAGGGGTAAGTTTCAAAAGCAACTCTCTTGTTTCAGTGTTGGGAATCTCAGAGAAGATCCACAATAACCAGAGCCAGCTACGATCCTCTTTACCAAGCTTACTTGGTTTCAATGTCAATCAATGTTGTGGAAAGAGTTTCCCAGTTAACTCCTTGCATTCAGATCTATGATTTGCCACTGTATGTCCCCGACCTCTCACCGGTAACCAATACTGCTGATTTCCTTTTCTTTTTTTTTTTTTATTGTGAAGATGAAATATCGGAAATAATATGGAATTAACAGAGATTTAAAATATTTACAGAACTCTTAAAAGGGATATTGAGGTATGTTTTTAAGAATGTCAAGGCAAGGGTGCAGAAATTTACACTGTGAGTGTCTGCAGAATTTAAAATAAAGCATTAGTTTTCTACCAATGGTTCTTACAATGTACAGTTATTTTCTTCTCACTACAAGGCTATGCTGTTGTAGAGCCAAATCCTATTTTCTTTTTGTCCCTTACATGCAAAAATTTGGTGGCAACGTACTCACCAGGACTACAGGTCAAAATCCTCTTGTTTCTATACATTGATTTGTTTTTTATTACATAAAATTATAGAAAAATACAAAATATCAAAGTCCTTAATGCTAAAAAAGTAGTTTCTATGGAAACAATATCAAGGTTCTCACACTATATATTAAATCTAATAATCCTCAGAATATAGTTGAAAAATAACACAATTGTTCTACTTTATTAAGATCCAATCAAGATCTGAAGGCAGAGTTAAGAAAGTTGGTCGAAAGTAAAACAAAACAAAACAAAACTATTCATAAAATATGATTTATAATTTTATTACAACTTTTCTATATACTTCTCACTCTGATCACTTCATTTTCTTGCATTTCTATTTCTGTGGGTTAAGAAGGTTGGCCTATAAAGGCTGTGTGTTTCTGGTAGGGACTGGTTAGAAGATCATAGCTTCATTTCTCTCTGTCTTGGGTGGTATTGTAAGGCAGCAGCTTCACCTCTGAGAAGCCAGTCTTAACCTTCTTCGTAATGCTTTGACTCAGGCATTACTATTCATTTTCTAAGGCCAGCAGAGACATCCACGTCGTGATGTTAATTTCTTTTTTTCCTGTTTTGTTTCTTTGTTTTGCTTGTTGAGTCAATGCTGGGTTATGTAATATCTGCTGGTCTGGCACTCATAGCATAAACCAAGCTTGCCTCAAAATACACCGTTTCTTCTGCCTTTGTCTCTAGATTGCTAGGATTACAGGAAGCAGCCACCATGCCCAATAGGTGTGTTTGTAACTCCTGTTTTTCCCCACTGTGCCCCTGGAAAAACACTGTGGTTTTTTGTTACTATGTATTAAAGTCCCTAATGGCTTCTGGTTAAATGTGTAGGGTGTATCATTGATGTACCTGAAAATTTCTAAGTACCCCAACTCTGCTTCTGCTTTTGCAACAACACAGCATAGTCTCTGACTAATACCAATGGATCGCTTGGCATATAAGAAAAGAAGATTCTTAAAATGATGCACATGTTATAAAAAGGATTTATGGTTTAGGTATAGATGTGAAACATGCTTGTGATCACATACCGTGATATTTTGAATGTCATTCCCAAAGTTTTTGTGCTGGAAACAAAATCCTCAAATTTCTATGATAATGGTATTTGCCTTTGGGGATATATTAGTCATTCTCTGTTGCTATGTTAAAAGCCTATGACCAAGGCGATTTATTTGGGATTAGGGTTCTAGAGGGACACCTGTCTATTGTGGCAGGGAGCTTGGCAGCAAGCAGCAGGCCTGGCAGCAGGAGCAGAATGTTGAAAGTTAGTAAGTACAAAGCAGAGAGAGAAAACTAAAAGGAAGACCATGCCTTAAGCTCTCAATGCTCACCTTCTTCAAGGCCACTCCTCCTGAACCTCTCCAGAAGTACCACCAACTGGGGACAGCATGTTCAAGTGCCATAAACTATGGAGGGCATTTCTCATTCAAACCACTATAAGATATAATTGTGATGATGAAATCAGGAGGTTCAGATCTCCATGATGACATCATTTGAAGATTAGGAAGATAAGAAGGATGTAAGATGCTCCTTACTCTTTCCATCTGACAGAGTCCACACTTCAGGATACAGCAGGACATCATCATCATACACTGATGCCAGAGCTGTGGCCTCGGATTCCCTAGCCTCAAGAAAGGTTAGTCTATAAATTACATTCTTTACATCCCTTCTTTTCATGAATTATTGAGATAGGAAAATAAAGCTTACTAAAACACTCATCTAATCAACAGCTTATATGAGGACAGCTGGCTCTAAATGAGAAAAGCCAAAACTCCCATGTTTAATTTCCATATAGCATAGGGGAATGAACAACATCTACCTCTATATGGAGAGGCCTTTGAATATTCAGTTTGTAGCATGCATTATATGTTTAGTTAGAGCCAGGTATTAGTGATATTCTTAGCTTCAGTAATGTTTTTAAAATTATTTGAAGACAGAATGAAATAAAAAATGGTTACTTCTTAGTTTTATGACTCATTGGATAATATGAAAAGCAGAATTTACAAATATATGATGGGACATGACATTGAATGATAAATTAGTTAAAAATCTAGTTATTTACCTCCTATAACTAGAATAGTTTATAACAGAAAGATTTCTTTTGTGGAGTATTTAAGAAAACCACAATGTCCTAAGGCACCAAATTATAGCAAATCACTACCCAGCAATTAAAAAGGCCAGAGCAGACCAGTTTTTTATTAAACATTAATCTTTGGCTTCCGCTGAGTGCACCAGTAAGTTCAAGGTTTGGATATCTATGACTCATGGAAGCCCTGTGCCTCGATGCTGGTTTATAGAGAAGAATTATTCTTTATTGCAGTATTTCTGACTTAAGGCTCTTCTTACAAATTGAGAATGGACAGCTCAGTGTATGTAACTGGAAGATGCTAGCATTTGTCACCAATACTTAAGTGATAGGAACATCATGTTTACTGTGCAGGAATCAATGTAGTTTGAGAATACTATGACTGTATCTTAATATTTTATATATAATATTGCTGGCATGCTTTACTTTTACCTCTGTGTAGCCACAAGAAAACCAGTAACAAATTTTTCTTACTCTTTCTTTGGCTCACACAAGGGCACTAATGGTGGCCTTGTGAATGTCCTGGAGGCTTGAAGCAGCAGGTGTAATTTATAGCAGTCCAAGCATGCTAATAATCATAACTCTAATAGTTGGCTGCTTATAAAACTACTACGAGATAAAGACTTCTGGGACACATATGTCATCCTGTACCATCGCAATACAATGCAAGGTGAACCCTGCTGCTATTAACTTCATCTCACAAACGAAAATGGAATCAGACCTACATATTGTCAGATCCTAAATTCATGGACACTGCATAGCCTATAACATTCTCCCCTATATTCTTGTTTATTGTTATGGAACAGAGACTTGGAATATGAGTGTTGCAGTTGGTACTGAGTCTGCAATCTTCCTTGTAAAATTGATCTGGTCCATACAGATGCCTAGCAACTGAAATGTTCAATGATTCAGACTCAACCATCTTATTTATTAATTTCTGCTTCTGAGACCTCTGTTTAAACATATTTCGAATGTTCACACTGGAGGAATGTTTTACATTTCCTACAATGTTAAGATAAGATGGAATACATTTTTTGAGCAAAGACTACACTATAATTTTCTCTCCATGCATGAACTGAATACATCAAAGATACAGATAGAATCAAAATGAAAGGATCATTTGAGTAGAAAAGCTGGTGGCAAGCAAAAATTCAGCTCCAGTAAATGACTGGTTGATCCATCAGCCTTTTTCTTTGAAGTCTTGATCTAAAGGATAACAACACAAAGAAGCCAAGGAGAAGGAAGATATTTGCTTCAGTGTAAGCAAAACTAAATTTAAGTTAGTTAATTTCCTCCTTTCTAACTAATTCAAGGTCACAAAACTTCAGGATAAAGGCACAGGTAGTGAACAGTACTAATTCTCTTAGTGCTTAAGTGAGAATAGAGAAAATCCATTTGAAAGATAGGTTAATAACAAAGGGAATGTCACTGGGATCACTCATGACACCAATGTCATCATATGCTCATTAGCATTCCTCAGGCCATGCTCATTTGATACCATCCCTACAGAGGAATGTTTGGGATTATTTAGAATTTTCCTCATTTAAAATCATGGGTCTGTCCTATGTGAAGAATATTAAGGCCACTCATTTGGGAAGATTTACTAACATGATACACATAAATGGAATTTAGTTTGTAACCTTGTGGCATTTACTTAGCTAGAAGAGAAAAGCAAATGAAAGCTACTTGTACACATTCTTTCTATTAATCAGATATTATTTCCTGAGCACAAGGACAGTTTATCACAGGAAATACCCCTAGAGTTTTGAAGGATACATAATAGTTTTCTAGAAATATGTAGGTAAATACATCAGACATAGCTCAAGGCAGGATATGAGATGGCAAAAATTCAACCATTCAGAGAAACAGATATACTAAAATCTTCTGGAATGTTGGTCCAAAGTGACACATGTCAAGTGAATCCCAGACAGGTGTCGGCAAGGGTTTGAAAATTTAATAGACTGTTTTTTATAATTTATAGACTAATATTTGATGATTCAAGGTACAGAATTCCACAATCTGTTTTGCAAGTACTAAGGAGTTGCTAAGGTTGTTTGTGTATTGATAGCAAGAAAGGTCTGGAGAGCAGGGAAGGAAAGGTTTTACAGACACTGCAGTGATCACTCTTGCTCTTTCCCAACCCAGCACCACTACCATGGAGCTTGAATTTCCAAACCTTTTCTTGTCAAGGCTACCTAAGACCTTTAGCTTACCAAATTGTCAATTCTCAACCTGGATCTCGGCCTCATGTGAAATAAAGGACTACCCACTCTCAGGCACTGATTCGTCTTGCCCCCCATTCTCCAGTCTCTCTTCAGTTTCTTTTCTAGAGCCCTTAGATCGATGCTTCATTCTGTTGCATTTGGTTCCTATTTTGATGTAGTTGCTTCAAATTACCATCCCTACTTTTAGGTTTCTATATATCTGTCACTGTAATCTGTTTCCTTTTGCTTGAAACCAATGGATTCAATTAATTACCAAATTTCTGCTTTGGTACCTATTGGTAATCTCATGTTTCATGTTTCTGAAGGGGCTTCTTTGGTATAGATCTGTACTTTTGTTTAAAAGATATATTTTTAATAATATTATTTTAATTAAAAATCCTTTCCCCCTGCCTTTTCCCTCTCTAAGCCCTCCTAGTAAGTCTGTACTTCTTATCCATCTTCAATTATGGCATCCACTCCAACAGAGCTCTTAAACCACGCACTCAATTCAAAATCTCCACCAATCATGAGAACAGGGCTAATTTGAGCTGCTACCGTCATTTCCTGCCTAGACAGTAATAAGTCTTCTAAGTGACCTCCCTGCCTCTATTTTGCACCGTATAGAGATGTTTCCTTAGTTATTCTGAATAATATTTAAACATAAATCAGAAAATGCCTCTGTCCTTTGCAAAATCCTCCGTAGTTTATCATACTTAAAATAAAAACCAAGGTTCCTGCCAAAGACAGTGTCCTACATCTCTCTTAGCAGTATCTCCCACCCTTCAAGTTTTTATATGCTTCTTCAGCATCAGTGGTTCTCTTCTTGCTAAACACAATATTTGCTTTTACCAGACACTGACATCTGTGGTTATCTCTAGATGAATTCTCTATTTCATCTATCAGCACATCTCTCTGTCTCCTTTCTTTCCAACCTCTTATCAAATGAAATTTGCTTTGAGAGTCTGTTACAATCACCTTATGCATTACCACTACTTAAAATTGCATTAGGTAAGTTCTTCTCTGAGTATTATCTCCTTTACACAGAGGAAAAGAAACTCTCCAGGAACCAGCATTTTCTCTTGTTCAGTGTTTATCCCTGTGCTTATAACTCCCAAGTATACAGAATTTACACAAAGAATATTTGTTAAAACAGAATGGAAGTTTTGTGCGTTAAGTGTTGAAGTCTCAAAAATTGCACTATGAATAAGGGAGAAGAGAAAGAATGAGTCTAGTTTGTGAAATTAAAGTCTGCTTTACTAATGTTTTATCATGCACTTTGACATGATAAGTTAAAAAGCTAGACAACATGGAAAACTAGATATTACATCAAAATGAGATTTCAAAGAATAAAATGATTTACCTATCCAAAGTAATGAGATATAATAAGCAGACTTAAATTATGAACCAAATGGATCTAACAGATATATACAGAACATTTTACCCTAAAACAAAAGAATATACCTTATTTTCAACACCTCATGGTAACTTCTCCAAAATTGACCATATAAACAGCCACAAAACAAGCCTCAACATATACAAGAAGATTTAAAAAGAATTCTTAAATGAAGGATGTATACGAAGATTTCAGAGCTTAAAGAAAACAAATGATGTAAAACCAAGTTCAATGGAGATTCTGCACTTATAGACTGAAATAAAAAGTATACACATTTTGTAAAATTAAAGTTAATAATCTGAGGTGAAAATCGACTAGGAAAATTGTGAGATAAGAAATAAGCTTAAAATTTGCTATACCTAAATTTATTTGAACCCTTTGAAACCAAGTGTGTATTACTGAAATTAATCTTAAATTAATACTGCAAAATGTTTGAGGATATTAATGTTTGAAGTGGAATTCATATTGGGTAGACATACTCTGTTCAGAAAGCCAACTCTAAATTTTATAGCTCAAATGGAACAGATAACCCCCTTGACTTTTTCCTGGAACACTGAGCAAAGACAAGAGTCAGCCAACTGGATACTCTTTTAGCAATTTGATGCCTCAACAATAATGAATATTCATAAGGACACTATAGGAATCAAGTTGCACAGGTTACCAAAGCTAGTTTCTATGAATTGTAGTAATCCTGTGGAACACCAAGCAAAGGTCTACCATCCTTGGACTTTAAAAGAACATTTGATTTGTGTGTGTGTGTGTGTGTGTGTGTGTGTGTGTGTGTGTATAATTTGAATATATATGTATGTATATATATATATATATATATATACACATATATGTATATACTGAGTCTTATGTTTTGTTGTTATGTATGTGATTTCAAGGCTGACTGCTCAGCACTGAACAACCAACGACTCCACTGTTCCCAGCAGTCATTACTTACATCTGGATTTTGGCGAGGAATTGCCTACCTCAAATTTCTCCCCTAATGGATATAGCCATTTTCTGACCTTGTTATATAGCCATTAAGACTCTTAACTTGAGAATGGGTAGGAGGTATGGAAGAAGCTTAAAAGATACTAGCCAAAATCTCCTAAAGAGAACAACGGGATGGGGAATGTTATGTAATTCTATTTTAACTTAAAACATATTTTAAAGGATTTTTGAGTAAATATATATATAAATATAATGCATACTCGATGTAACTAGAGTCATTAAAGTAACATATAATTCCACATAGAGAATGAATGACAGGAGAAATGTTAAACTGCACCTATGAACTGATCTCTGAATAATAAACTAGATATGACAGTTGGACAACAGCCATCTTCTGAGCTAAGTGGTAATGTGGAAACCGTAATTCCGTACTAAAGTAAAAAAAGGTATTTAGAAATCAGAACAGAGGGAGATTGAGTTCAGAGTCCTTTGTAGTAGGCTCAGCCTCAGGTGATGAGAGAAAGACAGAGACATAGACAGAGAGGCAGAGAAAGAGACAGAAACAGAGACAAAGACTCAGACACAGAGATATAGAGATAGAGATATAGAGATACAGAGTGGCAGAGAGAGATAGACAGAAATAGAGACAGACAGAGACACAGACACAGACACATAGAGACAGAGACAAGAGACACAGAGACAGACACAAAGAGAGGTTCTTCAGTATTTATACTGAAGGAAGAATGAAAAAAACAACTAAATAGACTTAAAATTTTCAAACAATACTGGATGAAAATTCTCTCTTCTATCATTTGACCAGTGAATGATCAAGAGACCACGGTCTCTTCTTACACAGCCCACTCTGGAAGCCCAGGATGAGTATCAGGCGACTACTATTTCAATCATGTCTGGCAAGATCACTATAGCTCCAGGATAAAACTGAGTCAGCACTATGCAATGCTCTATTTTAACACTGGAATGAGATTCATTGACTTTGCAGAAGGGTGATCAGAACTGGAGAGGACATAAAGGGCTAGGACCTAAATCAAGGTCCAATGAAAATCCTGCTGACCAATTGTATTAGTGACAATATATGTTCCTGAGACAAACAGCTGACTAAAGCAACCTAGTTGAGAAAGTGTTTATTTTGGCTCACAGTGGGAAGGTACAGTTCATCATAATATGAAAGTCCTGGTAAAGGGTGTTTGAAGCAGCTGTCCACATAACATCTGTAGTCAGGAAACACAGAGAGTTGAATAAAAATGCTTTCTCCTTTTTATGCAATCCAGGACCCTAGTACAGAAAATGATTTCACCTTCTTTAAGGTGGGTAGTCAAAGCTCAATTAGCCTAATCAAAATAATTCCTAATAAGCATGGACAAATGCTAGCCCAGTTGAGATGATCTTTGACCTTTATGCTTACAGGTCTTAGGTGATTACAGACCTTGTCAGAATGACAAAGAACACCAATCATCCTGCATTCTTTTCTAGGACTTAGAGGCTGAACAAAATGTTTAACTACTCAGTGCTTACAACATAAAGACCCCTTTCTGGTTGCAAGTCAGAAGACAAGAAGATCAATACAGAAAACATGACACCCTAATGGTTTTGTTTTCATTAAAAGAGACCAACCCAAAATGGCAGAAAGGGGAAATGGACATAGTATCTGTACCACACACAGGAAAGTGATAGTATTAAACTGTGGTTTGTGCTCCAGTGAAGGAGAACATAGACATAATCTAGATCTACTATTAGTTTTGGGGCTTTGCATTGCGTCAGACAGAAAGTAGCACTTTTTTTTTTTTTTTGAGTCTACCTCTCCTTTCTTATGTTTTTCTTTCTCCCCTATCCACATCTCTCCTTGGTTTGAAATAGGCTCTCTCAAGGAATGGAGGCTGCACTGTGGCTGGGGATGCCCTGCCTTAGGCTCCCAAGTTCATGGACAATTTTAGCTGAACTTGATGCCTGTCCCATTTGTCATTTCATCTTCACTTAGATTTTCCTTACCCTCCCATTGCTGTTCTCCCATTCCAATATTTTTTTTTGTTTTTCTGTTTATATTTTCCTACTTCCATTTTTAGTTTTAGTCTACTCAAAAAAGAGGAGAGAGCCAGAGACATTTTTTAACAAAATAAAATATAATAAAATAAAATAATGAAGACAGACATGGCTAACCAACAGAAGAGCCCCCCCCACAGGGGTTATTATAATAATTATATTACTTGTAAAATAACACTTTCTTTTTTTAAATTATTTTAACCAAGAATTTTAAATATACATCTATTGTGTTTTGACCAAATCCACTCTCATTCCCTCTCCTCCAATCCCTCACCTGCCATCACTTTCCCTTTGACCTCATTTGCTCTTTCCTAACTGAGTATGTTTAGTATTGGATGCCAGTCACCTTATTGCATTACTACACTTAAAATGGCTATGTTATGATATACAATATTATTATTATTATTATTATTATTATTATATTGAAATTAAAGGTATTTGTTGTTAATGGGTTATCAATGTATTTTCATAGTTGGCCTATTCATTGGTTGTAGTTCCTTCTATTTTTGTCATTTTACTTTTTCGGTGATAACCACAGATTGTGCATTTCTGTATTAGGTTTCTACAGTTTTTTATATAGATAGATAGATAGATAGATAGATAGATAGAGAAGAAAAGGAAAATCCCACTAATCAAAAATCATTTGGGAAGAAAGGCTTCATTTTGTTTTCGTGTCCAAATCACATCCATCATTGATGAAAGTCAATCTGAAGACAGAAACTAAATCAGAAACCATGCAAAGGTCTTGTTTACTGTGTTGTTCCACATAGCTTGCATAACCTGCTTTGTTATACAATATTCAAACTTTTCAGTGATGGTGACACCCAGAGCTATATGGATCATCTTACCTTAACCATTAATCATGAAAATGTCCTCTGTTTTTGCCTATAAACAATCTGATGGAACTATTTGGCAATTGAGATTCTTTTAGCAGATAATTTTAGCCTGTGTTAAGAAGAAGAAGAAGAAGAAGAAGAAGAAGAAGAAGAAGAAGAAGAAGAAGAAGAAGAAGAAGA
>JADRCH010000011.1:5736295-5798574 GCA_019843965.1 Rhynchomys soricoides | reverse complement strand
GAAGAAGAAGAAGAAGAAGAAGAAGAAGAAGAAGAAGAAGAAGAAGAGGAAGAAGAAGAGGAAGAAGAAGAAAAAGAAGAAGAAAAAGAAGAAGAAGAAGAAATGGATGGGGTGCAGGACTAGGAGAAGGAGAATGAGGAGAAGAGGAGGAGGAAATACAAATTTATCTGAGAATGTAACTAAGGACCCAGGTTAGGTTCTAATCACTCACCAAGGCAGCTCATAGCTGCCCAAACCTCCAATTTCCATGTTTCCAATGCCCTCTTCTCTTCTCCTCAGGCAACCACAAACACATGGTGTAAGTACAGACTACAAGCACACACACATATATACTAAAATATAAAAATCTAGAAAGTGACCTAGTCCCAATGTCACAAGTCCCAACACAGAAACACCAGATACAAATAATATTGAAATTTTAAAAATTAAAACCCAAGTAAGTTAAACAAAAACTCAATATGAAATTCATCAACAGACAGGATGAAGTATAAGATAGATTATTAGAACCTAAAGGCAAAATATATTAATTATAATATACAGAAAATAGCAATGATAAAACAATAACAAAGAACTACTAGAACATACAGAGTATTCTGAAAGTAGGATAGATTGAAATTTATAGATCATGGAGGGGGTAGAAGAAGGACAAGACATACAACTTAATGGCATAAAAATCTATTGAATAAAATTCTAGAAAAGAATTCAAAATCAGGAAAAAAGAGGTGACCCACATAAAAGCTGTGTTTAAAATGCCAGGTAGACATTCCTGCCAAAAAACCTTTATGTCGTATGGTTTCAATGAGAAGCAAACAGAACAAAGTATGAATATTGAGAGCACAAGGAGAGAAGCTGTGAAGCATGTATAAAAGCAAGCTGATCAGTAACAGTAGAATTCTCAATAGAATCTATAAAAGCTGTGGGGCCAAGGAATTATGCATTTCAAGCTCTGAAAAACAAAAGAAATTCCAAATTGAGATTATAGGGCCTATTAGAATTATACTTCATAAATGGAAAAGAAAAGGAATCCCATGATAAAGAAAAACTAAAAGAACCATGGCCATTAAGAGACCATGATGTCTATACTAGAAAATGTAAATAAAGAAATATTTTTGTGGCATGCAACAAAATCAGCCTATAAAAAGCAGCAATGATTTTACATAGGTGAATGTAGAGGAGAAGAAAACACTAAATAATCCTATTTAAGGTATCTTCAAAATTTTTTGGAATGAATTTGTCCAAGGAAAGAAAAGACTTCAAACAATGAATATCATTGAATATTAAAAGAGAAAGGGAAGACAATACAGAAAGGTGGAAAATCCCCCGTGTTGGTCAGGAGAATTCAAATAATTTAATTGCCCATATTATTTACAGAAATCTATAGATTCAATAAAGTCCCATCAAAGTTCTCATGACATTCCTTATAGAAACAGAAATAAAATTCGTACAATTCATATGGAAACATTAAAGACTTCAGTACCTCCCAACAATCCTGAACAAAATGATCATTGTTGGATATATCATAGTTTCAGTTTCAGGTCATACTCCAGAGCCAAATAAATAAAAAACATACACAAAGATTAATGCAATGCAAAAGAAGAACTGTATATCATCAATTCATATGGCTAGAGTCATATTTTTACAGTGCTTGTAAAAATATGCATTGAAGAAAAGATAGCCTTTCAATATTTAGTTCTGGGAAAATAAGACCCACAGGTAGAAGAATAAAACCAGATCCCATTTCTAAGCCTGTATAAGTAAATTTAAAGTAGATCACAGATAATGTACTACTTAAGTTCTAAAATCATAGTAAATATCCTTCATGGTATATGCATTGGACCTATAATAAAGGAGTACAAGAATCCAGGAAATAAAAGCCAAGAATTGACAAATGAGATCACATTACTCTAAGAAACTCTGCATAGCAAAAATACAATTCAGCAAAGCTACAACCTACAGATTGGGAGAAAAATTTTCTATCCATCTGAGAATGGATTCATCTCAGAATATATCAAGAACCTTAAATATTAATACCCAAAACTCCAAAGGTCCGATATATTGACATCAATAGTTTTCAAAAGATGAGATTTAGATTCTTAATAAATATACTAATAGTATTTAATATCTTTGGTAATCAAGAAAAGACAAATTAAAACCACACTAAAATTCCATTGCAACCCTAATTAGAACAGCTGTCATTAAAAATAATAAATTATTGCTTGGTGGTAGTGAAGCATGCCTTTAATCCCAGCATTCAGAAGGGTGATGCAAAAGCAGGAAGATCTCTGAGATTGAGATTAGCCTCGTCTACAGAACAAGTTCCAGGAAAGCCAGGGATACACAGAGAAAACTTGTATCAAACAAAAACAAAAACAAACAAACAAACAAAAACCTAACTATCCAACCAACCAAACAAGCCAAAAGACAAACTATAACAAATATTTTCAAAGATGCAAAGAAAAGAGAACCTTTATACACTAGTAGTGAAAATGGAATTTATCCTATCTCCTATGGAAATCAGCTTAAAATTCCAGAAATCGTGGACAATAGAGCTCTTCATGTTTAGCTATACTGCAGTGTATCTGGAGGTCTCAATGAGTGCATTACAGAGACACTTGCCTATCCATGTTTATTGCCACACTACATACAGTAGGCATGCTATAAAATGAGTATATGCATATATCAACAGTTGAATGAAGAAAATGAATATCTATATATCTATATCTATATCTATATCTACATCTATATGAAGGAATTTCTTGTTCGTAAACTGCAATGAAGTTATCCCAGTAACTGGGATGGATGGATGTAACTGGAGATCATCATTTTGAGTAGAATAAACTAGATTCAGAAAGTGAGGTATTAAATGGTTTTCTCTTATTTTGGACCCAGAAAACCATATGTGAGATATATATGACTTAAAGTCAGAGGGGAAATACTGGGGGACAGAAGAGGACTAGCAAATATAGGGAAAAGATGGAGGATGTGGTTATGGTCACATACATGTTATAAACTTCAAAGTTTTCTGTGTGAAACACATCACTACAAACACTGAGTATGTAGCACCAAAATGTGCTAGAAAGAAGAGAAGACTATCTAGAATATCTAATGATCAGAAGAGAGTTTTACACAGCTTAAAGTTCCAGGACTTGATAGTGAAGATAGTAATGAAGATCCTTGTGATTTCAAAGCTTAGACTTCCTCAGTGAGAGGACACCATTGAGAACACCGTTTCACTGCATCTGCTGTGGCAAACACTTGGTTAGCAGTGCCTTGTGGTTGAGATGGATGTAGGCAGGATATCTGCAAAGATATCTGTGTCTAACACAAATCTCTCACTTTCTAAATCAAACAATCATTTAAAATACTGCCAAACTTAAATCTTCTGATTTGGAAATGAAATGTTATGCTCACTCAGGAAGGCGAATATTCCGGTGTGTGAGCAGCTGTCTGGTTATCTAATACTTTACTAATAACTCTCAGAAAAAGTAAAATATTCTTAAATACAATCTTTATTATGGTTTGACTTATTAAAATAAAATAAGTGTAATGTAAATTTCAAAAGGTTCTTGAATGTAATTAAGCTGCAAATGATATTATCATTGGAATGTCCAGATTTTCCATGTCATAAGGTGCTCCACTTAATGTTTATACTACTGAAGCACAGTATTTTCCTTAAAGATTTATAGATCAGTTGGCCTTTTTCTCTTTTCTGTTTTTATGTCCCAAATAATACTCTGTTTCCCTAGTTTCAAATTATTTCACCTATGCATTCAGGTTTACAAACATCACAGATGAGTTTATTATCCTGTATGTTACAATCTGCTGTATATGACCTAACCCAACACCATATTTTGTGTAATTCCTTATTTATTATTTATTAATTTAACGAATTGTCATTATTTGGCAAAAGTAGAGTTATCTGGTGCTTGTTGTATCATGAGAACTCTATAAAATCATGACATTTTGCTCTATTTGATCATTTTGTTTGTTAATTGTGGCTAAATCATTTTAGCTTAACAATTCATAACAAGCTTAAAAGAGACTGACATTTAAAGAGACTAGGAACACTGAGAACTAAAATTCTAGAAGTAATGAAAACTGAAATTGCACTTCAGTTGTGGAAAGCATTGGCAGACATAGCATTTTCTTACAAAAGGTAGTTTTCACGAAGCAGTTTTCTTCTGAATAGACCAACTGCATTCACAATTTAGCAATCAGTTACTGTGCAATTGCTTCTGACTATTATTTGAACTTCAAGAACTCTGATCTCAGAATTTACGTAGTGCAAAGTATGAATCACTTTGGGTGGCTGCAAAACATGCCCACTGTGCTTAATAATAATCCCTTTTGCATTGAAGAAGCATTCCTCAAAGCCTATTTCATGAACAGTCCAGCCATGACCTTAAGAAATGACAAGATTCTTCATAAAATGCTGGATCTGGGAAAAATTCAACATTTGTGAGGAAGATCTTTAACCAAATGGCTTATACCATTTATAGCAATAAAACTTGGTAGGCACTGGTGAACCAGGCTAGAAGTTTGACAGTGGAACATGTTACACATAATTAAATATGGATCCTTCCTAATCAGTAGTGAGGACATAATTGCTTTTCTCAAGGTTAGTTAGGCAGGGTTGTTTGAAGGGAGAGCAGACAGAGTGAAAGGAATCAAAGAGACAAACTGGAGAACCATGCATCTTGGCACTGAGCAGGTTATTAGAAGCTTTGGCACACTAGAAACCCAGACTGTGATTTTATCAGCAGTCCCTCTGGAGAATGATTAGACAAGGTCAGAGATGCTGAGGAGAACTGATGGATGTATCCAACTGCTGCCTCTCACTTCACTAAGTTGCTAGTAATAGCTGTCACATTTATATTTTTTTGAACAAAACATCCTGTATGCCATGGGAATGATCACTGACGAATTAACAATTTTTTTTAACACTGATAACATCCTGCCCCATTTCTACTATGGGATGTAGATACTGAGGAAAAGAAAGGGGTAAGTACCTAAGTGTGTATGTTTGTAAATATGTCATCCCTTGATGACCCATTTTAGGAAGGACAAATAAAGAGAACAGAAGATAACATCAAACATGTGGGCTGGTATCTACTTACAAATCCTACTAAATATTATATTTGCTTACACTGCTCCCTTTCCTCCTCCATTCCTAGATATTGACTGTGTGCCTTCAGAAAACAAACACATAACATGTTAGAAAACTGTATTGGGCATTCTTGGTTGTCAACTTGACTACATCTATAATTAACTAAAATCTCAAAAAGGAGGACACACCTGTGAGGGAGTTTTGCTTAACTAGAAATAGGCAGATATACTTCTAATCCAGATGTTTTAGATAGGAAATCATAGCCTTAATCTGGGCTACACCTGCTAGAAGCCTGTATAAGGATGTGGAAGAAGAAAGCTTTCCCTGACTTGCCAGCAGCATCTTCTTTGGGATTCTCACATATGTTGAAAACCAACTGAGACATTCAGCCTTGTGGACTGACCAACTACTGGATTCTTGGATTCTCCATTCACAGCCAGCCATTGATGAATTAGCTAGACTGCAAACTATAAGTCATTTTAAGTATCATATATATGTGAGTCTCTCTCTCCCTCTCCCTCCCCTGACTCTCCCATCTCTCTGGCGCTCTCTCTATCTATCATCTATCTATCTATCTATCTATCTATCTATCTATCTATCTATATTCATTCTATTAGTTCCATTATTCAAGAGAATAGAACCCTGACTAATAAAATGGATGATTTAAAATATATAAATGATTCTGTTGATAACATCTATTATGAGATTCTATAACATGAAAAAGCATGACTTCAGATTGTATTTGCTTCGTGCTATAGAGCCATTTGTGGGTTTTAAATTTATTCCAGAAGCAAACAATATTGGCTTATGTTTACTGATGGATAATGTTTCCCAAAGCCCCTATTTATTGTCCTCCAAACATTATCAATGGAATTTCTTATTTCAGAGATATTTTCCCAGGAAATTCATAACATTCTAAATTAAGAGGAATAGCCTAATAGATAAATCACTCTTTGTCTTGCTTTTATCTTCAAAACTTTAAATTGTCTCCTACAGATATGTAGTAAAATAGTATTTTGTAAAATGAATATACCGTATTTTATAATTATTATGATGGAACCAAACTTTGATGGAAGGAAATACATAAGAACCTCTTGGAGTTAATACTCCAGAAAAGAATAACTCATGGATATAATTTATGCTAATCAATTGGAGGTCAAAGGTTAGTAAATACCCTAGATACCTATCATGATAGAAGTTAAGAAATCACCTCCCTTGAAAATTCCTGTGTATACTCTAAGGTTCTATTAACAACAGGATACATATGTAAAAATGTTCATTTCAAGGTAACTTTACTTTGTGCTCATCCTTTTCTATACTGCCCCACTGAGCTCTTTTTGGCTAAAGTATCTGAGTGAAAATGTTCCTGAGAGTGAGACACTATGAAGTACGCATTTGCAAGGGACTGGTGATATTGTGACATTATGAGAAATATATTTGGTCTCTGCTCACAGTTGTAGCTAGACTTTGAATTTAATAAGTAGGGAGAACTCCGTGTATCTTTCATTTAAACATTTGGTCTCTGAAATCAGTGACCGAAGAAGTTCCCCTAGGCCCTTAGCATTTTCATAGTGTCAGCAGCATTCTTGGTTCTGATGAGGTGACACTTAGGAAGCCTGGGGCAGGGGGGGTGCTTAGCAGCACCTGTGTATAGACTCTTAAAGTCTCATCTTCATCAGTATCTTCTGGGAAAAGAAATGGTGTTTGAAACTAAATTAATTATTACTTGTGTTGGTGGAAGAAAAAAAAAGAAGAACAAAAGGCCTTCTTATAAATTCCCAAACAATAGTTGAGAGAGCATCCATGTTACTGAGGGCATGACGTGCTTGACAAGTAAGATGCTCAGAGAGGTCATGGGGGTTTCCTTGCCTCATGCTTGTACTTTACTCCACTCTCTTCCTTTTTATACTTTGTGATCCTCTATAAAAATTGGAAGTGGTGAGTGTTTCTTTAATTCATATGAGCTGCTCTAGCAAGTCTGTGGAACATGAAGAGGAAGGCATGAGAACTTGTTGCTAACTGAACAGAAGCACAGGTCACCAGCTGGAGGTCTGAGTGGCATCTGAAGCAAGGGCCAGAATTGTGGGACTGATTTGATAAAACTATAAGAACTAACTCTGTATAGAGGTCTATCGTGTGGCAATTGGAGAGAATTGAGGGCTGGTCAAGTTTTCCCTCTGCACACCATGCTTTTGGTACAGAGAAACTAGTATGCTTTGCATGTTTTTATGACCAACCATGCTCTGTGCTGCACTGTGAAAATAGAAAGAATAGTCTGCTGTTTCTTAACTCTTACAATAGTGCTGAGTATTTCTTAACTGGCAATTATAACAGCTACTGCTTATTGAGTTTGAACTAATCACTGGAAACCCTGCTAGACATTTTACATTTATTTTTCTATTATTCTTGTTAGGGCTAAAAGGGTTTTACAGGTGACAGACAGGAAACTGAAAGGAGTTCCTTAAACTAGGCAAACAGTCAGGAATTTGTACCTAGATCCATGTGCAACACTCTTCTCCATACATAAGACGAAAAAAATATTTTTCTTAATATTAATATTGAGGTCAGTAATATAAATAAATAACCCCCTTCTTTTCTATACGACATATATGATGCTATATAAGAAACTCCAATTCTATCCTTTTTCTAAGCTCAAAATTTTCCAATTTACCACAAATGAAAATGAATAAAATAGTCCTGAGACTTAGTGTATTATCTCACAGACATGGCCATGTCTGGAGACAGAATCAAACTATCTTGTCTCTCAGCTACTTTGTCATTACCCAGGGGAACATTCTCCAAGATATCAGTGGAGATCAAGACTATAGTCCTCAGCTTCTACAGACACCTGAGCAGTGAGGGTCGGAAGGGCACAGACAACAAAATGTTGAATTTTTGAAGAAACTTTGACCCGTGCATCTGCCAGAGGTTGTATGTTAAATTATGTTCTGTACGATATGGAAGATATGCCAGAAGCTGCAAATACAAACCCAGGACCCATAATTCTGAAACCGGTCAGAAGCCCTTTCCGTTGAAAGGCTATGGTTGTTCTACATCACAAAACAACACTAACGTTTTCCTCATTCAATTTTCTACAGCTATAACAGTTGGTGTCTTTAAAAGACCTGCATTCCATAGCAGTTTCTTTCTTTGCTTAGCAAAGTTTAACACTAACTCATTCGTTGTGGCTTTATTATGAAGTATGTGCTACAATGTTATTTCTCTTTAATATAGCAGATACAAACTTTATAGCATCATGCCTATTCCTGTAGGGTCAAGTGGCTTGTAGAAGGTTAGGGAACAACTCATATACTGAATCAAGGATATTTCTAACTAAGAAAGTTTATAAATATAACAATGGTAACTTGTGGAAAGGCACCAAAGAAAAAACAAAACAGCTCCTAATAGCTGAAACTAAAGAACAATTTAAGCAATAAAATCAAGCAGATATTAGATTACAGCCCAGCACAGAAAATAACCCCCACAAAATATCTAGAACACTATAAATGATTAAACAAATATGCAAATGAGAGAAGAGGAGTATAATTCTCACAAAAAATTTCCAAGTGTTTTATTTAGTTTGAGTTATACAACTCTTCAAGAAATGGAAACCGACAACCCATTCCTCCCTGCCCTTCATGCTACAGTAAGGACTGTGCTTGCTTCCAAGACAACAGATGGAATCAGTTGCACAAGAAAGCATGACTTTTGTGGACTTAGATATTGTCTTGACAAGATGATCAAGGTCAGCAGTATGAATAAATGTCTTATCGCTGATGTAATGTGTATGGATAATACTTCATTTCTGTATCCCTTTTTCTAAAATATTTATAATCCCAGTTGAAAATGAGAAAATCATTGGCTAATAGTCCACCAAATATTCAACAATAGACCACAAATAACAGCATAAGAAGTTGATAATAAGAATATTTTGGAAGAGCAAATTCAGAGATTTTTGTACAAGCATCACAATGTTTTTATGAAGTTGAAACTACTCAAAAATAGAAATGAGAAAACTAAGGGAAATCAAAATAAATACTAGTACACTAGTACTGTATGTTTCAAGACATTTATAAAATGTCAGATGTGTTCTCTGTTATTTGTGAGAGTTTTTTATGAATGAATGATTTTTTGCTTGTTATATGTATCACTGAGTATATTTTACAAGTTTTCATAACTCATCCTATTGAATACAAGAGATGGATGCCCACAGTGTAATGAAAGTCAAAGGACACTCAATTTCTTGCCTTCTATAACATAAAATCTCAATATACATTTCACCATCCATGAAGTAGGATTTTAAATGATTTTTGCTACAGATTATGGAACTTATGACTTCATTCCAGTTTCTTGTGTATTAAGTACACCAGTACAATGAGAGACTTTTAAAATGTGAGAAAGTATTTTAAACCCTGAGAACCATATCGGTAAAAGTCAATAAATAGTGTAGATTAGTCAGTTGATATAATTCATTCAGTAAAATCATCTCTCAGTTTATCCAGGAGGACTTTTTTTTAAAAAGTCTGTCTAATCACAGTGATTGGAGACTATGATCAGGAACGCATGACTTGAATGGAATTGATATGAAAGAAAACTGAGTTGATCAATGGTACCAATCTTCCTAAAGACTTCCTAGCCATAACATGAAGGAAAGGGAGTCTGAGAAGGATAATTTGTCAGTGCTTCCCTAGGAGTCCCCGTGAGCGCCTTAGGCTATCATAGCCCAATGTCATTAACTATTACGTTCATTCAACTAATGAACTCTCCTTGCTCTGATTAATTTTATTTCCCATGTAGATTCTTTTTACTGAAAGGAGCGCACTCTTGGGTCACTTTGCTAGTTATAGTTCTCATGGCACATTTGTAAATTTGCATTCTAGTTCACTCACAGATTCTTGGGAATTGGAATAACCTAGTTTTATTTGTGAAACACTGTGCTATCTTATTACCATCTTCACTTAGTAGTCTTGAAATTGAAATAGGTGATAAATTCACATGTGGTGCATAGTGGAATGCCACAGAGGGCACACATTCTTTCTCAGACATGGTATTGGGGAGAATTGGTTACTGCTACTGCTGTTAGGTCTACCTGTTAACGTAATGTTACTTTGTATGTCTATTGTTAATGTAAACCAGTCTGACAAAAAAACTAACTCCTATATTAAATAGTTATTTGAATCAAGGTTTCAGTCAGCATCTTCCTTTGATAAACTGTGTCTCTGTCTGACCTGCTTACTGGTTATTTCTTCTTGATACTTTTGTTTCCAATTTCTTTTTTTCATCCTCAGTACCTGAAGCTGTTGGAATCTAAACGCTCAGGACAGCTTTAATGAGTAGATGAGCTGCTTTAGAGGCATCTCTTAATTCATCATTGAAAGGAGACACTTCTAAGCTGGAGTGTAAAAGTTATTTAAGCAGCAGGTTTAGCAGCGGTGATAAATGGTGTGTGTGATTTAAATGTGAATAGAATTGTGTTGAATTGGAAAAATTGGCCACTACATGAAAGTTTCACTGCAAAGATGAAGACGACATTGAAAGACTGCCAAAGGTACAAAAACATGAAAGAGAGAGCCCTGTAGGTTAATATTTCATGACTCAGCCAGTGTTTTATAAAGCAAAGATATAGAAAATATGTTCCGAGACCATCTTCATCAGAATGATCTGAGCATAAGTTAAATTTTACATCCCTCGGGTCAGGGGAGTTCTACTGGATTTCAGAATTCCCACAAGAGAATTCAGGAAATCATGGATTTAAAAGGATCCTCCTACAGCGTGGTCCTGCTTTACAAATAAAAGTGGATGTGTTATTACCAAAGTACTGACAGATTTTATTCACATTGATCATGACTATCTAAATCTAGAATTTGAAATGTATTTGGGGAGAAAAAAGAAAAATATGATATGAACTAATGTTTACAGTAACATCTTTTTATAGTACTTATTGTAAACTAGGCACTGTACTCTGCATTTTAAATAACTGGTGTTATAATTACATAGGTCTGTTGATATGAAATTTTATTCAATTTGCATGTGAATAACTATGCCACAGGGTCTCTGTCTCTATTACCAGATTCACAGCAATTCAGCCAAGTTCCATCTCTGGTCTTCACTTGTGAAAATCCTTCTGTTTGAAGTTAGTTTCCTTACAAAAAAGATTATATTCAACACATATCAGAATTAAGCTCCAACAAGCTTCATCTCATCGATAAGTAGCTTGATCCAATTAATTTTCCCAGGCATGCACATGATACAACATTCGCATCATTCTTTATTCACAATTTTCAGTCCTTGAACCATTCCTATGAATCTTGACGGATATTTGTTTGCATTTGCCAAAAAGTACTTGTTCTAATACAAAACTAATCCAGTAAAAATACTGGGTTATTTTATTTACAATAAAATATTCCCTACAATTCTGAATAAATAGAATCCATCCAAAAACTAAGCCACTGGATACAGTCATGAAGAGGTTGTTTTATGAGTCCACCAAAGAAGTAGAGCTTGATGTCATAAAATATGAAATATGTCATTACCCAGGTGACCTGGTATATAGTCTATGAGATTTCTGAACCTCTCATTGCATACTTGTGAAATAGGGGAATGATGGAGAGAGGACTGAGGTGGGGGCCAAGACTAGAAAGTAAATAAATAAAAAATATTAAAACTTAAAGCATTAATTCAAAGAGAGAGAGAGAGAGAGAGAGAGAGAGAATATTTGTAAAGCTCCTCTGCATCACCATGTAAAGAATGAAAGATAAAACAACATACTAAAAAACTCCACCAAAATTCTGCTACAGCTGATAAACACCTTCAGAAAAGTGGCTGGATACAAAATTAACTCAAGCAAATCAGTAGCCTTCCTATACTTGAAGGATAAACAGGCTGAGAAAGAAATTAGGGAAATAACACCCTTCATAATTGTCACAAACAATATAAAATATCTTGGTGTGACTCTAACCAAACAAGTGAAAGATATGTATGACAAGAATATCAAATCTCTGAAGAAAGAAATCGAAGAAGACCTCAGAAGATGGAAAGATCTCCCATGCTCATGGATTGACAGAATTAATATAGTTAAAATGACCATCCTGCCAAAAGCAATCTACAGATTCAATGCAATCCCCATCAAAATTCCAGCTCAATTCTTCATAGACTTGGAAAGAGCAATTCTCAAATTCATATGGAATAACAAAAAACCCAGGATAGTAAAAACTATTCTCAACAATAAAAGGACTTCTGGGGGAATCAGCCTCCCTGACCTCAAGCTATACAACAGAGCAGTAGTGATAAAAACTGCATGGTATTGGCACAGTGACAGGCAGGTAGATCAATGGAATAGAATTGAAGCCCCAGAAATGAACCCACACACTTATGGTCACTTGATCTTTGACAAAGGAGCTAAAACCATCTAGTTGAAAAAAGACAGCATCTTCAACAATTGGTGCTGGTTCAACTGGCAGTCTATATGTAGAAGATTGCGAATTGATCCATTCCTATCTCCCTTTACAAAGCTCAAGTCCAAGTGGATCAAGGACCTCCACATAAAACCAGATACACTGAATCTAATAGAAGTGAAAGTGGGGAAAAGTCTGGAACACATGGGCACAGGGGAAAAGTTCCTGAACAGAACCTCAGTGGCTTTACTCTAAGATCAAGAATTGACAAATGGAACCTCATAAAATTACAAAGCGTCTGTAAGGCAAAGGACACTGTAAATAGGACAAAATGGCAACCTACAGATTGGGAAAAGATCTCAACAGAGGAATGGATACAGAAAATATGGTACATTTACACAATGGAATACTACTCAGCTATTAAAAACAACTTCATGAAATTCGCAGCAAATGGATGAAACTTGAAAATATCTTGAGCAAGGTATTGCAGTCACAAAAGAATGAACACGGTATGTACTCACTGTTAAGTGGTTATTAGCTCAAAAGTTCAAAATACCCAAGTGTCACTTCACAGCAACAGTAGGGCTGAGTGTGAGGTCCCAGATGGAGGAGTTGGAGAATGGACTGAAGGAGCTAGGGAGTTTGCATCCCCAGGGAGGGAGCAACAGTAGCAACTGGCCTGGTACCCTGATACTCCTGGAGACTGATCCACCAACCAAAGAATACACATGGAGGGACCCATGGTGCTGGCCACATATGTGACAGAGGACGGTCTTGTTAGCCATTAGGGGGAGCAGAGACCCTTGGGCCTGAGAGTGTTAGATCCCCCAGTATAGGAGAATGCCAAGGAGGGAAGACAAGAGTGGGTATGTGGGTGGGGGGATACCCCCATAGAGGGAGGGGGAGGGAATGGGGAGGTTCCAAAGGGCAGATCTGGAAAGGGGGAAACATTTGAAATGTAAATAAAGTATGGAAAAACCTACAACATCCTAATGATCACTAAAAACACTGGGAGGGTGGGCCAACCTTGACCTGCAGGTCACAATGCAAAGGTCTTCCTGTCCTGCACAGAGCATCCTAACTCTTAAGAACACTGAAACAATCACATCACAAAGAAAGGGGACAAAACTCATCTGATTGCATAGCTAGAATGCTTAGTAATTTCATAATTACGGAATTGTAAAATGAATAAGAATATTATTAACTTAATGAAACAAGTCCATTTGATTATGGCTGAATAAATTTTGACTACTTAAAAGAAGACTGAGAGAATGTTCCTAAATGCAGACAGAGTTCTGTTCATGGCTATATTTCCTGCGTTGAACTTCACTTACAATCAATACGAAAGGAACAGCTAGAGATTATTAAGCCCCAATTTAAAATAAATTCTATTAGAATATATACTGCGCTTTCAAGTAACAGGACAGTTTGGGCAGTGGTTCTCAGCCTGTGGTCCTTGACACTTTGTGTGTGTGTATGTGTGTGTGTGTGTGTGTGTGTGTGTCTGTGTTGGGGGGAGCGAGTGACCTTTCACAAGGGTTGCCTAAGACTACTGGAAAACAAAGATATCATATTGCAGTTAATAACAGTACCAAAATTACAGTTATGAAGTAGCAATGAAAATCATTTTATGTTTGAAGTGTCACCACAACATGAGGAACTATAAAGGGTCACAGCACTAGGAATGCTGAAAACTACTTGTTTAAGAGGAAACAGATGCAAACCTTTCCCTGATTACACATTAGTTTCATTCCCTAACTAAATGTGTTTAATTTTGATGAGCTGGACTTTACAAAATAAGGTTAAAAGAAATAAAATATTTCCACGACATTAAACCAGTGTTATGTTCTCTTTAATTCTGAATAATCAGTTTAACCTCTTTATTTACATGTTCTAATTTAAATATCAAAAGGCTAAAACCTACTTCACAGGAGATTTCATTGTTTGGGAAAATACTGACTATACAAAAGAATGGGCTTCATTATGGCATTTGGATACATAATATAAGAAGTATAACGATGTATGTATAAACATTTACTAGAGAAAATTCTTAGAGCTAACTTTGTGTGTTAAGGAAAAGTTTGCAGATTTTGTTAAAAGTTCTCCATGTTTCATAGGAAAATGTTGCCAAAGTTCTTACCAGCATTACGTCTGAAACAGTAGTCTGAGAACATAATCATTAATATTTAACATAATACTTAAAAATTATTGCAAACTATATGAACAAAATGGCCTCTTTATTTTGACTATGTTTACACAATTGTTAAGATGTTGCCAAGTACTATTAGTAATTCTGTTATGCAAATTATTTATAAACAATAGATATTCTGTATTTGAGAATTAACATTTATACATCTACATGAGTTTTCTATTGTAGAAGCACTTTTTTTATGAGTTAAAATCACTGCAAATGTCTTTCCATGTTTGCCCAGGCCTTTAAGTGTTTTCATATTTCTGAATATAAATATAAAAAAGCAACTATTACTTAAAAATCATGACATTAATTCTACAAGTGAAAATTAAAAATACCTAGAATTAATATCTAAACATCATATACTGCCCACTATAAGAGGGATCATCTTAATTGACATAATTGATATGGGAAGATTCAATATGAATGTGGACATCATCATTCTCTGCTTTTGTACCCTGTGCTGTATGGGAAGAAACCAAGCTAGTTGAACACTAAGCATGTCCTTATTTCTCTCTGCTCATGACTATGGATGTACTGTGACCTAAGTATCTATCATTGTCACTTCACCACGGTGATGGATCCTAATGTGGACTTGTGAGTTAAAATAAATATTTTCTCCCATACATTGCTTTTTATAGGGATATTTTTATTATAGAAACATAAATGAAATGGAACATCAGGTTACCCCATTTATACCAACAGCCAACAAACAAGGATTTCCCAGAGAGCTTATCTACATAGCATGTGTCTAGGTTTAAACTTAGGTGTGACTAGATCTAGTCTCGATTAGTATGTTATGTCTTATTTCCACTGTCTCTATTTCTAGACACCAATTTCTGTAGAGTTAGACATTTTCCCTATATAAAATCCACCAGGAAGCCATTTCTCCTTATGCTGAGAAAATCCTTTCATGATATGTCTCCATAAATTTGAATATTTATACTAGGTAATGTCAAAGAATTTGATGGAAATGTGGGGTGGAAGACATAAAATAAAGGACCCAGTGATATTTTTACAAGTTTCTAGAAATAGCAATTGTAATGGCCAGTTACAAAACTAGATGTTAAATTATCTTCAAAGATTAACATCATAAACTGAGTAGCATTCTGTGTTCATATGGTTTAAGAAACATGAAATGATTTAGGCTGAAAATTGCAGAATGTCTAAATGAGGAACACAGAAACTTTCTTCCCTCATGGCAATGAATAAAATCTTTCAACTACTTTGAGAAATGTGACCAATTCATGAAAAATGTGTAGGGTATTTTAAAGGAAGTTAGCACTCTGTATGCATAGCCATTGTTTGAGGTTTCACTGTTTATGGCTGAGTCCTGTTAGGGAAGATTTTCAAGACTAGTGTTCTCAGTATTCTAGAGAGAGAATGTGATTTACAAAAGTTCATGGCAAGACTGACTCTTGGAATAGCTATCAAAAATAACTTTTAACTTTGGTAACAGAAATCAGAGAATGGTAGCTGTGCAGCTATTTCTACTTTATGATGCTGGTTATCAATTGAGGTATGAAATAGACCATCATATTGACTAAAAATCAACAGTGGTATGAAATAGGTCAAATAGAGGGATTTTATATATTCCTATATGTTCCTTTATACCAAGGTCATAAGAAAGGTAGAATGCTTTGGGGAGTGACCACAGAAGATAGCTACCTAGTCATGTGTGACTAAGCCTGGGATATTTTAGGCACACTTATAAGTTGGGATAAACATGGGATAGTAGGTACACTTATAAACTGCCTCTAGATTGCATATAATTTTAAAACAATGTACACATTCATTTGCCAAGTATAGAAATGATAATGACTCCAGTTATTTAAACAGAACCTCTGCCCAATCACTGGCTGCACAGTTAGCTATGCTTAGTGATAGCATGCCTATATCCATATAGATAGCTGCACCTTACAGAAGATGCAGCTTCCACAGAATGAAATCAGAAAGCACAAAAATATGAATGAATAAACAAATGAGAAAGGAGTCAAAATCCTAAAGAATATCAAAATATCACCTAAGTCATAAAGTATGTTTGTGTTTGTACATGTGAGTATGTTCACGTTTGTATAAATATGTATCCATTTGTATGCATTTAAGTAAGTGTGTGTGTGTGTGTGTGTGTGTGTGACAAGGACAGGAATGTGTGACCTATGTGAAACACACATTAAAAAAAGCAGCAGTAAACTGTTTCGGATAATACCTAGAGCTGGTGTTAGGACTAAGACGTTATGAGTATCTATAGGCAATACATTTAATACACTGAGAGAAGCAATGCTGGGTATATTTAAAAACTTATATCATTTGCTCATAAATTTGAGAGTGGTAACATTTATGACTAAAGAAAAACTTATTTGGGGAAATCAAAAGTAGACTGGAAGAAGTAAAACATGATTAACAAGTTGAATAGGTATTTTCTAATTGTTAAAAATAAAAAGAGAATTTTTTAAAAATTAAGTTCCAGAAATATCTGGATACCATTAACTGTATTAATATATGTTATTTCAGAAGGAGAGGAGAAAAGGTAAAGCATAAAATGTAAGAAATACTGTCTGGAAAACTTCAAATTTGAACAAAAATAAATCTAATCGGCACATCTAAAGAATCAGAAAATACTAAGATAAATTCATACACAGCTGTGTTGACCAGAATGGAAATCTGAAAATTATCCAATCAAAATGACTTATCAGATACAAAGGACACCCAGTAAAATAATTGATATTCTTCAGAAATAGCAGGTTATAATAAATGAGCTTAAAACATTTTTGCAACAATATCACTCAAACAAGACTCCTATTTCCAAAATATTTTACAAAATTTTTCTTCAATAACTAAAGTGAAAATGATATTTCCTAAGATATTAAATTAGAAAATTAGTTCATATATGATGGGTTTTTTTTAAAGTTTCAAAGGAAGTAATTCAAGTGAAAATGAGCTATTCTGTGTAGTAACTAAAATCTATACAAAGATCGAAAGTATATTCTAAAAGTTTTGTGTACAGGGCCACAAAAGACAGAATAATTCTTAGTAGTTTTTCTTCTTTAAAATTAAGTTCCAAAGCACATAGTTTTAGAATTATTTATAGTATACAGTACATTGATTTGCATAAGCATAATTAAAATAACAGAAAAGAAAAGAGATGAACCAATATTGGAGTGAAATTTCTATATTTTTTTCTAACATATATTTTGCCCAAAACCATTTTATATAACTTTAGAAGTAACGTAGATCAGTGGACCATATGGCAAAAGACATATATCAGAAGACAAAGTGAGAGACATGTCGCTACCCATATTACTAATTACATTAAACATTATGCGATTAAACACTCCAGTTTAGAGCCAGGTGTAGTGGTGCACTACTTCAGTAGCAGTACTCAGGAGGCAAAGGCAGGGGCAGGCAGAACCCTGTGAGTTTGAAGCCAGCCTTGTCTACATAGTTTCAGGAGAGCCTGGTCTACAAAGAGAGTTCCAGGAGTGCCAGGGTGATGTGTATGTAAATATTATACAGAAAAACCCGTCTTAAAAAGAAAAAAATCACTCAAAGCAAAGCAAACCAACCAACCAACCAACCAACCAAACAAACAAACAGAAAACCATCCCAGTTTACAAGGAAAGGTGGTTTACACATATAGAAACAGATGATTCTCATCTTAAGGGAAGGATATGCTTCCGTGAGAGTTTATTTGGGGGGTGTTTGTTATGTGAATGGTGATGCTTTTGTTAGGAGGTTGGATCATGAGAGAACCACCTCATGATACCATCAACTTATTAGTTAGCACCCTCATGATCCTCTCAGAGGATGTCTGGAGACCAAACTTTTAAATATCTCAGCCTTTTAATAGAATTAACTGGCTCAGTATTGATGAATTCTTGGGTGAATCAGTTATTGGGAGGTAAGTCTTTTTTGGACCAAGTGGGTTGAGAACGGCTGGGGCTTTGGAGGATATATCTTGCTCCTGGATCCTCTCGGTCTTATTTTTCCTTTGTCCCATGCGGTGGGCATCTTTCCACTATCCTGCCATTCTGTGTTTACATTCTACTAGAACACAAGCTCAGAAACAATCAAAAGATGGACAACCGGAGAAAACACCCCTGTGAAACAAAGTGAATGTTTATTTTTTTAGTTTTAAGTTGTTTTCATTGTTTTGTCACAATCACGAAAAGGTAGTTAATATAGAAAATCGACACTGAGAAGTGGGGTCACTGCTGTAATTACACTTGACAGCAAGATCCAGAGGCATTGGAAGCTAACTGCAAGTGGCTTTTTAAAACTTTAGAGAAAGAGGATGTCCCCACCCCCACCCCTGCCAGGCCTCCTTTATCCCTTGGGCTCCAAGTCTCTCCAGGATTAGGTGCTTCTTCTCTTACTGAGGCCAGACCAGGCAGTCCTCTGTTGTATATGTGTTGGGGGCCTCGGACCAGCCCATGTATGCAGCCTGGTTGGTGGCTCAGTGTCTGAGAGATTTCAGAAGTCTGGGTTAGAGAAAGAGAGTCAAAGCTGTGGTAGATACCTCAGCAAGTTAGCTGCAGAAACTGAGAATAGCCAGTCCAGGAGAGTGGCCAAATGGGCTACAACCAGGCAAGGCCATCCAGGAAGGCTGTTCAATCCTTTTGCAGCTGACAGGTCAGTAACTTTTTCCTCTGAGTGCAGGCCCTGAAGCTCCGGTGACTAATGTTGGCGCGTTTCTAGCTTCGGTCTTGCTTTGGTTTCTATCTTCTTTCTGCCCTTTCGCCTCTTTCCTTTGGAATAGTAAATATTATCTTCTATCATTATATGTTGGAATTGGGTAAAGTTTTTGAGTTTTATACGAATTCATAATAAATGTTTGCTTGGACATTCTCTTTTCTTCTTTTCTTTTCTTTCTTTCTTTCTTTCTCTCTCTCTTTCATTCTTTTATTCTTTCTTCACTTTACATCCAGATTGCCCCTCTCTTCCCTTTCTCCTCCCAGTCCGACCCCCACAAACCTATCCTCCCATTATCTCCTCCCCTTCTCCTCAGAGGGAGAGGAGGAGGTCTACCTTGGAACTATATATTCAATTAGATATTTCAATGAATCATAGTACAGGCTAGAGAGACAGCCTAGAAAACTGGATTGTGTGAACACTCCAAAGGATTTTCTTCAGCTTTGATAGTCAAACTTGAAAGATAAGGAAACATTGTTTCTTTCATATTACTGCTGCTCTTAAAAAATATTTCCAACCTAATTATATCATCATTGTCTATTATTTATCATATAAATTAAAAATAAAATATACCTTTCTCTCTGTTTTAAAATATAAAATATTTTCCTTGATGAGATGAACATATGGTTAATAGATTATACGGTAGGGTCTATTTTACCACCAAAAAGTAATCAACATGTTAGTTTACAGTTGACTTAATATCCCATTTGTGTAAGCTTAATAAAATTGAGATAAATAGAAGTGAATACTTTGCTTTAGCTGAAAAGAGTTTTAATGTGTCACATGCTGTTAAAACTCCAAGTTCACAGTTAGGTCTTCATTGAGTAGCTACTAATTATCTCAAGGGAAGGTTGTTTTAACAAACCTTCCCTTGCCTAAATCGGAGAGATTCTTTGTCTCTTACATGCCAGGGCTCAAGAATTTTTAATCAAAGCTCAAATTCAAGGAAAAGACTTTTCCAATGACTTGCTGCCCTTTTACGTCTAAGAAAAGTGGTTGCATTACAGGTCTGGGGACTTCCCTGAAAATAGAGATGACATCCTGTAAGAGGCAAGAAAATATTCAGGCAAACAATGGAGGGGTCCTGCTTCCTGTATCTGCAAAGGGTTGGGGAGCACAAAATGATTATTGCAATTTGGTCTGATAAATCAGTGAACAGAAATACCTATTTTTTTTTTTTTTCCTTCTGGAGCAATGGGTCTCTCCATGTGTACTCTTTGGTTGGTGGTTTAGTCCCTGGTAGCTTTGAGGGGTCTGGTTGGTTGATATTGTTGTTCTCCCTATGGGGTGCAAACCCCTTCAGCTCCTTCAGTCCTGGCCCTAACTCCTCCATTGGAGTCCATGTGCTCATTTTGATAGTTTGCTGTGTCTCAAATTCAGGGACAAAGAGTGGAGCAGAGACTGAAGGAAAGGCAATCCAGAGACCGCTCCACCTAGGGATCCATCCCATCTGCAGACACTAAACTCCAACACTATTGCTGATGTCAAGAAGCACTTGCTGACAGGAGCCTGGTATTGCTGTCCCCTGAGAGGCTCTGCCAGCATCTTACTAATAAAGATGCAGCTACTTACAGCCAACCATCAGACTGTGCTCTGCATATTTTGTTGTTGTTGTTGTTGTTTTTGCTTTTAGCTGAAAATCTCTACATTCTTCAGCAAATGTCTTCATCTTGTGTTTTGGGAATGTATTTTGTTCATTTGGTCCAGTCTCTCAAAGTCAGTTTATCATGGTGTATAGGAAGAAAGCCGGAGGAAGTCACTTGTAGGCAGAATTCACCTACCAGTAAATGCAGTTCTTTGCCTCTTAGTAAGTGTAATCTTCCAACTATTTTCTTTCTTTCTCAATATAGAGACTTCAGGTTTTGTCTTTGAGGTCTGGATTTCTTCTGCTTACACTATCTTTAAACACTGACTTAATATTAAATATTTGAGGACTTGGTATCAAATTTGCTGATGATAGGAAATACTACAAACTAAATCTGTTTCCCTCTATGAAGGAAAAAAAAAATCAGTGTATGCATTTTCTTCACCCCATTCTCTCTACAACAAAGAGGACCAGATAACCAGAAAAAACAAATTCATCTTTATTGTAAATACACAGATTTTTTCCTTTGAATTTTGCATACAAAGTTACTGTTTCTTTTATTCAAATTCATTCATATGCTTGTAAAATGGAGCATGAATAATTCATGTTGGTTAAATTCAGACATTGAGGCTGAGATGTGGCATTATTTGACAAATGTTAAAATGTCTCTAGCCCAAACTAGAACTAGTCATCACAAATAATATCTTGGTTACCACAACCTTACCAAGTTCTAAGTTTTAATTGCATATATATATATATATATATATATATATATATATATATATCAGTTATAGTTATTGTGCTGCATGTATTTCAATAAATATAAAATAGCCCATACATTAGTAAATATTGTCACTGGGCAAAAGATAGTTGTTTATGGACTCAGTAGAAGAGGTCTGTCCAAATTTAGCTAGAAAGGGAGGAATAATGGTATAGGATATTAATTTTTAAGAGAAACAGAAATATTCCATGAATATAAAGTAATTGTGTTTCAGTGAAATAACATTTATACAGGAACTACAAATATTTTATCTTTTTGACACCTGAGCAGAGGACTTTAAAAAATAGGCTATGATGCCTGTATAGGTTACTTACCTACACATATGTCTGTGCACCATGTGATGTAGTATCAACAAAACCAGATGTTGAAACGGGGGTTACTGATAGCTGTGAGCTATCATGTGAGTCCAGGGAACCAAACTTAAGTCCTCTGGAACGGCAGATGCCTTTAACTACTCCCAAGGCCAAACATGTTAAATCACCAAATCAAACAATACCATTGCTGAAACAATGGGAAGTCACTGGCGGTTTCAGGAACATCATGCTTTTGCTGCCTGGTGGCTTTTTGCTTTGGGTCCTATTCCTATTCTTATAAAACATAAGTGAAGTTGCTATATCTATGATGATCATTTCTATATGCTTTAATGTTGGGTAAGATTTATCTTGCTTAGAAATGAACTGAATGAATAATATTTTACTATAGAAAGCAAAACTTTTGCTTCCAGAATTTCTTTTATTACATGCTGATATCAATGGCAACTTTTAGGAACCAACAGTGGAACTGAGAAGATCAAATGTGTTTCTCATTATCAGACACAGACATGCTGAAATAACTGCCAACTCTAAATCATTTTTCCTATTTAAGGCCTACTCGTATTAGCTCCATATTTATGAATCTAGTTGTATGAACACCTTTTCAACATATATAAACAACTGTGTGGATATGTGCATCTGTACACGCATGGGAGTTTTATTACATGTTCATCCTGGTACCAAGCACATACTTGAACTTCTACAAAGGAAGACTCATTCTATTCCACTATGTCAGTGGAAATACCACAGCCTGACAGCAGCGGATTACAATTTGGAACAATATCTTAATTTTCCTCTGTGATTCATTATTTACATGTATATTATCTCACTTAGGTTTTTGTAGGAAATATCAATACAGTGAAGAGAGTGCTGTCTTAGGTTCTCCTGAGGAGTATGTGTATGTGTGTTGGCATAACTCATGAGTTACATCAGTAATAATTTAACTAAAGGTGGTGTTTTGGTGTTGTATTTGACTTTTATCTTGAAGTCTGGACTTCTGATTCTTCTAATGGTGGATTGTCTTATCAGTGTGTGTTTAAATTCTTTCACAGCTATTGTGGATAGCCTTGGAGCTATTTGGATTTTGATGCTAATTCCACCCTCCTGGGAGGGGCTTCAGACAATGAGTGAGTTAAAAAGTCATGTGACTTCTTGTGAACCAATGCCTTAATGAATAAAGAGCCAATCACTGGGCAAGTAGGAAGGACTTCTGGGTTGGACAGAGGAAGAGAGGAAGCAGGAGAAAGAGAGCTTTTTGGAATGGGGACAGATAATGGGTAAAATGTAACTGATAGAGTTTCCTGGTATCAGGGCGGATCAGTCAGGATTCACCTTCAGAGAATTTAGATTTAGTTAGGCTTATAAAATGAGGATTTTAGTTGTTGCGCCCAGAGATTGAATTACCATTATTTCTGAATTAAGTTTGTGTTGCGTTTTCCTTCACGCTGAGACTGGTCTGGGTTCAAGAGAGAAAGGTATGGCAGCCATGTGTGGGTTTGCTTGATGTGCACCACTAAGGCCATGAGGAATCTGAAGCATGGGGCTGGCGTGGTAGTGACCTGCCAGTGGGGACCTAATGAGCTGGGTGGAGAGATTGTCACAGCTCCAGGAGATAAAAGCCAGTCAGCCATTGCTCACTAGTGCATGGCTGGCCAGCCTGCTGGGGCTGAGAGAACCAGGGACTAGCACGGGAACTTGGTATATTCATTTCTTTTTAATACTTCCCGCAACACATCTGATTTGATTGATCATCAAGATTTATTAATGTTTCCTTGATCCATGATCTATGTTAAGCAGAGTAAGAAGAACAAAGGAAGTATGTAATATATATATATATATATATATATATATATATATTTAGTATATTATATATATAAGAATAGAGTTATATAGTTATATATTCTTATATATTTTATATTTAATATGATATAGTATCATATTATATATTTTATTTATATAAATATTACAAACTATATAATATATTAATTAAATATGCATATATAACTATATATAGTTATATATATTTTATAAATAATATTAAAGAATACATATATGTTTGTACAGAATTCAGGTTACCACTTGAACCTTATAATAGAAAATATTTTATTGTTTTCTATAAGAGAACAAAGCCATTTCTTTTAAATAAATGAACTACCTCAGTATATATTGACTGAATTGTTTTACTAGAAAGTGGAGTAAAGTCTTGGCTAATTGACTTCCCAATTTAACCCTTTCCTGGGCCACTTTCTAAGGTCTTCAGGAAGGTTCCCATATACCACCAACTCTGGACATATGCTGTCCATCCATAGCATACTCTGTTGTCTGTACTAGCGAAGATTTAGCTTAGCCAACACCTTCTGAAAGCAGCAGCAAGACAGGAGGAAAATAATTGTTCCACCTTTGACTTTTCTCTGAACTTGCTGGACTTGGCTGGCAATTACTTCAATCAGTCAGTACTAGAAAATCAAGATGAATATAAAATGCTGAGTTTAATACACATAAGTGGAAAAGTTGTTGTTATCTGATGACTGGTAATAAATGGCTACATGAAAACAAAAATCAATAAAGCAGTTAGGAATGTACTTAGATCAAGCTCTATTGCTAGTCTTCAGTTCTTGGGATATCCAATGATGCCCTAAATCACCATGTTATTGTCTATCTCGACATATTAATCATAGTGCCCCCTCTGAGTCCCAGTATTGTGTATCATTATCTCTGCTTTTTGAGTCTCTATGAGTTCTCATTTACTGAGCATGCTTAATAGTCTGAAGGAATTATTCAATATTCTGTAATTAAGGGAATTATCAGATGCAATATTCTCAGTATGTCTTTGAGGTCAGTCAGATAAGTTGATGTTACTCAAGGTATTTAATATTCAAAATATCTGTGATTCCAAATAGCAGAGACGCTATATAGCTAGGATTACAACTCAGATTTATCCACTGTTAAGCTTGTGGCTGAGATGACTAACTGTTCACCAACATCCGACCTCTGCATCTCTGTATTAATCAGTATTTCATGGGGACAAATAATTTGGCTGTGTTCTTTGCTGTTGGAAGAATACAAACGAGTTTCTTCTCAGAAGACATAGTGAAACACTTCTAGCAAAAGACCATAAAGGTAATGAAGGTGTCCTCTACCTCTTTCTCTTGTCACTGCCACTCTTTACAATATGGTTATGGTGAAAGGGAACAACCATAATCAGTTTGAACATGAAAAATCAAAGCTGTGTGCTCAGAGAATCAAGAGATGCCAAAGACAGGTTTGAGCACGGTCACAAATGTCCCAGGTATCCTATAAATAGTGAACTGCCTACACAGATTTGTATTATAAGTATTTATTCTTTGAGATTTCATATATAAATACCATATTTTGATAAGATTCAGCACCCCCATTCCCTCTCCAACTTTTCCATAACACTCTGTCACTTTGTCTTCTCAACCTCTTGTATACTTCTTAAAAAACCCACAGATCACTGAATACCTTTGACAGTACCAGAGAGTGAGGTTCATACTACTGAGTGGAAAAGTCATCGCACAGTGTACCCAGTTATGAACAGATTTTGGAACAGAGCACTTTAAACAGTGCTCATTTTGGAATACCCTGACATTTATCCTGAGCAACACAGGGATCCACACTTTAAAACTTAATAGAAAGCAAGCCCAGGCTGGGCTCACCTTTGGGAAATAATTTGAGAAATAATTTGAGCTTCATTTGGCAATTTCGCTTAAGGAGAAGAAAGGGAGAAAATAACATTCATGATTATTAAAAAAAAAAAATATATCGTATAAGGCTAAGTGGACCAGGTCACCTCTGAGAAGTGAAAGGTTAAAATATAACATGAAGCATTCACAACAATTTTCATATAAAAATTAGTAACTATTAAGTATAAAGTAAGGAGATGCTTAGTACGGTATATCCAGAAGCATAGGAAACAGAAAAAGAATCTAGCAACAAGATTAGAGGTGAAAGGTCAAGACAATTGTCTTGAAAGCCTATACTTTCAGAACTTGTCAAATTGTTTCTTGGCTTCACATAGCTTACTTGTATCCAATTTACATCTGAAATAATTTTAACAATTTTTTTTTCATTTTATTATCTAATAAAAATTTGATTAACAATATCTGTGAATATTAGCAGCTGCACTATTTGAATACCTTAATAATGTAGAAGTTGTTTTTAAAGAAACTCACTCTTTAGTATCCATTATTTAGTTGTCATTAAAATGCAATTATCTTGCACACAATTTGACTGTATTTGGAGATTTATTTTTGAATGAAAAAAATGGAGTAAAAAGAGGAGGATATGACCACTCCTAAAGTATGGAAAGAAGTCTATTGTAGATATAAGGGAGAAAGCAGGCAGAGAGAAGAATCCAAACTGAACATGGCAGCTGACTAATCCTGGCTATGAGGGGACCGTGGGGGGAGAAGGCAGTCACCAAGCAAGTGAGGCCTTGCGGCCAACAGGCCAAGAGACCCTTGTAGCCAAAATGCTGAGTTATAATAGGGATCAGGTTGGGAAAAGGGAAGCCCAGACACAGAGGGGAAGAGAGAGGTTTAAGGTAGGGATGGCTGAGAAGGACTTGAAGGAGCCACATGGAATGAGACTTGTCCTGGGTTTCTCAGAAACCCAATAATTGTCACTTTATATTTTCAGTAGGGACTTAGTAACAAGGCAATCATATTTAATATCAATTACAGACATTAAGGATCATAACATGAATTCCATGTTATTGTGTCTTTATGTCTACTGTAGAACAGGTCTAAGATCAATGTTTTCATAGGTATGAATATTATGTACATATACGTGTGTATGTATGTTTATATATGTGTCTGTATTCGTTGTGTGTGTGTCTGTGTGTGTGTGTGTGTGTGTGTGTGTATGTGTGTACAAAAATAATAGAAGCCTGGATCAGAATTCTTTGAGAGCTTTTTTTAATGTCCAGAAAATCCTATAGAGGAGACAAGTACATAATGATTTGTCAAAATGACTATAAATCATAGTTGGAAGTATGAGTAGATTTGCTTTATTGGCTTTAGTTATTGTAAATCTACACAATATAATCTTGTTCTCAATGCCTCTTATGGTTGTGTATTTTATTTTTAGTTTAAATTATGTGTGAACTATTAATTATCAATAAATTTGGTTTTCTAATAATCTTAAATGGAAAATGAAATATTAATAGAAATAATATAATCTACAACAGTGGTTTTTAACCTTCCTACTGCTGTGACCTGTTAACCCAGATTCTCATATTGTAATGACCCCAATCATAAAATTATTTTTATTGTGCCTTCACAATTGGAATTTTGCTACTGTTATGAATTATAAGATAAATATCTGTGTTTTCAAATGGTCTTAGGCAACCCCTGTGAAAGAGTTTGACCTCCTAAAGGGGTCATAACCCACAGCTGATCTTGAGAGAAAGTATGGTTAAATGCATAAGTTAATTAAAATTCCACTGTCTTCATGGTTGTTTTCTTGTGACTTTTCATTCACAGATCTTTAAGAGAAATCCATTTCAAAACATTCTGTAAAATCTTCCTAACTCATTCAGAACAGTATCCGGTCTCAGGAAAACATCAGTGGTAGATGTTGTCTGGCCGAGAGGGTATCTTTCTGATGTGAGGTCAGTGAATCAAACACTACGGGGTGACAAATTGCACTTTCCAAAAATGTGTGCATATTTTAGATTCCATTTCACTTCCTATTCTTTCACCATGACCTAGATTCTCCTCTTTTGATAAGTAGACCTTTTGATATGTAGTACCTTTAACTGTGAGAGACCTTTGTAATCTCTTCTTCAATCAATGGCTAACGGTAGAGATGCTACTGCATGACTTCCCAGGCTGATCTTAAAAATGCGACATCGCTTGCTTGAGCCTTTGTTTCTTTCTCTCTTATATCTACATGATACTCTAATCCAGGTCAAATGGAGAGATCACATTTAGCAGTTGTCACTGAAATCACCAAGTAGGCCTTGTACAGAGTTGACATCATCTGGTGTGAGAATGAATGAAACTCTGCATAATACCATTGTCTAGTTGTTAAGCCTGTGGGAGACATCATGATCTATACTTCCTCTTACCTGAAGCAAAAACTCATGAGTGAGAATAACTAATTACCCATGTTTTGAGCCATGTAACTTTTAGTAAGTTCTAATTGCTAAGGTATAAATATGCTAACTGGGCATCTGGGCTCCCAACAATGTCAAACAATAGATTTTAATTTACCCTCTAGGTGTGGAATTCAGTAACAACTCTATTCTAAGAACACCCAAACAATAAATTTTCTTTTTTGCCGTTTTGGTTTTAGTTTCTTGAAAATGAAAACAAATGTGAAAATAAATTACTTTTTCATTAAATTATTTCTGACACAGGTAAAGATTATGAACTGCAAATTAATTTAAAAAGCTGCTATTATCACCAAGAAATATAGTGTACCATCTATTTGACTAAAATGACAGACACTGTATTTTTAACATGGAATGTTTTTCAAGTTTAGAAATTTCATGGACTGTTATCTAATCCTTGACCACACTATCTATCCCTATATAAAGTATCTCTGAAAAATGAACATGGTAAAGAAAGTGATAGTTTACTAAGTTATTAATAAGTTTTAAAAATTTGTTCCCATAATATAGTTGTGCATGTTTAATTTGGGGATGAATTAAGTCTTGCTGAGGGTGCCAGATGGACAGAAGGGGTACTGTGGCTCTGTTTTTAGGCTCTGAGCAGATGCTGCACTGGGGGTGTGAATCCTTCTCCCCCACGCCATGCTGATTCTTACCATCCTATGCAACTGTTCTGCTGTGGGGGATTTCCCCACTGTGGGTTGTCCAGTGGCCTTCCAAGAATAGGCATTTATTTTTGCATTTAAAGACTTCTGATCTCCTAGGAATTGAAGTTAGGAACCCAAGTCACTTTTACATATACTTGTACATTTTATGGTAATATTCTTTACATGAATCTTGTATAATGAGCTATAATGGGGAATTTGTGTCTCTGTGATCCACTAACAACCTCATTTCCCTTACAGGAGGAGATAAAGCATTGTGTGTTCTGCTTTCTAATGGGGTATGTTTTCATTTCACTGAATAGTAAGGACGTTTTGAAAAAAAAATTGTATATCTCTTCTGTGTGATAGTGCCATAATGTGTCCCTGGCAGTGTAGTAGATAATTACTATTTTAACTTTAGATTTAATTCCTAGCATGAATCTTTGATTTGTTAGTAGATACATAGATAACTGCCATAGTATATAGAATCCAGATATAAGTCTGTGTATTTATATCAAACTGAATTTTGACAAAGGAAACCAGAAATTACAGTAAAGAAAAGAAACTTTTAAATAAGTGATTATTGGAAAATTTGTCAGCCATACACAGAACAAAGAAACTAGACTCTTATGTCTCACCTTATATAGAAATCAAACTTAGTCAAAGAACTGACAAAGCACACAATCTCTAAGTACTAGAAACAAACCTAGATGAAATGCTTATTGACATTAATCTGGGTAAAGTGTTTTAGACATGATTGTAGAAGTTACACAACAAAAATAAAAATTATTAAGTAGGATTTTGTTATACCAAGAGACTACACAACAAAGGAAACTTGACAGAATGAAGAAAGCCTATGGATAACAATATTTCCACAGTATTCATCCAACATGGTAGTGATTTATAAAATATGTAAGGAAACTGAAATAGTGATTGAAAGACAAATAATCTAACTTCAAAATTAACAAGTTAAATGAGCACATAATAAAAAGAATATATAAATGATCATCATAGATATGGAATTAATATTCAATGTCACTATCCTTTAAAGAAAATTCAAATTAGAACCAGAATGAGATAGCATCTTACTCAATGTCTTATTTAGGGTTTTTATTGCTGTGATAAACACCATGACCAAAATTATCTTGGGAAGGAAAGGGTTTATTTAGCTTATACTTCCACAGCAATGTTCAGTGCAGGACAAGAACTCAAATAGAGCAGGAACCTGGAGGCAGGAGCTGATGCAAAGGTCATGGAGGGGTGCTGCCTCTGGCTTGCTTCCCGTGGCTTTCCCTATCTTTTTTCTCATAGAACCAAGGACAACCAACCCAGAGATGAAACCTCAATGGACTGGACCCTCCCCCATCAGTCACTAATTAAGACAATGCCTTACAGCTGGATCTTATAGAAGCATTTTCCCAATCAAGGTTCTCTCCTTTCAGATAACTAGTAGCAAGTGGACGGAAGACTAGCCAGAACACTGACCCCTGGTCGATTGGCACACAAACACATCATTATTAAGCTCCACATTTTCTTTCTTATTCATCCCCAAGATTTCACATAAAGTTGGTAAATAAATTTAAGAGTCCTGCAGTCTTTATGGATTCAAACACAATAAAATTTAAGTCTCTTTAAAATATTCAGTCTCTCTAAAAATCCAAAATATCTTTTACAATTTCAAAGTCTTTCATCTGTGGGCTTCTTTAAATATCAAAATTAAATTAAATACATTTTTTTCAAGAGCAAAGAATCCCAGCATAGTCACAATCTGAATTAAGCAAAACAAAAACCACCCAACAGTATAAATAAGTGGGTGTTATATCTGGAATATTAATTATATATGAGATAATAGTTATCTAGGATTCACCCACCTTCTTCAGTCCTCCTGCAAGAAGCTTTGAGTCACTTCTCCAGCTTGCTGTCTGTAGCACACATAGCCTGTCTTCTATGCTCAGGCAGACTGCACTCCATAGCTGCTGCAGTTCTTGGTAGCCATCCCATTTTATTGGCTTCTCAAAAATGCTGGGGTCTTTTGCTACAACTGGACTGAAGTTCTGCCAATTGACCCTCATAGGCTGTCTTCATGGTGCCAAGTCTCAACTTCTTTGTGTGGTCCCCTCAGTATGGGGCCTTCAACTAACACTGAGGCTGTACCTTCACCTATGGCCTCTCCTGACCTCTCATAGTGCCAAGCGTCAGCTATTCTCTATGATGCCTTCATGCTTTCAGAACCAGTACCACTTGGGTGACTATTACAGTACCATGTTTGGATGCCAGCCTGAGGTACATCCTTGGCCACATCTGGAACACAACTTCTGTGTGCTGACTCCCAGGAAGTACTTCTCAGAAGATTTCACCTCAAGGATGCTGTTCTCCTTTTAATCACTGCCAAATTCTCAGCTCCAGCCAGCCAGAATCAAGTATCCCAGCCAAGCAAAGATTTCACTTTAGTAGTACTAGTAGCTCATTAATCATTGAAGATTCTCAGCCCCTGCTAACCAGAATAGAATCTTAAATCAAAAAATTATGCTAGCATTCTTAAGTTTCCATCTGAATTTTCATAAACCATGTTGAAGACTCAACATTGGTCTCAACATTATCTTACAAGCACCCACAGAGATCTCGCTGAGCTTTCAAGACTCAATGGTTTTACTAGTCCAAAGCCCTCTGTACAATGTAGAGGGGCCTCAAGAAACAAGGAGTAGAAGTACGATATAACCCAGAAATCCCACTACTGGCTAAAAATTCAAAGGATGAAATGCTAAATGCATGATAGATTATTGTTCAGCCATTAAAATAACAAAATTCTACCATCTACTGCAGCCTGGATGGAACTATAGAACAATACCTTATATGAAGTAAGTCAACAGATTTGTCACATATTTTTCTTTGCTCACATGTAATAGCAAAAGAAGTTCTTTTTTAGAGGAGGAGAGAATAGAACAGTGGTTACCAGACTCTGGCAATGGATGTAAGAGAGAGGTGTGGCAGGAGGATGATTTGTGAATACAGTATCTTGGTCAGATAGGAGAAAGGTCTTTGCATGTTCTAGAGCACACTAGGATAACTACGGGTGATGTTAACTAATTTTCTGTTTCAAAACAGCTAATAGAATTTTTAATCTTCCTGTCACAAAGGAATTATATGTTTCTGAAGTGATGAACATGCCAGTTACTCGGATCTAATCCTTACACATTACATACATGCACTGAATAACTCACGGTACCCATTTGTATGCAGTCACTTTGTGTGCAATAAAATGATAATATATCTCAAAAGTAAAATAAAGCCTTCTTAATGTCTGAAAAAATTTTATTTGTATCTCTATTCTGTGTTTACTGGGACTCTGTAGAAGATACATTTAGTGTCTAACCAGTATCGCACTTCTCACCATTTCAGCAGGCAACACTGGTGCATCTATGTATTGCTTTCCATGTGCATGCGATAAAAACATGGCCACAGCCCTTAACCAAGGTCCAGTTAGAGTAGAAAAGCAATTGCCTTCATTTCTTATCTACTTCATTGCAGGGCTTACATTTGACTATATGAGGTCTTGAAGTTTCCCTTTGAAGAGTAAACTTTGTTAGCCTTCAATATTGAGCTGAAAGATACTGTAGCTCTTTCTAGATGATTCAGTTCTTGTACACCAATTATTTTGCCCTCAAGTAAAATAATTCCCTTGACTTATGGGCTGCCTAACTCTATTAAGAGAAAACAAATTAGATATCATTTGTTGTCAAATATTTAGTTGATTTCATTTCATTTGTTCAATTTTTCTATTTCCTTTTAAAAATGTACATCTGGTTCTGTTAAACATTTTTTCCTGATCAAAAACATATTACTGTGTATTATGTTCTATTAAGATTGTAGGCAAGATCAATCCAGACAATAGTCAGGCAAGGAATGGAATGAAGTTAAAAGCTCTGACCTCTGACAGTGGAGCTGTGAACAGGTGATGGCTTCTATGCAAGAAAGAGTCAGTTTTCTTTAATAGTATGGCTCCTGATGAGTCCATTACCGGTACTCCAGTGAATGACCTACACTAAGTAGCATATGGCCGACCCGAACTAGAGTAGACAGGTCATTTAAGAGAAAAGAAAAAGATGGGACACAATGTTGTGTGAGTAAGGGAGGACGTAAGGTAGAATTAAGAAGAAATATTGGGATGAATATGATCAAAATATATTGTATAAAATACATTATATACTCAACAAACTCATTCAAATATTTATTAAAATTTTGAATGAGAGATCAATTATTTTATTTACCAGTGTTTTAAAATGTATAGTTTTGAGTCTGCTTTTCTTTCCGGATTTTGTGCTTTTGTGGCAAAATTTTACCTACCATCATATGCAATCTCTTTTGTGACAGTACCCGCTCTTGAATATGCTTTGCTTTGTAAGAGCATCAGAGTTATATATTCTGGCTGCCACAACCCTAAAAGAAGCTCTCACCCAAAAAAAGAATATAAGAGACCAGGTTGAGAAATGAGTATCTAGCTTGGCCTTTTCTGCTGCTCAGACTAACGTTCTTTGGGAAGAAAATGCTGTTATTTTTTTCCCCTTATAACACCTGCCAACAGACCCGTGTTCCTGTTAAGTGTTTGGTTTGTGGGATTGGTGGGGACTCGCATATAAACTCATTACTATGTTATCACTTCTATCCTTAGGACTTACTATTTCTTGGAGACCCTTTCCTTGGCTGAACATCATAGGAGCTATGAGCATAAAATAGAATGCATTAAATGGTAAAAATATTAGTTAAGATTTTGCTCTATAATGCTTTGAAGTCTAGCAGTCACAGGATAGCATAGACAAGAAAAAGTAGGCTTTCTTTACTTTGGGTTCAGGGAAGAGAGACCTATAACAAAAGATATATGAATAATAATAAAACACACATATTTGCTTAATACATTTCATCTAACATAGGTGCCTGTAAGATTGAAGATCTTTCAAATGGGGAAACTGTAATTCATGTTTGTGGTAAGGAGAAGCCACAGAGAAATATATCAGGTAATTCTAATTATAACAATCAAGGGAACTTAACAAGGTCAGTTTGTTCAGCTTCTTCTCTCTGTTGCTTCATCTTTTCTTTCGTAGGTACATGAAATTCTCTACCTAAATGAAAGTGTATGGTCTGTCTTAGAATGTCAGAGAATGACTACTCACTGGATTTTGGGGAAGAGTGGAAACTAATAGAGGTGTGTTCTTTCTCTACTATTTCTGTGGTAAGGACTTGAGATGTTCCATATTGACTAACGTGTGAAAACAACACTCTTCGGTAAGAGACGTTCAAGAGCAATCCTTCAGGAAGTGATTAAGTTATAAAGACTACACTATTATTAACTCATTAATACAGTGATGCACTTATAATTTAATGGCTATCTGGAGGTGGCAAAATCTAGGAGCTTGTAAAATCTTGAAAGTAGAAGTTCCTATGGAACGTTTCCTCTGAGGTTCTATTTTCATGTCCTCTCTGTCTCTCTCTGCTTCCCGGCCACCATGAGGTGAGCCTCTGTGTTCCTCTGCATCTTCCTGTCCTTGTTTTACCTCACTGTAGGCCCCAAACAAGAGTAATGTGACTATGAACTGAAATTTCTAAAATCATGTCGTAAGTTTTGCATTTTTTTTCCAGGTATTTTGTCATAGCAATGGAAATCTGGATTGCACATATTTTCTCAAACACAAAGGTGCTGTGTTTTGGGGTGAACTTCATCAGAAGTCAGTTCTGTGGTTTGGAACTCAGAACTGCCTGAAAGAAGCCAACAAATATTCATTGCCTTGGTCTTCAATCCGGGTGTTGTTAAAAACTTATTTGAAAAAAAATTAATGATTCCAATAACAGCAAGAATGATTCAAAATGCAAACAATGTTAAGAAATAAGATGTTTGGAGTTTGTGGAAAATTAAGATACCCAAGGCAAATTTTCAAGGAGTAATAGATGGTCTATAGTGTTTGAATATATGTGGGTAGAGTTAAATACTAGTCTTCCATTTTATTAATGTGGATATGAGTCTAAAGTTTAAGGGGAAATAATAAAAAGTGATAATGATGTAAGAAATGAGGCCCAAACCATTATTAAAGAAAATACTCAACCATTTTCCTTAATAAATGTTTATTAATTCATTAAATAATAAATGATGTCAAGTATATACAACATATTTTCTTCTTGCATAAACCACCACTTGCACTACTGTTGAAGCCATTAACTATAAATTAGTATAATTATACATGTATCATTATATCATTTTTAATTGGTAGATAATATAATATCATTAATATAAACCCAGCAACAATTCTTACTTGCATCAAGACATTCAAAAGTTACTCAGGGTGACTAAAATTAATATTTAAAATTATGAAAGAATTATTAGCAAATTAAAATACCATTAGGGAGTCATTTTATTAGGCTATATCATTTCTGATGTACCTGGAACTTTGTTTAAATATATAAATTCATAATGTTCCTAAGAGTTTTTAAAAATATCACTTTCTGAATGCCACATGTAAGTGGAGTCTACAGCTGAACATGCACAAGGGAAATTATCTTTCTTGGAGAGCTCAAGATCATGTGCAGTTGGAATAGTTGTCATACTGGATGTGAAATACCGGGAAAACGACCGATTAACCTCCTCCTGATATAAGTACTGAGAATTGCTAATCAGTTAGATGTCAGTGAGCTTTTGGTTGCCCAGTCTATTCAGATCAGGACCAAAGAAGACATTTGGGATCATTAAAAAGAGTCTAAAATAAGAACTTGTTAATGGGAGCTGTCAAGAAAACACTGCTAGCATGTTATACTACATGATGAAGTGCCTAAATACATCAGAGTTACCTCTGGCTTTGTCCATAATGTAACTAGTACTTAGAGGGATCCACTCCCTATAGTCATATGAGATGTTTGGTGAAGCATGTTTTGTATTTCATCTTTCTTGCCCACTTTTCCATTTTAGCCTTTGATCCTCATTCTGTTCTATGTAATTTTGCTTCTTTATCATTTAAATTGGCTGGGGAAGAGGAGGCCATTAAGACACACTGTGTAGCTGTCAATCAGTAGACTCAGAAAGTCTGCAAATGATAATGGTTGATTCAGCACAGGAGCTTGTTGGAGTATCTGCATGGCAGAGATGTCAGCATATTGTTTCCAGGCTCTTCTTCCACATGCAAAGAGTAACAGAGCATGTCCCTGCTTCCTTTATCCTTCTCAGGAGAGCAACCCAGTAGCATAATCAAGTCTTCCAGCCTCTGTCTTGCACCTGAGGCTTGGTTTACACATCACTTTGCAACTCATCCTTATTTTACTCTTCAAAATCTGGCTTCCACTACTTTTATATTTTTTAAAGAAATTATATCATCTTAATATAAGATAATCCGTTTATGGACTCATACTATTTGTCTCTTCTAGCATTCACAATTGAATGAGAAGTTGTCTTAATTACTGAAAGTTTTTCAGGCTCTAGATATAAAAAGTACAACCTTCTCTATCTTGGGTGCTGAGGGAATTGGGACTGTGCAGATGGTTTTGATGCAGTAACTTTCCTGGTTGCTGACATATATAATTGTACCTAAGAGAGATCAAGTGGAGCCTTGACTTCATTTATTCTATGAATATCAAAATCATAGATGTATGGTTCTGGTAGTTCATAGACAAAAATAACTCTCTGTACTACTTAGAGAAATTAAATGCATAAGGAATTCTCAATGCTTTGCAGATGGCCAACCTAGATTTTTCTTTGTTTAGTTGCTTAATTTTCTTAAGTCATTTGGTTAGATAGAACAGGGTAACATTCCTGGATTAACGGTTACATTAGGAAAACCTAGGAATTTTCTTTATGTTGATACTTTATAGAACTCAATATTAGTCACCCAGAGGAATTCTATGGCTTGACTGGGGCTTCCTTTGCAATGACATTTGCTCAATATACCTTTTCATGGCAATAATTGAAAAAAGTCAAAATGGTGTGAGGTGGTAAATGTCATATTCCCACAAAGCAATATAAATGGAATTCATAAGAGCTCAATGACTCACAAAACAGGTTAATTAAAACCACTAGGTGGCAAGTAGAAGTTAGCACAAAATTTGCTTGACTCTGTATTTTTGTAACTGCACAGAATGAATCCTTATTAGAATATCTACTAGAGACTGTGGTATAGTATAATTCTGATGTTGCCATTTCAGGCCTTAATATACTTCTGATTCTGAGAAAATAATGCTTTATGGAATAGTTTTTAACATGTTCAGTGAAATCTTATAACAATTCAATGCGATCTATATGGCATAGATATATCGCTATGTGTATCAGGATTGCCGTTTGAATCTCATAGCCTAAAAGAAAATAAAAGGCAACATTTCACAATATAGAGAGTGGCATTACAATACTGTAGTCTCATCATGCATACACATTTAGAAACCAGGAATCCTAGTGGTAAAGCAGTATAGTTGATACTTCTTGCCATTGGATATGTTTTGTTTATTTTTAGTTTTCTGTTGAATTTTAAAATTTTTAGTCTTTTGTGATCTGACCTATGCCTTGATCAGTTTATTGTGTTGTTGTCTTAGAAATCCTTGATCACTTCCTTGCAACCATATACAATCCATCCAGCTTCACTGTGTCCTTAATGTCAATTCTGACTTATAAAGAGTTTGTGATGTCTATTGGTTCAAGGATCCTTTAATCATTCAGGGCATTAGATCATTTTTTTTCATTATATACTTATCAGGATTTCCTATGAGTTGGGCACAGAGCTTAGTGAAAAAACTGGCATTGAAGAATCATACAGTATCTGTGTTTATGTTACTATGGATGTATATTTTCTTCTATGACAATCACTTTTCCATGTATTTATTTGGTGAATATGTATAGAGTACCCCTGTGTGCCATAGGACTCAGTTCTAGAAACACAGTGATAAACTATTGAAAGTGAAGGGACTCTTGAGAACTCAGACACACATGCATTTGCTTATTCATTCAAAAGTACAATTTATAGAAAAAGGTTATATATCAAAAACCAGTTTACATATGGCAAAGAACATTGGTGAAGAGAAAAATAACTCAGTTTTCATGAAATTTGTATTCTGGTAAAAGAAATTTAATAATTAAACAAATATTTCTGTGTCATAAATGTCATTCAGATCATTGAGATTATTAAATCATGGTCAAATTAGAAGTACATATATGCTGTATAAATGTTGTGCATCTAAGCACCATATACCAATCAGAATGGCTAAGATCTAAACCTCAGACGATGGCACTTGTTGACAAGGATAAGGAGAAAGAGGAACACTCCTCCATCTCTGGTGAGATGGCAAACTGGTACAACCACTCTGGAAATCAATTTGGAGGTTCCTCAGAAAATTGGAAATAGATCTACCTGAACACCCAGCAATACCACTCTTTGGAATATACCCAAAAGATATCCCACCATGCCACAGGAGCACATGTTCTACTTTGTTCATAGAGGCCTTGCTTGTGATAGCCAGAAGCTGGAAACAACCCAGATGACCCACGGCAGAAGAACGGATACAGAAAATGTGGTTCATTTAAACAATGGAATACTACTCAGTTATTAGGAATGAGAAGATCCTGCATTTTGCAGGCAAATGGATGGAAGTAGAAAATATCCTGAGTGAGGTAACTAAGATCCAAAAGGACATGAATGGTATTATTCACTAATAAGTGGATATTAGCCAAAAAAAAAAAAAAAAAAGTACATAATACCCAAGATAGAGTTCACAGAACTCAAAAAAGGTCAACAAGCTCAAGGTCCCAAGTGAGGATACCTCAGTGCCACTTGGGTGGGAAAAAAGCAATCACAAATGGGGAGAGAGGGAAAGACCTGGGAGGGAAGGTGGGCTTGTGGGGAGAGGGGAATATGATGCGGTATTGGGTGGGAAAAAAGGACTGAAGCCCCCCGAGGGCCAGCAGAAAAAGTGGAAATAGGCAACCTCAGGAGATAGGAGGTTGGGGGACCCTCCAGAATGTATCAGAGACCTGGGATGTGAGAGACTATCAGGAGACAAAGGGAGGGCCCTTAGATAAAATGCCCTACAGTGGGGAGAGGGAACTTGTAGAGCCCACCTCCAGCAGAAAGTCAGGGCATCAATTGAGGGATGGGGTTGCCATCCCACAGTCAAAAACTCTGACCCATAATTGTTCCTGTCAAAAAGAATTGCAAGGATGGGAATGGAGAGGAGCCTGAGGAAAAGGTGGTCCAGTGACAGGCCCATAGTGGGATTCAGCTCAAAAGGAGGCCCCAAGGACTGAGGCTATGGAGCGCTCACAAAAAGAGACCTATCATGACTGCCCTCCGAAAGACCCAACAGGCAGCTTTAAGAGTCAGTTGCAGATATTTGTGCCCAATCAATAGACAGAAGCTACTGACCCCTGTGGTTGAATTAGGGGAAAGCTGGAAGAAGCTGAGGAGGGCGACCCTGTAGGAAGACCGGCAGGCTCAACCTGGACCTCCGAGATCTCTCAGACACTGGACCACCAACCAGGCAGCATACACCAGCTGATATGAGGCTCTTAATACATATACAGCAGAGGACTGCTGGGTCTGGGTTCAGTCAGAGAAGATGCACCTAACCCTCAAGAGACTGAAAGCCCCAGGGAGTTTAGAGGTCTGGTGGGGTGGATGGTGGGTAGTGGGTGGTTGGAACATCCTCGTAGAGACAGGGCTGTGTGGAGGAGGTATGGAATGTAGACCAGTTGGAGCGTGGACCAGGAGGGGAATGAAATCTGGAGTGTAAATAAATAAATTAATAAATAAAATATTCTAAAAAGTTTTTTAAAATAAGTTGCAGAAAATAAATCATGGGACAAGGGAGTGTAGGAAAGTGTAGAGAGACTATCTTGTGTGTTGTATGGATGCATCACCTGTCAATTAAAAAAACCTACAGGCTATAGTAAAGAATAGGACAGAAGGTGGGATATCTGGGAGGCAGAAGGAATTCTGTGATAGAGTCATATATAAGGTGGGAGGAAGACAGAGGCATCATACCTGAGCAGAGGGAACCAGCCTAGTGGCAGAATATAGATTAGTATAAATGGGTTAGTTTAACTTATTAGCTAGATAGGAAATGAGGCTAGCTATATGGGTTAGGTATTTGTAAATATATAAATATTTCGGGAACTTGGCCCAGGAGGAAAACAACCTGTCATACAACAAGAAACAATATAGTGATTAGAATTTGGGTCAATACACTAACTAGTTCAAGGAAGATGACAGGGTGTCTTAACAAAGTCACTGTCTATCAGTGTAATAAAATGTATTCAGGATGTACTCAAAAGGCAGATATTATGTAATTTGTGTAAATGAGGTTAGGTAAGAACTACAGAACACAATTTAGGTTTTACACAAGCAAAGTAGGTAATGTCACAGAACACCTGGTTTACTTAGTCGGCTTGGTAAAGTGAGAAAGGCTGAGAAGAAGCAGGTTTGAGGAAGGAAATCAAGAAGTAAAATTTGTTCATATTGAACTTGTAAGAGATTCTACACACCTGAGCACAAATCTCACTTGGATTGTTGGGTACAGTGATCTGGAACTCAGGAGGGGACCGAATCCTAAAGATCCACACTTAAAGTTTTCATTCATGGGCCTACCTGGATCACTGGGAGGATAATGATAATGCATATAAGGTTACAGTAACTCTCGGGCAGCACTAGCAGGAAGAGTAAACGACATAAATTATGATACTTAAGTAAATTCAAATTCACTAATGTATACTGAAGATGGAGGCATCAACCTTCTGTGCCTAATGGAGTCAGTGAGTTCTGAGCATTGACCATTGGATTTGGAAAACAGAGCATGTAGACTTTAGTGGTTTCTTGTCCCTTCCCTCAAGACAATGACTTACTGTTTAATGCTAGTGAAACCAGATTAAGGAAGATCAAGATTGTGCTGGGCCACACCCCTGTTCCTTCTGCCAGTGAGTCCTTCAGTATTCTAGAAGTGGTTTGCCTCCATCACAGAGCATCTAGGAGAACAATGCAGAGCATAGCCCAGCTGACAAGTACATTATAAGAGCAACACATAAATCGTCTGTTCTTTAAGCTACTACGATTTGGCACTATTTTTATATCTTCCATGATGTGATTTTAAAATACCTTTAAGAAACAAACTTCTACTGTTTTACTTATAGGTTTGGGATACATTTGGGAAGCCAACAACAAGAACACCGATGGCTTGTGCTCTAAGATCAAGAATCAACAAATAGGACCTCATAAAATTACAAAGCTTCTGTAAGGCAAAGGACAGTGTAAATAGGTCAAAACGGCAACCTACAGATTGGGAAAAGACCTTTACCAATCCTATGTCCGATAGAGGGCTAATATCCAAGGTATACAAAGAACTCAAGAAGCTAAACTCCAGAGATCCAAATACTCCATATATTTTTAAGGAAGCTCAAGTGGAAGCTACCTTCTAATAGTAATCTAGTCTGTCTGGGGCAGAACAGGGGGTTACTCTGAAATTACTGTTGGAGAACAAAGATGATTAAAGTTAATATTCTCTAATTATAAGAATTTTAATTTAGACAACAGTAAAATCTTAAGGGTCTGGTGGTTGGGTAAGAAAGGGCTGCTTCCATGGAATCCTTATTCCAAATCTTAATGTCTCGGAAAGTTGTGCATGTGTTTTCGGGAGAAATAAATGTACTTGGAAGAAAGAAGTATTGGGAAAAGGACACACATGGCTTTGTGTACATACACAAGCCTATGATGAGTCAGGAAAACCATAGCAGAAAGATAAAATGTCTGAGAGATTTCAACCTCTAACTGAAGATTGGTGTATATCTGCCTAGATTCAGAGGGCTTCACAGAAGAGAGCCCAATGTCTTGAGAATCTCTAAGATCCTTTAAAAGTATAGTACATAATGAAGTGTCTACTCTTATACAACAGCATGGCCATGGCATTATACAGTCCAGGTAAAATGTCCCATTTCCCCTTTGTTTTCTTCCTCTACTCTTTTTGATAATGTCAGGTTAAACTAGATTGTGGAAGAGGAAGTTCGTTAGGGGAGGAGCTGATCCTGAAGAGAATGAATGTACCTTGATATGATTTATCCAATTCTCTGAATCCCTGGGCTGGTGGAAGGTGGCTACAATTCAGCCATGTTCTACTGGCCTGATGGAATTTGTTCTTTTGGTTTTATGGTCTGCTCAGAAACTGTTGTACTCCTTCCTAGTTTTCTCAGGGAGAATATATTGGCTAACAAAGACCCCTGAGAGACGAATATTGGTGAAGCAGAGTCAGGTTTTTGATTCATATAAGGAAGTGAACATCATATTACCTGACTGAGATTGCTCCTGACATCCCAGGACTGTGCTATGATCCATAAATAGGCTATAAGCCCTGTTAAGACCCTGAAATAAACGACTGCATATCTGGACAAAATAAAATGTGATGTGACTACTATGCATATTTTATGCTTCTTTAATGTGTTTATGTGTACATACTAAGAGAAATAATACAAGACAGAGAAGGAGGTGTGTGTGTGTGTGTGTGTGTGTGTGTGAGTGAATGTATCGAGTAAGACAAAACTTTTGCATTATGCCTTTCACATCCTTACCAGCTTGACAAAGAGAACCTTTTAGAAGAGTCATTTATCAGGCCAGTGCAGTGTTGGAGTCAGGAGATCAGTATGGATCAAGGAGATGCTTCTTTTGTTGCAGCTTCAGAGGATGACTTGTTTTCTTCTCATCATTTTATTTTAATATATTAGTGTTCTTTTATTTTTTTCTCAATCTGAAGAATGTAAGAATTAATTATTATTGTATACAGATATAGTCATGAATTTATCACTCTGCCTTGATCTCAAGATATTGCAGCATGATTGAATTATGACACAAAGGTCAGATCTGAGAAGGAGGCAAAGAGAGAGGAAGGAATACCAAGGAAGAATTGCTTCTAGGCACCCAGTCAAGTTGAATTCTTTCCAGAATTGAAGTTGACCCTCTGGGATGACCAACTAATTACTTTGTACTATCTTCTAGATTCTCAATTTGGCTATGATTACTGACTACTAAGAGTACTATATATAATAATGGACAGTAGCTACTAAGTGTATTAGAACTTTCTAAAATAACTATAAATGTAGAGGTTAGATAGCTAAATATAGATACAAATGTAGATAACATAGATCGTATCCATAAATATTTGCATGACACCAATTTGTGTCTATTTCATTAATAACTTAAATACTATATAAGCAAGACTTTTCTTACAGTATGCTCATCTCTGAGTCAGTAACCAAGTTTGCCTATGAAAAGTAAGAAAACTTAAAGGTAGTTTTGACAGGGTTGTGGGATACAATAATTTAAATGGATTAATCAGTTTCTTTAGACTCATTTTAATTTTTCAAAAAAATAAACTTATTTTATTATAATTAGAATACTTCACATCTAGAGAGAATTTGAAAATTGGTACCATCAGGGCATAGCACCTCACATGTTTAATCTCCAAACTGGAGAGTAAGATAGGAAAACTGCTGTTTGAGGTTAGACTGGGATAGCTAGTGAATTTCAGGCCAGCATGAGGTAGAGAAGACCACACATTCAGGGGCTTGGCAATCAGGGAGGATGCAATGCTTTGTCATGTTTGATGCTCTACAAAACAGAAATGTGTGATAGAAGAACAGTATAACAGTGTATCTACTGGGCAAGTGAACATGTGAGATTGCTTCAGATTTCCCATGGAGAGAAATGGAAAAAACTTCTCAGGATTGAAAAAGACATCAAACATCAAGACAAAATTTCAAAAGAATTTTCTAATTTAACACACTTGTCTAAGGGCATTTTGATACCCCTAGAATGTTACACTGACTATTTCAGTGCATTACTCTTTAGTAGAGACTCGTGTTTGGGGGAGCGAGCCCATGTGCTCTTGTCATCTTTTAAATGGTTATTCATCAGTTATTAACAAGTTTGAGTGAAGCCACAGCCACCAAGAGACTGTTAAACTGTTATCAGTGGTAAACGGACTGTAGCTGAGAATACATGTAAATTAATTATGGAAACGTTACCACACCTACAAGGCTAGATTAGGTGTGACCCAATTAAGGTAGGGCTAGCAAGAAAGTACATTTTAACCAGCTAAGACTACTAGGAACTAACCATCCTGTCTGGGGATGGAGTGTAGATTTTGTGAGAATATTCTATTAGCAACACTATTTCTCATAACATAATATTCTCAAAACATAAATATTTTTGTTCTAGAAATTCTTGTCCTACTAGAAGCAAACCTGGAGCTACTGCTGATGGTAAAATAAGGCATCCTCAGAGACAAGAGATACAGTACAAATTAGCAAGGAATTATATTACCATAATGGAGACGGGAAAAGAGAAGAAGAGAAATAGACAGACACAAAGACAGAGAGGCGAGAGAGAGAGAGAGAGAGAGAGAGAGAGAGAGAGAGAGAGAGAGGAGGGACATGAGATTGAGATTTCATCTAGCATAGAAATGAATCACAAAATCACAAATCAGGGATCAGGGGTATGAACAGAGCAACTCCCCTGACAAGTCCTCATGACTGGGAGGAATAGATAACAGAGTAGATTTTTAAAAATGTCCCTACTACATTTGGTCAGTCTTTTCTTCTGACATTAGTTCACATGTTCAATAAGTCTTTAGATTCCTAAGCAGGATTCATATCACGTATGTATTTCCCCATTTCTGAAAATTGAAGTCAGAATTTGAAAAAAAATATATATATATATGTATTTTATTTTTTAGAATCTAATTCTGATTAGTTCCAAGAAAAGGCAAGAAGATGTAGGATACATCAAGAGGTGACCCAAGGAAGGGCTGGATAGATCCAAGGACGGCTTGCTTGTCCTGTATACTTCAGCTCCCAGACTACAAGTCCTAAAGCCTAGCTCCTAACACTGAAAAACAGCATGGACTTGGGAAATAAAACACTAACTTCATCTTCCTAGTGAAGCTTGACCTCCAAGTCTTTTTAATTCCTGTGTTGAAAATGAACACAAATGGAGAGAAAAGGCTCTCTGTGACATTTTTCTCTTTCACAGAAGTCAACTGAAGCAGCAGATCTTTCCTTCATCACTTGAAGATGAGGTTCGGCAGGACAGAGGAAGAAGGAGTGATTCACCCTTCCCCCTTGCCTTTTTCCCTAGAAGCTGAAGGGAGCTTGTGAGTAAAACCAACCCTTCTTGGCAAGCACCAGGCATTCTAAAATCAGCCCTGTGTGTCTCAGAGATGACCCTGTCTTCCTACTTATATTTTTAAATGCTAAAATATGGCAAGTTCACAATTTTCACTATTTTTTTTTTTTTACTAATAAAGTTTGTTTTGTCTTTTCAAAATTATAACAACTGGTCAAGTAGACCAGCAAGAGTTTTGGCCAGACTTACATCTCCAACATATGAGTGCCATGTGCCTTCATGCGTGGGAAATATGTTTCCAAGTTTAAATATTTAACCTAAATGTCACTATAATTATAATCATCTCAAGTTTATTCCTATAATTCATTCTATGGAATGTGCAATTAAAGTAGTAGCTAAACAATGAAAGTAAATGGAACCCGGCAATTACGTAGGCCAGTTTCTCTCATGTTGCAATAGAATGAGGAAATGCATTATTTAATCAAAATTCCAAGACTAAAACCATGTTTAGCACTGGACATCGTATACAAATATAGGTTATATACCCATCAAATATTTCTATTTCCAAGGAAATCGTTTATGACTGCGTTCCATCTACTACATTTTCAAAACACTGCACGGGGCAAATCTCTTGCCTTCAGCCAAATAATAGCATCTTATTTAACTGGTTTAAACTTTTTGGTATATTGGACAAACTAAATCCACAGTCTCGAGCATTCGAGATTATGAACCCTACTTGGAATATAAACTTAAGAAGATTTAGAATCTTCTTTACCCAAATCATTGGCTACGGAGAAGAAAATTTGTCTAAAATTTTAGCAGACAATTTGAATCCTTTGCAATGGTTTTCTGAGCAATAAGCCATACAAGTTTGAATACTAGATAATAAATAATAGCACTACTTAAAAAATGCTGGTCAAGTTTTGTTAGACTCACTTGCTGACATTCTCTTTAAATATCCTTATGCTTTTAGTATAAATAAATTTGATATGTCATCACTACTTGATTATCTGCAAAGGAGCTTCATTAAGTCATTGACAGTTTATAGTTAATTTTAATGCTTATTTGATCAGAAAATAGTTTAATTCAATTTATAAATTACAATATATGTACAATAAAAATAATCCACGAATATTTAAATGTAAGGAGGCAAGATGACTAACCATAGGCAAGATATAATTAATAAGATTAATGACAAATAGAAATACCATGATTATTTTAATACATTTATTTAGCCTTCTCCACAATATATTTTTATATTTAAAGAAAATAAAAGTAATATTATATACATGAAAATATATACTATGAAAATATATACTATGAAAATGTATACTATGAAAATATATACTGTTAAGCATTAAAACTATTTGCCTTGAAATGATTCAGATTTAGGCTGGAAATATACCTCAATGAGAGAGAGCTTGCATAGGGCATGTGAGGCCCTAAGTTCAAATCCCTACATCATAAAACAAAGATCTGGATTATATTATATTTTTAATTATATAACACACACACACACACACACACACACACACACACTTTATGGTATAGATAATGATTAAAAAAATTAGTTTCTTCCAATTCTTCAGAATCAGCCCAAAATCTTAGAGAAAATGTTGAATGACAAACCATCCATTTACAGTGTTAGAAAAAGTACTTCCTAATTCTGTCTAACTTTCTACAACAAAGTTCCACTTCACGATGCTCTGGCCATATAGTAAGAACTCAGATCAGTACCGTTAATGCCTAACAAAAGTGGGAAAAACTTAGACAAAATTCAGACCTGTTTAAACCAGAGGTCAAGGCTATGGTGGTTATTATTCTTTATTACAGAAAGTGCCAATTTGAGGGATTATTTTGCTTTCCTCTGAATTCAGTGGGTAGCAAAGTATAACTTTACAGCATATTTTCAGCACACATCGATAATTACTGTAATTCTTTTGCAAATGGCATTGATTTACCTGTTATATCTAAAGTTTATTATAAAAAAAGTCTTAAATATACTCCCTTTAGCATTTGATTTGGCAATCTTTTCAAACTTTCTATGGGTCCAGGTTATTAAAAATAATATCCAAAGGCTTTTTAAATTACAGTGCCAAAATGAGTCAGCTCTGATGCTTCTCTGATAGCATTTGCTTCCCCATAATGACCTCTCACTAAAGATCACTGAATGAATAAACTGCAGATGATACTGTATTTTATTTTTTGCCTACTTTTTGTTGAACATGGATTTCTTTTTATATTCTATACCCTTATTCCTGTTTCTCTTCCCCAAACTCTTCCAATATTATCCAGCCTCCCACTCCATCTAAACTATAACCTTTCTCTCTTTTATATAAAACAGTCATCCAAAATAATAATAAAATATATGAAATAAAAAATACAAAAAGAATCCAACTGAAAGAGTACAAAACAAATAAGCAGGGAAAAATAGGGAGAGGAAAAGCACAAGAAACATATAAACAGAGAAACATACAGAAATCCCATTAAAACAGAAAACCAGAAACCATAGTGAATATGCAAAGGACCTACAAGAAAAAAACAAAAATAAGCCACCACAAAACATCATGAGACAAAGAAGCTCCAAACATGCCATTGAGTTGGCAAGTTACTATTAAGCATGAGACCTGACCTTAAAAGTGATTTGTAGGCCTGACATGGTGGTAAAAGTCTTTAATCCCAACACGTGGGAGACAAAGGTAGGAGGATTTCTGTGAGTTTTCCAGCTAAGTCTATACAGAGAGTTCCAGGACAGCCAAGGCTATGTAGAGAGACCTTGTCTCACTCCTTCACACCATCAAAGGAAGAGAGGTTTGTATATCCAGAGAGACTCTACTGGAGAAAACCATTTTTCCATTTGTGAGTGATTATTAGTTGGAGGTAGTTTCTGGGTTAGAGATGGTGGTTTGTGTTCATTTTTCCTCTCAGCACTGGGGCTCCATCTGTCCAAGATCACCCCAGACCCTGTGCATGCTGCTACAATCTCTTTGGGTCCCTGTTTGTTGATCCTGCCGTGCTTAGAAGGCTTTGTTTCCTTGGTGTCTCCATCTTCTCTGGCTCTTAAAATCCCCCCTCCTCTTCTTCTCTGCCTCTTCCTCCTATTCAATCTCCTCCTCCTCCTCCTCCTCCTCCTCCTCCTCCTCCTCCTCCTCCTCCTCCTCCTCTTTTTCCACCTCCTCCTCCTCCTCCTTCATCAGACCTTAAAGGAGAGGAATTTGATGGAAGCTCTCATTTAAGACTGAGTATCCAAAGCTCTCTCATATTCTGGATCCCTCCCCCATGTTGTAAGTTTCTGATTATCCTCTATTTTCAATATTCCTCTAAAGGCAGTGTATAAAGTTGCACATTTTCAAGTGCCCCTCAGATAAAACAATAATTGCTCATATTCTGTACATCATTTGTTGGCATCTATTCTGCTTAGAGTTTATCAACTTCTCAAAAAAATAGGTCACCTAAGGTTAGGAAACCTCAATAAAATTAATTGTCTCCATTTGGATTGGTTTTGAGGGCATGTCCTGGTCCTGTGACATTTTCCTGATTGACAATTGACATAGGAAGGCCCAGCACCCTTTGGGGAGTGCTATCGCTGATCAATTGGTCCCGAGTTATGCAAGAAAGCAAGCTGAGCAAGCCTTGAAGAACAAGTCAGCAAATAGTGTTCCTCGTGGTCTCTGCTTCTGTTTCTGCTAGCTTCTCTTGATGATTGACTGTAACCTGTGAGCCAACTAAACCCTTTCTCTCTCTGCTGTTTTTCATTAGTGTTTAATCCCAGCATCAAAAATGTAGTCTGGGACAGAAGGCTTGTGGCATCTGCCTGGTATGTATTTTCTTTACAATGTAAAAGCCTCCTAAGAAAGGGTTGAAGAGAGCTCAGTGGTTGCAAGCACTTCCTGCTCTTACAGAGGCTTGGGTTCACAGAATATACCTCTAATTCCATCAGATCTAACAGAGGATCTGGTCTCTGCAGGTACCTGTGAGCCCATGGTGCTCAGAGAGATAGCAGGCACGCACACACAATACACATAAAATGAAATAAAATAGCTCTTAAAAAGAAACTCAGAAGAATTCCAAAACATGTGCTCTGTAAAGTTTCCGTGTACTATATAATTACACTGGAGGAAGCATATGGTGAAAATTAAAATATTTTAGCTTAAGTTTAGACTCCAAATTTACTGTATAGTTACATGTTTAGCTTCCTAGATACCAATTTAATGAACACACTGAAGGTCATGGTATTTATTTTAAAATATCTTTATACACTTTGGGAAATCCTTTATTGTAGCTAATCAGCAGAAGGATGGATTCTGAAACTCCAAAAGGAGTATTACAGGCTATTAGAATACATTTAGTTAGATTGGGGAAAAGAAATTAACCTTGAACATGGTTTGGTACACCAGATATATTGAAATTATAGCCCCTTCATTGAACATAATGACTTCATTCTACAAGCAGCATTAACTAGGACTTCACTGTACATATTGTATGTTACCTGGCTAATGGCTATCTCACCTTCACAATAAAATAGACTTTCCATTTCTACTCACTGTAATAAACAAAGGAATACACAGTGGACAGTCTGGGTCTCCAACCTTCTTCTGGAATAAGTAGGGTTTCTTTGCTACCACCCCCATCCCTTTGGAAAACAACAAACTTCCCTTAGAGAAGGGCTATCCTCGGGGGAGGAAATATGGAAGTGAGTACTTAAGTGCTTCTTACTTTACTATTTGTTAATTAACTGAACACCTTCATCAGCAAATCCTTGAGCTTTCTTTTCTTAAATTTTAAAGACTAAGCAATGTGAAAGCGAGGCTAGTGTGCACTGTGTGTGCTATGGAACAATTGGATTTATTTTCATCTTATATGCAAAGGCATGGGTAATTAAAGGATGCTCTGTTTTCATTTTATAAGAAATGCTTACATTCTATTTATAAAAACATTTCCCTCAAAACACACACACACACACACACACACATACACACACACTTACGATTTATAAGAATACTCAGAATTTTGTCCAGGTTTACTATCTGATCATAAGCTTATTGCAATGAGACTCATGAGATTGCCCACTTTTAACTAAATGTTATGTGCTGTTTCATCTATTAAACCACTTAGTAGTTTATACTGTCACTTGGGTCATAAGCCTTTTCTGCTCACCCCCCATCCCCTCCACTGCCTTTGCTCTAGGTGCAAGTGTCCAGTGAGTGAGTTTTTAACATGCTATGAATTTCCTTATTGCACACTATTTAAACATATTAGTTTCTATGACCAGAAATTTTTTTCCTCTGTTAATTATTCTAACTTTTTCTCACATTTCAAATTGAAGAGTAGAGTCTAAGAATGTTCCTGGGTTATCTGGAACACTTTAACAAATGCAAATGATGCTACAATATAGCAAATATTTAAGAAATCATACAAGTACTTTTTTATTTCTTGGTGTTCCTACACCACATATAAGAGATTCAGTCTAGTACTCTCCAAATATATGACATAACCAAAATATATTTTTGCTGAATATGCATTGTTACAATGAAATTTAATTTGTTAATTATGCACAGGAGACTTACAACTACAATGATTAAAATAATGATAGAAGTATAATGCCCTAAAAATTTGTGAACTGTTATGGACATTTTCTCTTGGTAACCACACCATAGTTTAGTGTAGAGAGTAAAATCCGTGATAACAACTGACTAGTTATCCATATGGATAGAGGAGAGAGCACACTACAGTCATTCAAGTACCCAATGGTGTGGGGTACTCAAGCAATCAAGAACATGGCTTAATGTTTTGTTTTCAAGTATTTTCTCTTTTAAAATGAAAATACTATATTAAGAAAAAACTGCCAAGTGGGAAATCCTGCTGAACTAGAATGTGGCTCAATGAGAAATACCGCTCAATGGGAATTACTGCTCAATGAGAAATCATACTGCTCAATAAGAAGCACCATCCTTTGGCAAATACCTCCTATTGACACATACTAATCAAGAGACTAGATCAGGTTTTACTTAAAAGTTCAGCTAACACCTGAAGTCTATGTTGTTACAGATTTGCAGAAATAATTCTATTGAGTAATGTCAGGCCAAATAAAGTTAGTGAACTGTGGACAGGGTACCTTTTTCCTGCTGCTTCTTTAGGTAGAAAAAGACTTCATACATCGGAACAGCTCTAAGCTTCTCTTCCTTTGTTCAAGAGAAAAATTATTTGTCTTGTAGATTTGGAAAATACAACCTTGAAGCTGGGCAGTGGTGGCGTGTGCCTTTAATCCCAGCACTCGGGAGGCAGAGGCAGGTGAATTTCTGAGCTCAAGGCCAGCCTGTTCTACAGAGTTCCAGGACAGCCAGGGATACAACAGAGAAACCTTGTCTCAAAAAACAAACAACAACAACAAAAATACAACCTTGAAGACATAGGTAGCCTACTAAGAACTGAAATTCTCACAGTTTTTCACCTCCTTTACAGAAACTTGCTGATATTGCTCAGATCACATTGTGTCTGCTTGCCTAACAGGAAGAGTAATCTTCAGGAGAACTAGATTCCCCTGCTAAACTACACCATCTAACAATAACAAGTGTGATATTTGGGAGTTATGTTATAAGATACTTGCCCTGAAAGTATAATGATTTGAGTTGAGATTATTTGAACCGTGTAAGTGGGTTGTTTCATTTGGTGTATGAAAACATTTTAGTTTTGGACGTCTCACTTGTCAGTTGTTAGCAGCAATTTCTAAGCAATGGAGTTCTGCTTGGAAAGTTTGTGTGCCTTTATCTTCTATGGTATGGTCTATGTTTTCAGATTTCACATTGAGGCCTCTGATCCATGTGGAGGGGTTTTTGTTGTTGTTGTATAATTGTTTGGGGTTTTGTTTTGTTTTGGTTTTGTTTGTTTGTTTTTTCCAGTTGGGTGATAGACATGGGTCTGATTTTATTGTTCTACATATGAACACTGAGTTTTCCAAGAACCATTTATTGAAGATGCGTCCAGTGTGTGGTTTTGGCATATTTATCAAACATCAAGGAGTTGTTGTTACATGAACTCAGAAAAGTGTGTTCAATTTATTCTGTTCCATTGGTATACGTGTCTATTTTTTGTGTCATTAACATGCTTTTTTTATTTCTCTGGCGATGAAGCTTAAAGTCTTGTGTGATAACCCTTCAAAGACTGTCCTTTTGTCTCAGCACCATTTAAGTTATTGAGTCTTTTATGATTTTGTATGCATTTTAAGACTTCTTTTCTGCTTCTCTTAAAAAATGTCATGGAGATTTTAAAGGGGACTTCACTGACTGTAAAATATTTTTGGTTGAGTGGACAATTTTCACAATATTAACTTTGCTGCTCCATGAGCCTGAGAGGAATTTTCATCTTCTAGCATCTTCACAGTCTCTTCAGAGATTTAAAGTTTTCACTGTAGAGGCCTTTCACCTCCTTAGTTTGATTCCGTGGAACAGCATAGAAAACTCAAACATGAGTATGTAGAATTTTAGCCACTTGATATTGACAAAGGTTCCAAAATGCACAGTGAGGACATTTTCTTGAAAGATAATACATCTTTAGTTTCCAGAAGGCCTCACCTTACCAAGAGAAATAAATAGGAATCTAGTAGTTAGCTAAGTAAGAGATTTCCTTTGAATAGAATGAATAGTGTTCAAAGGTAGGCCAGGGATGATGAATTTGTGAGTATCTAATATATGGAAATGGTGCCAAAGGGAAAAATCATTCTCAAGTAGGTATTCTTTTGCGGCTATGTTGTACATATGTATGTGTGTGTGTGTCAGTGTACGTGTGCATGCATGTGTGTTAGTGTGTGTGAATGTGTATGTCTGTCTGTTAGTGTCAGTGTATAAGAGTGTGTGAGTGAGTGAGTGTGTGCATGTTGCTTTAAATGAATAATAATTAACATGTTTAACTTTATAATCCACCTCACCAATAGTGAAATTTTACTTGGACAAAGAAGAGGAAATGTATTAGGACAGCTCCTATCAGTTTTCAATTTGTCTTCTTTCCTGGATATATCTCAGATTTTGTCATCTGAAGTTATATACAGTGTTAGATCATGTCCATGTCCCTTTAACAGATTGGCACTCTAAGAAGTCAGACTTGTAGCCTGAAGAAATCAGGTCATGCCTCTCTCAAGCTTTCTGCATGGAAGGGAGAGTTAAGCTATTCCATGTGTTGTTCTTTTATACCTAATATTATGGACCTATCTAGTACCAAGTTGCCCATGTTCCTTGCCACATAGGTAATCACAGACTCAATCATATTGTGAAGAACTTTTCACCATAACAGGCCTTTACTTTGCTTATGGTATTTCTCTGAAAGCTACCCTACAGGTTTCTTCCCATCACCCAGTTCATAATGCCTCTCACTTTTACGCTATCTTTAAGCTTGCCCTCTTAATAAAGGTTGTCTCTAAACTTTAAGGGAAAGCATTTCCTTTAGGGAATGAAAAGCCCCAAGGATAAGCCATTCTCATAGAAGTGTGAGAATCCCCGTGGTACTGATTTTGCTATATTGTACTGTTCATTTTGAATGCTCTTGTGTGTAAAAGTAACTTTTCTTTGCCTGCTGTAATTGTTATCTTGGATGCTTATGACTCAAGAAGCTCACCCTTTCCAGCTCTTTTTGAACTCTGGCTTGCTTACAACTGAATAAGCTTACCCTTTCCAGCTCTTTCTGAACTCTGGCTGGCTGCTTCTGTCTCAAACTCCTCTCCAAGCTGACTGATTCAAACTGGCTTCTTTCAGTTCTTCATTGAATAGCTTTGCTTGGTGTCAAACTAACTCTGGCAGTTTGTTCTAATCTGGCTCATTCTTATTTTCTGGCTTTAACTGCCTCTGCTGCACTGAAACATGAGTTCTATATGAGTACAAAAATGACTCAACTTCACCACACTGTATTCACTACATGGATTCCCAGTTAACTCACTGAACTCTCTCCTTGAGCCCCACTTAAAAAGCTTCTCTTTCTTGTGCTGATCTCCTGAGAATTGGGTGTATTCTATAAGGTCAAGTCTTTCTCTGATTCATTACTTGTTTGCTGCTCAATTAAACAGACATAATTTTCAAACATGACTGCTTCCTTCTACAATCTAATTTTTTTTCTTAAAGGTGTGTACAACAGATATGTCTGTATTTCAGCCAGAGAGATTAAATGTGCGTGGCATGTCTGCTTTCCAACTGGATCATATCTTTGGATATGATATCTTGCCAGAGCAGCCATGTTGCAGAATTAAATTTTTTTTACATTCATACCTTATCATGAAGAGTAATTAGGTACTAACAGTTTTCTAATATATGTTCTAAGAAGATATATTTCACTTCATCTTTTATTCTTTATATCTTGGTAATTAGCTCTTATTATATCTTAGCAATTGGAAGCTCTTTCATACTTTATAACTTTATTTAGTTTAACATGGCATTGAACTAAATATGACTAATCTTTATATGGGAAATATAGGTCCATGATTTTAAATATATGTAGAACAAATTATTAATGATTCTTCTACAAGTGTATTAAAATAATTTAAATAACAACTAATAAATGGATTTGATTCATTGTCAAGCAATAAGCTAAAACATAAAGTAAGTATCTATACATATGTATGCACATACTGTTGGTGTGGTTTTTATATAAAAAAACATATATCAGGAAGGAAATACAGGTGCTGCATTATAGCATTGAAACAAATGAACATAATAGAAATTTTCCCTATTCATTGTATAATGTTTAATACTATTTTCTCAACTTCTTTCCCCAGAATTACTACAAAGTGTCGTGTTATTTTCTTGAAGGAAACAATGATTATTAAAAAACAAAACAAAACAAAACCACCAAAATGCCAAACTGACCAAACAACCAAGAAACAATGCCTCACACACATTCAACATACATACAATGTCTTTTTATCTACAATCCAATGTACTCCTGTAAAATTTTGTTTTTAATGGTTTTAGACTGTTGCTGAGGTTTTAGATTTCTTCTATAGGAGAATGTTTTAATAATTACTTCTAAATAATTTCTAAATCAAGTATGGCAGCAGTTCTTTTCTAAATTTCTAATGATTCTCTTGTCCAATAATTTATGTTCTCTGTACTCATTTCACAAATTACATTTGAATTCATCTAAAGAAATCAATTTTATGTTTTCTAGCTACAAATTTTAGAAGGATATTTCCAAGTATTAAATTGTTTTCTAGTTCTAAGTATAAAAATATCACAGAATTCACCACCCACATGAGAAGTGAGTCACCACTAAGAAGACAAAACAAAATCTAGGAATAATGACAGCAATGAGAGGTGTAGGTTCCTAGAGCAGAGAATAGACTAACAGACAACAGTGGGATGCCCAGATAGGCCAAGAGGGAGGAAAGAACCATGCCACAGGCTGGAGAGAGAGGGAGGAGTTTTACAATTGCCTGGACCACTCCATTTGAATTCTAGATTTTAAGTCTACCCATACAGGTAAAGACAGAGTGGAGCTTTTAAATGATAAACTTTGAAAATAAAATCTGAGTCCTAAGCTGGGTTTCTTTAATTCTTGAATAAGGATAGCATAGGTGGCAGAACATCTCAGGTCCCCTCCCACAATGGTCCTAATCTTTTGGAATGAGCACAGTCCCTGACAGAGTAAGTGGGCCTTCCTGACTGTGGGCAAGGAGACCACCTTTGTTTTCATACTGAGGTATTCTGCAATGAACTTTTACAAAAAGGTTCAGGTTGGTACTTTTTCCTCCATTAGTGGATCATTTATCATATAAGCCAAGTTATGTGGAGCCCAGTCAGGAATGAAGTGGAATTTAATTAGGCCTCTAAAGGACCTGCACAAGAATTTAAGGTCCCTGAAGGCATAAAGCCTGACTTTTTCATTCTTTCTTTAGTGCATGACAGTTGAACTAAACTAGAGTCAAACTAAACCATTTCAAAATATGGCTACAGAACTCCTAAGGTTTATGACTGTGGAGGGGAAAGCAGGGAGGTGATACACTTTAGTAAAACTAACTTTAACTATGAGGAAGCATGATTAATATTGGCCTAAAACATGAGCTTGTGAAAATTATATCAATCGATGTTAAAGTTAAGCAGTGAATGTTTTACGCTGAGCACTCAATAAAAAGTAGTGGTTTAATATGCACACACTGGATTTTCTTTAAAAATAGGACACAAATTTGGAGAGTTGGGAAAGATGGCTAGATATGGGAAGAGTTGGGGCAAAGAGGTAAATAAGATAAAATTACAATGTATCAAATCCTCAAATGACTATTGATAAATGAGTAAATAATAAAATATGAAATAAAATGTTTTCATGTTGTCAAAATGAAGGTTAAATATATATGAGCACAAGTGAATAGAACCTATTGAAAGTGACAGTGGGTGGTTTTTACAGAACTCTTCTTGACTAGGAAACAGAAAACAGAAACAGGAGAATAGGCCAGAAACTCATGGGCCAGCTACCCTGGACTAAGGATCAGGGCTACAGAACCAGCAAGAGTGACACTGTTAAAGTCAAGTGAGAAGGGCCTCTTACTCCATACATGAGCTATGGGAAATGCTTGCTTTCCATCTCCATGAGCATGTGTGTGCAAACACACACACACACACACACACACACACACAACTCGCACATTAAGGTTTTAAAAATATATGATGTTAAAGTTAATGGCTATTTTAAAAGATGTGTGAGGTGGGGGGATATGGGGTGAGTGGAAGGAGGAGAGATTGTTGTTGGAATGTATTTTTGGAGAGAATGATCTATTTTCAATAAAAAGAAAATTAAAATAACAATGTTTAACAAACTTTTACACATTTACCCAAAATGTAATCAAAATTAAACTTGGCACATTTTCTATGCAAAGAATATACTTCAATCTCAGTGCTACGTTTGTAATTGTTGGTGAAACATTAGAAGTTTTGGAGTTAGATATGGATTAGAATTCTGTTTATGTAACTTGCTGGTTTTTCATCTCTGAAAATAACTACACATATATCTTTAATTTTCTTATCATGAATAAGAGTGATGTGATCTTATCTCTGTGATAGGAATGTTATGACAGCTAAGTAAAGCATGGCTAGCCAGATGCCTAAAATGTGCCTGGAGCACAGTAACATTCAGTAAATAATTGTATATGAAAACTGTCATCATCTAGTCAGAGAAATAACTTTTCAATGTCTAGGGCACTCATCGGGAAGATCACACAATGTCAGTGTATACAATTCTAAATAACATAAGAGATGCATATTCTTAGATGGAGAAGTAATTTTATTAAAGATGGAACCTATTTAGGTTTTATTTTAATGTATTTAAACATAAACTATCTTAATAAATGTAAATTTGATAATTATATGAAATATATTATATGTAGGTTATAAAATATTCAAAGGTGTATTAAAAAAAATGTAATGGGAAAAGGTTTACCCTGTTAACCATATAATTACATAATCTTGAGAGAACCAAAAGGAGGAGTGATTTTGTAAGATTCAACTGACAGATTATAGAACTAAAAGCCCCGAAAAATAAAAAAATATAGTTTGGGAAAACACAGATGTAGGAACAGCTCTATAAATACATTAAACAACCACTTGTAAAAATAAAAGATATTGACTACTCCATATACACATGAACAAAGACCTGAACAGAGAAAATAAAATCACAGTGTCACCTCCTGTCATCCTAAAACAGTAACTTCTGATGTCTCCAAAGAACAATATATGGTCACATGACTATACAAGTAGAAAGCTGAATGAAGGGAATTAGTACAGGGAAGACTTTACATGTTCTGAGCAAAATCATTGGCAACTAAATTCAAAGTACTGATTTGCTAATGCTTCAAGAGCTTGGTACCTAAGATAAGATTTATAGTAACATAAGTGTATAGTTACAGAGAAAAGCTTTAATTATTTCATAGCCATATACTGGAGACAGACTACAGTGGCTGAAATGATCTTTTAAATGATTTTTATGATTTGGGAATTGCTTATAATATGAAATAAGAGAAAGGATCTCAAGAAGTTATTAAAATGCAAAATGTGGGTTTAATTATAGCACAAGTTAAAAATGAAGAAACTCAAACTGAAAAACTGATAACTTTTGACGTTTTATGGTTTTTTGTCTTTTTGTTTTCCTATGTTGACAGTATAAAAATTTAAAGAGACACTATAGTCAAGGATACAGTAAATTTATGAGCTGATAACTTGTCTCCAATGATAACAATAAATTTGAAGAGTTAATTTTATTTAAATTGGAAGAAAGACAATTTCTTTTAGGCGTCTTCAAGCTTAAATAGGCACCAGGTTTACACTCCATCTTTCTGGTGAGATGGAGAATTGAAGAAAAGCTAGTGTTGAAATTGGAGCTGGCATCTCTCTGCTGGTGGGAAATCAAGCAGTAAGACATCTGAGTCCTTGTGGGAAACTGTTTAAGTTGGCAAGGGCAGAACACATATCATTAAGCTGTGGATCCACATTCACTTTTGGGTCATGGTTTATACACTGGGGAATGAGGACAGCTTATAAGGGGTATAAACTCAAAATACCGCGTTTTGCCTTTGAGTCAGGGTAAGAATATATCCATGGAGAAAGTTAAGTTATGGGGCAGACAGTTGCAGAGACTGATAATACAATAGTTGTCGTTAAATGTAGCCAAGTCCTTGATGTGAGAAATTTCAGTTCATTGTTGATGACACAGATTGCAGAAGCATATGGAAGCAACTAGAGAAAAGTAAATGGAGACAGTGGGTGCTGGCTACATATTTGTGGAGCCTGACTAGATAAAAGGAATAATATGGGTTGAAATCTCAAAGAGGCAATGAGGTCTCTGGTATCTACTTACACATGAGGAAATTTGAGCATGAAAGCAGTCCAAGGAATACAAAATCAATGATTCTCTGGTGGGGATGTGAGAGTGTGGAGCATCATTATGATAAATTAGAAGGTTATGTTGCAAAGACTGGGGTTAGATTTCCAGATAAGGATCTTCCTCCGCTGAGATGAGCAGGAAGTTCCAATGAAGTAAAATTTTATCAGGAGACAGGCAGCTGTGTCTGGGAAGCAGTGGGTTTCATGTGTGCAGGAAGGAATCACAGGATGAGAAGATAAGAATGGCTCTCTCAGTAGGAATGAAGGACCTGAAGGCATGTCCAGTGTTTACTGATTTGCTAGCCCCAGTGCAGTTTTCTTCCCACCTCTTGGAGATATTGCAGTCTGTTCCTGCGAATTGTAATTTCTCACAGGGAGTAAGGTAGGAAAATGGTTATAAAGGATTACAAACAGTATATTGGCTACTAGAGAAACGCAAAACATTATATTCAGAAATAAAGTGGATATAGGAGCCTGCCCAGCCTGTGGTAGTTTAACAAAACCTAATGATCTGGCTGACTCAATATGCTCTTTTTGATCAATGCCTTCCATATCTGAGCTGAAAATCCTCCCAGTACATTCTCATGTTAGCAATATGGGTGATATCTTCTGTGCTTCTAAGTTAAAATTGTCTTGGACTCTCCCCCTTTGTGTCCTTTTAGGTTCTCAGTACTGGATACATTTCAACTATCTTAGAATCTAGATACACAGCCAGTCCATAGAGCAGAATGATTCTCACACAAGAAAGGCTCCATAAAGCATATACTGACTGTGTTGTCTGAGGTTGTTTGGAGATACTGCATTCATATTCATAATACACTGCATAATTATAAGATTCTGATTTTCCTATTTCCCAGAGTACTTTTCAACTTGGCAGTAATACCAAATTAAAGGAGACAATGCAATTTTACAAAATAAGTGTTTCAATTTGTGTGTTGCTATTCAACACTGATCTATTTTTAATTTTTCATCATTGATTCTAATAAAGACAAACTGTGGTTTGACAAACTATTGCCTGGAATGCAGCACTTTCGTTTCATTGCCTCTGTAACAGCTGTTCATATGTCATTCGATGATGATGTATCTTTTTCTCTCGGCCATGCCGGAGAAGCTGGGAGAGACTGTAGCACAATACCATCGTATGAACTGGAATAAGGAATTGTTCTGTGTGTCCCAGTTGCACTTCTATTGCTTAGCAAGAAGGGGGTGTGTAGAAGGCAGCATTTCTAGAAGACAGAATAAGAATAGATACTTTATTTTCTTCTACTACGTTTGTAATTTCTGCCTCTCTTCTAATCTCCATAATCCTTAGTTCCCCAATATGGGAATCAGAAACAAGTCAAATTGACTTTCTGAACTGAGAATTAAATAAGCAAATGTGATTTATCTGTTTCTCTAGCAAATAATGTGAGCTTCATGGCTAGACATCATTTGCCACTGCACCTTAAACCTCAAATTAATGTGATAATAGTATAAAAGTTTATATTACTTGTTGAAAAACAGTAGCAATACATATATTTAACGTATCTGTACACATCAATGGAGATTTCCTGTCAATCAGTAAGGATGAAATCTACCAGTATCTCAGTTTAGAATATGATGGGTTACACCTCTCTACAGCTGAGACATAGTGCAGGGCAAAGGAAATCAAAGAAGCAGTAAGCCATACGAAGTGATTAACATGGCAAGCATGGTTTACTTTCTTCCTCAGCCTCTCTCTGGATAGGATTGAATTGGTCAAGTGTGTTGCTCAGAGTTCCTTCTAGGGGGCAGCAGCACCCTGGAATTTTGCCAACAATCCTTCCTATTTAAACCTTCTTCATTGCTTCTTAGGTCTTCTTCAAAGAAGCAAAATCTAAGAATACAAATGTGTTAACCATGCTATTGAGGGGCACAGTGACATCTGGAACAGTAATATCCTACTCAACGTTATTAAATGGAAGGATGGTAGAGAACATTTAAAAAGAAAATATAGTAATGTAGACCAGAAGAGACAAACCTCATAAAAGATCTATTAAAAAGCACCTCTTTTATTACTCAATGTATGGAGTTCATGCTTTACTTTCCAATTTAATAGTTATTAAAATCAACATTATAGGCATAAATATGTTTGTTTGCAGAATAAAACTTGAGATATTTTAAATATGTGAGAGTTAAAAACTTTTGGAGGAGGTAAAAATAGACTTGGCTCTAAGCGGTGTCTTTCATGATTACCTTGATTTTCAAGAACATTTACTTTATTTGTTTATTTTAACTTGAATGAAGACTCTGAGTTTGTGAAATAACTGCAAAAACAAATCAAATGTTAGTTCAAAATTCCCAACTCCTCCAAGGATTCCCTTCTAATAGAGATGGTAGGCAAGTAAATTGTCATATCAGATTCTAAAGAAAAATTTTACTTATCTCATTTTGACACATTCAGTTACTGGCCCCACATTCTATAGTTAGGAGACTCAGGAGAGTATAGTCATACTATGCTGGTCATCAGCGTAGGACTAATGGTGGCTTAACTAGCTATTTCTAAAGTTAATTGGCATTATTATTGTCTTTTCTCTCATTGTCATCATGTGGCAGAAGGAGAAAGCTTCCCTTTCCCTTTCTCTTCATAATATCTCCTGATTTTTGAGTTAATGGCATTTCAGAAATATAGAACTAAATGAAGGATGAAAAGGGACCCTTTTCCCTTTTTGCCCAAAATTGTCAGGCTTTTGTAAAAATATATGATTCTGATATTTTCTCTTTTCTCTGAGGGAGATAAAATAATAGACCAAATGGGGGAAATTATCACTGAGTTATATATAACTTCTAATTTGTGCACTGAGTTCTTACTCATCACTCCTGATTGCCAAACCTTGGAGCTTAGAAAAAAATATATTTCCACTAATCATAAGGATGAGAGTCTGATATTATTTATCAAGAACATATTCACTCTTTAACAGCTTCCTTCAATTAACATTTGGTGAAAAAGTGCAATTATTGCTAGAGACATGTAAACACTGATACTGTTCTTTTCTCATACAGCCTTGCCTATTACTGTAAAGTGTTTCATTTGCTGTTGATGCAAGGAGAGTAACACCTTTAAGACAAATTCAGAACACCTTCATCAGATCACCCACGGGTCATGAAATGAACACTTGTCACAAAGGCATGGATGGCTGCTCCCATAATCATTGTCTTCACTTTTATTGGTATTTTTCTTAATTAACCATAATATCTGCCACTGGCCTTATGAAAGTGTTCATCTACTTTCCTTTAATTTGAAGTAGATTAAAAGTGAGATTTGGCATTGATTAAACACATAGAATTTATGGGAATTTTACTTGCATAAAATACTTCAGAAAGATATGCAAAATGCTCCTTAGTTCTGTTTCACAGTGAAGATGGTATTAAACAGTGGGAAAAGAAGAAGAAGAAGAAGAAAAGAAGAAGAAGAAGAAGAAGAAGAAGAAGAAGAAGAAGAAGAAGAA
>JADRCH010000011.1:5689056-5736285 GCA_019843965.1 Rhynchomys soricoides | reverse complement strand
AAGAAGAAGAAGAAGAAGAAGAAGAAGAAGAAGAAGAAGAAGAAGAAGAAACATTAAGAACAACATGCCACCAATGGCCTTGTAGTACATGAATAATTTGCATGGAGCCTAGCTGGGAACACTTAAGGAGTGGGCTGAAGATCACCAACTGCCTAGGACAGTTTTTAACTGTTACACTGATACGTGAAATTTCGGTTTGTCTTAGAAAATATAGATGAGTTTGGGAAGGCAGTACTATAAGTCTGAAAACTTGTCATTGAGATTGACCAACTCAATTCATACCCTTGCTCATTGTATTCTCTACACACATGTCTAACTCTAAGGTGAATATAGAATATGTAGCCGACATCTAAGTGGTCTCTGTAAGTTTCACATTTCATGACTAATTATCCTGCTTAGATCTTGATGCCAAAAGGGGCCATCGTGCATGTTCTCCTCGGCCATGATTCCTGTTCAGCCTTGTCATACTGGGCTTTTAAAGGAAGCTCTATCTTTGCAGCCCAGGCTACATGTGACAAGATTAAATTGGCACTCTTTCACTGTATAGCTCTTGTGTTCCTGGCAGCACAAGCCTGGCAAAGCCTTCTGAGAGAAGTCTCAGCTGTCACTCAGTGACCCATTAACACTACTGTTCCATCCTGCAGTGTCATTTTTTTCATTCTTATGGATATAATGCTCCCAGGAGACTGCAGATACCTGCAGGAATGAAAGAGAACAGTCTATTCGGGCTAACTATCAAAGACAGTGCAAACATCACCGCCAGAGCACAAATTCCAACAGATGAATTCTAAATGCAGTAAGAGAGGCCTATTATGATGGCAGGTTTTGGAATGTGTAAGAGAGTCCAGCTTTAAGAAATATGGTAACTTTTTTAGCACGCTATTTTTTATTTATTTATTTATTTATTTATTTTTTACTTTGCCTGAATATCAAAAGTATCCAAAATGAGACTTGCAATGAAGAAGGAAGATGCTTTGAACCTGTAATAGGGTGTTACAGGTGAGAAGTTAAAACTGAATAGCAGGCAATGGGTACAGAATAGAGCATACATGTAAGAGAATTGCTTACTAATCTAAGCACAACAGGATCTTTGAGTAGGGGTGGCTTATTGGTGTATAAAAAAAATGAAAATTGCCAAGTATCTTTATAGCCCTGTAATAAGGCTTCTTCTATGTTAAGATTTAACTGGTATCAGAGACTTAAGCAAACACACTGCTCTCTAAGATGTTCAAACTAGCATATTGTTTCATGGGCAAGTTCTTAAAGGCTATGTTTATGGTTAATATGTGAAGAAGAATTGTGAGAACATGAATCTAGGGCTGGTGAGATGGCTCATCAGGTCAAAGCCTAGTAGCTAGAGTTCAATATTCAGAGTTGAAGGTAAGGTGGGAGGAGACAAGTGGTTCCCGAGCTTTGGAAACCAGGCCATTCTAAAGCCTCCAAACTAGAATGTTCCAAGCGTAGGATGAAAGGTTTATTGGGGACCAAACTGCCAAGGACATATCTGGGGGTGGGAGGAGAGCAAAAGGACAGAAAAGTAAAGTTTATGTGCAAGATGGGGACATTGGAGCTGATACAGGCTATAGAGATTGACTAGAAACTGGGTGCCTTGGCCAAAGGTAATTGACGTTTTGGGAAAAGAAAAAGGGTCGTTTCTGTTAAACAGAAACCCTGCCTTAACAGATCTGCTTTTATGCGAACAGAAAATTGCTTTCAGGCTTCTCTTTACCCATCCAGAGTCCTGTTTAGGATACTATCTCCTGTGCTCTTGGTTTTTGTCTATTTGTTTTGTTAGTTTTGTTTTAATATTAATTTTGGGGGTTTGGGGGGAGAAGTACAATGCTTTGGACCTAACAAAGTTTTCCTCTTACCTTTACACCTGAGCTGTGGTAAAACCCCACCCTTTACAATAACACACACACATACACACACACACACACACACACACACACACACACACACACACACAGTTCTATATTTCCCTTACTCAGATTAAGTTTTTAATACATGTTGGAGCATCTTCTGGGTAAATGCCCAGGAGTGGTATAGCTGGGTCCTCAGGTAGTATTATGCTCATTTTTCTGAGGGTCTGCCAAGCTGATTTCCAGAGAGGTTGTATCAGCTTGCATTCCTACCAGCAGTGGAGGACAAAGAATACACATGGAGGGACCCATGGTGCTGGCCACATATGCGACAGAGGAGGATCTTGTTAGCCATCAGGGGGAACAGATCCCTTAGGACTGGGGGTGTTTGATCCCCCAGTATAGGAGAATGCCAAGTAGGGATGACAAGAGTAGGTGGGTGGGGGGAATGCCCCCACAGTGGCAGGGAAAAGGGGAAGGGAATAGGGAGGTTCCAAAGGGGAGATCTGGAAAGGGGAAAACATTTGAAATGTAAATATAATATGGGGAAAAATTAAGTTTTTATTAATTTCAAGCAAAATACATAAGCAAATGAGAATCTGTGGAAGCCTATTGGAGATATCTTTCAGTACAAGAAAAACCATGCTCACCTTAGTGCTAACAAAAGAAATGTAGACAAAATTTTTTAAAGAAATTAAGAATGCCCACAAACAAACAAATAAAAAAAAAATAGGCAAAATTCAGAACTGTCACAAAGAATAAAGAAGCCTGAACTGCTGAAAACTCAATGTGCCCATATAAAAACAAAGCTTTAGTACCCTCAGGCTGAGATTCTGCTACCTCCAGATTGTGACAGAGTAGGGGGATAAAAGTTGCATTGTCTTTAGGAATATTAACTATTGTTTTAAACATTTTAGCGGCAAGGTTACCTTGAAAAGTTAGCATTTAAATGGTTTAAACTAGACAGATAATTTGCAAATTTGTTTTCATTAAATAAAACTATAGGATGGAATAGCTTACTAAATGTATTTTAAAGATCAAAAAACAAAACCAGAGGAATGGAAGCAGTAAGAAAAACATACCTACTGGGACCTAAAAAAAAAAAAAAAAAAAAAAAAAAATCACAAATTAAATATTATTCAAACCGTTGAACAAGTAGAAGTCCATGATCAGGATGTCTATGCGTGTTTCTGTATTTGCTCACACTTTTCAATAAATATGTCAAGATGTTGGTAATTTCTTTTCTATTTTTAGACTTATTTCATGTATATGAGTAACACTGTTGCTCTCTTCAGACACACCAGAAGAGGGAATTGGATCCCATTATAGATGGTTGTGAGTCACCATGTGGTTGCTGGAAATTGAACTCAGGACCTCTGGAAGAGCAGTCAGTGCTCTGGTGCTCTTAACCGCTGAGCCATCTCTTCATTCCAATAATTTTTTTTTTTTTTTAAATGAAAAGGTAGAAGAAAGAATGATGACATTTTGCTTCCTCGCTCCCTCCTCCTTGCTGTTCCTCCTATCTCCTCTCTCCCTCCTCCTCCTACCCCCTTCATTTTTGAGGCCAAAGAGACCTCATTGGCTGAGAATAGGATTAAAGTCCGGCTGCTACAAACTTCCATGCCTAGTGTCTGAGATTACAGGCATGCGTGGCACCCTTACTGTCCACCATTGGAGGTTCTGGGATGGAACCCAAAGGCTATGGACCCTGCCAGGACTTTTACTGAGTTGTACAGGGAAACGGCACTCCGTTGCTTTGGGAGGCAATTATGATGGTATTGAATAGAATAAAAGTGTCAAAGTTCCTCACTTTCCGGTTGGAAGGATCAGAAGCGCAGGCCCCGTGGGCGTGGCTTCTGGCTTGCTGACGCAGGCAACGTGTTTGTGTCGCGCTACTGTTGCGTCAGAGGAGCTGAGCCGCCATCTTTAAAGCCGTTGTGTGATCGTTGGGAGCCGCTACCGTTGTGCCTCGCGTTTCTCCATGAGGAAAATGCTGGCCGCTGTGCTGTCTCATGTATTTTCGGGAGTGGTCCAGAAGCCAGCTCTCAGAGGACTGCTGTCATCTCTGAAGTTCTCCAACGACGCCACCTGTGACATTAAGAAATGCGACCTGTACCGGTTGGAAGAGGGGCCCCCCACCTCCACTGTGCTCACCAGAGAAGAGGCCCTCAAGTACTACCGGACCATGCAGGTAATTCGGCGCATGGAGTTGAAGGCCGACCAGCTGTATAAGCAGAAATTCATTCGTGGTTTCTGTCACCTGTGTGATGGGCAGGAAGCCTGCTGCGTGGGGCTGGAGGCAGGGATAAATCCCACGGATCATATCATCACGTCCTACAGGGCTCATGGCTTGTGCTACACACGGGGACTGTCAGTGAAGTCCATTCTCGCAGAGCTAACTGGACGCAAAGGAGGTTGTGCTAAAGGCAAGGGAGGCTCTATGCACATGTACGGCAAGCACTTCTACGGAGGCAATGGCATTGTTGGAGCACAGGTACCCCTGGGAGCTGGTGTGGCTTTCGCCTGTAAATACTTGAATAATGGTCAGGTCTGCTTGGCTTTGTATGGTGATGGTGCGGCTAACCAAGGGCAGGTATTCGAAGCTTACAATATGTCAGCCTTGTGGAAATTACCCTGTATTTTCATCTGTGAGAATAACCGCTATGGAATGGGAACATCTATTGAGAGAGCAGCAGCCAGTACTGATTACCACAAGAAAGGTTTTGTGATCCCTGGACTGAGGGTGAATGGGATGGATATTCTCTGTGTTCGTGAGGCGACCAAATTTGCAGCTGATCACTGCAGATCCGGAAAGGGGCCCATTGTGATGGAGCTGCAGACCTACCGTTATCATGGACACAGTATGAGTGATCCAGGGATCAGTTATCGTTCACGAGAAGAAGTTCATAATGTGAGAAGTAAGAGTGATCCTATAATGCTTCTCCGAGAGAGAATGATAAGCAACAACCTCAGCAATATTGAAGAGTTGAAAGAAATTGATGCAGATGTGAAGAAAGAAGTCGAGGAAGCAGCTCAGTTTGCTATAACTGATCCAGAACCATCTGTGGAAGACATTGCCAATTACCTCTACCACCAAAATCCACCTTTTGAAGTCCGTGGTGCACATAAGTGGCTCAAGTTTAAGTCCCACAGTTAGATAGAGATTGCCTACAGATTTGTTAAAATATTTTCAATGGGGTATGTGTGGTGAACTTTAGGAAACTTTTCAATTTTGTTAAGGCTGAATAAATAAAACTGCATTACAGTCAAAAGTCTTATAAGCCTTTATAGATTTTTGAGTTATTAAGGAGATTAGAAGATATAAATTTGTTTAAAGGAGATGTTCCATGTTCTGTTTTAACATTAAAAGCACTGTATTGCAAATATGAGTATCTTTTAGAATATTTTAAATTTATAAAATTAAAAATAGGAAAAACAGGTTAAATTCTTCAATTTGTCATAGTAGTTTCACTTGATTTTTAGTTTTGAAATAAATACTGTTACTTTAGATTTTTGATTCTTGCTTCTTATTCAATGAGGTTGTCTAAAATCCTATCAAAAGTTAGGAGGATGGCTTCACTCCTCCCCCCTTCCCCAATACCTGATCATGTTCCCCTTTCCCCTCCCTGTCCCCATCTCCCACACAGGTCCCTCCCTCCCTCTGCCCCCCTGTGATTACTTTCTTCTCCCTCCTAAGTGGGATTCAGGCATCCTCACTTGGGCCCTTCGGTTTACCTTCTTGAGTTCTGGGCATTGTATCCTGGGTATCCTGTACTTTTTTGGCTAATATCCACTTATTAGTGAGTGCATACCATTTTTGAGTCCGAGGTACCTCATTCAGGATGATATTTTCTATTTCCATCCTTTTGCTTGCAAAAGGAATGAAGCCCTGAGGGCCAGCAGAAAGAATGGAAACAAGCAACCTTGGGAAGTAGGAGGTGGGAAGATGCTCTAGAAAGTACAACAGACCTGGGAGGTGAGATATACTCTGGACTTAGATGAAATGCCCAACGGTAGGAAGAGTGAATTCCATTTCCACCTCCAGTAGAAAGACAGAGCATCAAGTGAAGGGATGGGGTTGCCATCCTACAGTCAAAAATTCTGACCCAGTATTGTTCCTGTCTAAAAGAACTGCAGGGACAAAACTGGAGAAGAGAATGAGGGAAAGTGATCCAGTAACTTGTCCAACTTAGGATTCATCTCAAGGGGAGGCTTCAAGGCCTGACACTATTACTGATGCTATGGTGTGCTTACAGAGAGGAGCCTAGCATGGCTGCCCTCTGAGAGACCTGACAAGCAGCTGACTGAGATAGATGCAAATACTCCTGACCACCCGTTGGCCTGAAGTCAGGGACTTCTGTGATTGAATTAGGGAAGGGCTGGAAGAAGATGAAGAGGGCAACCCATAGGAAAACCAGCAGTCTCAACTAACCTGGACTCCTGAGATCTCTCAGACACTGGGTCACCAACCACGCAGCATACACAAGCTGAAATGAAGTCCCTGACACATATACAACAGAGGACTGCCTGGTCTGGCCTCAGTGAGAGAAGATGCACCTAACCCTAAAGAGACTTGAAGTCCCAGGGAGTGGGGAGGCCTGGTGGGGTGGAATAGTGGGGTGCAGACAACCTTTTGGAGATGGAGAAGGAGGAATGGGAAGAGTGTCAGAGGGCAGATGGGGGGGTTTGGGTAATGAAAGGAACGTTAAAAGATTTAAAGATAATTAAAAATAAGTTCAAGTCACTCAGAACCTCTCCTGCTAAGCCACTTGCAACAGGTGATATACACTAGCCAATAATGAACACTGTGGAATCAGAAGGCTTGCATATGTAGTATTGGTTCTGAAGTGTGTTAATACTGATCATTTTTCCAGAAAAAACAATTAACAGCAGATGCAGGAGCAGGGAATACAAGGGCAATATTTTGTTGTTGCTAGTTTTAATTGCACTTTATTTTGTTGACAATATTTGTAGTGTAGTGTATTGACTGGCATAAATGTAAATGGAAAAAATCTAGGAGCAGCTTTTATTTCCATTAATCTTCATGATGATGTTACTCTTGCTTTACAATCTTTTGTACTATATGTGTTCTAGATTTGAGAAAGCAGCCCTTGGGAAATTTTGGCTGACAAACACTACCATCTCTCAAAGCCAAAAAAGTAAAATCAATGAGATGAGATGACATTAATGCACTTAATTCAACTCTACTTTGTTGAGTTGAATTAAAATGTGAAAGAGATGACAATACACTTAATTTAAATCTACTTTCTCCTAAAGATAAATTATATATTGCAAATTGCTATGTTGTTAAAGATAAAGTACATATTGCTATGTTGCTAAATAGCATCTTACAACTCATCTAAGTATAATTGGTACTGTAGGAAGACCTGACAAATCATACAGGCTCAGTTCTTCATATGAGTATGTCAAAACATGCTGTTGGTTATGTTTGACCAGAACTTAGATCTGCTTCAACTTGATGTTTGATATATGCAATCCTTCTGAGACAAATTTATTTGAAATTCTAAAAAAAAATTTGCTTAAAGCTTTCAGAGCCAGTTTCTGGAACATATGAAAGCCTTTACATCACCTACTTTTATAAATATCGGCTTGTTTTCGGTGACTGTGATAAAATACTCTGACAAAGGCAACTTCAAAAGAAAAAGGTTCTTGTTTGCTTACAGTTCCAGTAAGGGTTCATATTAGGAGAGAAGGTAAAGTGGCAGTGCTTAAGGGATTCGGTCACTTGGCATTCATAATCTGAGACAAACAGAAGATCTGCTAATGCTCAGCTCCCTTTCTCTACTCTTTCAACAGTCCAAGGTTTGTTGCCTAGGTAATGGTGCCACCAAAAGTGTGAAAAGAGGTGGGGGTGTTCGAATCTCAGTTAACATAATTCTCACAGGCATGCATAGAGGCAGATCTCTCGGATGATTCTGCCAGTTGACAGTGCTAATCTTGAGAATCTGGTTTCCAAGAACAGGGGCTTGTCTGTTTAATATTTGGACACAAACATATAGGCACTAGCTATATATCCTTCCCCAAACAAGATTAACTCAAAATACTAAATTTTCAGAGATAAGTGTGTTTTATTATTTGCTTTTATCTTTACACTCATTGTTTTTGCCTTGAGGTTGCATGCCACAGTGAGTGAGCACAGACAGAGGATTTATTTTTATTTGTTTATTCCTTCATACAGATTCTGGAGATCAGCCTGGGTGGCAAGGGCCATTACCTTCTGAGCTATCTCACTGTCCCAAGATTGTGTTTATAAATGAGTGATATTACTAGCTCATGTGATTTGGGCAGAATATTCAGAGATACTAGAATCAGATCTCTACAGTTAGAAAAAAAATTTTCATAAATGTTCAAAGTGAATAAGTCCAGTTTTCTAAAGACAATACATTTAAATTTTTATTGGCTATCTTATTTATTTACTTTTCAAATGTTATTCCCCTCCCTGGTTTCCCTATCCCCCTGCTTCTATGAAGGTGCTCCCCCACCCACCCACTCTATCCTCACCACCGTAGCATTCCCTTATGCTGGAGCATCAAGCCTCCATAGGACCAAGGGACTCCACTTCCATTGATGCCAGAGAAGGCAATCCTCTGCTACATATGCAGCTGGAGCTATGGGTCCCTTCATGTGAACTCTTTAGTTGGTGGTTTAGTCCCTGGGAGCTCTGGGGGGGTCTGGTTGGTTGATATTGTTCTTCCTGTGGGTTTGTAAACCTTTTCATTCAGCTCCTTCAGCCCTTCCCCTAACTCCTCCATTGGGGTCTCCATGCTCAGTTCAATAATTGGCTGCGAGTGTCCGCATCTGTATTGGTAAGGCTCTGGCAGAGCTTCTTCAGGGACAGCTATACCAAGCTCCTATCAGCAAGCACTTCTTGGCATCAGCAATTGTGCCTGGATTTGGTGTCTGCAGATAGGATGGATCCCTAGGTGGTTCAGTCTCTGGATGGCCTTTCCTTCAGTCTCTGCTCCATTCTTTGTCCCTGTATTTCCTTTAGCCAGGATTAATGATGGGTTCATATTTTTGAGATGGGTGGGTGGCCTTCATCCATCAACTGGGGGCCTTACCTAACCACTGGATATGGTCTCTATAGGTTCTATCGGCTAATGTAATGCCTGTTGGGTCCTGGGAACTTCTTTAATATACTAGTATTTCCATGTTTGCAAGGATGATAATCATATTGCTAGTTTTATAATTTTGCAGCTATCCATTAAACAAATTCCACCCTAACTGATGATGTCAAGCATGTCCCTTAAATAGTACTAGCAATAACATGCTAGCCTTTAAATCCAGAATGTGTAAAAACCTGACAGTTGGCTTCAATTTTGTCGAAACTTTTATATTTGTGCTATTTTATCTATATATTATAATGTATAGTGATCTAGGTTAGGAATAATAATAGCTTAATTCTTGTAATAGTGTGATAAAAAAGTGAGAAATTAATCTGTATGATATTCTAGGAAGGTGGATTGTGTGTTTATATTTAGAGGTACAGAATTAGCGGATGAGCAGATACAAATGATAAGCCACAATATTGGTAGAAATTAAATTGATAATTTGTGTTAGTCTTCAAAAATTTATGTATAATTTATATGTGATAAAAGTGACCCTTCTAAAAAAACAAAACAAACAAACAAAAAAATAAACCCACAAAAAAAAAACAAATAAAAGAGCCAGGCAGTGGTGGCACATGCCTTTGATCCCAGCACTCGGGAGGCAGAGGCAGGTGGATTTCTGAGTTCGAGGCCAGACTGGTCTACAGAGTGAGTTCCAGCACAGCCAGGGCTATACAGAGAAACACTCTCTAGAAAAACCAAAAAAAAAAAAAAAAGTGACCCTTCTAAGAATAAACAATGTTGCGGTTTAGTGTATTTATGTAGTAATGCAACCTTAATACTATATGATTTCAGGACTTATTAATTACCCCAGAGAGAAAATTAATATCCATTTTAATATTTCCATTTTCTCAGGAAATCATCTATTTTTTGCTCTTTATTTAGTAGATTTTTCTTTCTCTTTTGTACTTCAGAGGTCACTTACCAGTTCATGGTAGAATGTTGAGTGGCTTGATTTTATAGAAGTCTTTTACAGGTAATCACAGCTGCTTTGAGCTCACTAGGGCAATGAACTTGTCCTTTGTAGAAGGCCCTGGCTTTATTGTGTGTGTGTGTGTGTGTTTGTGTGTGTTTTATAGTTATGTATCCTAGGATGACTTCATTTTAATTTTTAAAAATAAGTTAAAATTTTTATTTTTGAGAGTCATACATTTATACGATGCTATTAATAATACCCACTCACAGCTACCTCCTTCCTATTTTCCTTAATGTTCCCCCACAGACCTACCCCCCCATCTTCATGCTATAGTTATATTTTTATTATTAATAACTCTGGGTCTAATTAATGCTGCTCATATGCAGATGGGTATGTGTTTATTGCCTTGAACATCAGCAACCTGCTAATAATCATAACCCCAAAGGAGAGTGACCATCCTCTGGAAGATGACAACTGCCAGTGGCGTCTCTTATAGGGGTGGGGCCTCAGGAGCCACAACCCCATTGATGCTGGAACTTTGACTGACTTAATCTCCTGCAGGTGTTGTGCGGGTGCTCTTGGCTGATATGTGCAATAACAGGTCATATCTAGAAGTCAGCATTCCACAGCTCTTCTTCCCATCTGAAAGACTGTATGTTGCTTCTGTCTCTTCTTAGGATAAGTTTCCCTGAGCCTCAGATGTTAGAGATGCAGAGAAGGATGATCTTACTGCAACTGAGCACTTGAAGCATTTTTATGTTTGGCACTATGATCAATTATGGGTCCCTTAATTAACCTCTAATCACTGCTGACTTTTTCTCTGACCAAAGTTAAAAGAATCATAGATCTTTGGGTCTAAATACAAATCTTTAGAATGTGTATTTTTACATATTTCTTTTTTTCTAACAGTACCAAAAGAAAATTCAGTGTGGTGTATAAAGCTTTCTATGGCTTGCACTGAAAATTTCAAGTAATGCCTGGCATCATTAATATTCAGTAAGAAAAGGATGAGCTGAGCGTGCTTGGTTTGCTCAAAATTTACAAATCCCATGAAAAGGTTTCTCAATGCTTTTAAGATAATCTTTGATTTCTTAGAATTTTCTTCCTGATACAAATGTTTTTAAAGACCCAAGGCCCTGGTAAATGCTGAATCAACAAAAGAGATGAATTTGTTTGTTTTATTTTTCCTTAAGATTATTGTATGTGTCTATTTACATTAATGGTATACCATGTTTGTGTTGGCACTTATAGAGGCCAGAAGAAGGCATTGTATTTCCTGGAGACATAGGTGGTTCACCTGGATGATTTGGGTCGCCTGGATGAACAGTATATACCTGATGAATCACTAAGCTATCATTCTAGCTCCTAGAATTATTTTTTAACTGAGTCTCATATAGACCGGGGGCCGGGGGCTGGGGTGGTAGAGCTTGATAGTCAAAGCTTATTTTGAGCTCTTGCTCCTCCTTTGGCCACCTCCAAAGTGTTGGGATTACAGGCTCCAAGACAGATATTGCTGTATTATGTCTCTGTTAAGCTGTGGAAAATATATAAGTGTATTTGCTTAGACTCTCTTTTATACTTTTTCATAGGTTTTTTTCATTTGTGGTTTTTGACATGTTATCCTTCACTGAAAAAATAGAACTATACAGAAACCATCTCCTAACTATATAGTGTCCAAAGTTCTACCTGTACCTAGGAGTGGATTGGTAGGAATTTGACTAGTTCAGAGGCACACAAAGATAATAGTGACTGTAGATAGCTTCTATTCTAAATTTAGCCTCACTAAAACTACTAGAATATTTTTAGTGCAAAAAATGATTCACATGTTACAATATCCCACTTATTATATTTGATAACTATATGCATCATGTCTATTTTTCTAAATGTAAATTGAAGCTCAAAAATAATTAAGAAAACACAATTTATATGTAGTAGAGGTTCAAAGTCAGATGAAAAAATTCTATATATTGAACATTAGATTTATAGTCAGTCTAATTTACCCCTTCTAGTTATACTCAAGTGTGCAATAGGCGAAAAATTGAACATTATTAAAACTATGAAATTAACTGGAATTTAGGGATTTTCTTAATTACTGTCAACTCAGCAAAACTGAGAGGAACATAGAGAATAAGACAGATTAAAAATAACTGTAAAACTTGTATTATTGATACAGTAATAAATTGATGCTGTGTTTTCCTTCTTGAATCTGTATTGACTTATAATTTCATTGACCAAGGAAAAGTAGCAAACATGATGGCATGCAGTTTTGGGGACCATAATATGAGAAGCGAGAAGCTTTTATTTCATATCTTTAGGGAACATTTCATATGCTGTAACTCTCTTTTAAGAGCGCAAATCTTCAGGAAGCTCCTGCTAGAAGTCTCATGCCTGGACACTCTAGTCACCAGCCTTAAATGTTCTCTACTTTACTGTAACCTAGAAAGGCAACAGACACATGATAAAGATTTTGCTGAACCCTCTGGTCAGATAGCTGCTACCTAGAAGCTAGCCATTGACCTTGGTGCTCTGTAAAATGACAGAATCACCCACCAGATTCTCAATGAAAAGCAAAAACGATTTCCTATAAGATTTCAATTATTGAGTTAATATGTGGAGATAAATATATATATATATATATATATATATATATTCAAAATACAAGTCTTATATAAGCAGAAATTATAATTATACTGCTCAGTCAAAGATAGTATGTTATGTTATGAAAACAGTTAAAATAAGCCACCTCAAATTCAGGCACATGACAGGAAATGACAGTCTGAAGGTTTATAATACAAGAGTAGCAAGCGACAACAAGCAGGTCTCTAAACATAAGACCACATGAGAACAAAAGACAGTTGTTCATTAATAGAGGTTCATAACTGGACAATGTACAGACTGAAAGGCTTTGAAACTAGCATTCCTTAATGGGACATCTCATCAAACCCCTCCCTTTCAGGTACTGAGAGCTAAACAGAGGATGAAGCAGAAAGATTTGTAAGAGCTGCAGGGAATGAATGACACCAAAGAAACAGTGCCTTCCAGACCTAACAGGATCTACACATGTATGAACTGACAAAGTCACAGAGATGGTAGCAGCATACACAGGACTGCAACAAGTCCAAGCTAGAGAGGATTCCAGTGCTAAACGAAGGAAGTAGATATGAATTCCCACCTCTAAATAATAAGCTATCTCCACTCAACATCTACTTGCAAAGGAAAATTTGTTTTCTCCAATGGACTCTTACTGGGTGTATTAACCACACTGTTAAGGGTAGGTCCCATGAGCCTACATGGCTAACAAAAAAAGAACTCAACAATACTTTTGTAGTCTATTTGTCTTATAATGCATTGTTTAGATACATGCATGCATGCTATACAAGCACACAGACACACGCACACATACACATGTTTTATGTCTTTTTAAATTCTGTTTTATGGTTCCCAGCTTTGTGTTTTTATGAGTTTTAGTGAGTTGTTTGATTTTGGATGTTTTATTTTGGTGTATTTGTGTTCCTTGTGCTGTTTGTTTTTAAATTCTAGTTTGTTTGTTTGTTATTGTGTATTTGTTTTTTTAAAAAGAAAGATGGCAAGAAAGAGAAAAGACAGAAGCAAACAAGGAAGGAAGGAAGAAAGAAAGTTGGATAGGTGGGGATCAGGTGAATCAGGAGGAATTTGGGAGAGGGGAAATTGTGGTCATTAAGAAAAATATATTCAACATAAAACTATAAAAAATTATAAAACACGAAAAAAAAATAGAGCAATAAAAAAGAACATGGGAAAAAAGACGATCATTCAGTATATTTGTCCATCATTTTAGACTGGTTTTAGATTATCAAGAATACAGTGTTGAGGTTCATGTATTTATAGCAAAATAGGGGAAAGTATAGGTTAAGATTTGTGCTATGGAAAATATTTTCAATTTCAGAGACTGGGGCCTATCATACATTCCAGATCACATTCCTTTTTTAAAATAAATATTATATCTAGAATTAAAGCTAGCATTTAGACTTGCAAGGAAATGTGCTCAGATTGAAAGTTCACAGTCTTTGTAATCAACTTATCCAAGCAGAGCAGGAACAGAGCAGCCAAGGGGCCATGAATAAGGAATGTGAGAAACGAAGCTAGAATGACATTAGAAGTATAACAGATCATGTTCTGTTAGCAAGGATACAAAAATTAATGAATAAACAGCATCAAGCGAAGCCAAACAAATTCTAAATCAGAGCATCAGAGAATGTGGTGAGCAAGTGGTTTCACAAAAAAGAGTAAAGGCCCAAAGAGAAAGGCCCATTGTGATCTTTGTGTAATCACAGAAGTCAGTGTCTACTGCATGGCGTGAATTGGTAGCATCTCACAACATATCTGTTCTTGGAACACAGTGAGTCTTCTCTAAATCTGTTAGGTCACACATACAAAAGGGGGGTATAGACTGGTTGTACTTTAATATCAATTTTTATCATGAACTTTTCATCGAAGAAAGATGACATCATGGGAATTGATTCATCTTGCCTATTTCCATTTCTTCCTCTGTAAGAAAATTAACCTAAATAGGTATTGTAAATCTTCAGTGAAGAAATTAAGTATAACTTGTAGCATAGCCTAATGAACTAATATCAATTTCTGATTACTTTTACAGAGCTCATTATTAACAAACAACATTTGAAAAGAAATAGGTCTTAATCCTCAAGCAGTAAAATAAAGTTCTTAGCTTGCAGTAGGTAGAGCAGTACAAGCCTTATAATTTGACAAAAATGAAAGCAGCATATAAAATTTATTTCCCAAATTCAGCAACCTTTTAAACTCAGCCTTTGCTGGATATTAAAGTTGGCATAGAAGCGTTTATATGGAAGATGTCAGAGTAGCAAGATTAGATGCTCTAATATGTACCCAGATTTTATTTAGAGCTGTGATTCCTCAATCTGTTAACGATCATACATCACTCAGATACTATACATATACTAAGTTGATAGGTGTAGAGAATACACATTTTGCCGTTTTATTCTAATATAGGTGGCCATTGATAATCTAATACTAGTAATGTCTTCAAAATTTCCCTTACTCCTCCTATTGAAGATTCCTTTTATGCAATGCTATTAAATACTTTAAAAAATTGAATCAAGTTTGAAAGGAAAATCAAAGTCTTCATTCAATCAGTATTATAATTTTCCCATTGAATAAATTCATGTCTATGTGATTCATGAAGCTGATACACAGAGTATGCTGAGCACAGAGCCACTTTAAGAGGTCCCTGTACTGGAATTGGAGGAGTGAAGATGGAGATTTTCTGGTAGGGTTATGCACAGAAAAAAAAAATCAAATTAGGAAATGCTGAAGAGTAACAGAGAGTTCGTACAATATTTTCATTTTGGCAGGCCAGTAAATACTTAAGCTGAATAATTTACCCAAAGAAAAAGAACACAGTCACGCTGCATGACCTTTTGAACAATGTGCAGAAGTTCAATTATCCACCAATGTTCTATTAAAAGTCAGCTTTCTGGGCAGAAGTGGTATTTCAGTACTTCTAGTTTAGAATTATTAGACAGAGAGAATTTTGCCTGTATAGTTGCTAGCTGGGCTGTACTAGGTAACTTCATTTTAAGAACTAGGGCTAACATGAAATATCACTCTGTCACAAAAAGAAAGAAAAAAATGGAGGAAACAGTTATTTTAGCATCACTTCTGGAGGGTAAGGGCTATTAGATCTCTGGCACATTCTATCTGAATGTGATTAGAGTCATTCTATAACTTCTGAAAGAATATAATTTGCTTCTACTAAAGAAGCATGCAAAATGGGCACAGAAAATTATCCTCCGTGTAATACACAAAATGTGTAGTGTTTCTGAAAGTGTAGCTTATCAATTCCTTGGTTCTGTATTCTTTACTGGTGCTGACTGTGTTGGCTACTCTTATATCAAAACACAACCTCAAGGTCTGTAAGTTCTGGGTTCTTTAAGAAAGCAAGTTAATCAAGCCAGGAGCAAATAGTAAACAGCACTCCTCTGTGGCCTCTGTATCAGCTTCTGCCTCCAGATTCCTGGCCAGTTTGAGTTTGACTTATTTCAATTATGAACAGCAATATGAAATTGTTAGCCAAATCCCCCCACCTCAATTTGCAGTTTGATCATGGTGTTTCATCACAGCAATAGAAAGCCTACCTAAGACAAGTTGGTACCAGGAGTTGGTTATTGTTGTGAGAGCCTTGACCATGTTTTTTTGGGAGGATTGTGGAAGGACTTTGAAACTTTTGGCAAGAAAAGCCATTGAGTATAGAGTGCTCTGTAGGAGCTTGAAAGATAATGTTTAGAACAGTGCAGAAAATGAAGGCCTGGATGCTTACAGGGAATTTTCTTACAGGGAATTTTCTTCTTCTTATAGGGAATTTTAAAGACCCTCTCAAAGGTGTTTTCTATTTTGAATTGAGATTATGTTCTGGTCCTCTGGGACTGAAGAGCCTGGGAACACTAAAGTGACACCTTTCCATTACTCAGACAATTGATGTTGGTTACTTAGAGCTAAGGAATTAGCAGTGATTGTAAGAGAACAAAAACCTTGAGGTAAATTTTGAGGTAAATTTATCTTGGAAGTGTTTCCTCATGGTCAGCACACACAAACTGTGCTTCAGAAGCAGCCGAGGTTGCACCTTGTCCTGGCACCCAAACTTTGTTGTAGTGTAAGAGTCACTAAGGTGTGGCATTAATTTTGAATGTATGAAGGAGTCATGAAGAACAGCTAAGGCATGGCACTGTGAGAGGTTAGGAGAGGCTATAGGTAGAGGTACAACATGAAAAGAAATTATGAGAGGATATTGGGGAAAGTGCAGTCCAGTTGCAGCAGAGTACCCCAGTATTTTGGTGATGCCAGGACCAAGGGACTGACCACCAAGACCAGCAGCAGCCTTGGAGTTGAGCCAGTTGGAACCTAGAAGAAAAGCTGTGTGAACTGCGGAGTGCAGTGTTGAAGTGACTCCAGCTCCCTGGAGAAGTCAAGAAGTTCATGAGTGGATTCCAGATCATTGGACATTGGGTTATTTATACTGTTGGAGTTGGCCTTTGCTTAGTTCTGAATGTGACTGTGCCCAGGTATTTACTTTGATTTTGATTTTCAAAGGAGCCTACCACTGAAAGATTTTAAAAAAGAAATTGGATATTTTAAAGAGACTGAAATTTTAGTCTGTTTGAATTTATAAAGGCTGTGGGACTTTTATAGTTATTTATATTTTAAAGGTGAAATTTTGGGAATGAATACTCAAGGAAAGGTATGGCCTAATATTGATCTGTTTGTGTGCCAAGTTGACAGTGAGTCAGTTGTGCTAGCAAGTCTTACGTTAACTTGACACAAAAACAGGGTTATCTGAAAGGTGGAAACCTTTATTGAGAAAACCCTCCATAAGATGCAGCTGTAAATATAATTAGTGATTGACAGGGCAGTGTCATTGTTGGTCGTATGGTTCTGGATTCTTTAAGAAAGCAGGCTGAGCAAGCAGGGCTAGCAAGCCAATAAGTGGCATCCTTTAAGGTCTCTGTATCAGCTTGTGCCTCCAGGCCCCTTCCCTGTTTGAGTTCAAGTCCTGACTTTCTTAGATGATGATAGCCATGTGGGAGTATAAGCCAGAGTAGTTCCTCCCCGGCTTTCTTTCAGGTCATGGTTTTTCACTACAGCAATAGAGACCCTAAGTCACTGATCAATCAGTTTGTCAACGCAGTGATAATATCTGAGATAAGATGGTCTCAGATTTATAGAGGTCTCAGGAGTTCGAGTTCCTGGTCACATGGTTCTTCTATTTTGAATCTGTGCAGGCACAGTGCACCCTAATGGTGAAGTTGATCATTTTGTAATAGTCTATCATGAAAGAGATAGAATGGGAGAGGAATTTCTCAGTTCCCCTTCAAAAGCACATTTCCAATAACATAACTCCTTTCCTTCTCCTAAAGATCCTGTCTCCTCCCAGAGTTGCAATATGCCAAGAATCAGATCTTCAACACATTCAGAGATACAAACTCTTAGATCTTCCCTGGGGAAGAAAAAGCCTATGGAAATCATGTATTGGTTTTTAACATGAGTATGAGAGCACACACTGAAGTCAGTTTGCTGAGTTTATTTTCCATGATTTAAATTTTCCTTAAGTCACTTGTCATTTCTCTTATTTCTTCTTCTCGTCTTCTTCTTAATGCTTTATGCATTTCTTGTATCTTTCTGCCTTGAAAGCTGAATTCAAAGCAGAGTCAAACTCGGAGTGCTAAAACCATAGACAGTTCACTGTTTCAATATTGAACATTTTCTATTTTTTTTCCACTTACGAGCACAAAGGAGAAAAAAGAGAAAAAAAAAGAACTCTGACCAGAACATCAAGAATTAAACTCACTTACACCTGAGTTCAGACTCTACTGAGGCTGCATTGTCTGTTCTTGTGTGGTGGTTTCTCTGAAGCATAGTGTAAAATAGCATTGCGTTCCTTGGAATGCTGCTGTACAGATTGGAAGGAAAACAACTGAAAGCCCTTTCACTTAACATACAGTAAAGACCTCAAATGCTAGCTGTAGCTTTCCATTTTCTTCACATTGGTGCCACAATCTAAAATGTGATGAAGACTTTCTTTTTCTCAGGGATCTTTCCCAAAAGAGTCTTCCATCTGCACCTCAAGTCTCACCAATCTCATTTAGATTGTGAATCAGGTGTCATAAATACTTCATATCTTCCATTAAATTGATGCTGTAAAACTTCTACGAACTGCAGTTATTTTGATACATGGATCATCAATGGAAACATTTTAATGACCCCTGGCCTAAAGAGTTCACCATACATGGAATGCAGGTGATATGTGAGCACTATGCTTTCCCTATTATCATCCACACTGCACTATGCTTTCCCTATTATCATCCACACTTAGTAGATTTCCTTATAACTCTACTGTGGTCCATTGTGTCACAAATGTAGTATGTAACATCATATTCATGACAACAATCTGACTAGTGTGAAATCTTCCAAATCCCCATCAGGCTATGGAGCCTAAGCTATGTTAACTAATTTACTTGACATAAGCACAAGAGGATTTACATGTGCCTAAGACATTCCTTTGAGAATAAATTTCCTGGTTTTATTCATTTATATGGATTTTATCTCAATCTTTAAAATATTAAGTAGCAATTGTCAACAGTTTTTTCAAGTTAAAGCAGTAGCCATGCAGATACTTGATGCATTAACATTATTCATCGTGTCTATTGTAAACAGCATCAGAAGACTTGCTATTCACCGCATGGGTGTGAAAAGTGAATTGGAGCCTCAAAATCAATGACATGTTGCCCTCTATCCATTGCTGCTCTTTGGCAAGAGAAAAGGGGTCCCACTCCTCAAACACAGCATGCCATTTTTTAATTCACACTTAAATTTCCACTTGAGGAGGCAAGTGAAAACAAACTGGTGCTCCCAGAGAAGCACCCTGGGAATAAGTGCCCTCCCAACTTTAGTAATTGTCTCAGAAGAGCCTTTCCCCCACTCCCCTTTGCCATCTGAATAGGCCTTGCTTATTAGGGCCTTGTTATTCTCTACTACCCTATTTGCATAATTTGCAGATGTCAGCTTGGTGGCTTTCTTCTCTCCCATACAATAATAGTCTTTGTTGAGTAAATTGTTCTGCCTTTACAGCTGTAATTAAGGATACACTATACAAAATTGTAAAACGAAACAACCCTCAGCATTTCCATAGGTAGGTTTTATATTTTGAGGGGTTACAATCAGATCCTTGATTCAAAGCTGCCTCTCCTTCTTTTTTAAATTAACCTATGTGAGTGGCTTCAAATCAGTGTCTGTTCTCAGGAAATCTTCATTGAAACATCAACAGTATTCAGGATAAATGAACAGCTGTTATTGTCACTTGGCTCATTATATACAGTCTCTAAAATCATGCCACTATAAACAGGAAGTACATCATTATTGAGTTACCAGTTTGGCAATAAAATTTTAAATTGCTTTGTTATTCATCCATGATGTCTTAATGATTTCATGGCTATCTGGGTAACTGTTTATTTGCTAGTCTTTATGTATAGAATTATATGTAATTCTATATAATTTTCAAATATTAAATGTTTTTCATATTACTACTCAGTTTTGCATTAAATTTGGCAAAAATTCCAAAAAGTTAATTTTTTTTAAGAAAGTGATAGTCTGGGCTATCAGACTACATGATTCACATTTGTATCACATAGGATTTAAAAAATATTCAAATTTGATTTTGTGGTATAGATCTAGCAGACCAGCAGAAAAACATTTCCAATATTCACCTATATTATACTATATATTGGGAAACAAAATATTTGAAGTTTAGTAACATGTAGTGACAGTTGATTTGGAAATATTTTGTTCAATATGACCTTTCTACAGAATTATTACATTTGGATTTTTCTCTGCCTTTTCAATTTGAAGTAAGTTTGTTGTAGATTTGTTCCCTCAGTGGGTGGTGACTAGTTTTTGAATTACGTTGTGTGCTAGTAAACTCCACTGCACTTCTTCACTTTTATAAATACTGTACATGAGTATTTTTGGAAGTGTGGTTCTATATTATCTTTTTTTTTGTCATAGCATTATTTATCATAAACTAAGTTAAAAAACAGGGAACATAGTCTTTTAAGACAGGATCAATGTTATTTTCTTGAGTATCACATGAATCTCTCATTGCTTATAACAATTCTTTGTGAACATATCTGTATGCAGAACAAAAGAGCTGAATTGCTACCTATGACAGTCTTTATAATCGAATGCAAACATTGCCATAGTCAACCTCTGTTGAGATATTTGTATGATGCAAGCAGAGCCACATGGGTTTGCACTGTCTGCTTCTATGTCAATTTAATGGGGAAAAGTCATGTTGGAGCCTATGCTTATATAATGTCATTCTACTGTGACTGAAGCATACCGAAGTGCCTGAAGGATAACAAAAAGAAAAATTCTTGATTTCTACCCAGTTACTTGCCACTTTTGATTTTATTGATATTAAGAGTTGAGAACTAAATATTTAATAGTCTCCTGGATAATGCATAGTATTTGACCAAGGATATCTGACATAATTGTAAAATGAATTGAGCAGGAGATGTATTTTAAGTGACCACATAATTTAAAATATGCAATGATTATATCTGATCTCAAATTTCCTCAATTTAACTGCAAATGGACGAAAGTTAAACATAGTAACCATGATATGAGAACTATATATAGCAGCCTTGCTCATTACCCTCAGAAATGAACATATGGCAAGTACTTCATAAATAAAGAGTAAATTTAAAAAATACAATTTTATTGAATAGGGAGAAAATGAATATGTAGGTCACAATCAGAGCATGAGAAATTGCATTAGGTAAAACTGTTTTTCCCATCTGGATGTTCCTGAAGAATCAAAAGAGCAACTGAGGACAGACTTTTCTCTTTACTTGTGAAGATTCATATTATTCAAAAACACAAGAGAAAATCAAAGAAAGAAGAACATAGATATATTTTTTTTTTGTACAGAACCATCATTACTATGTAATAGTGCCAGAGACAACTTGGCAAGTCATAGGCTACAGTTGGAAACTCAAATTGCCTTTTTAGAAACAAATGTTTTGAATGATTCTTCCGTTTTCTGTAATTGTCACTGGAACTGGATGATATTGAGTGAGAGTAGATATTTCCTTGAACTGCTATAAATGAACAATTAACACATATACAGGTAGGGAGAATAGATAAGTATTTCATGGAGAAAATTTCTCTGAACATTCTCTAAGATTCTGTTAATTAAGGGTGTGGCATTACAAGTCTGGATGATGTGCACTAAGATGTAATTTCAAAGACGAGGGCATGAAATTTGGAATCAATCCTCTTTATAGAAAAGAAATTGGTAAACACCATCTAAGCCAATATGATAATGAGAAATGAGGAACGATAAGAAATCATGTTGATAACATCAATCTTTGAAGTGTTAAAATAGCACTCTCTGTTCTTCATTGCAAAGCATTTACCTGCAGTTTAACTGTAAGGTAAATATCATACTAATTCCCCTGTGAGAGGTCATTCAAAACTAGTGTCTTAAAAACTGCTAACTGGAGTTTATTAAGAGGAATCGTATTGTAAATTGGATGAGGTCCTGGAAGAGAAGAGAAACACTAGGTAGAAATTAAGGAGATATGAGAAAAGTGTGGACATGAGTTAATGGTAACATTTAAGTATCAATTTAGTAACTGTAACCATGTTCATAATACATACCAACAGGAGAAGAAAGTGAATGGGGATAGAAACTCTATTATCTTTGCAATTTCTTTGTAAATCTAAAACTGTTCTAGTGTAGAATGGATTGTAAATTAAGCATCATGATTCCAGTCAGAAAAAAAATAAAAGACTTCTACATGAAATGAGCTTTTTCATAGAACTTTAAATATAAAAATATACTTCTAGTATTTAATGATAGATCTCATAATCAATTAAATCAGATATTTATTCACTTTATAAAATGTAGAGTGTTCATATAGGGGAAATGTCATTAAAAGTGTAAAGTGAAAATGTTGGAAAATTAAAAGTTAATAGGGTTGTCTACTATTATAGGGTTAGTTAAAACAGGATGTTTACCACTTATCAATATCCCAAGTATTTCTTATGCTTTATCCGAAGATGGAAAAAAAAAAAGCTAATCTTGTCATAATGGTATGTCCAAATATCCCTAGATATAAGTAGTTGATTTAGACTATAATGACTCCTTACCTAAATTAACTTGTGTTTCAAATTGTTCAGGCACACACTAGTATGCATTTGAGTAAACCAAATATTAATCAACAATCAAAACATGTAAGCTTCAATTTATTAAGAAATATAAAACATTACTGTTTTAACCCTAGCATCAACAGCGTGGGTTGTTTTTTCTATTAAATACAAGTTTAATTATCTTAATTACTCTGGCCCAGTCGCAGCTCCATTATAGAGCATACATATTGCTACATTGATAAATACCTCTAGGCACCTAATCACAGCTAATGTACACTCAGATGATGACTTTGTTGAGTAGAATACTTTATTTGTATAAGAATTTTACATTGATTATTTTCATATGGAAACTCTCTTATGATATTTTGAAAATATTCTCAGGGAAAAGTGAAGTGAAATTAACATGTAAAGGCTGAATAAATTAGAGTCAAAAATGAACAGAATTGCTATTGACAGGCTACTTATTAGTAATTAGGTGGAGAGCACAGAACAGCATTAGATGCTTGACATGGGAGCATTAGAAAAATTCAAAAGAAATAACTATAGGTTATTAACCAAATAGTTTGCAAAAGCATTTATCATTTTTTATCTACTAAAAATACAAAATTCTCACTGCAGTCACAGTTCAAAATATCTCTGGGTCATTTGTTCTGCATACATATTTTGATAATGAAAATTATGTGAGTTAGACCATCTTTCCAGTCATGGCCTGGGAGAGGACCAGAGTGGCCTGACATTTACAGTCCTTCAATGGCAATTACAGCACAGCTAATATATCAATTTAATTAAATTCCTATAGTGATTCATGACATAAAATATCAGAATAATAAGTTAACTTGCACAGAAATAGACAAAAGATCAATGCACTAGGCAGAGACAAAATGAATTAAAGAAGAGCTGCCATCCCTTGGAAAGATTGTGTGCATATTGAGGTTTTTCTTCTCTTTTTCTTTTTAAATGCAAAGCTTGTATTTTAGATGTTGTTCATGGAGGTTAAGTGAGGAAGACTGTGATCATGTACAAAGATGCCTAAGGTAATCACTAAAGCAAACAAAAATGATTGTTTTCATGTTGCCAAGGAATAAAAGAACAAATAAATAAATATTATTTAAATAAATTAAATAAAAATAAATACAACTTGCCCATCTATATCGTTAAGTATCATTTGAGTTGTGCAGTTTCAGATGTTTTGCTATTAGGTTTTCATTCATTAATAAATGGATGCCTCTGAAATCCTGTTGACAGAGAAACTGTCAGAGAAAGTATGCTGAGGGGTGGAGTTGCTGGGAAGAGGGAATCCTTGGGTTCTCTATCTGTCTCTACCACTTTGAACGGGTGTGGTCATAGAGGACCTCAGAAATTCCAAAGCTATGCTGCAGGCCTTTCTCCTTGTAAAGGCAGCCGGGGCTCAAGTAGTTTTATAAGAAGGAAAGGTCCCTTTTCTTCGGTAGTCTGTGCTGATGAAGTGGATCTTAATGGCTGCATTGAATGCACTGGAGATTTAGTCATTGTGCTATTACATTTGTGTCATTGCTCTCTAAATAAATTTGAGATGTTGTGGTTTTCTCCTTATGGCTCCAAGCATCTTCATTTGTATAGAAGAATCATGATAATTATGTCTTACTAAGATATCTTCCAACCAAACTTTTTATAATTCTATGGTAGAGAAATAATTCCTAGCTCATGCTTCCATTGAAGAAATAAGTAATCATTAAATTATACAGGAAAACTAAATTTCTTCATGAACTTATATAAAATAATGCTTAGTGTGTATGTGTGTGTATGTATAAACACACATGTGTGCGATTTATATTTTAAATTAGTTCTAAAATCATCCTGATAGATAAAAGTGATTTCTTTGCATGGATATATATTTTATAGAATTACCAGAAAATACTCAAAACATTGAGTGATACTCAAACTTTAATAAAACCAGAAGAAATCCATTGGCAATGCTAATGGGCACCCCTAAAGAACACCTAAAAGAATCAGTAAGTAAAAAATTAAAACAATTAAGAATAAATGTGTAAATAAAATGGTCTCAATCTTCTTGTGCCACCAAATTACTTCTTAATTAAAATTATGATCAATCAACTGTAACACAAAACTCAAAGTTACAGTACTTTACTCAAGAGAAATTTGTTTCATTTTGACCACAGTATTGACAGACTGCTAAAGTAAATTTACACTGAGCATACCCCTTTATTTTGAATGCATAATACAGGACCCTATTTGAGTAGCTGAATATTGGCCAATCACAGCAGCTTACCCTCTCTGAATCACAGCTGATAGGCCCATGTTCAAATGTGGCAAATTGCAAGTTGTATAACTTACCCCCCTCTGTATATTTCACTTCTCTTTGCTGTCTACAAATGCTACCTCATATGGAAGAGTAAAGAGATAGGATACTCTTCTTTTTCAGAGGGTTGCCTGATTCACAGATTATTCATAGACCATTGCTCAACTAGAGTACACTACATTTAATTTTTCTTTATGTGCAAGTTTGTGTTTGTACATGTTTGCTTGTGTGCACTGTGTATATAAGTGCACATGTATGTTTGTGTGCCAATGGGTGGTGGCGAGAAGTCAATTCTGTGTGTCTTCTGTAACCATTTTCTTCATTTTTCTGGAGACAGTCTCTAACTACATCTGGAGCTCACTAGTTCTGATAGAATGACTGGTCAGAAATGCCCAGGAATGCCCACATCCTTTTCTCCAGCCCTGAGAATACAATCCTGATTGTTGTTGTTGTTGTTGTTGTTTGTTGCTGTTGTTGTTATTGTTGTGGATGTTAGCGGTTTTGTTTGCTTGTTTTTAATTTATTAAATTTTTCCGATGACAATGTTCAAATGTTTTGGCAATGTTCAAAAGAAGTAAAAAAAAAAAAAAAAAAATGGCCAAGAAGTACCATTAAGGTGTTCAGCATTGTTAGGAACTTGAGAAAAGGAAATTAAAATGACTTTTGATATTTCTAGCTTTCCCCCAAATTAGTGTCCAAGATCAAAGAAGCAACTGACAACCAATGATAGCATTTTCTGTAATTGCAGAAAGGTACCTCCACTATGAAAATATTTGCAGAGAATTCTCAAAACTGTATAAATAGATCTCTATGAATACGCAATTCTACTCCAAAGGACTTAATACGTCATTCCTGTTTATTGCACTTTATTCACAATAGCTTGGAAACGGAAGCAACCTAATTGTTCTTCAGCTGATGAATGAATAATGATAAGGTAGTCACAGGTATAAAGGGAAAAATGCAACCACAAAATTTGCCGGGGAGTGAAAGGAGCTGGACAATATTATACTGAGTGAGGTAACTCAGACACAGAAACCTAAACATGAAATGTTTTCTTTTATTTGTACATCCTATGTCTGAATATTTATATTTGAATATATAGGCAGGGCTAACAACAGAAACTAAGACAGTAGCAATGGACCATGGTTACTGGTGGAGAGAGAGCTGTAAAGAGGTCAACAGCTCAGCCCAGGCTCTATGAAGACACTGGTTTGTATCAAGACCTCTACGAGACCTGTCCTTCCTACTGCTTTCATTGACCATTATATATTGCTTTTCAGCCTATTTCTGTTCTTTAAAAACTCTTGAAATCCAAACCCAGAAGAAATGTATGCACTATTCTCATGAATTATCCATGCATACTAAGATGAGGCCTGTCTATTCTGAACGGATCACTGGTGGCTCATCACAATGGCTTAGAGACTCAGGATGGAGCTCAGACAGAAAATGTCTCTGAAGCTAAAAAACCTTTCATTGTTCAATGTTCCTTCTGTTTGTCCTTTATGGTCTTGAACTCAATCAAATTGTCAAAGAGCCATATTCCATCACAAGGATAATGGAAGTAGGATTTTGGCTGATTTATTTCTGAAAGCAAAGGTCTATGGGAGTGAAGATTTCAGTATGCAGCATTTTTTCATCTTATGATACAGAAAGGCAATCAGAGTTTTCTTGCATGAAACTCTTCCTTGGGAATGTCAAGCCCCAAATCTACTTTCTCTTTCAGTCAACATTGCTATTATTGGGCCCAGTATCAACCTTTTGGAGGTCCACTCTTTTATTAACCATTGGGTAACATTATTTGATAAACTAAACTAATGGCTAATCAAATAATATTTTATGCTGAAGCATATTTTAAGATATTCTTTAGTGAATTTTTCCATTTTTCAATATATATATATATATACATATAATTTTTATTTTATATCTTAGTTCCTAAATATCGTTTTTCTTTTAAAAGAAGGCTGATATGTTATTTTTAAAAACAATTTAAACAATGAATTGAGATTCAATTCATATCATGTAAGTAGCCACGTTGACATGTCTGTTTCACTGATTTTTAATATATTGAGTTGTGCAGTGCTATCAATTAAATTTAATTTTTAACACAGAATGTAAACCCACAAATTACTGATTTTCACTTGTATTCCCACCTCTCATTGAATGAGTAACTAATGTACTTTCTGCCCAGGACTTTGCTTGTCCTGAATATTTCACCTGGATATTTTCAGAGAATAAGTGACTTTTCACCACTTGATTATTTCAGTTGAGCTATGTTTAAGGCTTACTTCCTTCATAGCAGATATTGGTACTCCAGTCTTCAATACTGAATATTTTTCCTTTAGTGTTCCATTTAATCCCATATCCCTGATGATTAGCATTGCACTTTATTCTATACTGTAAGTTTTTTAACCAATCCTCGAAATCTATGCCATTTCCAACTTTGCCCATTATGGACACTGTTAACATGGGCATTGATGCACTAATTTTTGTGCAAGCATATGTTTTGATATTTAGGTGTGGGATTTCAATATACCACGTATCTTCTTGGTGATGCTATTGAGGAACTTCCTATATATATCACAAAACCAGGAACTGTTTTATTCTCAGCAGCAGCCTATTCGGGTTCCATTTTTCTAGAATGCTGTCTATTTTCTGTATACATGATTGTATATATATATATTCTAGTGTATATGATTTCAAGCAACTAATAATTGGGAGTTTTTTCATGTTCATATAGACATTGTGTTACTGGAAAAAAAACCTTTAAGTGTTTTTGGTTTTGTTTTACATTTTTACTTTTCAGTTGAATTATCTCTGTCTCCGTAATGAGTTGTAATAATTCTTCAAATATTCTGGATGTACATTTCTTGTCAGCCATGATTTGCAGACACTCTTACTCATTCTGTAAGTTGCTTACTCAATTTCTTAGGAGGGTCCTTTAAAGCACTGAAGATTTCAAGTTTTGGAAATCTCTCCATTCCTCTATATTCAGCTGTGCATATGTTCATGGGTCTGCGTGCACATACTTGCACTTGTGTGGAAGCCAGAGGTCAATGCTGGGTGTGGTCTTTTAGGAACTATTCACTGCTATTTTGGAAACATGGTCTCTCATTGACCTGGTCCCTGCTAAGTAGGCTAGACTGGTTGTCTCCTTGTGATTGAACTCAGGGTCTTATGTTATACAGCAAATATTTTACCAACTGAAAATATGTGCTCAGTCTATTTTTTTTATTTCAACATTCAATTTCTTTTCTCTTTTTTCCCCTTTTTGTTTGCTCTTGGTATCATACCCAAAAATTATTTACTTTACAGGAGTTCACTGTTTCATTTTCCCTGAGAAATTCTATAAATTTAGCCTAATATTAACATTTGTAAACATTTCATTTACTTCTGTGTGGTATAAGATATGAGCCAAGCATATTAGTTCACAGAGTAGATAACCATTGCTTCTATATTAATTTGTTTAAAAGAGCATTTCAGATATAGACGACTTTTAAAAAATGTGTGAGCATCATTGTCTTTACATTTCATACAATGTTAATTCTCTAAACATTTATAGTAAATGATTTATTTATTTAGAGTCTGGATATGTCTCCAATCTGCAATCTCTTAAGGGACATTTTCTGCCTTCACTCATAGAAGAAAATCACTTTCTGGTTTCTTTGAATGTGTCTTAATTTTTATTTAGAAGTTGTATAATTTATATAAAATAATATAGTTACCCTGGTATCCAAGCACATTACCCCTAAATATTTTGTACTCCGATTTTTATTATTACTAATGTGGTTCTTGTTTCTCTTACTTCTGCTTAGTTAGGATTATTGATTCTTTAAGGTTTTTTTTTTTATTATTTATAAGTGTTTATGTGTGCAGCTGCTTTGCAGAGATCAGGGGATGTTGTACTTCCTAAAACTAAAATTAGCAGGAGAATGTAAAACACTTGATATGGGTCCTAGGAAACAAACCTGGATCCTCCAGAAAAGCAATAAGCACTCTGAATTACTGAGCCATCTTTCCAGTCCCTAAGATTTATATATTACAAGATGGATGTTGCACTTGGAGTGTAGGATCTGTTCTATCTATCCATTCATCTACCTGTTCAACTACCCACTTAGCATACAATGATATAGATGTATATATTTTAATAGATTTACCAACATATTTTTAGAATTTGAGTTTTTTTATGAAAATAATTCCTTATTTTTATAAGCTCAATGAAAAGAATAAAATAATGCCAGATAAAGATTATTAAAATAAGTAGTTTTGTAATTTTTTAAAATTATTTTTATTAATCATTTCATTCATTTATATCTCAAATGATATCCCACTTTTGATTTTCTAATGGCCATCTCTATAATAGTATAATTTACTGTACAGAAAATGATTCATTGGGTCTCCTTAAACATCTTTTTTGTTTGTTTGTTTACTAGTTTCTCTGATGGCTTTTGTAATAAATGTTTAACCTTCTGGAAGCTTCCAAGATATCCTTGCTTGTTACTTTTGATCTCTATCAGGTTGCAATCAATGTGATAGCAATTATTGATGTCACCTTTCCTTGTGTTTCTTATTTGGACTGTTTTTCAGATATCACAGGAAGCTAGCAAGATCAAAGTTCTCTGTAGTTATCTGGTTTTCTGGGATTTGTATTTAGCAATCTTTAGACTTTTTTTTTTTAAATTCCAGATTAACTTCAGTCTTTCGAGGCTGAAAAGCTTCTGTTTAATTGTTTTATCCTGGTGATGTTTCTGAAGGCAGGCATGGGGTGAGGTGAAGATTCTTCTTATCCAACTGGGTTGAAATCTAAGTCACATGGAGTGGTCATAATGTGCTGGCAATAGAGACTTACAGGGAGTTGTAACTGCAGACAATACACTGGCTGTGGTTTATAGATCATGCTTAGTGGTGAGACCCTGTAGGAACCTAGACTTCCCCTTCCACAAAAAAGGCTAATAATGGCTTTTGCTGCTCTATCCCAGATCTGGAGAAATTCCAAGAAACTCAAGTGACCTCAAGAAAAATACCCTAGATAGTGCTGTTTACAGATGTCCTGTTACATCTGTTAAAAAGATGCTGTCCACTCTGTCCCTTATGTTTGTTAATTTTAGAGTTAGAAAATGTAGCTGTCTGTTCATACTCTCATGTTTATCTTGAAGGGCAAGTTCACAGTGATCCTTCCTCTCTCATTCCAGAAGGTACACTGTAATGGGCTTTATAGTTTCTTGTCTCTTGCTTCCTCTCTCATCTATTACTCATCTTCCTTATACCTAAAAGTTGAAGTAAAATTTATTTATAAACTTCAAAATATAAAAGCATAATAATTAAAAGTTTCTCTCCAAAGTTGGATAGCCAGTTGCTGTCTTCTTCCCTGGGGATGAGTAATTCTTCCAATCTCAGGATTCTTTTTCTTCTCTAGGGCTGAAGCCATGGAGATTTCCTCATCCATTTTAGCATATCTCTTGTTGTTGTCCTCATCTGCTTCATGCTTAGGCAGTCATGTTAGCAAGACTATATGAGTGTAGCATCTGACATCACAAGAAGACAGAGGCCTGCAGCAAACTCCTTGATCCTCTGGATTATGGTGTTTCTGTCTTCTCTTTACAGTAATCCTTGAGCCTTTTGTACCATTGTATCCACTGACTGAGACCCACATCTCTGCATTTTCATTGATGGTTGTTTTTTGTAATGTTCTCTATTGTACAGCGAAGTTTCCTTCATGATAGGTTAGGACTACCTTTATCTGTGGGCATAAGAACAAATTTAGAATATAGTCAGAGATTATGGTGGTTTGGTAAGTGGCATTGTAGGTTCTCTTCCAAGATCCAAGATTTCAGTAGCCTTGGATAGTTGCCTAGGTTTCCAGGACAAAACATGATTTCCCTCTTGTGCGGGTCTGAAGTCCAATTGCTTTTTGATTTGTTTTTGTAAAATTGGTAGTTGGACTGCTTGTGGTGGCATATGCCTTTAATCTTAGCACTCCCGAGTCAGAGGCAGGTGAATCTCTGTGAGTTCAAGACTAGCCTTGTATACATAATAAGTTCCAGGTTAGTTAGGGATACATAGTGAGACTATGTCTTTAAAAAATGCAGTTATTATTAGGGTTTTATTTGTAAAATTAACACCATATATTTCATAAAATTGTAGCATTTGAGTTCCATTATTTTCAGCATTTCAGGATTACACTGATTTTCTCTATATTTGTGTAATTTAATTGCTACCTACTTCAATGATTAGTTTTCTGAAAAGAAATTTTGTGGAAATATTCTCTTGCTAGTCTTTGCAACTTTGAATTCCAGGTGGAGTAAGATCTATATCTATTAAATTTTAACAAATACATTTATTTAAATACTTTTACATATGACTGGATGATTCAATTTTATTGAATTAAATTTAGAGTAATAAATTTACATTATATGTTTTATTTACATTATGCCATTTGCATAAAATCAGTCAGTGAATCATAGCTTGAGAACACATCTTCAATTAATTATGCAGCAATAAAGTCCTCAATATGCATTATCATTTACAATTGTAATTTGTTACATGATACAGATGAGATGTCCCAATGAGGAACATAATTGCCTTTTTAATGCTGTGGTAGGTATGCTATGGTCTTTAATTATCAACTTGGCTAATCATTATTGGTGGTAATTAATCTTTGCTCTAATAATTATTGCTGATGAATATACATGTTTTGCCCCCATTACCTTTTTCCACTGCATGAAGATGATGTATGAAATTACTAAACTATACATAGCCTAAAACAGAGCTAGATTATTTCATATAGTAAAGGTGCCCCTGAGCACAGATAAATTTTCATTAAGTTATTGGAATGGCAAAAGTGCATTTGATATAGTGACCTTTTGAGATAATAAGGTTGTTCTGTACTCTTCCCTGATCCTTTATTTTATTCATTAATCACCACTTTGATGTCATTTAATAAGCATGCTTCTAGGAGTAAATATAATGTTGTCACTCAGTAAATTAAAGAAAAACAAAATTATGAAATGATGACTCTTAAAAATTATTCAGTATGTAAAAATCTGGAACAATACAGGCTGCTCACTCTCCCAGTATCTACTCAATCTAGTACTCGAAGATGTAGCTAAGGCAATCAGACAACAAAAGGAGATCAAGGGGATACAAATTGGCAAAGAAGAAATCAAGGTATCACTATTTGCAGATGATATGGTAGTATACATCGCTACCCCAAAAATTCTACTAGAGGACCACAGCTGATAAACAACTTCAGCAAAATGGCTGAATATAATATTAACTCAAAAAAAGAATCAGTAGCCTTCCTTTATACAAATGATAAATGGGATGAGAAGAAAAATAGGGAAACACACCCTGCACATCAGTCACAAATAATATAAAATATCTTGGTGTGATTCTAACCAAGCAAGTGAAAGATCTGTAGGATAAGAACGCCAAGTCTCTCAAGAAAGAAATTGAAGACCTCAGAAAATGAAGAGATCTTCCATGTTCATGGATTTGTAGGATTAATATAGTAAAAATGGCCGTACTATAAAAAGCAATCTATAGATTCAATGCAATCCCCATCAAAATTCCAACACAAATTCTTCACAGACATGTAAAGAGCAATTCGCAATTTCCTGTGGAAAAACAAGTAACCCAGGATAGTGAAAACAATTCTTAACAATAAAAAACTTTGGGGGAATCACCATCCCTGAGCTCAAGATGCACTATGGAGCAGTAGTGATAAAAACTGCATGGTATTAGTACAGAGACAGGCAGGTAGATCAATGGAATAGAATTAAAGACCCAGAAATAAGCCTACACACCTACAGACACTTGATCTTTGACAAAGAAGCCAAAAATATACAATGGAAAAACCATCTTCAATAAATTGTGCTAGTCTAACTGGTGTTCTGATGTAGAAAAATGAAAATACATCCATATTTGTCACCTTGCAAAGCTCAAGTCCAAGTGGATCAAGCACCTCAACATAAAACCAGATACACTGACTCTAATTAGATGAAGTGGAAAAGAGCCTTGAATTCATTAGCACGGTGGGGTAGATTTCCTAAACAGAACTCTAATGGCTCAAGCTCTAAGATTAAGAATCATAAATGGTATCACATGAAACTGTCAATAGGACAAATCAGCAACCTACAGATCGGGAAAAAACTTCACTAACCCCACATCCAATAGAGGGCTAATATTCAAAACATATAAAAAACTCAAGAAGCTAACTTACAATAAACCAAAATACCCAATCAAAAAATGGGGTATATAGCTAAACAGAGAATTCACAACAGAGGAATCTCAAATGGCCAAGAAGCACCTAAAGAAAAATTTAAAAACCTTAGTCATTAGGGAATTGTAATCAAAACCACTCTGAGATTCTACCTTACACCAATCAGAATGGTTAAGGTCAAAAAACTCAGGTGACAGCACATGTTGGTGAGGATGGAACATTCCTCCATTGCTGATAGAATTTCAAACTGGTACAACCACTCTGGAAATCAATCTGGACGTTCTTCAGAAAATTGGAAATAGATCTACCTGAAGATCCAGCTATGCTACCCTTGGGCACATATCCAAAAGATGTTTCACAGTACCACATGGGCATGTGCTCCACTATGTTCATAGTGGTCTCATTTGTAATAGCTAGAATCTGCAAACAATCCAGATGTCCCACAATGGAAGAATGGATACAGAAAAATGTAGTTCATTTATACAATGAAATATTGTTCAGCTATTCAGAACAAGGACATCATGAGATTTGTTAGTCAATGGATGGAACTAGGAAATATCATTCAGAGTGAGGTAACTCAGACCATAAAGGACATGCATGGTATGTACTCACTAATAAGTGGATATTAACCAAAATGTACAGAAAACCCATGATATAGTCCACAGAAATCAAGAAGTTTAACAATCATAAAAGCCCAAGTGAGGATGCCTCAATCCCACTTGGGAGGGAGAAGAAAGCAATCAAGGGAGGCAAAGGGAGGTAGGTACCTGGGTGGAAGTGGTGGGAAGGGGAATATGATCAGGTATTGGTAGGAGACAAGAGAGAAGCCCTAAAGGTCTGCAGAATGAAGGGAGATACGCTACTTGGGGAGGAGGGGAAGGGGGTCCCTCTAGAAAGTACCAGAGACCAGGGAGGTGAGCAACACTCAGGACTCAAAGGGTGTTACATTAAGTGAAATGGCCAAGAGTGGGGAGAGGGAACTTGTAAACTCCACCTCCAATAGGGCATTTTGTGGAGGGATGGGGTTGCCATCTCACAGTCAAAAGTCAGACCTAGTATTGTTTCTGTCTAAAAGAACTGCAGGGACAAAAATGGAGAAGAGACTGAGGGAAAGGTCATCCAGTAACTGGCCCAACTTGGGATCCATCTCAAGGGGATGCTCCAAGCCTGACACCATTACTGATGCTATTGTGTGCTTATAGACAGGAGCCTCTGTGGTTGAAATAGGGAAAGGCTGTAAGAAGCTGAAGAGGAGGGCAAATAGCAGTCTCAACTCACCTGGATGCCAGAGATCTCTCAGACACTGAGCCACCAACCAGGCAGCATACACCAGCTGATATGAGGGTCCTGACACATATACAGTAGAGGACTTCCTGGTCTGGCCTCAGTGAGAAAAGAAACACCTGATCCTTGAAAGACTTGAGGCCCCAGGGAGGGGTGTTGTCTGGTGGGGTAGGGGGATGGGGACACACCCTTGGAGACAGGGGAGGAGGAATGGTATAAGGAACTGTCAGCAGGTGGGCCAGGTGGGGGATAACAACTGGACTGTAAAAAAAGATTAAATAATAATAATAATAAGTAAATAAATAAATAAATGAATAAATTGGTGCAGATGTTTGTCCCCCTCAACATTTCTTAAAAAATATAAAATCAGTAACCATCAGAAAAAAGTCTTCCTAATGACTAATTAGAGATGGAATTGGCAAAAGTTTGGTTAAAGTAGGACGCTTCTATAAGCTAGCTGTATCATGGATCATTTAAACACTGTCAGAGAACCCACTGAGTGAGAGACTAACATGCAAAGGTATTTCACCAGTTGCTGTGGTATTTGTCAAATAGAAATTGTGTCATCATAAAAGACTTAAGCGAACTTCTAATTAAACATTCTCAAGCAGTCCAGTTTATACAAATCATAATTATTGCTCCAATATATTTTTAAGAGGAGGCATGTAAGTGCTACTTTACTCAATTATTTTGAGAGGCAATGTAAACACATTTTGTTTTGACTGTATTTCCAGCTTTGAATCATAATAACATATAGTAACTATGGGGAGTGAGGATTGTATGCAAATTTCTTATGACTGAATGATAATACAGGAATATTTAAAGTATTAACATTCTTCTGGAAAGGAAAGTGAGTTGTTGGGCCCAACTGTAGCAAGTTGGAGACCTCATAGCTCCCATGATGCTCACGGTTTGCCTGCAGAGGGTTTCCCTTTGATAATACTTCAGATAAGTTACACAGTATATTTCAGAGCAGGAAGTCTGCGTCTAAAGGGTCCTGGGTTTGACTTATGTCTTATCATTTACTGTGACTCTCCCTACAATTTGCTTCTTCTGAACCTAGTTACTTCATCTTTGAACTTCAAATTATAAAACCAGTCTTGTGTCACTTGATTTTTATAATTAATTTCAATTTATCAAGAAGATTAAAGATGGGGAATATATAACTTTTATGTATTATTTTACTTATTACAAAATGCAATTTTAAATACAACAGGAAAAATTGAAATGATATATTTAGACAAACGGAAATTCTAACACAATATTTCAATATTTAAGATAAGTTATCAAAAACAATTTCAAGTTTATTGAATAATTCCCCTCTACTTATCTGTGAGTAATGCCCACTGGACTTCTCTTTTCTTTTCTTGGATAAATTTGCTTTCAGCCTAATTGTCATTCTTTCCTTTAACATGAGGAAATGTGTGAGCAGAAGAATATATCAGAGCCAGTCATCTTAGATATTGAAGTCACTCTAGAAATAATGCCAATATGGATTTCACTCTGTTTTATTGGTATTGGTGGCTTATTTGTTTTGATGGATACATACTAATAATTTATTCCAATTGAAGTGTCTGTAACCTTGACCTAGAAAAGCTCATTGGATTACACTAACTTTTATAATGGTGACAGTGTTAAAAATTTCTATTCTATTCCTTCCACTAGCTTCACATTGTTCCTTTAGTTCTACTGAACACAAGCTCATGACTTGGCAAGTGTTAAAGATTTATCTATTTATTAACATTTTACTCACAAGGATAAAACTCTTGAAATATTACAGCTCATTTTCAAGAATGTCCTTGGGATGGAAAGCAGATATATTCTTTGTCACATTACACTTTCAGACCATGTAGGTCACTGTCATAAAGCAGTCACCAGAAAAGTTAAATGAAGCTGCATTATGCAATCGACTTTTTTCATTTTTAGATACATATACATTTATATAATACAGGACTATAAATTGTAATGTTAGGTCTAAGGATTTTGTAGAGTAATGAATAAAGTTCTTTTAAGTCAATTATCTGGAGTTGACAGTATTTTATGGTGGTATTGGTGTGTGTATATATGTGTGTTTGTATGTCGATGTAAGAAATATTTCATCTTTATTGATGAGCAAATTTATTTAATTTATCATGTTTAATAGTTAAAAGATAAATCAATCCATCTTCTTTGTCTGGTTTCCATTATGAATGTAGTTGAATAAGGTCAAGGATATTAGTGCTTTGGACTGATGATACAGGGGAAATGGAGATCCCTCTAAGGGTCTTAGTTTCATTAATACAATAATTTTAGCATGGACTAGAATGGAAATATAAGGACAGTTCTAATAGGATTTAAAAGGAAATTCCTAGAGCAGGCAAGCTGTAAATTTGGATGATGTCAAGAAGAGAATGTAGGAGAGAAAAGAAAAGAGCACGCCATTTAAATTGGCATGGAGAGGAGACACATAGCTGTAGATAAAGAGCAAGAAATCCCAAAATGTTGGGATAAAAGCCCAACAGTTTAACAAAAGTAAGGTTAGAAAAGAACTAGAAAGAAGAAAAGAAAAAGTAATGATTTTCTGAGTAAGTCAAAATAGGCAGACCTATGAATTATGGCTGTGGCCCTTAAGCTACTGCACTGGGGACAAGGTTTCTGGGGAGTAACAGTGTCTCATTAAAGAGTAACTCTGTCATTCTACCTTGATTTCTGCCTTGCTAATGGAGGTGCTCCCTTCAGGTTGCATATCCCCAAGGCTGTGAGTCACAGCTAAGGTCACCCCCAATGATTCTAGGGCACCTCCTTTTTCAAAGTTCTCTACCTCTCCTGAAGATGTCCCCACCTCCCCTCGCCTGTCAGTTTGCAGTGGGAGAGGATGGTAATAGCTCTCAGAGTCAAAGTGCCAGGATGGGGTATACCCCCAGGAAAACCCCCACCCACTCAGTAAGAAGAGAAAAGGAGATGGGGGAAGGATTGTGGGAGGAGTTGCCTGGGGGCAGTGAGCAGGATGTAAAGTGTAAGTAAAACAAATATAAGAAAAAAAAATATAGTGACTCTGTCCCTCTCTTTAGACTAGCCCTCTACCATATGGGTGGTCCCTAAGGCAATGAGATTGAAGTATTCCACTGCAATTTCCGTAGTCAGTTTCCACACAACCCAGAATTCCATTCTCTTGATTGGGTGGTTTAGCTTCCTGTTTGTTCATTTCCTCCCCTGTTTAACACTACAATAAGTATCAGTTGGCTTCAGGATATGTGCTGCCAGTCCCAGTGTGAGGTCATACTTATTAGTGAATATTAGAATGATGATTAGTCAAGATGAGATTAGTGTCGAAGTCCCATTATTTATTTTTTCTTTATATGTTTATCTCTAAAAGTAAGAAAATAATAGTGTAAATGTTAATGTATGATTGTTTTAAAATGATTGTATTTAGCATAACTAAATACAAAATAAAACTTTTCTAAGACTTTCTCAACTGATACTATTCCTTCAAAAGGTTCATATGCTTATATATGATATTATCTGCTCTTTTCTATGTTTACATTTAGGCTAAGCTACTTCTTACCTAAAGACAATCATTAAGTGAACATTATTTCCAGGATTATATTGCCATTCCTTTGTGTATTTTATGTCACTTTTTAGATTTATTGGTCTGTTAGGTTTTTGTGTGTGTGTGTGTGTGTGTGTGACAGGATAGATTTACTCCTCCGTTCACATCAAATATATCTAACTTTCAAGTTATTATATTGGGAGCTGAGATAAACAACATAAGAAGTGATGTCTGCCTTCATAGTGGTTAGAGGTGAGTGATTGAGGTAGACCTGTAATTCCATATCTGCCTTTTTATATGTTAATAATAGAATACATGGCCATGGGCCCCAAAGCTTGTGAAGAGACATTATTTTTATCAAAAAGAATGAAAAGTTAGACAGATGGTTCAATGGTAAAGAACACTTGCTATCTTGCAGAGGACACAGGCTCATTTGCACCACTTCCCTCAAGCTGCATGAAAATACCTGTAACTCTAGTTCCAGGGTTTTGACACCCTCGCTTAGCTTTTGCAGACACCTACATACACATGGTCCACAAGCATATAATTATGCCCACACACATACATATAAAATAATAATAAAATAAATTTGTTAAAAATGAATAATAATGGTTTAAAAGGAGCTACTTTATAAATAGCTATGTAAGAAGGGATATACTTGAAAAATATGAGCCAGAATGGTAAATCCTTTCAATGGAAACCCAACATTGTATGTCTAAGAGATGTAAACTATATTCTTGTTTTAAGTAAGAATGCAGAGTAGACTTTTAGAAGTACTAGAAATGAATCAGGAGAGGTAAAGAAATCAAGCTCATGAGTGGGTTTATAGAACTCTTGGAATAATTTAATTCTATTAGAAAAAATTGAAGTCACTGAGGAGTATCAGTAGAGTAAGAGATGTTGGCTGCTTCTCAGGAAGGATAAAAAAGAAGAGAGGGAACCGGTGGGCAAAGACTTACAGCCAAGAGGAGAAAAAAGAGGCTATCATAGGGACTTACGTAGAAAAAGCATGAACATGTACACCAGATGATGATTGCAACAGATTTGGTGTCTATATTATATAAGCAGAAACAGTCATCTAATAAACACTTAGCATGTTCCACTCCTCTACTTTGTATGTGTTCTGCTTATGTATAAGCCACAAAAACTGTCTTAGTTAAGTTCTATGACAGTCTTTCTGTTTGATGGATGAAGTAGGCAATAGGACATTTACAGTACTGACCAAATTCTTCTTAGCACTGCATGGAAGAGCCAACTTTCAAACTGAAACTTTCTAATTCTGGAGTTCAACATATGCAGCATAAAGATACACTGCAGATCCAAATGCCAACTACTAAGATGGATTTTACAGTTGTGTTTCCAAAACTGTGTCAGGTACACTAAGTTTGTCATTTTGTTTAAATGGTTTTAGTTGGTCAAAGTATAAGAAGAAAAGAAGGAAGGTGACAGAGAGCTGACAGAATTGCTTAGTTAGTAAGACAGGAATTCCAGCAGCTGTGTACCAGCTGGAGATTATGAATGTAATTTAGTCAAATCTATGCACAGATGTTAGGAACTCAACGAAATAGAAGGATCTAGTAAACAATTGCTATGTGTCTAAGGCTCTGGATGGAGGGTTTTTGAACTCGACAAAAAAAAAAAAAGCTGTATTCATCAGCTTATGGATAACAACTCAGGGCAAAAGTTTTAGACAGAGAATTTGAGAGCAAAATGGGATTGGATAACAAAGATCATACAGAGAGGCTAAAGAATAACCAGGGAAGGAAAGGCCATCCAGAGACCACTCCACCGTGTGATCCATTCCATCCTCAGACACCAGACCCCGACACTATTGCTGATGCCAAGATGTACTTGCAGACAGGAGCCTGGTATAGCTGTCCTCTGAGAGGCTCTGCCAGCACCTAAGACAGATGAAGATACAACCAACCATCGGACTGACCCCGGGGACCCCAATGGAAGAGTTAGAGGAAGGGCTGAAGGAGCTGAGGGGATTTCAAAGCCATAGGAAGAACAACAGTATCTATTAACCAGACCCCTCCCTCAGAGCTCCCAGGGACCAACCAAAGAGTATACATGGGCCAGTCCATGGCTCCCACTACATATGCAGCAAAAGACTACCTCATCTGGAATCAGTGGAAGGGGAGGTACTTGGCCCTTTAGAGGTTAGATGCCCCAGAGAAAGGGGATGCTAGAGGGGTGAGGAAGGAGTGGCTAGGCAGGTGGGAGAGCACCCACTTAGAGGCAAAGGGTAGGGGGATGGGATGGGGATTCGTGGAGGGGAGACGGAGAAGCAGGACAACATTTGAAATGTAAAAAGGTAAAAGATTAATAATAAAAAAAGAATAATCGGGGAGTTGGAAGATGCAAAAGTGCAAATTGCAGCAATTAAGACAAGAAAACTTTTCAGGAATGGGATGCATTTATTGGCCGTTCACCCGTTCTTTTCTTATTTTCTTTTAGGAGACTAAAAATTCTTTACGAGTCTAGAGTCAACAGTATGCATATGTATTCTTTCGGAGTTTATCCACTGACTCTAGTGCCTCTGAACAGATGGCATGGTTATCATTTTGGCTGAGTGCTTCTTTCCTATTCAGCCACTCGATATGGCTTTTCCTAACAGATACTTGGTTTGGAGGTTTCTGACTTCATATACATGGTTGACTGTTATGACTGAGTTTCCCTATTATTGGTTTTGTTCATCTCTCTTGACTCTCAGAGGAGTAGTGGACTCAGTGTGGTATGAAAGAGAACTCTTCCCTGACCACTACTTTATGGTGTGTTTACTTTCTGATTTCACATTTCTACAGCACTAGGGCCTCTTGAACCTCCCAAAGAGAATCACGTTTTATCTCAGAAGAAATATGAGCCCGTATTGGCTGTTTTCTATCATTACAGCAAGCCCTCCTTGTTGTGTTTTTATTTCAATTGTGTTGTCCAAAAACAGTTTGCTGACTTAGTTCCAGGATCAGCATTGTGGTTACCAGGGAGAAACAAGAAATGGGCCTCTAATCTTACTGAGTCACATCTTGCTAAAATTTTAGCACCATTTAATTTTAATATTTATATAAGGACTATATTTAATATTTTCCATCTTGCAAGCATTTGGATTTTCTAGTTATCATTTTTCATATTAAAATTTGAGGCCATATTTTATCTCTATTATAATACTGTTCCTGTAGCATTGATTCTCTGAGATCTATGTTTACATTTTAAACCTTTAAATGATGACCTTTTCTTGTGCTTGTCACTTAGGGGATTAGTTTTCTGATAGGGCATCCAACCAAGGCTTGATGTCGCTTACCGCTTATTGGAACTTGACATGAAAATTAAACTTAGCAACTAGGGTTAAAGTTAGGGTTAGAATTAAGGTCTGGATCAGGATTAGGGTTAGGTCTAGGGCTAGGATGAGGGGTCTAGCCAAGTAGGCACGGGCCTAGCTAAGACCATGGCAAATGGCTGTGGGGACACAGACAACTTCCTTTAAAAAGCAAACTTGATCTTATCTCTTCCACTGACAATCTTCTTTAGAAGTGGAGTACCAAACCAGGTAGAGCTTCAGAAGAGGATCCCTTTAGGAAGCTTTTCCACATAAATTCTGGATTTGATTCAAACACAAAGTACGGCACCTTCACAGCCTTGGACAGAAAATGATTGATATAAAGGTATGACTTTTTAATATTTGAAATTGTGTTTAGATGGAGAAATGTTACCTTTGACAAGAACACTTAAAGATGCTTTTAGGCTGCTAGAAGTATTGAAAAGGCTTTAAAAGAAAAAGCCACAAACACAGGTTGGGAACAAAGTTTACTTGGGGAAGGATATTTCTAATGTGTAACTCTCCAGGACAATGTAAGTTATATAATGACAAGTAGAATTATTAAATCAATGTTTCAATTTACTTATAAGGAGTGTAGTATATTGTGGTTGCCTTTTTAACAAAGTGAAGTTGTTCATTACAATCTATTATTGAATTCTAATCTAAGAAGCAGGGAATACTATCAACCTGGAGCTATTTAAAAATATTTGCTACATAGTTTATTAAGACTTTCATATTTCTAATAACATTGGTGTCTTCACATTGCTTGAGATGTTCTATCATCTATCTATATAGTGATCTCTATCATCTATCTATCTATCTATCTATCTATTTATCTATCTATAATCATTTGGGATGCCAGTCTTAGATTAAAAAGTAATAAATAACTGTAACTTTTGAAGAAGTATCAGTTTTATTTATATGCATGGTTTTCACTAGTAAATTTTAGAGAAAAACTGGACTACTAATCAACATGTCTGCTCATATACTTTATATATATGTATATAAGTTATAGTAATATATGTATTACCTAATATAATATATAACTATTATATATATGCATATATATCTATATCTATATCCACAGACACATACCACTTTGCCCCATTTATGAATCATAAGCATTCTTCCAAAATTTCCTCAGAATGGACTTTGATATATTTAGTTTGTCAAACAGAATTTTTAGGTTTTGCTCCTTATGGTATCTAGAGCTAAAAGAATTTTACTCTGTGCATTTGTTCTGAGAATTTCTACTTTACTCTTCCAATTGCTCATGATGAGTCTACTGGCAGCCATGGAAGCCCTTGAGGAGCCATTTACTTTTGCAGTTTAGTGTGTGGAACAAATTAGTACTTCCCAAAATAATACCAATTAAACCAATGTAAAAGTTACTGTCTATGTTCATCTCTTGAGACTAGTTACAATATCCCTCTGTAGGACTGCCACTCAAGAACAATGCCTTTCTGTTGGCATAGTTGTGAGGAATTTATTCTGTGCAACTAATGTTTCCTTTGCTAGATGCTTTCTGCTATTGCTACTTCTTAAAAGTACTTCACTATTGTTTGACAATTTCATACATTTGTATACTGAATTTTAATCATTTCACTCTCTATAATCCCATTCCCCCATCATTTCCAATTCCTATAGAAATGTTTCTTCCCAATGACAGTTTCTCTGTACCTTCTTTCTCTTATGGTTTGTGATCCAATTCCCTGAATGTAGATTGGAGGCTGTTTACTAGAGGAAGAACATTCTACAATGGCTACACTGTAAAATTGACAAAAATGACACTCCTCACCCAGCAGCTCTAAATTGCCACTAGTTCTGTTACATTTATTTGTGCTTCTGCTACTGGACACATGTTTGTAGACATATACACATATTTTACTCTATAACAAGTAGAAATTAGATATTTGGCAAGCTGCCAAAAGATTGTTTATATATTAATTTATTAATATTTCATACATAATATTTATACACACAGTTTTAACACCACATATGGGAAAATTAGAACAACATGGAGAAGAGTAATGCGTGAGCTTGTTAACTACTCCATACTTTCAAATTAAATAAACAGCACTGAGGTGTAACTGCTGGATGAGGAAGGCTTCCATTTTGTGGTGTAAAAATCAGGCAAGTTAACTCAGATTTCTGAGTGGTACAAAAGAAATAAATGATTCATGTTTTCACAAACAGTGGTAGTGGTCAGAAAAGATTTTACTGAATAAGGATTTTCTTACTGCACAGTTATGAAGAATGCAAAAGCTATCTGTCTACTTTTGGCATTCTTCATTCCTTTACGTACATTCAAATTATAAGCAGTCAATTTTCTTCTGTCTAAAGAGCTCCTCTGAACCTTTCCTTTAGTGAGAATCTGCTAGTACCAAATTCTCTCAATTCATCTTTCAAAATGTCTGTATTTTGCTTTGATGTTTAGAACATATTTTTGCTGGGTATAAAATTCTAATTGCTCCTTTTCATACTTTTGAGAGATTTTCCATTGAGTTCTATCATGCAGCAGATCTTACCTTTTCTGTTTGTATGATTAATGTTCTTTTAATGTCTCATTTACCTAAGATTTTTTTCTTTATTACTGATTATCAGGAGTTAAGGGAGGAGCCCAGGTTTCCATGTCTTTATCTTTCAGATAAAGTTGCTTGAGCATCTTAGATCTCTTCAGCTTTTCTCATATGAAGAAAACCCTGGAAATTATTTCTTTGAATCGTTTTTATGTCTATAAGTATAATTTTCTTCAGGGGTCAAGGTAATGCTCCTCTTCTTTATCTTTAGTCATTTTTATTCCTGTGTAGTAACTCACTTTGAGTAATGTTTTCTGCTGTATTTATACTGTATGATTTTTTCTGCAAAGTCTAATTTATAGTTAATTTCATCTAGTGATGATGCTTCCATTTCATTTATATTCTTCATCCCTACAAATTCCATCTGGCATTTATTTTATCTTCCAGCTTTCTTTTCTCATGATGTGTGTTTTGCTTTCCACCCATGAACATATTGAGCATGCTTATAATAGTTATTTTAACATCTAAGCTTGCTAATTTAATCTTCACTGTCATTTCTGGATGTATTTTTTTTTAATAGAGAATTCTCTGGGTTGTGGCTCACATTTACATCTGGTCATGAAGAAATGAAATCTTTTAGAATTAGCACTGATTACCCAGGAAAGAGAGAATATATGTTGGGTTTAGGAAATGCATTATTAGACTGAAGGAATAACAGCATCAAAGCTGTTAATCCTGCTCTATTTATAATTATAATAAATTAAAATCATAAAACACTTGAGAAAATCCAGGAAATTAAAGAGTTATTAAAATGCAAAGTTCAAACTGAAAGTTCAAAATCCAAGTGCTACAAGTATACAAGAAAGTGAAAACGAAAACATTAAATTTATTAAATGAAACTTAAAATAACTTATTTACAAAATTTCAACCATGGCTAACCAATAACATGAAACACATCCAAGTACATTTAGGAAGCTGCGATTTAATTGATATTTTAATTTTAGAATACTGTTATTTTATATCTATACATGTCTGCAAGCCTGTATATATACCTATCACTTTCAAACCAGATGCCCACAGATACTGGAAGAGGGCATCAACACTCCAGAATTGAAGTGACAAGTGTTTGTGAGACCCACATGTGTTCTAGAAACTAAGCCAGGGTCCTCTGCATGTAGAGTGACTGTTCTTAACCATAGAGCCATCTCTCCAGTGCTGATTCAATTTATTTTAAAAGTATGGCCCCAGTAGATGGCTAGGAGGGTAAAGGTGCTTGCTAACTGAATCTGTCCAGCTGTATTTTATCCCAAATAAAATGGCAAGAGAGAAGCAGATGTTCTTTGATACTTGCAACTGTGCTGTATTGTGCCTTCTCAAATACACATATACACACAAAAAACCATATGCATCATATGAAAATAAAATGGTGAGTTCCATATATCTCTTGATAGGTATATAGAAATGTATAGTACTAGAGAATTATGTGTAACTGAAGATTAAAGGAGAAGTTTAAAAATTTTAATTGTGTACTTCACAAAATATGTGCTAAAAGGAGAAACTAATGGAAATAAGATGAAAATGCTAGCAGGTCCAGAAATTATATGCAATTTTTAATAAGTACTTACTTAGAAACAAACCACAATGAAGAAGAATGGAAGGCATGAAATACATAAATGATAGAGAACTATATTTGTTTCCTGGAAAAGCATACAGTTAAAAACCGTAGTATTAGTAGAACTATTTCAGAAGGAATAGCTCAGAATTTGGAAGGATTAATCATGGCTAAAACTATAAGTAAGCATTATATTTAATTATGAAAATAATACTAAGTGTTTACACATTATTTTTTGATAGTACTTAAAATTTTCTAACATTCTGTAAAATTTACATACTTATAGAATTTACTGGTTATCCTATATCTTTCTTCATTAGAATATAAGATTTATGAACTCTTTAATTTCTTACTTGTGTACTCATACCACATAATGCTTATGGTATTGTTTGAAACAGGTTTATTAATGCTTTTTATATATTTATTTTTCCAAATACTTATTTGCTTAGTCTGAGTGTTAACTCTGTGTGTGTGTGTGTGTGTATCTGTGTCTGTGTGTCTGAGTGTGTGTGTGTGTGAGAGAGAGAGAGAGAGAGAGAGAGAGAGAGAGAGAGAGAAGGAGGGAGAGGGAGGGAGAAGGATAAAGAATGTGTGTATTTGTGTATAGATGTAAATATGGAGAGTGGATGCATGCACATAAATATGTAGAGGCTAGAGCACAACCTTCAGTGTTATTTTCCTTAGCTGCTGTTGATCTTGTTTTATGCAACAGAGTCATTTACAGAGACTGGAGCTCACTAGTTTGGAGAGGATGGCTCAGCAGAGAACCCTAGAAATTCACTGTTTACTTTTCTAGTGCTAGTCTTATATGTGGCGACACAGTGCTTAGCTCTTTATGTGGATGCTGGGATCAAACTCAGTTTCCTGTGAGTTTGCAGCAACTACTTTACTGAATAAAGCTGCATTCCCCGCCTTGTTTATTCCCTTGTTTTGGAACCAAGTGTTAGAAACACAAAGAAAGAAAAAGAATTCAACAAAACCATGTCATTCGAAAGGCAAAAAAGAATGATGTTGAATATATAAAATAAGACAAAAAATGAAATGAGTTGACAGAACATAGATTAAGGATAGTTCTTTTCAACTGTGTAACTTAAACATTGATGTTCAAGTTTAGTGGTACAGTATCAAAGTGATATTACAAAAGCTACAGTCATGATCTGATGCACATACAAAGCTGATAGCATAGAAACAGGACCAAGAAGAAAGACCTAGAAGTAGGAACAAATCTAGCCATCCAGTTGAAGAACTGTGGTCCCTGTGAGCAGTGTGATGGGAAAGAGTGCTTTTACTTATCAAAAATCTATTCCATGCATCAGCCGGTAATTCCTTCCTTCCTTCCTTCCTTCCTTCCTTCCTTCCTTCCTTCCTTCCTTCCTTCCTTCCATTTCTCTTCCCTTTCATTTCTTCTTCTCATCTCTTGTTCCCGTTCTCCTTTCCTCCTTTTCCTTCTCCCTCATTGTAGCAGAAAATGTTAAAAAAGCAATCCACACTATCACTGCCAAGGTTCTGGCCTGTTCTCATCTCATGGAGACTCTCTGACTCTGAAATCTCTCCACCCAGCTCGCTAAGTTCTTCCTGGCGTGTAGCTACCACATCAGCCCCATGCTTCCAAATCCCCACGGCCTTTTGGTTTGCATTTCTTGCACACCCACGCTTTGCTGCTGCACCTTCCTTTTTGGAACCCAGTTGAGTTGCCACGTGAAGGAAAACACCACGCAAACTCAGTTCAGAATCAACAGGTAACTCAATCCCTGAGTTCAACAGCTAGCATCCTAATCTTGTAAGCCATATTAAATATAAATCCTCTGGTGGGCGAATCCT
>JADRCH010000011.1:5627343-5675508 GCA_019843965.1 Rhynchomys soricoides | reverse complement strand
CTGTATTATTATTAGGGAGCCTCTTCACTCATTTCAAACTGTATTATCATTATTCCTTGTTAAGTGGCATGTATAATTAAAACCTTCAAAATATATCACATAGAACAGAATGCAAACTAACTTTTTTCTGTTGCATATGGCTTTATGAAACATCAAACACATTAATCCATAAATAAGTATGTATTGGACAATTATTCATTCTTTCAAATATATATTAAGCGTTGTAAATAAACAATAGGGTAATAAACATGAGTATGGGCATCTCAAATGAAATGTTTCATATAAGCCTTAATGCAAAATGTGAACATGGTTTGAGTCCTTCATGGTTACCAAGCATCACATTGTTCATAGGATAAAGATGAACATGCCCATGCTGACCTCACCCTCACAGTAGGGTTAGCAAATATACTAAACTTAACAAAAAGTCTAGAATGACTGATATGCAAAAAGAAACCAAGATACAGTGCTATGGATTTCAACAGATGAATCTTATGAAAATGGTAGCTTTTTCAGACATAGGAAATGGACAGAAATGGGCATTACAATATTATTTAAATACTAAAAGTTCTGTTGTTCAACTACCTCCATCCATGCTCAGAACACTCAATAGAAGATCAGTATTGAGCAACAGAGTTTTCCAGATGTGTAGCTCCCACACATGACAAGAGGAAGCTTTCTATATTTCGTGTCTGTACAGGGGTAGTTTGCACCTCTGCAACATCATTTGTCTTTCAACTACTCCCATGTTCCAACACAGTGTCTCTTTTGTAGAGAAGAGAGTATAAAACTATACATTTTTATCCATCACCCATCTGCAGGGCTTTGATCTAGTATTCTTTTTACTGTCCTCTCAATAGTAATTGTCATCTTTCTTCAACCTAAAGATCTGATTCCACTTTGAGAGTCCAAAGTCAGAAGTTAGAGATTTATATCTTGGGTCAGGTATGTGCTGCTCTGGCCAGGGCTTTACCTTATATCTCTAAATATCTCTTTGCTCTTTGTAAAATTTCTGAAATATTTTTTGCATTTATTTTTTAAAAAACAAGTCATCCATTAATTTGTATAAATATTACCATATTCTCAGAGTTTTATCTATTGTTTCTCCACTATAAACACCATCTGACATCAAGAAGGATTGGATACCTCATCATAACTTTGCTTTTGATGCAGTTTCTTTTCCTCACCAATTAGATGGTGGCATCTCAAGAGAAAGACTTGATTTTTGACACCTCTGTAGACCATTTAACAGTGTTGTTCACAGTGAACACAAGGTAACATGATCTTCATGAGATAGGTAAGATTATTTCAAAGATTTATACTAAGTATATATTACACATCAATAATAAATTTGAATATAATATGTAAGAATAATCAGTAAGTTTTAGTGATGAGAGATTTGCATTAGCTTGTTTAAGTGAACTTTAAGAGGCCTAGAAACTGGGCATGGTGGTATACATTAGTGAGCCCAGCATTGGAGAGGTAGAGGGAAGAGGATTAGGAGTTACAGTCTATGTAGTGAGTTCAAGGCTAGCATAAGCTATATGAAGCTCCATCTCAAAACAATAACAAAAGAGGCTTAGAAAAAATGGGAAAACATAAAATCAATATCTTATATCATTTAGATTTAGAGTGTATGATACTAAATGTCTTTATTAAAAAGGAAAACATAGTTATACTTTCACTCATAAAGCAGAAGATTAAATTTCTAACCAGTAAATAAAGGACTGATTGGAAGTTTAGCTACACTGTGGTACCTTTTGTTTTTTTTAAATTTACTGATTTGTTTATTTAATATGGTGATAAAATCCGTCGATCTATTCTATAGGATGTCAAAGATAAAGATGTCCCCATGAAAGCTTGGATATTACTTCAGAAAGGTCTTCTAATATCCAGTGCTATCTTATTTCCACATTCATGATATGATGTTTGAGTTATTGCTTTAATTTGTGTTTCCTTGAGGGCACTGGCCCATGGGTAATCCTGACAGAGAACATTTGTTTTCTGTGCAGTATCTCTCCCCTGCGCAGTTACTAAGCTGGGTGGCAGGGCCAAATGGCCACACATCTGTCTCCGGGTAGGACAGCCTGTCCTTCTCTTGGTAATATATGTAGTCAGCTGCCATTTCTCTGAGTAATTTGCTTTTTGAAACATCTTTTTCAGAAGTTGCTGTTCTCATTCCTTTCCTCCCCACCACCATGGCTTCTTGTTCTAAAGTCCAATTTTTCTGAAGTGTTCCTAGACTAAGTAGCCATGATTTTACAAAAAGAAAAGAAAAGGGAGAAAGAAAGGAAAAGAACAAAGCAAAGGTCCTCTGCGTCGATTGACGCCTCGAAGCCTTAATTCTTCCCGTTCAAGCAATGTTGGGATGGGGAAGGACAGGAATTTCCAGAAGAGTTTGGTATATCCTAGGCATTTTATTTCTGTTGCTTCAACTGCATGTGAAGTCAGCCTTAGAATCCTGTCCAATCCCAGCCATCAAGGCTCCTAGTCAGTTGGTCTTGTCCTTATTCTTTCTCTTCTGTCACTGTCTAGTTCAAAGGAGTGGTGATCCAGAATTGTTCACGGTGTTTCTGGGAAGAGCAGGCTCTATAGCTTTATAGTTGTACTGAATCTAAGAGTTAGCCCAAAGAATTTCTGAGTACTTTGATGACTCTAAGAATTTGTTTGTTTAAATATTCTTCTACAACTTTGCAGAACACTTCAGGACTGTATGGCACAGTGTTTAAAGGTTTTGTCCAGGCTACCATCTCTTCCCTATAAACAAGTGTTGGCATGAAAACCGGAATAGTATTGGACAAGGGAGATAGCTCAGCCACAAAATGCTTGACTTCTATACATGGGCTTGTGATGGCATATTCTTATGGCAGCCCTGTGGAGCCCCACACAAGCACATAATTGAGGCTAGCTGAATAGCCAGCTATTGGTGATCCCAAGCCCAGGGGGAGACTTTGTCTCAACAAAAATAAAATAGAGGGCTCCTAAAGAATAACAAACAGTGTTTGTGCAGAAAAACACAGAGAAAGAAAGAAGAGGGCGTAAGGGGAGGGAGGCAGGGCATGAGGCAGGTGCAGGGAGAAGGCACCAAGAGAGGGAGGGGAAAAGAAATATATAAGACCCTAACTTAAGTATGCTTCTCTGCATTCTACTCATTTTTGATAGATTGAAAAAGACTATCTTGAATGGCATCTGCTTCCTTTGCATGTTAATCACATTGAGATATCTATCCAATGTTTTTCCGGTTCCTTGATGATGAGTGAAATCTTCCTTGTGTTTTCATTCAGAAGTTCGTCATCTCCAGGCATGCAATTAAAGGTTGTTGCATCTTGTGTGTGGCTTCTTCATTAGTAGCCTGCCTTGGATGGATAGTTTTAATTGTTAAGGAGATACAATCTAGAACCACCTGACAAAAGTCCTCTGAGTAGGTCTGTGAGAGATCATCTTAATTACATTAATTAATGTATATGGACCACCTCCAGACCCCCCTCTAGAGGAAGTACTGTAGTGCTAGGGAAGTGTTAGTGATCCCTCACAAAACATACAGGAGCTGATCAGATTCAACTCACAGCTGGGTCTTTATTCAAGCTAGCTCTGGCCACTGTAGGATTTTTTTCTTTTTTTCTTTTCTTTTCTTTTCTTTTCTTTCTTTCTTTTTTTTTTTATTATTTATTTATTTATTTATTTATTTATTTATTTATTTTTTTGTGGAGCAGAGCTCCAACATCTATCTTGCAAGGCTTTATAGAAAGGAGCAAGTGGGGTGGGGATGAATGTGCAAGCATCTAATTGGAAATCTACTGTAGCCTTTAGCATAATTGGCTGGAACTGGGAGTCAAATCATAAATAAAAAAAACTTAACTTTTGTTTCCCTCTGCACTGGTGGTCATTAGACAGGGGCGGGCTTGTAATCTGTGAGTGCAGATTTGTTGGGGAATAACCTGGAGATGCTGGTCTTGTTGGGGAGTTAGCCTACAGACTGGAGCTAGGCTTGGGTTTTTTTTTTGGGGGGGGGGGGTAGCTTGGAAACTAATGCTAGGTTCTGGCATGTTAGTTTGCCTGAATTCAAATTCTCTAAAATGGAGCCTGAATTGAAAAGATTTGCCCTCTCACTACTCCCTGAGCTTTTGGGTCCACTGAATAAAAATTAGTCGATAAGAGTCTTCCTTGATCACTCTTGGAGTTCTGCTGTGTGATCAGCTGTTTGAAGCACAGCCTGTTCTGACTTCCCTGTGTGACAGACTGTAATCTGGAACTGTGCAGTTATAGACATGCTTTATCCTTTTGGATGATTGTCTCAGTGGGTTTATTCACAGTAACAGTAAAAGAAAATAAGGTATCGACTAAACCTGTTAAGTCTTGGTCAAATGTTTTTGTGCTTACTCAACATAAGAAAGAACATTCTCTTTCAAGTTCTTGTTAACCCAAAACCCACACCAGAAATTAATGTTTTAAGTTGTTACAAATAGAAAGTAACCTTAAAGAGTAACATTGAAGGTTTTCTGTTTAATAAGAACTACCTGTGATAACTGTATACACTGTATTCTTGAGTGCATCGATGCTTTTTTAAAAAATATAAATTCTCTTGGCCATTTCTCCTGCTTTTAGACTTAATAAGAGATGTCCAGGCAATTGCTGGTGTCCCTTCAAGAGGTTTTATGCCAATGTAAGGTAATAAATAGACAAGGAGGCATTTATTAGCACCAGGTCACTGTTTGAGGGTCTATGAAACTTTGACCTGAAGTAGATAAAACATTTGTGGAAATTGTGAAATGGTTCATGTTGAGTTCTGAAGGCAAATCATCATGGTTAACAGGCTTGGAAGGTGCTGGCAAGCGGCTACCCTTATATTAACTTGAGCATTTAGGAACCCAACTGCAGTCGTTTTCCCATGGGAGAAAATATAAGTTTGCTTTGAGCGGTGCTGGGGCATTTCTGAAGAGTCCTTTTCTTTTTCTTTACAACCTATAGTGGTATTTTACATGCTGTGAAGTCCACAGCTTACTTAACTAGCTTTTCAGCATCATAAATGCAAGGTTACCTTGGGTTAATTTTCTTTTGTGTCCTTGTGATCTGACAACTTTCCCACCGCTTCTTAAAATGCACAGTGAGATGGCCAATTCCAGCCAAGACACATGACCTTTCCTGGAATCCAGTTAGAAATGCAAGGAAACTGAAGAAATCATTGTCAGGTAATACATGCAAAGCTTAAGGCCCGCTGACCAGTTGAGCAAATGATCACCCTGCTCCCTTGTTCCTAGAAATCATTTGCAATGGATATTCTTTCAATTACAGAGGAAAATTAACTACTTCCCAGGAACCAAATTAAGAAGTCCAGCTCAACGAGCTGGGAAGGTCTTAATGGATGGTGTGGCTACCTGATGAGCAGCAATTTCACATCTAATTACAATGGTGTATAATTTATAACTCTCCTTCCCTTCATTCACTTTAAAGCACATTGGTAAGGTTTCCAGCTGAAGGCTGGGAGAAAGCTCTATGGTCACGTCTCTCTGCTGGAAACAGGCATTATAATGAGTAGTTCTGGCTTTTACTCTGTTCTGAGAAGACATGTGGCTTGTAGCAAGTACCTTCAACAGCAGCCTTGTGGTTTTGACTATCTAGGCAGACTTTGAGTGAGACAATAAGAACAAAATAACTGTGTGCCATGTATTTATCCCCTTCTCCCGTGCTCCAACTGGATAATAAGGTACCGTTCTTAATGCTCAAATATATTTGAAATATCAGATTTTTTTTTTTGTCAGAAGACAAGGAAGAGAAAGAATAAAACTATTTTTAAGGATAATAACTTATGCAATTATAAATATCTGTGGATTTTCCAGTGCAAAAGTCAGTGTCTCTCAAAGCACATGGTTATATTTTGCATTTGAGACTATTTTTACAATCTTGTGGGTTGTGGGGGAGTCAATTGTGTCTTACATTCTAAAAGAATTTGACTACATCTGACAGTTTGCTTAAACTGTTCTTTAACAAACATCAGTACCGTTGGCACTGAGAGTTATACACCATCGCTCTGCTCCTCCACTTGTGGAGTCATTATATTCTGACATCCAAAGTCCAACCACAGTCATTTGCTTCTTTATATGGAAAACTAGAGCAATCTTTTTTTCCTTCATTGTAGGAGAAACATTTTTCAAAACTCGAATATGCATTGCTTCTTTAAAATATGAGAATTTTAAATAGGTTGTCATTCAACAAATACATTTAAGTCAATTGAAAACTGTGGGGACAGGGAAGATGGCTCAGTGGTTAAGAACACTGACTGCTCTTTCAGAGGTCCTGAGTTCAATTCCCAGCAACTACATGGTGGCTCACAACCATCTGTAATAGGATCTGATGCCCGCTTCTGGTGTGTCTGAAACCAGCTACAGTGTACTCACATACATAAAATAAATAAAATAAAAAAAGAAAGAAAAATATGTTTTAATATTTAAGGAGCACTTGGCCTATTAAAACTAAAGAAAAAAAAATAAAGTCCAATATCTTCACATTATTTAGCACTTTACAGGAACTACTGACATTATACAACACTTAAATTACAAAAAGAATTAAAGAAATAGATAAACTGCAAAGGAAAGCAAGCATCCTGTGGAAGTCACCAGTCTAGATGTTCAAGTCCAACCTCATATATTCTGAAGAGCTTAACCGTGTCTACATTAAAGAGGTCAGTAGTGAATGACTGCTTAGACAGGGCCTTTGTACTCTCAAGAATGACTGTGGTTGAGACATTCCATTGGCTATAGGGACTGAAATGGAACCTAATGAGGGAGCAAGATGACAATTTTGTGCCTGAAGGAATACATCCTCGGTATTAAAGATATCATTAAAGATATTTTGTCCAGTCCATGTGTGATACCATGAGGTATTTCACAATCATTGCCTACCACTTGGTCTTTTGGGGGGGTAAAGGGGGAGTACATCACAGTTGTCTACTTTTGTTCTCTGATTTCTCTGTTTCCTGTAGGGAATGTTTTCATACAATTTTCAGTGCAAACTGATGCATCAATCTCTCTTCATGTCCCTGCAACTCAGTGTCTCAAGATTAAACTCTACCTCTGAAATCAATTTTTCATGTAATCTTTTCTTAATATGTTGATACCTGTGTTAAAATGTTCACAGCATTGAATGCCTTTCCTCCACAGCAAGACTATACTGTAATTCCATCATTGTGAGATAAAATTTCCAGCATCTGTTTTCAATCTTATTCAATCAAGCTGCAAGAGTACAATACTTTTACTGAGCACTAGTAAATTCTAGGCCTTGCCTATCATCAGAATCAGCGAGCACATACTTTGTGAACCAAAGGGAGAAGCAGAATTGTAACCTCAAGGCCAGCCTAGTGTACATAATGACATAATAGCACACACATTTTCTTCTTTAACTTCATATACATACATGCATGCATGCTGATCTGCACAAATAAACACACAGAATCATCTCTTGAAACTTTTTTTTTTGTAATTCTTTTAGTCGTTAAGATATGTCTGCTTTCTTTTTCATAAAACTGCTTTCTAATTTCTTCCAGATAGTCTTTGGACCTTTTGTACCTTCTCTTTTTAAATGAGTTTTATCCATTCACTATAAAGTAGTTATGGCCCACCTAGTTAGACTTCGATACAAAATCTAAGTTTGTCAATCCTTATGACACATTGATGATTGATGATATGTAATTTTATATCTTTTTCTCAATGTCATTTCCCACTGCAACATTTTTTCCTTGCTTTTCTTAGAGTGATTTTATCTACTTTATGCAATAGAAGAAATTTTCATAAACTCACCATTGTGTAATCTGAACATTGATTCATATTTCTCAATAGATAGCTTATGTTCAATGGTGTGCTGACAGTGCCAGTAACAAAAGAGGTTCAATTGCCAATGAACCTTAAGTTGCATGTGGAATGAAGAGTTGAACAAGTTATTCATACTTGGAAAACTTTCCCCTCCAATGCTTATGCTCTAGGCAAAGCAGAAAAACTAGTAGAGCTATAAAGCAGTCTCAAATTCAGAAAGTGGGGCTGTGGTTTGAATACGTTCTCCTATAGTCCTGTGCTGAAAACCTAATCTGCAAACAGAAGGGTTCGGACATAGACCTCCTGAGAAGTTATGAGGTCTTAAAGATAAAACTCTCATCTACTGATGGTATCATGATTGTGGAAAAGGGTTCCTTATAATAATTAATTACTAGAGTTAGTAAGATGGCTCAGTGGGTAAAGGCATTTGCCACTAAACCTGAAGACTTACATTTAATACCTAGGTTCTACATGGTGAGAGAACCGGCTTCTGCAAGTTGCCCTCTGAACTCTACATGTACAATGCAGAATACCCTCTCCCCCCAGTAAGTAAGTAAATGGAAGTTTTAAAAAAGTTATTTCCATCCTTCTTTTTCTTTCTCAGATTTGCTTACTTTTGTATTATGCCGTGGACTATTCTAGCAAGACATTCCATATGTAATGTTACTCTCTTGATTCAGAGATTCCTAGCTAGTGTAGTTATAAGAAATGAATTTCTGTTCTTTATAAATTATCCCATCTGTGCTATTCCGTTGTTGTAGCACACAATAAGGCAAAGATTTATATCTTCTTTGGGAATAAATTTTCTGAATGAAGTACCTTTTGATACACAAGGAGTTAAAATAATAGAAACTTAAAAATACTTCTTTTGTTTATGTGTGTGTGTGTGTGTGTGTGTGTGTGTGTTTGCATGTGCACGTACATGCAACACATTTCAAGTGATCAAGGAGGCCAGAAAAGAGCATCAGATTCCCTAGTGCTGGAGTTACAGGCACTTATGAGCTGACTGACTTAAGTATGGTAGCATAACTTGGATCCTGTGTAAGAGCAATGAATGTTTATAACTACTAAGCTATCTAACAAGTCCCAGGAACAGAAAATTGAATGAAGAAATTTTGTGTACATAATATAGACAAAATAAATGATTACCACAACAATTAATAAAACTGATATTTTACATGAAAACTTAGAGTGGCCTAAATAAAAATTTTAAATTTATCATTAAGGGAGCATTTTATGAAGTAAACATGCAAATAATACTTTTTCAACTTAAAAACTAAGATCTCATTTCAATGATAATAAGCGAATCCAAGACTTTTGGATTCAAGTTATCCCAAATGTGCTTCAACTTGATAAGAGACCCATTACATTTTTATACCTACAGAAGAGAATAAAGTAATAAATCAATATACTTTTCAAATATCTTGGTAGGAAATATGGTCTGGAAATATCAGGTAGGTATATTATAGCATAGTGGGAAAGCATCTGCTATATGTTTTAGATACCAAATGACCGTACTTGTAGCTTATATATTAATGGAATCCAGTGGCATGTTACGTTTATATATCCCAAAAAGATTTACATGACAGTAACAAGGGTGTTAAGACAGACATAAAAGTGAGCAGTTGAAGGCTTTTAAAGATAGCACATAATTCCTTGATGAAGGGTGAAGAGTAAGCTTACATATGTTTATAAAGACAAAAGTTTAGAATGTAGCTAAGGATTATGCATATTTAGTAAAGTGTGATTGTAGTCTCTTCTCCAAGGTCCATGACTGAAAGTAAGCTGGATTTCCAGTTTGAGTTGCAATTTCCTCTTGTTGACCATGATTTAATTCCAATTAGAGAACTATCAGGTACCACCAAGTTGTGAAGGCTACCATTGCAACCTTAGAATTATCATGCTGTGCTTATAGTTATTGTAGTTCATAGACCTCGTAGCTGGGAAGGACTGTTCATTTCTTTGGAAGTTTACATGATGCCTTCTGATACTATAGAAACCAGTCCTCAAGGAGGAAGCATTCAGATTAATTTTACCTCAGAGGCATCTAGGCCCTGAATCTAAAATGCACAATGTCTTCAGTAAATTTCAACAAATGGAACCATTTAAGAAAACCATAATCAATCAAAATGAAGAGTTGTGGAGGCCAGGACCAATAGATGTATCTACCAGACAACCACTGCACTTACATCTTCCTCGGGGAAAATTGAAGAGGAGGGGGGCAAAAGATTGTTTTAGACTCAGAAAATAAAACACTTTGCTGCATGACTGTTTATCCTATGAATCTCAGAAGCTACACCAATAAAGTCCCACCAACATGGCTACCTATATATGAGCTGCACAACAACAATAGGCATACTATCAAGCTCATGAGCCTTCTCCACTACATAAAGAAGTACAGGCTTTAAGGGGGAAAGATGGTCTTTCTTAGGGCAGAGAATATTACCTGGTTATTCAATACCAATAATCAGCCCTGAAAACATACATACCAGTGACATTTGTGTAGTCTAAGCAAGTTATATTTATGCATTTATATATATATATATATATATATATATATATATGTAACAATGAAAAGAGAGGACATGAATTTGAACGAGCACTGAAGGATATAGGGGAAGGTGTGGAAGAAGAAAGAGAAGGGGGAAATGTAATAATTACTTTATAATCTTTTTATTATTATTAAATTATTTTATTTACATTCCAAAAGTTGCCCTCTTTTTGGTTCCCCCTTGCTGAGTCCTTCATCTCCCCCCCACACCAGTCTATTGTTAGTGTAGCTTCTGAGATTCCTAGGAGAAAAAGTCTTGCAGCCAACTATTATTCTCTGAGTCTTAAGCAATCTTTTGCCCCCTTCCTCTTCAATTTTCCCTGAGGGAGGCTTAAGTGCAATAGTTGTTTGGTAGGAGCACCTTGCTGCTCTACCCCGCCCCCCCCCCCCCCCCCCCCCCCACCAGCTTCTCTCCTCCCTGGGGCATCAAATTTCCACAGGATTAAGCACTTCCTCTCCCACTGAGACAATACTATAGTCCTCTGCTACCCTGTGCCCTGGGCCATGAACCAGCCCATCTATGCTCCTTGTCTTTTGGCTTAGTCTCTGGGAGCACTGAGGGGGCAGGATTACTTCACACTGTTGTTCTTCCTCTGGAGTTGCAAGCCCCTTCAGCTCCTTCAGCCTTCCTCTAACTTTTCCATATGGGTTCTCTACCTCAATCCAATCATTGGCTCTAAGTATATGCATTCGTCTCAGTCAGTTGTCAGTAGAATTTCTCAGAGGACAGCCATGCCAGACTCTTATCTGCAAGTACACTATGGCCTCAGTAATGGTGTCGGGATTTGGTGTGTACACATAGGATGGATCCCAAGTTGGTCACTGGGTAGCCTTTCTTTCAGTCTATTCTCCATTTTTGTCCCTGCATTTCCTTTAGACAGGAACAATTTTGGGTTAAATTTTTTGAAGATGCGTGGCTGGTCTCCTGCCTCAACTGGGGGGCATATCTATCTATTGGAGGTGATCTCTTTTGATTCCATCTCCCAACAATTGGGCACTTCGGCTGATGTCATCTCCGTTGAGTCCTGGTAAACTTTCATATCCCAGGTTTCTGGGACTTTCTAGAGGTTATCCTGCCCCCTAACCTCCACTGATGAATGTTTTTATTCATTCTCCTGGCCCTCTGGGTGTCCCTGCTGTCTCTCCCTGTACCTGATCCTGGCTTTCCTTTTCCCCTCCCCCAAGACTTCTCCTATCCAGTTTCCTACCACCCTCTGTCTCCTATAATTATTTTTCTCCACTTCTAAGTGGGTTTCAGGTATTCAAACTTGCGTCTTCCTTCTTGTTAAGCTTCTTTTGGTCTGTGAGTTTTATCATATGTAGTCTGAACATTTTGGCTAATATCCTCTCATCAGTAAATACTTACCATGCATGTTCTTTTGGGGCTGGGTTACCTCACTCAGGATGACATTATCTAGTTCCATCCATTTGCCTCTATGCCCTCCTTTTTAATAGCTGAGTAGTATTCCATTGTGTAAATGTACCACATTTCTGTATCCATTCCTCTGTTGAGGGACATCTGGGTTGTTTTCAGCTTCTGACTATTACAAATAAGGTTGCTATGAACATAGTAGAGTATGCCTTTGTGGTATGGTAGAACATGTTTTGGGTATATTCCCAGGAGCGGTATAGCTAGGTCTTCAGGCAGAGCTATTTCTGATTTTCTGAGGAATGCCAGATTGATTTTGAGAGTAGTTGTACCAGTTTTCAATCCTACCAGCAATGGACGAGTGTTACTCTTTCTCCACATCCTCGCCAGGATGTACTGTCACTTGAGTTTTTGATCTCAGCCATTCTGATTAGTGTAAGTTGGAATGTCATTTTGATTTTCATTTCCCTGATGATGTTCCCTGTTGAACATTTCTTTAAGTGCTTCTCTGTCATTTGAGATTCTCTGTTTAGCTCTGTACCCCATTTTTAAATAAGGTTATTTAGATTTTTTGGAGTCTAACTTCTTGAGTTCTTTGTATATTTCAGATATTATCCTAATACATCATTTCCCAATCTGTAGGTTGCCATTTTATCCTATTGACAATGTCCTTTGATTTACACAAGCTTTTCAGTTTCATGAGGTCCCATTTGTCAATTGTTGATCTTAGAGTCTAAGCCATTGGTATTCCGTTAAGGAAATTTTTCCCTGTGCCAATGTATTCAAGGGTCTTTCCTACTTTCTCTTCTATTAGATTCAGTGCATCTGGTTTTATGTTGAGGTCTTTGATCCACTTGGACTTGAGCCTTGTACAAGGAGATAAATATGGAGCAATTTGCATTCTTCTACATGCAAACAACCAGTTAGACTAGCACCATTTGTTGAAGATGCTTCCTTTTTTCACTGTATGGATTTGGCTTCTTTGTCAAAGATCAAGTGACCGTAGGTGTGTGGGTTTATTTCTGGGTCTCCAATTCTATTCCATTGATCCTCCTATCTGTCTCTGTACAAATATCATGTGCTATTTTAAATCACTGTCATTCTGTAGTACAGTTTTTAAAATGATAGCACAAGGTAATTTTGTTCTGAATCAGCAACATTCAAATTCTCCAGATTCACCAAGTTTCAAGTACTACTAGACTTGTATAGTTTTTAACAAAGGTGTAACTTATTTCCCCTAGGAGGTTCAGCTTGCTACTAGGAAAGAAGCTAATGAATTAAAAACTTAAGAACAGATCATGACTTCAGGCAGAACCTTCATGTTGGTCCACTCAGATAATAGCAAATGTAGATGCAAAAGTTAGTATCACCAAAAACTTGTGACAATTCTTTTTTTCAGATGATGACTGTGTTTATCTGTTCTTAACCTATCAAGAGAATCTGTAATATTTTTTACTCATAGTACCACATCCACTGCAAAGATTTTAGCAGAGATGAGATAACCAGGTTCATCCAGGATATCAGCTTAGGAAGTAGGGTGGTAAGATGGAAGGCTTACCTAGGGAAGGCTTCTTTTTTAATTTTTGTCCACCTTGGAGGACTCATGCAGGGAGAACAAAATCAGTAGATCTTGTCTCAGGGGATGTCAAAGGGCTGTTCCAAAAAAGCCAGTACATACTTTATCTTTAACATAGAGCAGGATGCAGGCACAGTGTGTGTGCTTTGTCCAGGGAAAGTTTCTAGACACATCTGTTTGATCAGGGAGAGGGGAGAGTAACCATTATGGGATTAGAGATATAAGAACACAGCCAGATCAAAGTCTCTTTGTATTGTAAGCCAGTCTTGCTACCTGCCAGTTTACCTGCAGAGCAGTGGAAGGCAGACTGTTTTGTTATTCCCTGATTTCTTTTCGGCTTCTTCTGCAGTAGATTTATTTATCCTCTTGCCTACAATAAAGTTTTGCATAGCATCATGGCTTTTCTGATGCATTTCAGTTAAAAGTCTTTTGCCCTTTCAGGTTCAGAAAGTAAATGATAAATCCTGTAATAACCTTTTCTTTCATCATATTGCTGTTGATTTATTTTATAATCCTATCACATGAAAACCCCTACTGTGTTACATGTGTCAGCCAGGTAGTTTACCACCCACCTTTTAGATGAAAATCCCCTTGGTCCTCTTGTTTTGTCATTTAGGATTTTGGGTTCTTAGCCCAAGCTGAGGCCCAGTGTCATATTCATCTTCCTTTTTAATGAACCTTTGAGCATGTAAGAGCTTGGTACCTATGAAAGGACAGTCAGGAATTTAAAGGAAGGTTTTCCATAGAAGCACACTACTATAGAAGGGAGTCATTGTGATTACATTAGCACTGTGGATGGGATTTGAGCATTACCAACAAAAAGGCTGCAATTAACATAGAAAACCATAAAAAGAAAGTGTTCTTAAATGTTAACCTCTGTAAAAAATCTCTTAAAATATGATTTTTGACAACCAAGTATAAAATCAAGAGATAATTGTAAAAGGTGAATAGGCAAGAAATCAAATATTACTAAGATTTAAGGTATAGATAAAATAATAGCATGCTACTTGGTGAAAATTACTGAGAATAGAACAAAATTGTGCTTTCAACAATACCTAGGGCCCCATATTCCAGAATCATCTTCCTGTCAAAGGATACTCTATTTCTATATCATTTACAAATCATACTGACAATTAACATGTTAATTAACATAAACAAAAGTTACTAGAAAATAGTGAATAAAAAATCTACGTAGACCCACCTGGGGTTCATCCAGCAGAGGTGAGAAGCACATTTTTCCCTGAGTTCCAACATCAGGCCCACTGCTTTGCCTCCCTTCCTAAGGAGGCCCAGAGGACTACAGTTACATTTAGCTCCAGCTGGGGCACAGTCATCAAGGGTGATCATCTGAGTACCTTTCTATTCCCTGAGATACACTGTTATTTCCCACTTTCTATATGCCTCCATGAGGAGTTCTGTCCTCAAAGGAACATTCAGCTAATACCAATGCCAACCAGAAGGCTAAAGGCCAGCATAACGACATAATCAACAAAAGACAGGGCAGTATGGTACCACCAGAGGCCAGATATTCTGCTACAGCAAGCCTTAGATACCCTAACCCAGCCTAAGCACCAGAAGATGACCTTAAATCCAATCGTATAGAGATGATAGAGGCCTGTAAAGAAAAACCGAATAAATCCCTTTAAGAAATATAGGAGAATACAATCAAACAGGTGAAGAAAATGAATAAAACTGTTCAAAGCATAAAAATGGAAAGAGACGCAATAAAGAGAACAAAGTGAGGAAATCCTGAAGATTTCCTAGGGAAATTTTAGGGAAAGGAACAGGAATTACAGATATATCCATCACCAATAGAGTACAAGAAAAGAGAAAGAGAATCTCAGATGTAGAAGAAACGATTGGAGAAATTGCTATTTCAGTAGAAGAAAATATTAAATCTCAAAGTTCCTGACACAGAATAGCCAACCAATCTGGGACACTATGAAAATACCAAACCTGAGACTGATAGGAAAAGATCAAGTAGAAGTCTCATAGCTCTAAGGCTCAGAAAATGTTTTCAACACAATCATTGAAGAAAACTTCCCCAACCAAAAGGAAGAGATGCCTGTAAACATACAAGAAGCATGCAAAACACCAAATAGGTTGTATCACAAAAGAAAATTCTTCTACCACATAATAATCAAAGCACAAAAATGTACAGAACAAAGAAAAATATTAAAAGCTGAAAGGTACAAAGGCTAAGTGACATTTAAAGGTGGGGCTATCAGAATTATACCCCAGTACTCAACAGAAACTGTAAAGGCCAGAAGGGCCTGGGCTGATGTCTTGCAGACCCTAAGTGATCACAAAGTCAGCCCAGACTACTATACCCAACGAAATTTTTAATCACCATAGATGGAAATAACAAGATATTCCATGACAAAACCATATTTAAACATCTTTCCACTAATCAAGCCATATAGAGAAGACTTGAATTCCCCCATTAAAAATATACAGGTTAACAGAATGGATGCAAAAACAGGATCCATCATTCCACTGCATACAAGAAAAGTCCACCAAGATGACATCTCAATTCTGAATATCTATGAACCAAATGCAAGAGCACCCACCTTCATAAATAAAACATTACTAAAGCCTAAGTCACACATCAAACCCTGCACACTGGGAGACTTCAGCTCCTCTTCTCATCAAAACACAGATTGTTGATATAGAAACTAAACAGGGGAATAATGAAAGTAACAGACATGAATCAAATGGACCTAACAAATATCTACAGAACATTTTGCCCAAACACAAAGAATATTCCCTTTTCTCAGCACCTCATGGACCATTCTCCAACACTGATCATATACTGGTAACAAAGCAAGCTTCAACAGATAAAACAAGATAAAAGCAAACAAACAACTTCTCCCCCCAAACCAAAAACAAAAAAATAAACAAAAAAAACCTTGTGTCTTATCAAACCACTATGCATTAAAGCTGGATTTCAACAACAGAAACAACAGAAAGCCTACAAACTCATGGAAAATGAGAAGCTATTTACTCAATAACCACTGAGTCAGGGAATAAATAAAGTAAGTAAAAACTTTGTAGAATTTAATGAAATGAAGGTTCAACATACCCAAACTTATAAGACACAATAAAAGCAGAGTTAACTGGAAAGTTTATAGCACCAAATGTCATCATAAAGAAATTTGAGTGATCTCATACTAGCAATTTAAAAACACAACTGAAAGCTCTAGAACAAAAAGAAGCAAACATACAGAAGAAGAGTAGACAGCAGGAAATAATCAAACTCAGAGCTGAAATTAGTAAATTATAAACAAAGAACAATACAAAGAATCAACGAAACCAAGAGCTGGTTCTTTGAGAGAATCAACATGATTAACAAACCATTATACAATTAATTAAAAGGCAGAGAGACAGTCCTCAAATTAACAAAATCAGAAATGAAAAGGGGACTTAAAAGCAGACACTGAGGAAATCCAAAGAATCGCTAGGTGTTACTTCAAAAGCCTATACTACACAGAATTTGAAAATTTAAAGAAATAGACAGTTTTTTTGATAGATTTCAAATACCAAATTTAAATCCACATCAGGTAACCTATTTGAAATGCATAAGGAAAAGAAGCAATCATCAAAAGTCTCCCAACAAAACAAAAAACTTTCAAAGAAGAACTAATACCAATACTGCTCCAACTCTTCCACAAAATAGAAACAAAAGGAAGTTTGCTGAATTCACTCTATAAGGCCACAGTCATCCTTGATACACAAACCACACAAACAGTCAACACAAAAGAGAATTTCAGACCAATTTACCTTTTGACTGTTGATGCAAAAATAATAAAATACTCACTAACTGAATCTAAGAATATATCAACAACAACATGAACTATGATCAAATGGGCTTTATCTCAGGGATGGTTCAACATATGGAAATCTATCAGTACAGTATAAACAAACTGGAAAAAAACTGCATGATCGTCTCATTAGATGTTGAAAAATCTTTAACAAAATTGAACATCCTTTCATTGGAGAGTCTTGGATTGCTCAGGGATAAAAGGCACACAATAGTAGCAATATACAACATAAAGCATAGCCAGCAGCAAATTAAATGGAAATAAATTTAAAGCAATTCCTCTGAAATCAGGAACAATACAAGACTGCCTACTCGCTTTCTATCTATTCAATTTAGTACTTGAATTTCTACCTAGAACAATAAGACAACCAAAGGAGATCAAGGGGATACACATTGGAAAGGAAGAAGTCAAAGTATCTTTATTCACAGATGATATGATAGTATATATAAATGACTCTCCACATTCTGTCATAGAACTCCTACAGCTGATAAATACCTCAGTAAAGTGGCTGAATACAAAGTTAACTAAAAAAACAATCAGTATCTCTTCTTTATACAAATGATAAATGGGCTGAGAAAGAAATTAAGGAAACAACATGCTTTACAATACCCACAAATAATATGAAATATCTTGGATTAACTCTAACCAAGCAAGTGAAAGATCTATGTCAAGTCCATCAAGTCTCTGAAGAAATAAATTGAAGAAGATATCAGAAGATGGAAAGATCTCACATGCTCATGAATTGGTAGGTAGATTTAGCATAATTAAAATGGTCATCTTTCCAAAACCAGTCTACAGATTTGATGCAATTCCCGTAAAATATTCCCATATATTTCTTTACAGACCTTGAAAGAGCAATACTCAACTTCATATGAAAAACCAAAACCAACCAAACAAAAAGGATAGAGAATATAATCCTGTGCAATAAAAGAACTCTGGAAGTATCACCATCCCTGATTTCAAGATGTACTAGTTTTCAATAGTAATAAAACCCACATGGAATTGGCATAAAAACAAACAGGTTGATTAATGGAATAGAATTGAAGACCCAGAAATAAACCCACACTCCTATGGGGACTTGATTTTTGACAAAGTCAAAAAAATACAATGGAGAAAGAAAGCATCTGTAACAAATGGTGCTGGTTTAACTGGATGTCTCCATGTAGAAGAATACAAATAGAACCATATTTATCACCCTGTACAAAACTCAAGTTTAAGAGGATCAAAGTCCTCAACATATAACCAGATACACTAAATCTAATAGAAGTGAAACTAGGGAATAGCCCTGAACTTGATGATACAGGAGACAACTTCCTAAACAGAGCACCATTAGGTCAAGCACTATCATCAAAAATTAATAAGTGAGAACTCATGAAGCTGAAAAGCTTCTGTAAGGTGAAATACACCATCATTAGAACAAAAGTCAGCCTAATGAATAGGAAAAGATCTGCACCAAACTTACATCTGACAGAAGACTAATATTCAAAATATATAAAGAACCCAAGAAATTAAACAAACTAAATAAGCCAGTTAAAACATGGGGTACAGAACCAAACAGAAGAATCTCTAATGGCTGAGAAGAACTCAAAGAAATATTCAACATCATTAGCCATTGGGAAATGCAATTGAAACTACTCTGAGATTATATCTTATTCCAGGCAGGATGGCTAAGATCAAAAACTCAAGGGACAGTAAATGCTGGTGAAGAGGCAGAGCAAGGAGGACCATCCTCCATCGATGGTATGAGTAGAAATTTGTAAAACTGCTTTGCAAATCAATCCAGCAGTTTCTCAGAAAATTAGGAATATTTCTACCTGAAGAACCAGCTGTACCACCCACACCTTGACCTACACCCAAAAGATGCTCTACAATACCACAAGGACACATTCTCCATTATATTCATAGCAGCTTTATTTGTAATAGCCAGACACTGGAAACAACCCTGACTTCCTTCAACGGAAGAATGGATAAAGAATATGTGTTACATTTACACAATGAAATACTACTCAGCTATTTAAAATAAGAACACCATCATGGAATTTGTAGTAAAAGAGATGGAATTAGAAAACATCCTACTGAGTAAGATAGACCCAGAAAGGTACACATGATATGTATTCACTTAGAAATGGTTATTAGCCGTAAAGTAATAAGAAGGGCCCAATGGAGCACACTTGAATCACACTCAGAAGGAGAAGTAAAATAGATGTTGAAAATGGGTAGAGAGGGGGAACTGTATGGAAGAGGGGGTGGGCAGGTGGGGATCAGATGTGGGCACAGCAGGGGATGGGGATGAGAGAGCTGGGAGACAAAAGGGAAATCAGTGTGTTGGGGGGCATCTCTAGGGCATGCCAGAAACCTCATTTCAGGGAGACTCCTGGGAAGATATTGGGGTGACTCTAGCTGAGACTCCTAGAAGCAGAGGATATGGACCCTTAGACCACACCTTATTGCAAAGCAGGACTTCCAGTGGAAGGAGGGGGATACCAACCTATTCTCAAAACCTTCAGCCCAAAATTTGCCCTGTCTACAAGATATACAGGAAGAAAGACAGAGCAGAGATTGAGGGAATGGGCACCTAATGAGTGGCCCAACTTGATAGCTACCCCATGGGAGAATGCCAACCCCTGACACTATTATTGATACTCTGCTGTGCTTATATATGAGAACCTAGTGTAACTGTGATCTGAGAGGCTTCATCTAGCAGCTGATGAAAACAGATGCTGAGACCCATGGCCAAACGTTAGTTAAAGTTCAGGGAGTCTTGTGGAAAAGCTGGAAATAGGATTAAGTGAGCCAGAGGGGTGAAGAACAACACAAGAAGACCTACAGAGCAAAATGACCTGGGCCTGTGTGGATTCACAGAGACAGAACCACCAACCAAAGCACATACATGGCCTGGACCTAGGCCCCCTACACATATGTAGCATATGGAGCTTGGTCTTCATGTTGATCCCCTAACAATTGAAGCTGGAACTGTCTCTGACTCAGATTTTGATGTCTGCTTTTGAGTTCCTTTTCCTAGATGGCCTTTGTCTGGCTTCAATGGGAACAGATATGCTTGATATGACTTGATGTGCCAGGGAGAATTGTTAGTGGTGGTGGGGGATCCCCCTTGAGAAGGAGGATCTCTCTAAGGAGAAGGGGAGGGAATCTCTCTAAGGAGAAGGGGAGGGAAAGGGGGAAAGGAGGTAAAGGGTGGAACTGGGAGGAGAGGAGAGAGGGTGCTGCAAAATGTAAAGTGAAATAAATAAATAATAAAGAAGAAAGGAAGAAAGAGGGAAGGAAGGAAAGGAAGAAAGAAAGAAAGAAAAAAATGAAGAAAGCAAAAAAAGGAAGGAAGAAAGAAAGAGAAATGGGGGAAAAACCTGCTAAATAAATAGAATTCTAAAAATGTAGTGGGCATCTTGTAAGAAGTTCACAGTGTTGTAGGGATCCTTAAATTATACATGTTAGCTGAATGCAGTGGCATATGCCTTTAGTCCCAGTACTCCAGAGTCAGAGAGGAAAGCAGATCTTTGAGGCCAGTCTCATCTATAGGGTAAGTTCCCTGCCAGCCAGGCCTACATAATGAGATCCTGTCCAGAAAAATGTAAAAATCCATATATAAATGTTCACAGTTTAGAGACAGACAGTTGCCCTAATAAAAGTTGTGATCCTTCTTTATTCACTCACTATGACCCACTCGACTTTTCTTTTATACTGCAGAGGTGATCATAAGAAATCATACAGTGATTATAACTTGTTTGCATGCACCATTATAATAGCTTTCTTAAAATAGTTTGTTTACTTCTTTTACTTATGAGCACATTTCTGTTTAAAATCAATTTATATGGAAAAGAGTAGTGACTTTTTCTTTTAATAATTAAAATATCTTTCCAAAATGAACCTGATATTTTGAAATATATTTAAAATTATGCAATATGAAGTATATGAGGGTCTTCATTAATCTAAAGGAACTAAGGCAGCTGTGCGCTGTTAGAAAATTACTAGGGGAGGAGCTAAAGAGATTTAGAGACTGGTGATCTCAGGCAATCTCACCCAGCTAAGTTTTGTTTGTCTGTTTACCCTTACAAGGCAGATAGATTACTGAGTTCAGAATCAGCCTGGCACAGAGCAAAGTTAGGCTCAGCTATGGTGGAAATGGTAATTTCAGGGATGAGCACCACCCAACTAGTTTATCATCTGGGCTTTACAAAGGCAGAATGATCTCTGAATTTGTTTTGCAATGTTAAGAAAAAAATGTATGCTTGCTGTCTCCTAATAATCAAAGGACAGGGACTGCAGGATGCTGATTCATGAGATAACCAAAAGGAAACCTAGATGAAATGACTGGAGTGATATGTAAAATAAAGGGCTGGACTTTCCTGTTCTGCAGGAGATAAGCTATCAACAGAATTTTTCAGGATAAAGAGAACTAACTGGGGAACAAACACTCTCTCTCTCTCTCTCTCTCTCTCTCTCTCTCTCTCTCTCTCTTTCTCTCTCTCTCTCTCTCTCTCTCTCTCTCTCTCTCTCTCACACACACACACACACACACACACAGAGAGATAGAGAGAGAGAGAGAGAAGACATGGGCAAAGAGATCTCTTAGAATTGCAAGTAAGCAAAATATAGACAGAGAAAACTCAAGAGAAAAAGCAGAACATAGAGATAAATGTCTGAAAGTTAAGACTAGTTCTTGGGGTGAAAAACCAGAGTAATAATTTCCAATGAGAAAAAAATGGGCCTTGTCACAGAGGTGGCAAGGGCATTGAGTGTTCCTAAAAATCATCTTTTTTTTTAAACTTAAAATTCCAATAGCAGGTGAAGTTCTCTTTTCTTTTTTGGGAAAACTTAAACAATTTTCAGCCTCACGATGAGCTATTGGGTAATGATGTAATGATATTTTCTACTTATGTGTAACAATGTGTATGAGTTTTCTTCAGTTAATCTGTCATTGTCAGTTTAGTTCAGGAAACTTTCAGAAGGTGGGGCAAGCTCTCCCTTTACCTGTCAATTATCTGAAAAATCTACTTTATATAGAAAGAATAAGATGAGCTAACAGATCGATCATTCTGACCCCAATCAAAAGTGAGCTATTATAGATATATTAATTTCAGCCAAAGCCAACTTCAAGGAGGAAAATTATCAGTTATGAAGGGGACATTACACAATGATAAGCTGATCAATTCCTCAGAAGACATAAAAATCTATAATATATATGGATAAATTGTCCTTCATAGTTAGAGATTTCAACATTCCTTCATCAGTAATTGCTAGACCAGGTAAGCAGAAAATCAGTAAAAATAAAGTTTATCTAAACAGCATGATCAATCATCTGGATTAAATTAGCATTGGTAGATCAGTCTACCCAAAGAGAGCAGAATAAACATTCTTCTTAAGATTACAAAGGAAATTCAGCAAGATAAACCGCATTCCTGTCCACAGACAAAAATCACCATAAGCTGGAGAGCAGAGGAGCTTTATAGAAAATGATGTCTCGGAAGTGAGAGTTTAAGAAGAAGCAGAAACATAGCTGAACGATACATAAATATTTGAATGTCAAATAAATTTCACATCTTATATGGGTCAAATAAATCTCAAGAGAAATTGGAAACAATTTGGAATTAAATGAAAATACAACTTACAATTTGTGGAATACAGTAAGCAAAGCATCAAAGGAAATTTTGAATATTAAATACTTCTTAGAAGAAATCTCAAGCTAACAATCTAAATTTTAATATGAGAAAAGAAAGAACAGGATGATTTGAATCTAAAGTAACAGAAAAAAATATGTACTTTCAAACATAGAACAGAAATAACATAAGTATGGAATAAATATTAACATAATTCAAAGTAGATACATTTTTTAAAGTAAAGATAACCAGAATGTCCTCTGTGATGAGAAAGCTGACAAACCTGGTGCATCCTCATGCACTGTACAGAAGATGAGAAGACACGGTGAAGTATGTTAAGAACAAGGCAAGGGCTATATTCCAGATAGTAAAAGATAAACAATGCTACGAATGATGGTAGGAATATTATGACACATTTGGTAAATTACATGATATGCACTTTGTAAAAAGAAACAAAACATAAAACAGTCAAAGAGAAATAGAAAACCCAGAGCCTGCAAGAAGCCATTGTAAACACTAAATTTCTGAAAATCACTTATTTATTCCCCTTAAGTTTTCCAATGGGTAAGGGCACTTACAAAGCCTGATGACTTCAGTTTAATACTTAAAACTTATGTAATGAAAAGAGGGAATTAATTACCCCAACTTGTCCTCTAACCTTCAAAGGTGAGCCATAGTGTACACACACACACACACACACACGCACGCACGCACGCACGCACACACACACACGCACACACACTTGTACACTAACCACTAAACAAATGTAATAATTTTAGAACAACCTCTTTATTTCCACATATACATCAACCAAATAAATTGAGTTAATAATAAACAACCTTTTGAGAAGGACATTAAGTATGGCCTTCTCTGGCGAATCGATATTTAAAGAACTAGTCCTAATTTCCAATAATCTATATTTAGAAATAGAAACACAGAGAGCAATTCATTGTTTCTTCAATGCTGTCACTATTGTCTGAACACTCAATTAAAAGTTGAAGATATTGAAATACAATAAAACTAAAGGCCAGCATTTTTTTCCAAATAGACTTGCAAACCCTCTTAATTCAAACTGGGCAAATAGGATCTACTAATATATAAAGATAATTGTAAAATATGGAGACCTGGAATGTCTTCCTGGCATTCAAGGTTAGTTTTGAAAATGAAATAATGTAACAGGTCTTCAGGAAAAGCTACAAGAAATACAATCATATCTATTATCATAGAAAAATCCTTGGACAAATGTAATGTCTATTTATGATAATGATTTCCATCAAACTGAGAATAGAGGAGATTGTCTTCAAATTAATAACACAAAGGACCTAAAATTAACTTAATGGTGAAGAATGGGATGCATTCCTAAGATTGGGGAAAAGGCAAGGACTCATTCTCCTTTCTCCAATTTTGTTAATATCATATGAGAAGTTTTATTAGTGAAATAATAGAACTTAAGGAAATACCAAGTGTCCGGAGGAAAATGAAAGCTCACAAACACACAAACAAATTTGTTTACAGATAATAGAGTTGTCTGTATAGACAAACTCAAAGGATTGAAAATTTTCCTTGAGCATGTAATATTTCCTAGCAAGGACTCAGGTGGCAATTAACAACTGTAATGTGTGGTTTTAAAATATAACAAGCATTAATTCCTCAACATAAAATACTGCAGTAATCCATATTATGGATTACAATATGTACTGTTAAAAAACCAACTCTGTATAATCATATCTATAGATTCTATGCAACCCCTGCACACATGCCAGCAACCATTTTTACACATTGACAGTTACATTTTTTTTTTCAGTAGAAAGACAGAGATGTAGAGTAATGTTAACTTAAAATTGAAGAAGAAAGTGTTGGTAGATTGATACTTTTCCCAATTTAAATTTACACAGTGATCTAAATAGCACAGGAGAGATGAGGAATCCTACAATCCTTCATCTAAAATCTAAATGGCTTTCACATTCATCACTTATTGAGTGCTGATGTAACAACATATATGGAAATTTCTAGGTTTAAACTTATTTTTATGCACAAAATTATGAAATAGTACTCTTAAAAATTACTATCAGGCTATGATTGGAAGATTTATATATAAAACACATAATTTGTTTTAGGTGTGAGTCTCATCTATAGGGCTATACTAAATATAATATAATTCCAGTTCTGAAATATATCTCATTTCAAGCATTTCAGATACAGAATGCTCAACCAGTATCAGAGGTGAAAAGAAGTTATTGGAACAGAACCTAGGACTCAGTTTACCGCAAATATGCTAAAGACCTCTTTTGAAAGAGAAAAGGTCAATTCCAGACAAAAAGTACAGTTTTTAAACAAGTAATGCCAAAAAAATTGCACACCTTTATAAACAAAGAAATCCTAAAATTATTATTTTATCTTTTACAGACATTAACCAAAACCTTTTCATGATTATAAATGTAAAACTGCAAATGAGAAAACTCAACACCATATGGTTTTTCAAAAGTGTTAGTCATTAGTGTTAGCTCTGTCTCCATGCTTCCTTCTTTACTCCACCCTCCCATCCACCTCCTCATGTGGTTTTCCCATTCTCCTTGTTTTTAGAACAGTATATTCTACTATATATTCCTATTCTATATTGTTTTATAACACAATAGTTGTGTTTCATAATACAAATTTCCCTTTGTTGAAAGATCCACCCTAATCCCAAGTCTTTTACTAGCTATCTAGACTCTGTTGTTACTTAAGTTGCAACTTTAATATTTAAAACTTAAAAGCTTGAAGTGTTATTGGAAACAGCATCAGAACTTCAGAGGTGTCCACATGACCAGAAGCAGTTGACTACCATGAAATAGGGTTCTGTTTTAATTTTTTTGGCATGTATATTTTGTTTGGTGTATAAGTGCGTATATATGTGTGCATGTCCTTTGTATAATGTTTTATTCTGGTATTGTTTACTTTCATTTTATCTGTCATTTTTCTTTCAAGTCAAAAAAAACCAAAAAACAAAAACCAAAAAAAACCCAAAAAAGTGATTAGGTATGGAGATTGGGAGTACTTGGGTAGAGCTGGGGTAGAAGACGGTATACGATCAAAATCTATTGTAGATGACATGCAATAACATATAAGAGACCCTCAAAATTCCACCATAAAACATCCAAGATTAATCCACACCTTTAGTGAAGTGCATGATACAAAATGAACTTTCAAAAATCATTAGCTTTCTATATATCAATAAACAAACATTATGCAAAAGAAATCATGAGAATATTTCCATTTATAATATCAAATACACAAGCATCTCTTTGTTTTCCTTCAAACAAAAGCATATAGAAAGATCTATTAGTTTTTGCTGTTTGCCAAATTTGAAATGACGTACAACTTTTTAATAATGAAATGTGCTCTTAAATAATTTCCTATCCTTCCTCTTTAGTCTTTTTGGGCAGGACAGGGCCATTTTCACATGAGCATGTTATTCTAATAGTACTGTTAAACTACTTGTAAATGTATTAATATAGGCTTTTCTTTGTAACTATTTTGAAGACTGGGAAGTCCAAGTTCAAGGTCCTGGTGTATGGCCAGTGCTTTCTTGCATTCTCACACAGGATGCAGAAGAAAAAGTGAGATAATCTTTCCATGAAGCTTTCTTATAAGATCCACTCAGAAAGGAGGAGCCTCACTGCCAAGCCTTTGCTGTTGGTACTACCTATTGCTACTGTCTTGATGACAGGAAATGTGGAAGGAACATGATTAATACACATCGCTCTTCTTCTTTCCTTCCTATCAAAACCTCTGCTTTATATAGAAAAAGCATTTCATTATGTAGAAATCAAAATGTGTTCTACATTCTTTTATTTTTTCAGTGAAAAGAGATATAGAAAAGTTTATGTTTTCATAAAAGAACCCATCAAATCTCTTGAGTATTTTTTCATTTGGTAACCCTACGGATTCAATATTCTTCCATGTGTAACAGTTGACATAGACATGTAAGTAACTTATTGCAGATTTGTCTTCTCTTCCCCCCTGATCTCACGTATCCTAGGTCTTGCATATGATTGTAGTTCCAAACATTTTTGTCTTAATGAAATCCTATAACCTTATGGTCCTATAATTATAGCAGATTCGGATTCATAATGCAATGTTTTATATATGGTTTTAACCATTCTTTGATGTCATTTCATTTCAAATATTGCTAGATCTTCTAAAACATTTTATATTCTTCCCAGCTTGCTGCAGGTAGGCTACTTATGGCCATTACTCCAAATCGTGGTCATATTTGAATAAAGTTGTTCATGAATAGTTTCTTTCTCCCTAAGAACAGAGATCCTCTTGGAGAGTGATATTTTTTAGCAATAGCAATGAGAATTCACACATCATAGTCAAGAGCATGCCTTGTGAAGGAAGTCCTAGAAAGAGAATTACTTGAGAGGCAAAAAGGAGAGTTATAGAAGTAACATGAACCAAAAGGCCATTGGGCCAATGGTCTTGGAGACCTCAGTTGAAATGTTGCTGAGGAAGCAATTTTGACCAGAGCATCATGTTGGAATGACTATAATCCAAAACAAACAAACAAACAAAAAAAAACACAAACAAACCAAACCAAAACAAAACAAACCAAAAAACCCCACAAATGTTTAAAATAGACTTTGTTACACAGAACTGTGCATACATGCACAGTGTGTAAAGCATGGTCTGAGTGTATAGTGAGAAAGCCTTGATGCCTAGAGAAAGTCCTTGAGAACATCCTTCTCTCAAGCAGGCACGCCACAGCTCTCCCTCTGCAAAGCTCCCCAGCTCTAATTTTGTCTGGCAAGATTACATACTGCTATCAGCTTTTATATTTCTTAGATCCTGGCACACTCTGGAGATTATTTCAGATTTGGCTTTCCTTCTGTTGAATTTTCCTAGTTTTCTATTATTTTTACTGATTTAATATCAACTATATTCCCCCCACTCAGAGATACCTTATTTTAAGAGGAGTTAGAACTGAGTATGTAATTTTTGTTCTATTTTTCTATCCTGGCTTCTAGCATAGAATTCTGTACTCATATACATATTTTTAGATAGTCTTGTAACATAATAACCTTTATCACCAGCAAATATAATTCTCCAAACTAAGTTTAGTATGATGTTAGTTTTTCTGTGAATTCCTCTACAACTCTTCATATGAAATCAAAGCTGATTTATACTTTCATCCTTTCCAACATCATATGATTAATGATATTTAAGTTAGAAATTAGCTCTTCCACAGTGCGATACCTTTTTTCAATGCGTTCTGGTTACTTTCTCCTCCAGTACTCTCTTATATCCCTCTTATGCCCATCCACCCTTACTTGTCCATTTTCCAAACTTACTACTGTTGTTTTTGTGCATTGATTCATTTACTTTAACCCAGGCTATCCAAGTGACCTCTAAATTTAAAATTGCTCATGAAACCTTGCGGGGTCTCCAGTAGTTACAGGACTCAGGTCAATGACACCCCTTCCCTGAAATTGGTGTAAGATGTAGATCAGCAGTGAGTGCCAGCTTTCCTGGAGCCTCTCCCCCATCCATGCCTGGCTGTAAAAGTGCTTATTCTTGTAGTGACTGAGTGTAGTCATCTGTGGTTGTTGAGAATTCATGATTGTGATATCTTTGTATTGCTCTGAAGTTGACATTTCTCTGGTCTTCTCTCTGTCTTCTAACTCTTACATTCCCTGAGTCTTAGAGGTAATGTTATGAAAATCCATTAAAATCTGGTCATGTAACTGCCACCTATTGTAAATACTCTATATAGCCATACATCTCTGTATTCACTGTAGATTTCTGGAAAAAGAAGTTTATCAGATTTAGGACCAGAATGAAGATTCTCTACATGTATAAACATGTATTAAAAGGTAGTTCTATAGTATGTTGCTTTCCTAAGTGATAGATTATTAGCCTCTGAGCAAATGATCTCCTCTGTTATGGTCTCTTGATTATGACTACAATAATACATAGTATGAATTTCTTCCTATGCAGTGAGCATCATAGAGTTGCTGGTTAACTAACAATAGCTATGTTAGTATAACACAAGTGGCCAAATATGATGTGGCAAGTAGATATTGATGATCCTAAGTTTAGTAGCCAGATAAAAACACTGAAGCTAATTTCTATTCCTAGTAGCCTGTATATTTGTACTTATTGTTATTGTCTTAGTATTTTATTACACAGAGCCTCTGCTATGACATTCATATGGAGGTCAGAAGATCATTTTCAAGAGTCGGTTCTTCCCTTTAGCATGGAATTCTAGATTTGAACACAGATTTTTAGGTTCATGAGGCAAGTAATTTTGACCAGTGAGTTTTCTCACTGGCTCCAGTTATTAAAATTTTTATATTTAAATTTCAGCATTATTTTAACAATATAGTTCTGTAATTGCTTTATTTTTGGAATAATTCAATTCATCTGGTTGGTTTTTTTGTTGTTGTTGTTTTGTTTTGTTTTTTTGCACTACAGGTAGACTTATGATGCAGCCTATTTCTAATGTTACTGTTTTTATTTAATTTTTATTAGTTTATAAAAATTATTTTACTTTATGGATGAATTAGGTAAAAAAAAAATCCTTAGTTAAAATAGACTTTATCTAAATATATTGACTTACTGGATATTTACCTTCTCCCAAAGGACATGTGTAGAGGTCTTGCTCCATATCTCATAATGCTGTATAGCAAGCTGTTATCATTAATAAAAAGCTGGCTGAAAAAAGGTTCGAGGGCAGTGGACAAAGGCCCATAAAATGACATGGTCAAGGTGGTGAGTCAAATTAAACCTCTTTCTAGGTATATTATTCCAGATATTTTTACAGCAATAATACGCTAACTACTCAATATAGTGAGAAACATCAAAAATAAGTAGGGGGAACACATTTTATCACCTCCTGAGTTAAAACATGTGGACTCATTTTAAGTTTTGCTTAATAATTAAATATAATTATTATCATAAACATCACAATTGGGAACTAGCTCTGCATGTTTCTGTTATTTCTTTTGAAAAGAAAAAGATTTTAGTTGCTCATCTAAAGAGGTCAGCGAAAGAAACAAGGCTTTGTTATATTCAATCACTGCCCATGTTGTCTTTGCAAATGCTGTGTTTACATCTGTCAAGGAGAATATGAAGAGGTCATCATCTGAGTATGGTCTTGGATTTTAGTGACCATCCTTTGTAATACTGGTGAAGCCTATGATGGCTCACTGTTCCTTGTTCCAACCCTTGAGAAGCAAGGAATTTTCCTTGGGATTTGCAAGGCTTGTTTGTGTTTGTGCAAGGCTAACAAGCTAATTCATACAAACCAACTGCTCTCTAGCAGACAGGTCACATTTACCATTGAAAATAGATAAGAGCACCTAGAGCTTAAAATAATATTCCTAGGACAAAGCAGTTAGTACCAAGTTTAAATAGCTAAAACTAGAAGGGAGGTATATAAAACTGTCACAAGTGGATTGGCATTTATATTTTACTTAGGTACAGAGGTATTGGTCACCTTCAAAAGTTATATACAAACAAACTAAACTGATAAAAAAAAAATCAAGTAAAACTGGAATTTTACTGTTACTGTCTCTCCAAAACTCTTTCTATAACAAATATCAGTTCATACCTGAAATATATCTAATGTTTTCCTTTTCATAAAATAATGTAATTTTCATAGCTGCTAACTCATAATCTTGCAGGAAGAAGCAGACATGTTTGTGTATAAAATACGCAGCATTGAAAAAGAATGTATGCTATTAGATTTCATTTACTTTCTGAGAGAAACAAGCAGAAGTTAGTGATTCAACATGGACACACCGACTTCTGTCCTCACCTTTTCCTAAGAAAGAAATAAAGGAGTAAAGACTGAATATTAAGAACTTATTTCTCATTGATGATATGCAGGACACCAGGAAGGTATGTGAGAGAATGGGGGAGGGAATGAAGGAAGGAGAATCAGAGAGGCACACAGAAAGAGAAACAGAGAGAGTTAGGAGCCCCACTGTCCCTTAGAATAGTTCATGAAAACAAGCAAACAAACAATGATCATATATCCTGGGATTTTTGCTTTAGAAAGTTCCTTATTTAATTCCCAAGTTGATTCACACCTTTACAGAGAGCCTTCAACTCAAAAGGAAATTGATGAGAGTAAAACAACAAATAAGTCAATAATTATGAGAATAACTCATATCTACAATTTTTCTCTAACAATTATGTCCTTGTTTTATATAATATGAAATATATTCTTTCATTGATCAGAAATCTTAGTGGGTCTAGCAAGAATCAGTTTTGTTCCATGACTATGTTTTAAAAAGAGGGAATAATAACAAAAATTTCTTTAAAATATATATGTCTTAAACCTCTAAAAACTAGACAGCTCTGTTCCCATATTTCCTTTTCATTCATTGGAGGAAGATTACTTTTGTATTTGATTCTCATTATTGTAATAAAATACCTGTTATTAACAGCTTAAGGGGTAACCAAGATCTGTTGCAACAAGTTCAATAGAGAGGCAGGATTATCATGGCAGAAAGGTATAATGAAGTAAAGGATGCTCACTTTAAGAAAGTCAGGAAGGTGAGAGTATAAGGAAGGACTTAGCGATAAGAAAGACTGTCAAAATCAGGACCCCAGTATCTATTTCATCAAACCATCTCTGCTTTCTAGTAGCCTCGACAAATATGGGTATCCAGTGGGCTACCCCAATGATGAAGTTAGCTCATGATAAATCACATGGGGGAACTCTTATATCCACATTAATATGGTATTACAGCTAAGCTGATTTCTAATTCACCCTGGTTGAGGAAAGCATAAGAGGCAAAATATCCATCCTGTGTGTTTAATAAGGAACATATAGACAGTCTTTCCATTATTTCTCATTAACTTTATCTCACATAACCCATATAGTTTGGAATTTGTTAGGGTTCTTTTTTTATGTTAGCTTGGAGAAAGCAAAGGGGAAACTCGTTCAAGAAGATTTCCTAAAATCTGAAGAGAAGATGAGACATTCTATTTAGACTGTGCTCTTACACTGAGCTGGCAAAATAGAAATCAAAAGACAGCAGCTGGCTCAGAAACTCAATTGAAAGTGAATTTATAATATTATTCTTCTGCACATCTTTGTATCCCTTCTTATTGCCCAGACCTAAATACACATCACAAGTTGCTTAGTAAAATTCCAAATTTTTCTTTAAAACTAGAGTTGAGTACAAATGTGAGGACACAGATATTCTGCTTAGACACAGAGTAGAAGCATAAGTGTTTCTATTGGTAGGAGAGGACACAGAACTCAAGGCTAGTATATTAGGCAGGACAAAAATTTTTATTATTTAATGATAAGGGGTACACACTGGGAAAAAATCTATAGTCATAAAGCTTTATGCAGCAAAAATAGTATCAGGAAAATCTATGAATGCCAAGGAACACATAAACTGTATAAAAATGTACTTTATAGTGGCTGATAATATAAAACCTCCTTCTGAATTGGACAAATAAATTAATACAGCAAGTGAGTTAAAAAATATACTCCATGTGTTTGTTTTAGTAGATAGATGTAAATATTTAGGTTCTAGACAGAAGAGTTGCTTTTGTTGTTATTTTTAAATTATTTTAAAACTATGTTTTCCAGAAAAAATATCATGAAGTGATTTGTACAAGTCTGTGAAGTACATTTCTCAAATTAGAAAAATCAAACAATTCTCAGGAATGAAAAAATGTAAACAAATAAGAATCCTGAAAAGGCCTGTAGAATTTCCCTGCAGGGTTTTAGTGACTGGTAAAGGCACTAGAGACTTTAGGGGTTCTCTGGTTAAGAACATACCAAAGTACTAATTTCAAGGTGACACATCACTGAATCTTGTATTTCTTTGCTAAAGGAGAGTAGCAAATAGATTGGTGGCCCAGTTTAGGTTCTCAAAGCGATATTTTACATGCATAGCAAATGTCATAAACAGTTGACAGCCTAGAGTCTAGCCTGGGACAGAGAAAGGAACATGAGGTAGTTGAGGATAGTTATAGAAACTTGAGCTATATCATCTATACAGGAGGGTTAGGTAGATGTTGGATGATCTCACTGTATACAGAAAAAAGGTAGACTGTATGTGATTTCTAGAATGATCCAATGAGAAAACATTGATGCTGTCTCCTATCCTTTAGGTAACTGAAACCTAGTCTCAGCAACACTGAGAAACGATCATTTATGACACAGTAAGAGACATAATTCTTGTCCACTTGACATCAAACTATCCTATATCTAAAACCACCAATTTTAGACTGATTTTACAGACACGTCAAGCCATAAACTAGGACAGGCTTTATGCTACCTCATTGCAACATTGTACTTAAAAAATTTCTTGTGTAATGAGCCTCATTATGGCATATGTCTCTCAGAGGAAAAGAACCAAGATTTACATTATTCATTTATTTCTCTGATGCAATTTTTTTATAATGTAACCTCAACAATGAGAGATAATTCTGTTATTTTGCTTGTTTCTAGAATACTCTAAATGTGGGCTTTATATAGTACACTAATACAAACACAAGCATCTCAAACACAAGTAGTGAGTCACAGAAGTGTTATGTTCAGGATTGAGGCAGAGTGGCTAAACACTGATAACAGCATGTTTTACTTTAAAATATTTAAGTGTTGATGTTTTAATGCTTCGCTGACTAATTAAAAGAAATCTAGCAGTTAAATCTAGTTAGCACATTGCAAATTCTTTACCTCTGCATAATGGGAGGTAAAAGGTGTTGAGTCTAGCAGTAACGGAGTGCATGATGAACTTCCCACAGTGAATAACTAGAGCAACTGATGGACCACCCTTTTTGGCCAGCAAGAACAGAGAACCTTGACAGCCAAGATAGCATAAAAGACCTCATGCTTACCTTACCCGTAAGGAGTTTAGATAAGAAAATAAAATAAGCAGCCTGAAAATAATCGCAGTGTTCTACTTAGATATAAGCTGGATAGAACAAGACAGACTTAAGTTCTGTGTGCTAGAGGCATTTGTGCAGTGACTAGAAAACTGAATTCATAAAGATTTGGAAAAGAGAACTCTTTGGTCTAAAGACTCATAATATTTTAGGACAAAACATATAAGAGAGGACTTTCTAAGCCTTTAAAGTAAAGAATATTTTAGCTTAGGGTGGCAGAAGTGAAAACATGGGACTTTAGAAGCATATTAAGAATTTAAGGTGATTTTAAACATTTTTTTTCTAAAAATTTCTGTTCTGTCACCAGCCCATATTGTTTAACACCTCTCTGACCAAGTTGGTACTGGTTTCTGTGGTCTCTCCAAATTCTAAATTCCTTAAAATGCTTATTCCTGTCTCATAAAGGAATTGTTGAACTGTCAATGAATTTGGTCAGATTTCACCCTAAACTTCAGAGGCACACCCAGTTCTCATTGTTCACTTGATCAGGGTAGCATCTTTAAAGGGTAATGTCTAACGGTAAGATGAAGAAAATAGGAGAGTAAATAAACATGAATTATAAACTGCATTCATAATGAAATTCATCCCCTAATGGTATTTGAATGTTTGTCAGTCAATTGTGTGTTATGCCTCTTACATAAATTACAAATCCAGGCAGAGATGGAGAGGAAAATCTTCCTGCAAGGGATTTTATTCAAACAGGAAAGAACACTGTAAAACTCAGCCAATGTGAATATCAAAAAGAGGAACAGTAGAACTAAAAGTTCTTTCTAGATCTACAATATATAGATCTACAATAGCAACCGGCGAAATTATTGCTTTCACAAATACTTCCAAAATAAGTCATGAAAAATGAAACATTCTTTTGTTCTTTAAAGTGTATGACAAATGCTGATTAATTTCACCCTAGGAGCATGTCACTTTGAAAGAGGGATTATAGATGTATGTGCCACCAGGTGCTCTCCAGAGGGGAGGGGAGCGAATGAGCCCATTTGAATCATTTCATTGTGGTGTTAGAGCAGACACACTTAGAATGAGAACAAAACTGAATGAAAATTGGAATAACATTGGCCTTCTGCAGGGTGAGAGAGGCTGTCCCTTCAGCAGGTTGGCAATTTGTCACATCGGCCTCTTCATGAACTATCAACCTCATTAACGTGGTTCACTGCACAGTTAGCCCTTGGGATTTTAATACTAATAGCATGTAGAAGGGGGTGACTTCTGTGGTCTCAACTACTTCCTTATTGATTCACTTAAAATATGCCACCTAAACACTAACATAAAAGGGGTGATCTATTACACAGAGAGAAACTCCAAAGACATCTACAATCAACTGAATCAAAGGGAAAACCCAAGAAAGGAACCTTGCTTGTAGAAACACCACAGAGCCAGTCTTCATGGAAAGAACAAGGATAAATAATTTTGTGTGGCAGCTACCTCTTATTTATTTTACTGTGTGTGCCCATACATCAGCCAGTAATCGTGGTAACTGTTCATTAAGTAGGGCTACTAAATGAAATAGCACTCAGGGATATTTTAAAGTCACAGGCGAAGACATAGAGCTAGGGTATTTGAAAGGCATATATTTAACTTCCCTAACCAATAATAAATACAACATAAAAAACTGGTTGAAAGATTTTCAACAGTGTTAGTGAGGATAGATGATCCCTCTTCACTCTAAAACCCCCAGGCAATAGAAACACTGGGAAGGCCATTGGTAAGTTATCAGACACAGCTGGTTTTTTTTTCTATTTTTATTTATTTATTTTTATTTTCATATTTTATTTACATTTCAAATGTTTCCCCCTTTCCAGATCTCCCCTTTGGAACCTCCCCATTCCCTCCGCCCTCCCCCTGCCTCTATGGGGATATTCTCCAACCCACCTCCCCACCCCACCCCTCACCCACTCTCATCTTCCCTCCTTGACATTCTCCTATACTGGGGGATATAACACCCTCAGGCCCAAGGGCCTCTCCTCCCTCTGACAGGTAACAAGACCCTCCTCTGCAGTCTTTGTGGCCAGCACTAAGGGTCCCTCCATGTGTATTCTTTAGTTGGTGGATCAGTCTCCAGAAATATGGGGGGTCAGACACAGTTTTTTGGTTTTTTGTTTTGTTTTGTTTTGTTTTGTTTCAGTATATGCAGAGCCCACAATTTAAACTCGTAGTAAAAGTCTTTCTACGGGGACTCAACCCACTTGTGAGAATGTGTCTGGTCATTGAGGAAACCTTTCCTCATCCGGCCCAATGAGTTGAACTGCCTGACTGCTTCCTACCTCCCACAAACAAATACTGTGAGTATATCTACACACATGTATATCTGAAAGACTATAATTGTAAGATTAGGATGTGATCACTGTGAGTGCTATTTTATTCACTGAAGATACAGAAACAGCAATTACTTGTTGAAAATGTTAACATCCTTTGATTTTTGCTAACCCAGTTGCATGAGTATTACTCTTGTGTTTTAAGTGATAGTAACTAGCTTCTCAAGCTATTCAAACCTCAGCTAATCAAATTTAAATAAGGTGGAGAAGTCCATTTCTCAGCTATATTAGTCATGATTTGGACGATTAGTACCTGTGACCTACCTGTGACCCAGGGTTATTCTGTGGCATGGGTTTCTATTATTTTCAACAAAAAGCTATACTGGATAGTGACACTGTTAAGTCCAACTGCTTGCTCTCAATAAAACCTCAATATAGCTGAGGAAAAAATGAAGTGGATTAAAATGTGCATAAAATTTAAATTTTCATAAAGTTACACTTTTTTTCCTGGCATCAGTCACTCACTATATTTTTGACACTAACATCTAAAAATATTTTGCATTTAGCACATATTTAAATTACTCTTGATGAACATTTGTAAGAATCACTAAAACGTGGCTCTCAGATTCGATCATGCAAATGTCTCTGCTCACATGAGAATGTGGATCGTGGTAGCTAAAATTTTGGTAGAATTCAGGCACCTTCTGTTGTATCTGCAATTATAAATAGTATTGTTAGCAGTCATTGGACTTCTAAGATGGACTTTCTGCAGCACTGGACTTCCAATAATTTAAATTATGTACATAATGTCCGACAGTGGTTACAGACCGGGCTTTCTTAATTCAGAAAGTAATTAAAATGTGCCTCAGAATGAAAATTTATAACACAATTCTGATCCTGAGGTCAGTTCTATGGAAGAAGATCTGATGAGATGACAGGTGAATAAGTGACCCCCCCCCCCCATACACACAGAATACCAACCTAAGTTTTGCTGATAGTCTCAAGGACCACAAGTTTTCTTCTACTTAAGCTGTCGATGGGATGACGTTCATGTGCACACATGCATACATGTGCATTTTAAGATAAGCCAAATTCATATTTCAGTCACAAAAGAAATGAAAGGTTTGAAGCCGTATGAAAAGTGGCTCAGCCTAGCTGGAGGCTACCTGAAATCTTAGGAGGGTTCGGATAAAAATATTTCCTGCACAGTTTGACAGAATTTTGAAGATGGAAATTGCATCGGAACTTTTGAGCCCAAGCTTTGTTCTTCCTGACTGTTCCTTTTGGGGCTGCCATAGGCTAAGGGGTGGAGAAATTATGCTGATCCAGTGGAGTTCATTTTTTAATATGATATTTGTTGTTCTTGATTAGTATTGTTTATAATTTACTCATGTCCCCATTCCTAGTATTTTTTTTTTTTTAAGATTATAATATCTTAACTTCCTTTGGAACCACATGGTTGAGGATATCACGAAGACCTGTTATATGTAGGCTGCTGTTCTTAAGTTATATCCTCTCTGCTATGCATAATTACTTCAAGTTTAAAAATAATAGTTTTTGGGTTTAGCACCCAATTGTCTCCCAATCTTTGCCAAACTTTGTCTCTACTTTATAAGAACCATTACTTTCATTAGAGTCATTATAGCTCCTAAAACCTAATATCACACTGCGATCTCATTAGAGGGTCTCATTTTGGAATACTCTTCTCCCTCAAAATAACATTTCATCGTTAAAAATGGCACAAAACTGTCACTTGCTGTCCTCAAGCAATTGATACTAGGTTCTGCATTATCAGAGGGAGCTGTAGCATAATATTTAAACAGATTCTAAGTTAGACAGCCTGTGCTTTAAAGCTACCTACGCTAGGGATTAGATAATCCCCATATAAACTCAAGCAAGTCCTTTCAAGTTTTTTGGGGTCTCAGATTCATTATCCATGCAATTTCAAATCCTACTTCAAAGGACAATTGTGAAAAATTTGTAATAATCTATGTAAAAGCATGAGACAGCTTATTGCCTGCTCAACTGTAACCAAACTACTTGAAAACAAAATTTTTCGGTATTAATGAGTTTACTTTTCCCTCACAGCATCTAGTGCAAATATTATGCATGGTTTAGCTACTGATAATATATTCTTAGCACTGTTTCAGAATGCATATTTCAAAACATCATTTAATTTTGTGACTCTGAAGCAATATGAAGATTCATTAGTAAAACATAATTTACCTTCAAATGTCAGCAGATTCATTGTTGTCTGTGGAGTGCAAACCAGAGCTTAACAAAGAATATATAAACTATACAAATAAAAGAAACAAACAGGGCAGAAGGTAAAGAACAAGTGTCAGTTATCGTGTAGTAAGGGAAAGTATTAGTACAAGTTAATGTCTTTTTAATCGAATACACAGTAAGACAGAAAACACTTCTAAATTTGTTACACATGGACAAAGTCTCATTATTTATCGATAATATAAATTTTCTAGCTGGAGCACGAAAGAATGGAAAGAATTATTAAAAGTTCTGTACTAAGTAGAAATACCCCTAATCCCATAAGTCTCTTGAGTAGAAGCAATTACCAATTTAAAAAATGTTATAGAAGAGAAAATAGGGGAAATGCTATGTATCTTATATATCAAAAGTTATTTTAATCTAATGATTTATGTTATATTCAATTTCCTATATTTACTACTTATATATTTATTTTCCTTTTAAATATTATGAACAGATATTTTATTAGTAGAAAATACTGATAGTTTTCAAGCTGAAAGTTCATACTGAAAGATTATTCAGAATGAAAATCCTAGTTGACTTTGTAACTTTGAAATTTTCTTGATACTCAGGAGTTTGATTATGCAAGCATACGATGCTCTACTAAATGATGTGGAGAGTCACTAGTGTTTAAACTAATGATTTAGAGTTTATACAATTTATGCAGTCCATTCATTTTAATGACAAAACTACCTGATACATTCACCCCTTACCTTCACAATATTCATTAGTAATGGACTTTTCCCACACACAAATGAACTCTCTTAATTGTCAGGCATCAGTTATACCCTATCTCACCATCAATTCTCTCTCTATGACCCCAAGTTTTTTCTCCTGGCTTTCTTTCTCAGCTGGATTCCTTTTAAGCTCTGAAAATAGGGGAAATGGGCTATGGATTGAGTACAACAGAAAGAAACAGTTGCTTTCTCTAGACTAGTGCTCCTATTTGTTGTTTTTCTCCAACAAAGAACAATTAGAACTTGGACCAGTTTCTTGTGCATCCTCAACTATGACAACTCAGTAACAGAAGTAGTTAAGAATACTTATCTAGGTTACCCAAGTACTATATATGGCTGAGTGAAAGAAGAAAAAGCTACTTAATTCCTAAGATCTTTTAGATCATAATGAAAGTAAATAGTTCTGTTGAGTTGTTAACCATTTGTTGTTCTAAAATAAAATTTGAACTGTAAGCCCTATTACCTTTTCTATTTCTATAAAAATAATCTAGTCCTTGATATCTAAATAAATATTTCATCAAATAGTTGTAGCTTAACTATCAAGATAGAGTATGTGATTAGAAACCATCTCTTACTACATTTTGGAAATATAAATTCCTTTAAACCATCCAAATGAAAGATAATTATGAAAAACTATTAACAGGATTGTGGGTAACAGACTCTCTCCAAGGTTTTCAGCTACAAGCTAATTCAGGATGTTTAGTATTTTACCTGTAGAAATGTCATCCATCTTCTTCACACAGCTCCGTTCCTCGCTGGACTCCAACTCTTATAATCCCAGCCCATTATCCAACTGATACAATGACTAGTAATGATAAATGAATAAAACTAATTCAACACATTTTATATATCCCTTCCTTCTTTACTTATATGTAAAAGATAGAACCTTAATAAATAGCTCAATCCCACAAAAATAGCTTTTATCGAAAGAAGGTTGATGGTTTACCCCTAGATCATGGTAAATAAAAAAGAGTTTATATAACTCTAAACACCATATAATTTTCCCAAATGAGAGTGACTAAACAGTTATAGGGAGAGGAAAGCCATTTTTCTGCTAGAGTTTATTTCTTATCTGTTTTTATTGTACCATGCAGGTAGAGAAATGATGCTATACACTTACCTTGCAGACAAATATAATGCATTCAGCAAGTGCATTTTCCTTGGTATGTGAAGAATTTACTCGTGTACGTAGGAAAAGGGGAAAGATGAAGTCAACAGTGCACCAATCTTTTCTTTCCTTTCAATGCCTTCAAATATAGTATATCTAGTTATATGAATATTAACATGAATGTTTAAGGAAATTCAAAATGTCTTTAAAGAAGTTTGCAGATGTGGTCGCCTTTATGATTAAAAATGAATTACCTATATATAATTAAGATATAAGTTCAATTTCAATCTCACTGCTGAAAGCCAGTTGTGCTAAAAATATAACAAATATGTTTGATAGTGATATATTATCAGGCTTTCCCTTAGCACATGAAAATTCTGAAACATTACGTAATTTCTGGAGGTCTCTAATTTTTTAAATTTTTTTCAAGTTTACGGTTGTTCCCAAATGAATAGTCTATTGTTTAGCTACACAAAGAGGACTACTCCATTTGAACCCTGAGGTGATTAGAGCCTCAAGTGGAAGAGTTCATTACGTGAAACTTGACATGAATAATGATGAATGCTATTAGTCATTACAAGAATTTTCAGCAGCCTTCAAAAGTCAATCCACAATATTTGATGCAGTGACCTCCTGTGACAGTGAGTCCCCCAGGCTAACTGCATACAGTGCAATGAAAGATTTTTCATTTATTCTTTATTAATATGCCATTAATTTCACATGCATCAGAGGACAATATACATAAAACAAACAACTGGTAGAAGATTCAGTGATTTCCTGGATATATAGTCTTGATTGAATATTAATAATGATTGTTCACTGAAGGTATTTTAACAGGAAGATTAATTTCCTATGAATTATACCAGGTTTTCTTAGAATAGATCTTTTATCAACACTATATTTATGATGCACCTGGGCTTATGAATGTTTATAGACTGCTGTAGTTAGGGCATTTACTGGAGTCAGAATTTATCATAGAGCATGTAAGGTAATATTCTGTCTAGTATTTTTTCACTGATGGCTAGGCTGTTACATTGATTTTTGAACTTAGTCATGTGTCTACTTTAGCCAATGGTAGAGTTGAGCAAGTGAGCTATTTCAAATGTGCGTTTTGCAAAGTGGTTTGATTATTGCATCAGTGATGTTTTCTGGAATGAAGAGCATCATCTCTCTTGTAGCCAACACCTAAGACCACAGAAGTCGGGTGGAACTGTGGTTCTGGAAATAAGCGGGATGGTACTAAGTACTCAAGTCACACAGAACCTAAAGAACAGCAGGCAGCCCAACTACCTGTGTCTGTCAAGGTGTCCCCTCTCTATAGACCCAACAGCAAGAGCCCCAGTGGTGTTGAAGCCACTGAGTTGCTGGGTGGCTTGTAGTGTGATAAAGAAATAAACTGACAGATAAGTCACATAGCACAGACCTTTTTAGACTTATCAGTTTCTAAAGTTGTTCTGAGTTTACTTGCCTGACCTAAGTTGGAAAAAACATAACTGTGAACAGGGATTTCAAGCTTTAGCTGCTTAACTCAGCAGAGATTTCAATTATATTTTCTTGAAATAGCAGGTTTGGAAGTGAAACCTGATACATGATTTGTACTTTAAAAGATGGTGCCTATTAAGAAAGGGGCTTTCTGATAATCAGGTGCTTCTACATTTTGTGAGACATAGTTGATAGTCTAGATGTTTTCTTAATTGATTCTGCCTTTTAAATTCTTTCTTATCTGATTAGAATATTATATTCCAAGTAGTCTTCAACTTTCACAAATCAAAAGCTTCAACTCCTTGTATAGGTAAATTCTACTATATTATGATACAATTTTTATTTTTGAAGAAAAATACACACTTAAAAGTTCTACCAAAATGTTTATTTTTTTCTACATTGCCTAAGCAGAAATTATTACGATGAGACAAAGACATTGAGAATCATTAGGAGAGGGAATAGCTTCAACACTCTAATTGTAACTGAACTTAAGGTTCTAAGAGTTTATAACCTTTCATGATAGTGTACCTCAGTCAGCTTTTGTGATATTTTCATCAGGGTATTAAAACAGGTGAGTACAACCAAATCATGGTGTTTGGTTTTGTTTGTTTTGTTTTGAAAGTTTGTGGTTGGGTCATTTGCATATTGCAGATCTCTTATTTAAAGACCTTGGGACTTTTTATTTTTTACACTCAAAACAACAGTTAATTATATAGATATGTATCTCTTAGTAGAGCATAACTTTTACTCTGTGTGCACTATCCCATTCAATTCTCACTAATTAAGATCACAATTATTGTTTTTAATAGTTGAATACTACTCAGCTAATAAAAATGACTTCATAAAATTCACAGGCACATGGATGGTACTAGAAATTATCATCCTGAGTGAGGTAACCCAGTCACAAAAGAACACATACAATATGTACTCACTGATAAGTAGATATTAGGAAAAGTCTTGATACAGGCAAGGGGTAGATGGTGGAGCTGAGGAGCTCTCATCAAAAGTATAGATGATTTCACAACTAAAACCCATGGTCTAGGACTTTCTTGTCATCTCTAATAATCTACAGAATGAATGTAAAGACTCCTTTACTCTGTTACATGCCTCAAAATGGGCCGAATAGATTTTCCTTAAAGGTGTAAATTATTTATATTTTTATAACTTTATAACTGACTGTGTTTTCTTACCTCAAATTCTATAGAAGGTTGTGAGGTAAAAAGAATGAAATAAGGAAAATAAGCATATATATTTATATGTAAACACTATGTACACACTATATATATATATATATATATATATATATATATATATATATATATTCTGGAACACACACACACACACACACACATATATGAACATATATTCAAGAATTTTTTTTTCAGGAAAAAATTCTTTAACCCCATCTCCAACTCTTGAAAATTACCATGGTTTATATTTAGTATATACCTGCTTAGATCATGTAAGTTTATAATGTTTTCTGTTGAATAAATAAGATATTTACACAAACATACACATACACAAATACACAAATAAATAATACAACATGATCATCTGTGCATTAAAAGGAGTAAGACCAACCTGTGTACAGGATCAGCCATAGGAAGCCAAACACTTGAGCCCTTCCCCTGTGGTAAGTAGGAGGAGCTTCCTGGTGATCAATCCTGCTGGCCTCAATTTACTAATATCCGCTAAGGATTTATAGGGCAATGTATTGTATAGCAGGTTGCTTCTCTCAATCTTTGACATAACCAAAATTATAATATGTTCCACGTTCATAGACGTCCTAATGGCATACAAAGTATTGGGAGTATTTATTTTGTGGTGGCTTCTTCATAGTTTTAATAAAACAGCAACATTCTACCCTCGATTATTTGCTTGCAAATATAACTAATAAAATGATTTTCAGAACTTCTTAAGCATTTACAATGTAAAATATATACAAAATAACAGTTTCCTTGAGACTAGTTTATCATTAAATAACTTAAGGAATTTCTACATTTTTTGTTTATTTTGTTTTTGTTTGGTTGGTTTTTTTTGGTGTTTTTTCTTTTTTGTTTTGATTTGTTTTTCTTAACTAGAATAATTAGCATTTTAATTTTAAACCGTTGGAAATATACTAGGTAACTTGATTACGGCATCCTTGTAATTTTATGCCTTTCTTCTTCTTCTTTTTTTTCTTTTTTTTTTTTTTGCCAAGCCAGTCTAAAAGTTTATTACAAGTGTGATGGGATGGATGTTACATGAACATCCAAGTACCTACTCTGCCAGTAAGAAAAGACCCAACAGGAGAGCCTCTGACCACCCACTCCTTGGCTCCTCACCTCCCTCCAGACTTACTCATTACCCTCAAATTCACCTGTCCTGTTTTATTTGGAGTCTTAAAAAAAAGCCAGAGTTCGAGTTCCAGGACAGCCAGGGCTACACAGAGAAACCCTGTCTCGAAACAACAACAACAACAACAACAACAACAACAACAACAACAACACACACACACAAAACAAAAACAAAAAAAAGAGGCAGAGTTAAAAATGAACAAGGCTAAAGGAAGACAAATCGATCCCCAATAGTGAACTCAGTGCAGATCTTTCTGCCAGGCACACCCACTCAGAAGAGTGTGACCATATACTCCTTTACTGAGTGGCAGACAGCAGAACCCACTCACATGATACGGTCCAGGTTGTACAATCCCACAGAGCCATGCCCTCTGTCTGTGTGCTAAGAGCTGCCGTCTGTCTGACCCACAAGGCACAGCTCAGTCAGGGAGTGGTCATGCTGTGGCGCACAAGGTCAGTTCCAAGCACAAAAGATCAAGGTGGAGCACATGGTGGTTCAGAAACTACAGACCTTGGTGACTTCTTCAGCAATCACAGCCAACACTTGGCTAAGAGATCTGAGCAGGAACTAGGGCACAAAGGGGTGCTGAGTGCCACAGGGGCTGTCCTGTTGCCACAGGTCTACTAGACATTGTTATGAAGAGGAGGACACACTGCCACCGTGGCCTGTCCAGTTGATGTGGAAAAATTCTCCTGGTTTGGCTAAGAGTTCATAGGTGTGAACCCCAAAGTAATCTCGCTGAGCCTGGATGAGGTTCGCTGGCAGCATCTCATGTCTGTACCCATCATAGAAGGAGAGGGCAGTAATGAAGCAGGGCATGGGAATACCTGCTTGCACCCCAGTGCTGATCACCCGGCGCCAGGAGTCCTGGCAGTTGTCAACTGCTGATTTAAAGAAGTCATCTAGCAGTAGGTTCTGAAGTTCTGGGTTTCACTCAAATGCATCTTTAATTTTTCCCAGGAATACACTTCAGATGATGCACCCCCCCCCAACCCCCCACATCAGGGCAATACTGCCATAATTGAGGGTCCAGCCAAACTCAGTGGCTGCCTGTCTGAGCAGCATAAAGCCTTGAGCGTAGGAGATAATCTTGGAAGCATAGAGGGCCTTATGGATATCCTCCAGGAATGTCTTCTTATTGCCTTCCAGCTGGACCATTTTGGGACCTTTCAGCTTTCGGCTGGCCTGAACTGTCTCCTCCTTCAGAGAGGACAAGCACCGAGCAAAGACAGCTTCTCCAATGAGGGTGACAGGCATGCCGTACTCCAGCGCGGAGATAGCGGTCCACTTCCCAGTGCCCTTCTGCCCAGCACTGTCCCGGATCTTTGGTAACAGCTCTTTGCCGTCAGTGTCCCAGAACTTGAGAATATTAGCAGTGATTTCAATCAGGAATGAGTCCAGCTCTGTCTTGCTCCATTCTTCAAACGCCTGAGCCGTCTCCTCAAGCCACATGCCCAGAACATCCTTCATCAAGTGGTAAGCCTCGCAGATCAGCTGCGCGTCTTCATATTCTATCCCATTGTGCACCATCTTCACAAAGTGCCCCGGCCCCTCGTCCCCCGCCCAATCACAGCAGGGTTCTCCAGTTCCTACTTTTGCAGCGATGGCTTGGAAGATCGGCTTGATGTGGCGCCAAGCCTCTTTGTTCCCTCCTGTCATGAGTGATGGTCCATACCGAGCCCCTTCCTCACCACCACTGACTCCGCTCCCCACAAACAAGATGCCCTTGACCTTGAGGTCCCGGCATCTTCTTGTTGTATTCCGGTATTCAGAATTTCCTCCATCAATGATGATGTCACCAGTGTCCAACAAGGCTACTAATTTCTCGATGAAATCATCCACAGCTTGCCCAGCCTTCACAAGCAGTACGACCCGGTGGGGCTTCTTCAGCTTGGAGATCATGTCCTTTAAGGACTGCGCACCAATCACTGCATTGGTTCCATTCGCCTCATTGGCCAAGAAATCATAGACTTTGGAGACGGTCCTATTGAAAGTACAGACCACAAATCCATAATCATTCATATTCAAAATTAAGTTCTGGCCCATGACAGCTAGTCCAATCAGTGCCATGTCAGCTTGGGCCATGGCGGAGGCAGACAGAACAGAGCCGAGGAGGAAGAAACCCGAAGGGCTGAACGCTCAGAGGAAAGTGCAGTCTTATGCCTTTATTCTTAGTTTAAGTCTTTCTGATATAAACAGAAATTCACTTTTACTTTTCAAAGAAATGCTCAGTGGAATCTTCCATATTTTGCTTTTGAACACATTGCCACAGGTGGATTTAATCAGACCAGATCACTAGTCACCATTTGATTTATCTTTAAATTGAGTTCAAGGTGGATTGAGATAGAGTGACTCATACTTGGACTGATCAGCTTTAGGGAATAGAAGTTCTGTCTTTCTGAGTTCTGAGTTTCTTTCATTCCTCCCTAATTCCCTATAGACTTACAGTTGTTTAAAATGACCCTTCTTTGCATGCTTAGCATAATCCATTCTTCTAATATTATGTTCAATGATATTATCACAGAGGATTTTTTTGACATGGAATTCTCTGCTTGCACCAAATCCCTTTGGGCAGCCCCTAGTTATGTCAAAACAACATATTAGACAGATACAACATTTGTTATATGTTCCCAAATGAGAATGCCAGCTTCTTTTATTGCACACACCACATTAAAAAGTGTCTTGTGGATGAGGCACAATGATTAAATGTTTTAAAGCTGAGCCAATGTTACACAGAGCCTAACATTTGCCACAAATAAAATTTTTATAGTAATGACTATAACTCATCCATACTTCATGACAAGAAAAGTTTAGAAGACAGGATTACTGTCTGATTTCTTAGTTCTCTATTTTTTTATTCTCCAAAATAAATGTTTCTCACACTTTCTCTATTTCTCCAACTGACATCTAATGGAAATTCAAAGCTCTGAATACTTCATAGAAGAATTGATGTCTAATCAATGCAAAGGTTCTGAGGAGGGCAACATATAATAGGCAGAAGCAGCATGCTTTTATTCTTTTAACATCTGCTCCTCTAAGTGTGTATTTGTGGTAAGTTAGGTAATAGTTATTTGTATGTTTGTTACTGGTGGAAAGTATTCCTGAATTTTATGCCTTTCATCTGTGTCAAAAGAGGGTCAGAGAGTTCTTTGAAACACTTCTTCAGAAAATCAATTTTGAAAAAGAATTATTTCAATGTGCTACTTTAAACTAAAAATTTCTCCACAGTTTTTATCAAAGATGGAAGAACAGATGATTCATAGCGGGCATAAATATGCATTTTGTGTTGCCACAGAGACTAATTATGCTTTTAAAGATCTGTAAAGGAAATGGTGAAAATCTGACATAGACAAAGCTCTTGCTTCCTACCTTTGTCTCTTATTGCAAAATCTTTCCCCCAACTGGGTGACTACTTTGCTATGGTTAATTTGTTTGAAGATATTTGTTCCTAGGTGTTCCTTGGAGGCAGGTTTTTGGAGGAAGACGTATAAGTCAAAAGTTACTCTGGACTCATTCAGGATGAGCATTTGTTGGTACATGGAGGAAGCTGACCTGGGCAGGCATCAGGGCTGGAGCTACATGTCGAGCCATCCTTCCATCTCCAGATTGAGGCAACTTGATCAAGGGGCCATGATCTTTTTGATATGCTCTTTGTATTTAGTTTGCTCACATCTCATTGATTGTTCTACATCCATGTCCATCAGGCAAATTGACTCTTGCCTAATGATTTCTGAGAAAGGAAAAATAGGGTAGCTTGTGATGAAATATTAAACTAAATAATAAATAAGTATATACTCACTCACATGTATATATGTATGAATGTATATAATAGAAAGGAAAGTTAATTCAGTAATATGCTTATTATATGAAAGCCATTCTGGTTAAAAAATTCACGATGTAAATGTGGTCTTCTTGTTTTACTTTCATATTTTTAAATTTTCCTGTTAACATGTGATATGGTTTTCTACCAAGGCTGCCTTTTCTGGCCTCAGTGGGAAAGGAAGTGCACAGCCACACAGAGACTTGAAGTGCCAAGGTGGTAGGATATACAAGAGGATACCAAGCTGCTCAGAGGAGAAGGGGGGTTGGGGAATGACTGTGGGAGGGCTAACATGGAGGGGGGCAATGAACAGGATGTAAAGTGAATAAGTAAAATATTAAATTAAGTTAAAAGAAGATCCTACTAAATAAAAATTTGTATGTGTATATTCTTTTTCTGTTCCAATCCTTTTAGGAATATATTTTATGTAGTGATAGTGTATAAGAAAGTAAAATATTTCCTTCTTCTTCTTCTTCTTCTTCTTCTTCTTCTTCTTCTTCTTCTTCTTCTTCTTCT
>JADRCH010000011.1:5498060-5620839 GCA_019843965.1 Rhynchomys soricoides | reverse complement strand
GGGGGATGGGATAGGATGTTTGTGGAGGGGAACTCAGGAAAGGAGAAAACATTTGACAAGTAAATAAATAAAATATCCACCCCTCCCCCCCAAAATTGCAGAATGCCTGAGATGCAAGACCAATTCTTAGCTGGTATGACTTTAAGAATCCACTTTCCCATTTTAATTTGGTTGTTGTAGTATTCATTAAATTACAAGACATAAATTTGGGAACAGGGAGTTAACCATTTTTAAATGTTAAGGGTTTGAGAAAACTAGTGTTCAGAAATGAGAGACAGCCATGAGTTATGACAGCCCTATGCAGTGCCAAATGTTTCTGATGGACTTTTAGCTCCAGATTTTGGTCTCTTTACTAATCTGGTACTTTCAGTTGATTGTGAGTATTCTCAGGTATTTCTCTTTCCTTGCCATTTATCTTGTTATTGTTTTATTCATGGTTTAAATAATTTTTTTCTTTCCTTTAGCTTAACAATTCTACATGAGAGAATGAGACTTTGCATCATAGATACATACAATAATTCAGGAGTACGACAATTAGTAAAATGAATAACTTATAGAATATGTAGAATAAATAAGGAACGAGAATTGGCTAGGTGGCACTAAGAAAATGGGGATGAAATGGGAAAATCAAATGCTTGGCAAATACGAAACATATTTTTTTAAAGTATTTGCATGTTCTCTAGTGAGGATTCTGATTGCAAGTCTTTAGTTCGAAGAGACTTGACAATTAACTGGGTCAACAAAATAATTCCATTCTCATAAGTATTAAGAAAAAAAATCAAGAATTTGCTAGATAACTAATGGGAACAGCAAACACCAAAATAAACAGCATTTTATGTAATGTAAGAAATCTGTAATTTTACTACACTGATCTCTTTGTATGCATTCTGTTAGAAAAGTAAGCCTGCCCACCCTACATTTTTCTTGTATTATCTGCTTTGAATTTCCAGGTGAATGTTTGTCAGCATTAGAATGGAAGGCTAAGGACAGATCTCTTGAGAAGAGCAAATTTGACTTTTTAATGCAAAGCCAATTTAGTCCTACACAATGCTGGGTGAAAGAAGGTGTTTCTATTTCAGCGAAGGTGTTGGGAAGGCAGAGCGTGTAAGAGACTTTGTGGTAAATAGCTTCAGTCACAGTAAGTCATAGCTGAAGGACAGCACACACATTTATGTGGGATCGAAAGTACCATTACTCACACATCCATCTTTTCAGTGGCTGTGAGAACAATCCCCATTAGCGACATCAGTTTTGAATAATAAGGGGAAAATGTATGTATGTCCTTGGAGGTTCAATAATACTGAACACAATACATGTGAAATTTGTAGGTTCCCGGGGAAATTAATTACCCCTTTCAAACTCTACAATTTGATAGAATATTCCATGTCCTTCTAGCAAGGTATGCTTGGCTATATTTTGATGACCACAAAACATAAATAAGAAAAGGGACTGAAAGAGACAGCACGTGGAGGCTAATTAATACTACCTATGTAAGTGAATTGATATAAATGACAGGTGACGGGAGGAAGAAATGTTTTTCACTATTTCTCTGAGTTGATGTGTCTAGTATATGGCACAAAGGAATCCTGTGCTACAACAGAAGGATCTGTCTTTACTGTTGCTTACTGCTGTAGACTCCCGTTTGGAGGAGCTCGGATTTATTACTTGCTGGCAATGCAGTTCAAATTCATCCTGCTTGTAAATATAATATAATATTACATAATATAATATATAATATATATGATATGATATGGTATGGTATAATATGATACAATACAATATGATATGATATAATATGATACGATATGATATGATATAATATATCCCAAAGCCATGCTAGTTTGTGCCCAGGCAGCCTCCATGGCTGTGGAAGTTCACTGACCCACCTGAGAAGCTCAGTTTAGAAGCAAGGGGAACTAGGTTTGCATGACTAAGGCTAAACTTCAGTGGACAGAGGGAGTTGGTGGAAAAAACTTGTCTGCCCTTTAGATGACCATATATCAGACAGTTCTGAGAACTGACTGCAGTAAGCTTGCATTCATTCTCCCCACTGTGTCCTTCCTCTCCTGTCTCCCTCTGCCTGTTTCCTTACACGCTTCCTTTCCCTTGCAAGCGTCCTTCCAACTCAATAATTACATCACGGTTCTTTTCTCTGGCCATTTACAAAAGACCCTCAATAAATAAATCATATTTTACATATTAATTTCACTGGTGTTTCAATGTAGATGTGAAGCTAAAATAAAAGTGTTCAGGCTGAAGAAGAATTAGAGATGACTACAAAAAACAACAAATTTTAACTCATCTATAATAATGTCTCTATTCCATTTTGTATTTTAGATTTATGCAAAATTATAGCTCACACAAGTATTGACAAATGGATCAGTCATTAAGAATTTTCTGAATCACAGAAAACCAATTACTCTTATCACTTTGTTTATATCATTCATAAGTATATAATCATCACCTATGTAAATCAACACCATCACTCAATTAAATAGGCCAAATCAAAGAAATTGGTAGGATGAATGAGTTGATTCAAAACAGGGATAACAGTTTCTCAGGTCTGATTTCAATGCAATATATTTCTTAGTGTGAGAAACTGTATTTATTCATAAAGCTGACACATCAATTGAGATATCATTTTGTGGGAAATTTCTTAAGGAATATATGAAAGAAATTCATTGCTGAAATGGACACAATAAAATTAATGGTCATGAAAGGCTGAGCATATTGCTTGCTAAACAAGCATGATTTCGAATCCCCAAGAACTCCACAAAAGACAGGGGTATTTGGATGCACCTGTAAACCCCAACACAGGGGATGTGGAGTTCCCTAGGTTTCCTGGACAGCCAGTCCTGCTGAATAAGCGAATTCCAAGATCAGTGAGAAATCCATTCTCAATAAATAAGATAGAGTATATTTGTGTACAACATTTGACTTTGTGCACTGGCCTTCACACACGAGTGCACATACATGAAGATGCACTCACACACACAAATGTAACTTTCATCAGCATTTCAATGCTATCAAATTTTTTAATTATATGTCCTGAAAGTTTCAATTAGTAACAAAATGTAATTTGAAAGAAAAGTCTGCTTAAGTCATATAAACATATGACAATATAAAGAAGATACATAAATCCTATTCAAAGGTAATTGTTGAAAATATATCTTTCTGAAGTAAAAAATGAAAGATTTCATAAGGGAGAAAAATTCTGGGATAAAATTGGAAATGTTCTGATTGAGAAATAATTACTTATATTAGTTGAAATGCAGATAACTTCAAATTTTACTACTTAGGAGCAGAAAAGTCAGGGACATTGCTCCATTCACCATGAGCGGTCTCCACCTCTGTGCTGCTCCAAAGCATTTCATCACAGTGACAGGAAAACTGGATCCTCCCACATGCCCCAGGCAAACAATTTGCACTTTTCTTCACCCATTCAGGCTTTATATGCAGTGCTTTATCACTATTTCTTTAAAGAGGTAGAGTTGAAAGTTAAATGAAGTGTAATGTGCAAAGAAAAGTCTATAATTTCTTAGCCCCTGGGGAAAATGTATGTTAGGATTGAGGATTTTAAAGATAAATGTAACTTATGGGTGCATATGTAAGAATTAAGCTTCCAGTAATAGCTCTACAGTTTTGTTTCGTTTTGTTTTGTTTTTGTTTTTGTTTTTGTTTTTATTTAAAAACTTATTTTAGTATAGTATGAAAACACCACAGGGGAACATTCCTGTCTAAAACCTCTAGGTGTGTAATAAAGGTAGATTGACTATATTGACAACGTTGCCTAGCAGATTTCTGCAGATTACTAATCTTATGTAAGTGAAGGAGATTTATTCTGCCTAGAATATCATCTCCTTATTTTAACCACGCTACCAGTGTATAATCTCCTGCTTGGTTAAAGGTCCCAGTTGTCTTTGTACACACTTCCATTTTATGCATTCTGCTGAGAACTAGATCACTGAAATGTTTCTACATCTTGAATATTGTGACTATTGGTGCTACAGTGATCCATTCTGAGATCTAGATTTCAATTTTGTTTAATAAATTCCCACAAGTGCAATTTCAAATTGGAGGGTAATTCTATTTTCATATGTTTAGAAACTTCAATTCTGTTTTTTCCCACAGTAACTGTATTATTTAACACATCAAACAAAAGTAGGCAGAGATTTCAATTTTAAAAAAACATATTTTACTAACACTTTTTGTCATATGTCTTTTTCTGATAATAGCCATCCTGACTGGTGTGAGGATGAGTCTTGTTGTGGTTTTGATTTACATTTCCCCAGACACAACTGATAATGAACATTTTTGCACATACCTGTTAGCCTTTTTTTGCAGCTTCCGTGGGTATAAAATACTTAGGCCTTTTTAAAATCAGGTTATTAGGTGTTTCATTTTTCTCGAGTTAGAGCAGCTTGTCATATATTTTTAGAAATTAACCCCTTAATTGATACCTGGTCTGCACATATTTCCTCTCCAAATTGTAGGTGTCATTTCACTGTGTTGTCGTCTTTGTTATATTGAAAGTGTTAGTTTAATTAAACCTCACCAATGTTTTTGTTAGTTGTGATTTTGTTGTCATACTTATAAAATCATTATTAAAATCAAAATAATAATATCAATAATAATTTTTATTATGATACACATCCATGTAGACCAAAAAAAAAACAAACCATACACCCCCTAACTTGTTACCACTAAAGCTAGAAAAATAACACAGATTTAGCAGAATATGTGAGGTTTAGCATTTTGTCTAAGCTCTGCCTCACAGTTACCTGGTAATAGCCAGGTATGCCTGACTTACTATAAAAGGGGCAGCTTGCCCCCTCTACTCTCTCTTGCTCTCTTGTGTGTATATATATATATATAAAATTTATTTACATTTCAAATGTTATCCCTTTTCCCAGTTTTCCCTCCACAAACCCTTTATCCCATCCTCACTCCCCCTGCTTCTATGAGGGTGCTCCCCCACCCACCTACCCACCCACTCCCACCTCACCACCCTGGTATTCCCTTACACTGGGGCATCGAGTCTTCACAGAACCAACAGCCTCTCCTCCCATTGATGCCAGACAAGGCCATCCTCTGCTACATATGTGGCTGGAGACGTGGGTCCCTCCATGTGTGTTCTTTGTCTTCTTAACCCTTCTTATCTTTCCCCATTCCCCTCCTCCCCATTCTCCATTGCTCATGGCTGGCCTCTACGCCTCTACTCTCTCTCTCTCTCTCCCTCTGTGTGTGTGTGTGTGTCTCTCTGTCTCTGTCTCTCTTTGTCTCTGTCTCTCTCTCTTTCTGCCTTTCTCTTCCTCTACTACCCCCTCAACTCCCCTCCCCATGCCCTAAATAAACTCTATAATAAACTATACTGTAGTGTGGTTGGTCCCTCAGGGGAAGGGATGGGCTGCAGAGGCGCTCCTTTATCCCACACCTTACCACACATCCACCAATCATATTCCTTCTTTACCTATCTTTTTATAAAATACAACAGAAAGCATACTATAAAACTCAAAGCTGGGAACAGTATACTCCTAGTGCTTGGGCTGTGGTAGGAGTATTTTCATGAGTTTGATGCTAGACAGGACAACACAGTATCAAGCTAGTCAGAGATATATAACACAAACTTTTTCTCACAAAGAAAATCAATAAATGAATAGATGCATATGTGATGATATAAGCATTGAAAATGTGTACGTAGACTGAATAAAAAACTATCTAGAGAGAAGACATAAATTAATGTGGAGATATTGCAAATTAATCAACAGAAAATATTGCTTGTGTTTTATATAATTGTGATAAGAACAGGATAGATGTAGTATTTCACAAACCACACCCACACAGTTCACTCCCATGCAAGGAAGTTTTGAGAGATCGTATTATAGAAGAAGAGAATAACTTGAGCAAGCATCACAGAGAGTATGCTTTCTACCTGAGTGTGTTAACTGCGCAGTAAGTGATTTCCAAAATACCAGTTGCTCGGCTAGAATGGAATCTCTTCTGTAGAAAGTAAAATCCAACTAAAATTAAAGTTGTTTCTTCTCCTCCCAGTGAGGATCTCCCTACCATGCCAGAATATGATCAGTGTTCATCCAGCTTAGGAATTTAATTATCACAAAAAATTTAAGAGAGAAACATATTTATTTGGAAATTTTACCACTTTATTCAAAGAAAAGATTTTGTAGTAGCCCAAAACTTCCACTTAAACTTATAATCAACATTGAATTTGGTTACAGAGTATCAACAAAGAATCAACAAAAACATGCAGTTGTATGCTTATTTGGAAGCAATCTGTATTTTCATATGTGAAGTGATCATTACAATTATATAAATGTTGGTTTGTGCTAAGCAATTAGAGATGTGAGGCTTCAACTAGGGGACTATTCATACTTTTAAGGTAATGTGCTCTTACATTATGTCTACTTGAAAACATCAGCAGGCTCATGAAGCTCAGACCTCACCAGAGTACACTGTAATAAAAATTCACACTATCTTGATTCATAGTTTTTACTCAAGTGATTGAATTATTTCTTTGATTTGGTCAACCTTGGACAACCATTTATGACTTCAGGTAACATGGTATGGATTTTCCCATATTTCTACAGTGATGCTAAATATATTACCCTAAGCCAACTGTGAAGATGTTTCATCAATAGGGCTGTAAAAGCAATTACACCTTTTTGACATTTACAGGGAAAATACATTATTTTGACCATCCATTAGGCCCTGTAGGTCATCTGATTTGTAGAAAACCAACCACTTATTTATTATTTATTCTACAGTTTACAGTGGCAGGGAAACAACTATATCTCTTTTATTTTCAGTTGATTTTTTTTTCTCCAAGACAGGGTTTCTCTGTGTAGCCCTGGCTTTCCTGGAACTCACTCTACAGACCAGGCTGGCCTTGAACTCAGAAATCTACCTGCCTCTGCCTCCCAACTGCTAGGATTAAAGGCGTGCACCACCACTGCCTGGCTATTTTCAGTTCTTATTTACAGTGTGACATCTTATATAATTACTAAATGAATAATATATCTGTATATATGTAGGGACTATTTCAGCTAAACTATTTCTTCCTGAGGACATAAGATAAAGGGAATTCAGCTTATATGTAATATTACAAAGCTACTTGTAGTACTTGTAATACTACAAGTAAATAAAAAGTATTTGTAATAGTACAAATAGCTACAAAGTGATACTTAGGGTCCATATTGAATGTGTGCAATAAGAGGATGCATTATTTGGAGAATTAAAATAAAATTACAAAAATTATTGAATTACTAATTTTCTTTAAAAATATGCCTGAGGTTTGTAGCAATGTCTCTTAAAAATAAGTTCTTGCCCTCCTAGTACTTTTGTTTCCTAGATCATCACAATTAAATTGTTTGCTGTGTTATCTATCATTTATCAACAATTGATCTATCTATCTATCTATCTATCTATCTATCTATCTATCTATCTATTCTTGTACCTACCCTATTATCTAGCTAATCCACTATCCACCTAAATAATATGCTAACATAAGTCACATTAATAGTGTTTATTATCTTATTTCAACATGTCCTACACTGAAGTGAATTTGAAAAATCATTTTTAACAGTAGCCCATTGTACACAGGGACAGCAACACACTTGGTTATTTCAGGAGCAAGTGTACAATATAAATACTGGGATCACTCTGACACTGTTTTTATATTTACAGTTGTAGTTTTGACATAGTCATCCACTTAAGAGTTGTAAAGAGATAAATTGAGCTTGAGTTTTGTCAAACCTATTACTCAATTATAATGCTTTGAATTGTAATTTGTTTTTAAAATGCATATTAGAACACTTTGTTATGTAAAATTTTAGTTCATATAAGAACTTCACTAAAATTTATTGTTTTTCAAGAGAAATATGTTTTAGTTTTCAGTTGTTAATTGCTCATAATTAAACTGAAGAATGAGTCCCCTGAATAATAGCTCTTATACATAGCTGAAAGCTAAATATGTTGATCTTTTAGGTAGTGGTAGACGTAAACAAAGATACATCCCAAGTACCAAATTTACTATGGATGGGGCCATCAATGTGTTAACCAAACTAGGGATCAGCTGAATTAGAAAATGTTAAAATGTTTTGGGAAAAAAATTACATGTAGTTCCATGTCTTGAGTTTCAGATTGTTGCTTAAAACTAACTTCAAATAGTTACCCAGGTGCCTTTGTAATAGAATATAGAATGCATAGGAGTCCCTCATCATACTTTACCACTACACTAAAATGTTAACAATGACTTGACATAGTTCTTGACATACTAAACAATCTTTTATTTACAAAACTGAATACATAAAGGAATGCATGCAAACACAGAATTCAAAGAATATTAATCCATTTCTAATACCCTAGAATCTTTTAAGCTCTACCACTCTCTTGCAATTTTGCTACACACTGCAGCATGCCAGTTATACTCTGGTGGTACTGCAAGGTAACTTTAAAACATGAAAACCCTAACTCAGCCACTGTGACCTTCACCCAGTCCACTACTAATACCTCTGCTCGTGATAATATTCTTCCTCTTCTCTTGCCATGAATTTCAAACCTATTTGGAAGGCTGTGTACTCTCTGTGATAGCCATATTGAGTGAGTGATTATTCATTTTCTACTGACTTGGATTTGGATTTATATTTGACATTGTCTGTTTAGCTATTCAAACCAAATGTTATTTGGGTCATGTGTTCTCTCTCTCTTGAAAGTGGTTTCAGTAGGTTTGCAAGTATGGGAAATGTCAATAACATACAACATAAAATATATTTATTTCAGAATATAACTGTCAATATTATACATAAGACAAAAATGGAAAAAAACAGACATAAATTTAAAATAAAGTGGTTCATTTGAGTATTCACACACATGAAGGATTTGTTGCTGGAAGGTTTCTGTTCCCTGACATGTGCAATAATTATTTGTGAATAATAGCAAATTAAATAAATCTTGTTCTTAGAAAACATTTAAGTACCCACAGAAAAGACTAGGAAAACATTCTATATCTGTTAGACACTTTAAGAAAACTAAACTTCCCTATAACTACATATATTTCAGTTTCATTACTGAATGTTCCAATGTGTGTTGTCTGTTCATTGACCAAGTCTTTTAGCTGGCCATTCAGCCATCGCTTTACCTATATATGCGTATGTGTGTGTGTGTGTGTTATTTCTCTGTCTCTTGCCTCTATTTCTATCTCTCTTTGTCTCTCTCTCTTACACACACACACACACACACACACACACACACCAAGTTTTACTCAACAACTAACAGTACGCTATAATTATCCAAGGGCCACCAATCCTCCAATCTGTATGAATCTTACTTCATAAGATTGATGTGTCTGAACCTTGGTATACTTACAGTGTGGTATCATAAACAAATAAGTAAGCATATTATTAAAATATGTTATGATGAAAGACAGTTTTGAAAGAACTACCAGACTAGATGTAGTATTTGTGACATTCTCTGTTTCATAAAGTGAGTGTGAAAAAGCAAGTATTATTAGCAGTGTGGATTACATGTGAAGGTGATGTCATCACTAAAGACTCAGGGATGTTTACCCCTTTCCTAGTACATCACACACTGAGATATACTTCTATATCTATCTATCCATATCTATATATCTATAATTTTGTCTAAGGATCCAGGGATTTATTAATGAATGTTGTTAAATCAAGAATGTATCCCAAATTATAAAGTATTATGTGTCCTGGTTTGTTTTTGTCAACTTCACATGAATTAAACTCAGAAAATGGATCCTCAGTGAGGGATTTCCTCCATTCTATTGGTCTGTGGAACATTTTCTTGATTAGTGATGCATGTGAGAGTACCAAGCCCACTGCTGGGCAGGGAGCACTTTGGCAGGTTATCCCTGGGTTGTGTAATAAACCTAGCTGAGCAGGACATCTGAGAAAGGTAGACAGCTACTTTATTCTGTGGTTTCCACTTTAGTTCCTGCCTTTAGCTCTTGCCCTAGCTTCCTTCAAATATATACTGAAATGTCATAGTGTGAGGCAAACAAATCCCTTCTGACACTGAGATGCTTTGGGTCAGGGTTTTATCATAGCAGCAGAAAGGCTAATATAGTATTATTAGTTTTGTGTTTTGTTAATACAAAGATATTAGACAAATAAATTTCACAAAGAGCTTCACATACACCCTTGTTCTGGAGACTCAAAGTCATTTCTTTGATACAAGCTCAGTTCTTGTGAGGATCTCATTACTGATGTCAGGAGCATGTGAAAAATTATATTATCAAATGGGAAGGTAGATGATGCCTCATGTTAGGCTCACTCACAATGATTCTCAGGAGTACATAGGTATCAGAAGAGCTTCTTGATCTTTTCTAGAGGCATTTCCCTAGTAACCCTAACAGTCTATACTGTCAGTACATGGCCATATAAAAGTCAAACCTTCCCTAACACATCATGTGGGATACAATCTTTATTAAAACCAAATTATGGTACTACAAAAGAACATGAATCTTAAAATACATATAATGCCACAGAGTAGGAGTGTATATGTGTGATAAGACAGGGGGAAGTAGATGGGCAGAAGATACTGGAAGCTTGAGAAGCATGTGTTCAAGCTTCAGGAAAGGGCAGCATCCTCTTTCAACCTACCATCCAAAGTATCACTGCAAAAAGAGATGTTATCATTGAAGTGCGTGAACATTTCTTAACTAGATTTTCTAAGTGGAAGAATATTTTAGGCCTCTCATCATTCACTGTGAGTTCTCTGATGGCAAGAAGAACAGAATTTTACATACTGTTTATATTAACATAGTCAAGTAGGGATCAGCTGATAGCCAATACAACAGCAGAAGCAGCCACTAAGTCCTCACTCCTTTGTAGCGCTTACATGTCCCAAAGTTTGGAGACCCAGTTGCATTGGAGTGCTATGCTTGCAGACAGGAGAATGTGGTCCTCTGAGAAGCTCCACCAAGTAGCTGACATAGACATACAGAAACCCACAGCTAAACAAAGGATGGAGCTTTGGGACTCTTATGGAAAATAGGAGGAAGGATTGCAGCACCTAAGAGGATAGGAAATCCACAAAAAGACCAACAGAGTCAACTAGCCTGCATCTTTATGGTTCTCAGAGCCTGAACCACCAACCAAAGAACATACACTGGCTGGACTTAGGCCTCCCTGCACATAGGTAGCATATGTGAAGCTTGATCTTCAAGTGGGTCCTGAACAACTGGTGTGAACACTATAGCAAAAGCTGTTGCCTGTACGTGGAATATGCTTTTCTGTCTGGGCTGCCTAGTCTGGCCCCAGTGGTAGGGGACACACAGAGCTTCACAGAGACTTGAAGTGCTAAGGTGGGGGAATACTCAGGGGAGGCCCATCTGCTCGAAGGATAAAGGGAGGGGCGGTGGGGAAGGATTGTAGAAGGTGTTGACTGGGAGGGGCAGTGAGTGGGATGTAAAGTGAATAAATAAAAACATAAAATTTAATTTTTTTTAAAAAATAAATGTCTACTCAATTTTATTATCATTATAATGTAATTTTATTATCATTATTAAAATGTAATTGTTTTGTTTCCTCTCATTCCTTTTCTTTCTTGCCCATCCTACATGTCCCACGTCATTCTCTTTCAAAGTTCTGAATCTTCCACTTTTTTGATTGTTATTATTTTACACACACACACACACACACACACACACACACACACACACAAGACTATGCAGTCTTTTCTTAAGTTATAGCCTATAACAGACAAATCTCTCCATGGAGTTCCACTTGCCACCCCTGTATAGAAAGCCATTTTTAAGCCAGATCATTTCTGTGTTTGTCTATAGATTGTTTGTCTTATTGCAAAACTCTCCTACTTAGGCTCTGTACGTTTTGGTGGCACTATTCTTTGCTAAGGTCCAGCTTATCATCAAAGGACGTCTAATTCCCTAGGGTCTTGATGTCTTCTACCAAATTGTTTTACTTATGCCAGGGCATTTATTTAGCTTCCCTAGTAATGGCATACTTTAAAGACCACATGCAACGTTATACATCATTTGGAAACTTACCTAAATGTTTTTAATAAAGAAGTTTTTATGCACATTAAAGTATTTATTTTTATTTTCACTAATTTTTCCACAAAAATAACAGTTTTAAATTTAGCAAGACCTTCTATCATATTCCTAGAAAGCAATTTCTGTTATTTTTCTCTACTAGGGCTGATGCTGGTAATTTGAAAAGTGTATAATTAACTTTTTCTGTGTACTGCTGATGTTGTAAAAGAAGTAAGAAAATAATTTAAATATTGCCATTCTTCTGAACATTAAAATTTTTCAATATTTTGGGGAAGATAGAAAAGCAGTTTTACTTATGTACTTACTCATATGTTGTTGATGTTTGTCCTTATAAAGGCTTGCCAATAAATGTGATGAAGAATACCAAAGGATCTATGACATTTTTCAATATAAATGAAATATGAATTTAAAAAAGAAGAACAACAAACCCTACTCAACCCAACTCAATCCAACCTAAACCACCTATCAACCAAACAACCAACCAAACAAGCAAACAAAACACAAAAACAAAAACTTAAAGAATCTTCTTTGCCTTTGTCCTTCCCTCTGCTTGATTGTCAGGAGTGATGATGTGATCCATCATCTCCACATCAGTTGCTGAGTTAAATGTTTCAAAAATTCTGACAACATCGGGAGGGAGGACATTTCCTATCCTCTGTCTCCTCTGTGTTTCAGAAATGGCTAATTTTTCTGTGGTGAGACAATAAATGCAATTCAAAAGGGACATTGCTTCATACATATTTTACTATTTATTCCTTCCAGAGGTCAAAAAAGATTAAAATGGACCACAATCAAATCACAACAATGAATCATGAAAGAATATATATATGTTGATCATAAAGCCAAGCATCAACTCAAGAAATCAACCTCTTAGGAAGATGGATTTTGATTAGACAACCACAAATGAAACACAGGAATTCTAGTACCAGGAGACAAGCATGGCTTTCTTTCTCTATTTAATTTAAGGGAATAATATCATTCAATCTGTAGAATTTATGATAAAAAATCTTTAGTTCCCATTTTCCTTTCAGTTGATTACCCATGAGCTTATATTTATATCCTTGATTAGTATGAAAGCTGCTGTAATGCTGAGAAAACTCATTTTATCCTGAGGCCCTCCTTTAACAATTTATCTGAATTTCAAGATGCTAATGCTTTAAAATGGATGAGGAGAGGGAACGAAAGTTAAAAGATAAAGCATGTGTAGGTCAGATAAGTTTTCTGATGGACACACAGAAGACTCAGTTAGAGCATGATGGTAGGAGGAAGGTAGACTGCAATGTTGCACTTTTTTCATAATTAAATCAAGGAGTAAAATCAATTTCTTCAAAAATTGACAATTTTATGTTCATATTTAATAAAGAATTTAACTTTAAAATTTGAGAAAATCTTAAGGAAAGAGTTACATTATCAAGGTAAATTTCTATCAGATGCTAAAGGGAGAGGCAGGATAACTCTGTATGTTCTTGGACACAGAAAGAGCACTGGGTGTCCAGCCCCACCCATTAGTTAAATCCTGATAAGTATCTTATTCCTACAAATTGAAAGGATTCCATACAATAAATTTATCACAGTAGATATAGACCATGTGACCTATTTTTAAATAGTTTGAGGAAAGCTATATCTGAGAACTTATCAAACACACTTGATAGAAGAAACCATGCAACACTTGCACCTAGACCCCTTTCAGAGGAGAACACAAAACACTGTGGTCACAGAGACCAATGTGAACTGCTCCCTGACCACTCAATGTGTCTGCTAAGTGACCAACAGACAAAGTCGGGGACATGGGGTGGTCAGTTTTGGCCAAGGCACATCATAGACGCAGCTCAGTTGCTTTGTTTCATACACATTTGTGCACTAATCTCTTAGGACATACTTTGGTTCAGATCTTACCTAAATTTCAACTCCTCTGTGTTACTGCCTGCAGTATGGTAACAGTTTATTATCCAGTTCTCATGGATATTCCCTTTGAACACCTAGCAGTCGTCTTTTGCTCACAGAAAAGCATACTGAGAACTCCTTGAAATCTAGTGATTTCTCTTTAACCCTTTGGCATGATTTGGGAAAATTAACAAGAACAAAATAAACAAACAAACAAAAACACATACACACACACACAGAAAAACAAAAAACCCAGAAGGACAGAGACACTGGGGTTTGTAATGCGTTTTTGCGAGTTACTTCAGTAGCTAAGACTGGAATAAAAAAATCTTTGTCTCAGTTAAGTATCATGGAAAATCAGAGCTGTTTTGAAAATTGCAACCAGTTATAGGACTGTACTTTGTGAATTTATTGTTGTTCAATCAACTCTGACATTGTGGGAAGACACAAATATGTCTATTTATGCTTCTGATAGAGTATATTCACAAATACTACAAGACCTGGATTCCTAAGGAAATAGTGAACTAAATACCAAGACCAGCTACTTTTATATTAAAAATAAATTTATAATAGCATAATATATGGAATTGTTATGAGTAAAAATTCAGATTGAAATGATCAAGAATCTAAATAATATATCATTTTAAATACTGTAAGTGAATAGGAACTTGAACAATCTGCATGTATAAATACTGAAAATGTAAAATTATGCACAAGGTTAAAAAGCCAAACAAACACAAAAACAACCAAAAACTGCTTTCCGTGAGATAAATTTCACATTGCACATAACCCTTGTCTTTCTATTCTAACATCGCACCAGCATGGGGTCATTGTGTTAGTGAATCAAGTTACAAACATTCAGGTGGGACTGCTTTGAAGCATGTCATCTACTCTTCATTATATTTAAAAACTGCTGAAGATTTTCTCATCAACTGTGTCTTTTTTCCATTTCTCAACATGGCATAGCCAAAAAGATGGGCCAGAAATGCTATAATTGTAGGAATAAACGTGGCATGTTATTTTTCTTTTATTAACTTACGTGAAGGTGGCATGAAAGGCAGTCAAACATCAACATGTAGACCACAAAGGGCAGTCAGATCTTTGCTCCTCAGCTCTCAATATTTCTTTAGGGAAAAAAACACAGCCTTGTGGACAGATAAGGACAGAACACTGAGGAGAGGGCTTCAGTGATACTGGGAAGAGTCTGGGGAGCACTTCAAGATGTAAAAGGTGAGAGGGCACTTGGTTGTGTCTAGCGAAGGGTAGGGTAGGAAGCTATGCTACTTCTTTCTCCAGGCTAAGTCTTCCTGAATTCTAATAGACAGGTGACAAAGTTGGAATCTCATTAAAATATACTAGGTCTCTGGAGAAGCTTCAGATTCAACATTTTTAAAAAGCTCCCAACTCCTAGAGTATGCAGGGACTCTTGGGCTGTGGATTACATTATTAGAATCTAGGGACACACAGAGAAAAGCAGGGGATGGGGCATGGGGCAGAAGAAAGGACAGAGAGGAAGGGAAGGAAAGAGAAATGGAGGGAAGGAGGGAGAGAGGGAGGAAGGAAGAGATGGAGAGAGACAGAGATAGAGACAGAGAGAGGCAGAGACACACAGATAGACAGAGATGAGACAAGAGAGAGAGAGACCCAGCAAGAGAACCTACCTCAGTACCAGCTGCTTTTCTAAGCAAATTCCCAGGCAAAGGGTTTAGAGGTCTATATATAAGTAAATAGCTGCCTACAATACTGCATTAGGAGATGTTCTAAGGGTATCGTGAAATGTGAACACACAAAAAAATTGCATAATTCAATCTGAGTAAATGCTGAGATGTATTAGCTGAGGCTGAAGCTCATTTTTTGCTTGCAACATCTTCCTTAGGATCATTACAATATAAAGGTACTCAACTTCAGCATATTAAATGCTGCAGTAAAACGCCACCTGCACACACATTCACACAGCATAGATTCTAGGAATTTCAATGCTCTCTATCAGTATAAATTGCCACTGTTGCTCCCAGCTAGAAACATCTTCTGTTCCAAATATAGGGAAATGCCTTTAATGGCCTCCTGGCAGCCTGAAGCCACAGGGTCTCTATGTAGATCACAGCTGTGGGAACAAGAACAGAAAATGCAAAGAAAGGAACAGCAATCCCATCAGTGAAGAAATATGCCATTCTGAAGATCACTATTGCCTATCCCTGTCAAGAATGAAGAATAATGATAGGATAGAGAGAGACGCTATGAAAAATTGAATAAACAAACACCAGTGCGTACTATAAGCCTCCAAGGCACACCCAACATAAGTATCCACCCAGGGACTGGGCAGAGGTCTCAGTTGAAGTGCTTGTGGCTTGTAAGCATGATGACCCAAGTTCAGATTCCCAGAACCCATCTGAACACAAGCTAGCTGCTCAGCCCCTGTGTTTTGAATCAGGCACTAGAAACACAGGAAAAGATGATCCCAAGAGTTTGCGGGACATCCAATATTGCAAAATAATCAAGCTCCAGGAACAGTGAGAGGCGCTATCTCAAAAAATAAGGTAGAGAACAATAATGGAACAGGTGACATGGACTTCTGTTCTCTACATGAATGTCCAAGCATATGTCAAGGGATGCACAAAGAAACAGAGGGAGAGAAGTAGGAGAGTATAGGAAAAGAGAGGAAGAAGAGAGGAGTGACTGGAAGATGGAGGGAGGGAGGGGGGAAGGAAACAAGGAAGGAAGGAAGGAAGGAAGGAAGGAAGGAAATGAAAGGGAGAATAGAGCCGATTGCTCAGGAGGCCTTGGACTATCAGGACCATTAGTGTCACAAGAGCTTGAATGATCACCTTGTCTCTGGAGCTGGTCTTTGTATATCAGAAATAAATTTTATGAGGAGCCTGGGTGGGAAGGGCCAGCCATCAGAGTAACCAAGGAAGCATGAGGAGGATGTTGTACTACAAAACCAAGGTGGTGAGAGTGTATGGCCCAGTCACTGGCCATTGCTTGCTTGCTTACAGTCCACAGAAAAACATGAAATAGCACTCAGACAACAAATGTTAATGATATTTCATTTTTCCTACCTGCCTTTATTTCCAACTTTTAGGTTTAATATCCTTAAACAACTGTCATCTCTGCGATTTCTCTAAATATTTCTATTTGCTTCCAGATATTACTAAGGAGTCTTCTTATGTCTATGTTTAAACATTTCATCAGGAATTTATTCTGTTAACTCAGGTTCTTTCTAATCTCTCTCCCCCACCGTTCTTTCATACTTGATTTTCACCTTTCCACTCCGGACCTGGATCTATCTATCTATCTATCTATCTATCTATCTATCTATCTATCTATCATCTATCTATACTGGCTGGTTTTGTGTCAACTTGACACAAGCTGGAGTTATCACAGAGAAAGGAGTTTCAGTTGAGAAAATACCTCCATGAGATCCAGCTGTAAGGCATCTTCTCAGTTAGTGATCAAGGGGGGAGGGCCACTTGTGGGTGGTACATCTGTGGGCTGGTAGTCTTGGGCTGTATAAGAAAGCCAGCTGAGCAAGCCAGGAGAAGCAAGGAAGGCAGTAAGCAGCATCTCTCCATGGCCTGTGCATCAGCTCCTACTTCCTGACCTGGTTAAATTCCAGTCCTGGCCTCCCTTTGTGATGAACAGGAGCATGGAAGTGTAAGCTCAATAAACCCTTTACTCCCCAACTTGCATTTTGGTTATGATGTTTGTGCAGGAATAGAAACCCTGACTAAAACACAGTCTGTCTGTCTGTCTGTCTATCTATCTATCTATCTAATGTATTTATTTACTATGCTTGTGAAACTGCTTTTTGTTCTTCATTTTTTCCATTTTTATTTTTTTATTGGATATTTTCTTTATTTACATTTTAAATGTTATTCCCCTTCCTGATTCCCCTCCCCAGAAACCTCCTATCCCATCCTCCCTCCCCCTGCTTCTGTGAGGGTGTGCCCCCACCCACCTCCCCACCCACTCCTGCCTCCCCACCCTCACATTCCCCTACACTAGGGCATTGAGCCTTCAGGGGACCAAGGCCTCCCCTCCAGTCGATGCCAAACATGGCCATCCACTGCTACATATGCTGCTGGAGCTATGGGTCCCTATATGTGTACTCCTTGGTTGGTGGTTTAGACCCTGGGAGCTCTGGTTGGTTGATATTGTTTACCCTATGGGGTTGCAAACCCTTCAGCTCTTTCTCTAACTTCTCCATTTTGGACCCTGTGATCAGTCCAAATGGCAGGTTCTGGACATCTACCTTTGTATTTGTCAGGCTCTGGCAGAACCTCTCAGGAGACAGCTATATCAGGCTCCTGTCAGCATACACTTTTTGACATAGACAATACTGTCTGCGTTTAGTGACTGTATATGTGATGGATCCCCAGGTGGGACAGTCTCTGGATGGCCTTTCCTTCAGACTCTGCTCCACACTCCTGATTCAGGGAAATAGGGATGAAAAATAACAATACAGGACTCTTCTGAGGCCCTGTATATGGAATGGGATCTGTTTTTATTTTGTTTTGTTTTGTTGGTTTTTGTCTTTCTGTGATCTATGCATTTTTTAAAATTTATTTTTCATACTTTATTCACATTTCAAATGTTTCCCCCTTTCTATATATCCCATTTGGAACCTCCCCATTTCCTCCCCCCTCCACCTGCCACTATGGGGGTATTCCCCCCCCCCAGCCATCCATTCTCCTCTTCCCTCCTTGGCATTCTCCTATGCTGGGGGACCTAACACCCTCAGGCCCAAGGGCCTCTCCTCCCCCTGATGGCTAACAAGACCTTCCTCTGCTCATATGTGGCCAGCACCATGGGTTCCATGTGTATTCTTTGGTTGGTGGATCAGTCTCCAGGAGTATCAGGGGTTCAGGCCAGTTGCCACTGTTGCTTCCTCCCTGGGGCTGCAAACTCCTTCAGCTCCTTCAGTCCCTTCTCCAAGTCCTCCATCTGGGACCTCCCATTCAGCCCTACTGCTCCTGCAAAGTGACTTGGGTATTTGAAATTTTGGGCTAAAAACCACTTAACAGTGAGTACATTCCATGTTCATTCTTTTGTGACTGTGTTACCTCACTCAGGATGATATATTCAAGTTCCATCCATTTGTCTGCAAATTTCATGAAGTCATTGTTTTTAATAGCTGAGTAGTATTCCATTGTGTAAATGAACCACATTTTCTGTATCCATTCCTCTGTTGAGGGACATCTGGGTTGTTTCCAGTTTCTGGCTATTATAAGTATGGCTGCTATGAACATAGTGGAACATGTGTCTTTATTACATATTGGAGCATCTTCTGGGTATATATCCAGGAGTGGAATAGCTGAGCCCTCAGGTAATATTATGTTCATTTTTCTGAGGATCTGCCAAACTGATTTCCAGAGAGGTTGTATCAGCTTGCATTCCCACCAGCAATGGAGAAGTGTTCCTCTTTCTCCACATCCTTGCCAACATCTGCTGTCACCTGAGTTTTTGATCTTAGCCATTCTGACTGGTGTGACATGGAATCTCAGGGTTGTTTTGATTTGCAGCTCCCTGATGACTAAGGATGTTGAACATTTCTTTAGGTGCTTTTCAGCCATTCGAGTTTCCACAGTTGAGAATTCTCTGTTTAGCTCTCTTCCCCATTTTTTGATAGGGTTATTTGGATCTCTGGAGTCTAGCTTCTTGAGTTCTTTGTATACACTGGATATTAGCCCTCTATAGGACATAGGATTGGTAAAGATCTTTTTCCAATCTGTAGGTTGCCGTTTTGTCCTATTTAGAGTGTCCTTTGCTTTACAGAAGCTTTGTAATTTTATGAGGTACCATCTGTCTATTCTTGATCTTAGAGCACAAGCCATTGATGTTCTGTTCAGGAACTTTTCCCCTGTGCCCATGTGTTCGAGACTTTCCCCCACTTTCTCTTCTATTAGATTCAGTGTATCTGGTTTTATGTGGAGGTCCTTGATCCACTTGGACTTCAGCTTTGTACAGGGAGATAGGAATGGATCAATTTGCAATCTTCTACATGTAGACCGCCAGTTGAACCAGCACCATTTGTTGAAGATTCTGTCTTTTTTCCACTGGTTAGTTTTAGCTCCTTTGTCAAAGATCAAATGACCGTAAGTATGTGAGTTCATTTCTGGGTCTTCAATTCTATTACATTGATCTACCTGCCTATTCTATCAATACCATGCAGTTTTTATCACTACTGCTCTGTAGTATAGCTTGAAGTCAGAGAGGCTGATTCCCCCAGAAGTCCTTTTATTGTTGAGAATAGTTTTTGCTATCCTGGGTTTTATGTTATTCCATATGAATTTGAGAATTGCTCTTTCTAGGTCTATGAAGAATTGAGTTGGGATTTTGATGGGGATTGCATTGAATCTGTAGATTGCTTTTGGCAGGATGGCCATTTTAACTATATTAATCCTGCCGATCCATGAGCATGGGAGATCTTTCCATCTTCTGAGGTCTTCTTCAATTTCTTTCTTCAGAGACTTGAAGTTCTTGTCATACAGATCTTTCACTTGTTCGGTTAGAGTCACACCAAGATATTTTATATTGTTTGTGTCAATTGTGAAGGGTGTCATTTCCCTAATTTCTTTCTTAGCCTGTTTATCCTTTGAGTATAGGAAGGCTACTGATTTGCTTGAGTTAATTTTGTATCCAGCCACTTTGCTGAATTTGTTTATCAGCTGTAGCAGATCTCTGGTGGAGTTTTTTGGGTCACTTAAGTATACCATCATATCATATGCAAATAGTGATATTTTGATTTCTTCCCCTCCAATTTGTATCCCTTTGACCTCCTTTTGTTGTCTGATTGCTCTAGCTAGAACTTCAAGTACTATATTGAACAGATAGGGAGAGAAAGGGCAGCTTTGCCTCGTCCCTGATTTTAGTAGGATTGCTTCGAGTTTCTCTCCATTTAGTTTGATATTGGCCACTGGTTTACTGTATATTGCTTTTACTATGTTTAGGTATGCTCCTTGAATTCCTGATCTTTCCAAGACTTTTATGATGAAAGGATGTTGAACTTGGATCTGGTTTTAAAATCACCATGTGATCTATTTCTGATTCTTGCACCTCAAACATTGGTCTAGCTAACCACTCCCTCTTTTTTTCCATCAACATCATCTTGGTTTCTTTGATTACTTCCTCTCTTTACCCAAGTCAAACTAGTCACTTTGTCTCTAATTTTGGCATTTCTCTCTCATGCTTAATCTCTAAATACTGTTATTCTACCAGGAATTTTCTGAGGTACACAGTCAATGATAGAATTTATCTCATCATATTAATCAACTTTAGCTATCTTCTCTCTTCACTGTTCTTATACCCATGTTTATACTCTAGCTACATGCTGTTACTCTGGTCTTTCAGAAATGATTACATCTGATCTTTCTTAGGACCTTTGTACCAGCTGTTCCTTCTGCCTGGGAAACTTTCATTCCAAGAACTTCAAATAAAATATCATCAAGGGAGGCTTCCTCCACTACTTAGCTACTAGATTCTTCAATTTCAGCTGCATGTCCTACTTACGTTTCTTCTTGGCATTTCAAATACTCATTTATTACTCCTCTGGAGTCAGATTCATCTGTCCTTAATGTACAACTGACTGCTGAGGATAGTAAATTTCATGACTTGCTCACCACTGTGCTGTGGGTGAGAAAACAGGATAATCTTCTGAATAGACTGAGACAACATTACAAATTAATTACTGAATAAGCTTCTTATGCAAAAGGAAGTAACAGAGTTGAGGGTAGCAGCTTTGTGGGATCATGATTCATGTTTACACCGGGATTCTATTATTTCAAAGAGTATTTCAGCAACACACCAATTTCGCATTGAAAGAGTATTCCCAAGTTCAAGAATATAGAGTGTTAATTAGCTGTGAACTGTCCACAATATGGCAACTTACATTATTAGCAGTAATATTTTTGCTATGACTATAAATTTATATTTAATGATTTTAAATTATATCTAAGCATTTCTGAAAATTTCTAACTTTTTATTTTATGATGCTGTCCTCCCTTAATTAATAAACATAGTAAAATATGTTAATTAATCAATTAGAATAGGAAAGATTTTAAAGATATGACCAGGTGCCACTTGAAAAACTTTCTTTAATTTCTAATCACAAATCAGAATGCCAATGTGAATCTTTTTACATATGTGCCACAGAGGAAGAATACAAAGCCATCCTTTGGGATCCTGTATTTGTGTTTTAGGTAAAGTAAAGGCTGACTGTTGTCAACATTTATGTCTTTGTTACATTTTTATTGCTTTCATAAGACACCATGACCAAGGCAACTTTCTTCTGAGAAAATATATTGTAGCATCCAGCTCAACATTGGTGCATTGCAGGAGGCAGGCTACTTGAGTGCTGAAGCAGTAGTTGACATCCTGATCTACAAGCACATGAGGCAGAGAGAAGCGGGGGGGGGGACAGAACTGGGAATAACATAGGCATAATGACACATCTCCAACAAGGTCATATCACCTAATCGTTCACTATCAGATCTACCAACAGGGTACCTTCACATTCAAATAAACGAATATATGGGCCTTTCCCACTCAAACAACCATAATATATATGCTTCTTACAAGTATCTTAGCTTGGTATACAAACATGGCGTGTGTAAATGTTATATGAATTTGAAAGTGGTACAGATAGAAATGTAGCTTAGAATAGATTTAAATTTAACTGTATTACTTAGATCTATAAAATGAACTTGGCTTTAGGGAGAAATGGAGAGGTAAATTATTATGAAGTGTTCTTTATTTCTTATTTCATGGAGGAGTTTAAAGAAAATGAATGTTAGAATCCTCTGCTTTATTATTATTATTATTATTATTATTATTATTATTATTATTATTATCTTGCTGGTAATTGACAGTGAGTCCATCTAGTCCCGAGCTTAACTTTACTGGGAAAAGTTTCCTTCCTGCTTTAATGTCTTTGATGTTTATTGATTTGCTTAAGGTGTTTATTCCTGATTTAATCATAGGAGGATGCGTGTCTTCCTTCAAAATTCATTTTTACTGTTTCTTCTATATTTTCTAGGGCTTGTTTGGAATATAAATTTTCAAATTGTACATCAGTAGTTCTTTGTATTATACTGGCATTTATACTAACTTCGTCATTTCAATTTAATTTTAAGTTGGATTCTCTCTCTGTCTGTCTGAGTTAGCTACAACTTTGTCAATTTTAAGCTATTTTTTCTTAAGTTTTCCGTTTTCCAGCCTTGGAGATGTTTGGTACTGATAGATAGGTAAAGATGGATACCATGAAGTCCTGGCCAAAATCTGTGGGTAAACCTTTAGTTGTATGCCCAGCTCATCTGGGTCTCAGAGGTAGAAGAGGGACCCTGTAATTTAGATGCCAGACTCTCTCCGGAGCCAGTTATTATTATGTTTTGTCCCCTGTTCCTCCTCTTAACATGCAAATGTCTAGGGATCTTGATGTGGGAAATTTTCTTCTATAATTTTATTGAATAAATCTAGTGTTTATCTCAGTTGTCAGCTCAAGCCCATAGATTATTAGGCCTGTTTTTGATGATTTGCAGAGGTCTTGTACATTGCTGTCATGTTCACTCTTTTCTTTTTTGAGGTTAGAATTTTCAACCTTGACTTTTCTCCCATGTCTTCTTTCTCCTGTCTGGCTGTCTGGTCCTTTCAAGTGGTCACCCTTTGCCAATATATTTTTTTTTTTTTTTGTAATTGTTTCCTTTTCAACGTAAGCTTCCTGTTTTTCAAAATATCAATTCCTGAGCCTAATTGTTTTCTGGTTTCAACCCCCTTGCTTATTTTAGCATGTAAGTGGCTGACGTTTTCTGTTAACCTGCTACCTTTCCACCCAAGGCCTTGGAATAAATTCATTTGCCATTTCTTTCCTCTTTAATATCATTTTATCATTTCTTACTAGAGATCTTTTGAAATAGTCACTTGAATATTTACTTATTATCACCTTTAGGTTTGGTAGATACAGAATTATAATCTTTGACAACCATGTTTTGTCTCTCTTTCTCTCTGTGTCTCTTTTTCTCTCTCAGTCTCTTTTTGTCTTCCTTACTCATTGTGGGTTTTTTTTTTTAATCTGCTAGTAAGGGTATTTCTTGCATTTCAGTGAGTAGATCTTGTCCCTGGGAATCCTACTCAGAAAGGCTCAATCGCTAATACTAAACAGCAAGAAGAAAACAAACAGTTATATGAAAAGCAATATTGTACACAGCTCCAAGAAATGATTTGAGAACAAAGCTGGATAGTTGTAAATAAAGGAATAAAAATTAAAAACTTAGTATTAAAAAAATAAAACAAAAGAATACCAATACAACCGACGCTAGGGAGGGAAGATAAAGAAAGGAACACAGAAACAGAAAGTGTAAGTATTTGAAGAGAGAGCATAGGGAGAGCTACTGAATAAAAGAAATTAGATCATTGTATGAAGGTTCACAAGTAGAATTATATAAAAATTTTAAAACATAGTAAAGTAAAAAATTGCTATAGTGCAGTCAAAAAGGAAATTAAAGGTTAGAAAAAGAAATATAAATAAAGCTAAGGTGTTGGTTAGCATCTTTCTGAGTCCTCAGAAATCGTAGATAGACAATTATTCACACAGGGGAGGTCACTGAACTTGTGGACCATTGTCTTTCTTGAATGTAGATGGCCTTCTTGCTTAGATTGTATTGAATAAGTATCTGATATTTACCTGAGTTAGTGTTTTTACCTCAGTCATTTCTTTCCTTTTCTTTCCAACGAACATTGATGGCCATACTTAGCTCTGCATTCTAGGTTACCTTCCAAAGGCTCCCTGATGGTACCATCTACCATGACTAATGCTTTAGTTGAACCTGTCTCCCACGTTTATTCTAAGTAGGGGTATCAGCTGCACTGAGGTAGTTCAGGTAGAAATTTGTATTGGTGCTTTCATGACTTTCGGAGTACTAACTTTGGGTATCAAGTACAATCTTGAACCAATTTTGGGGTCAGAGATACAAAGTACCTGACATCAATACACCTGATGTAGAGAGGTTCAAAGCTATCCAATTAAAGAATTACACTAACATGACATATAATCCTGACTACTGAAAGATATCCTATCTCTCCTTATGTACTTCCCTATCTGAGCTAGGCCTTCTGCCATCTACATCTTGGCATCTCTCAACCCTCCTGTTTTCCCAAATGCTTTTCTGAGTCTAGTCTCCTCTAGGTGATGTTACATACAAAATTGAGGCTCCTTGAGACTACCCTCATTTCGCAGCTACGGCAGGCAAAGTTGAGGCTCCCTGACCTTTCCTATTTCCATGAACATAAGCCCTAAGGTCTAGATTGTAATAATAGCTTCTCTTTTAACATGGCATCCATCACTGCCCGATGAGTGCTGTAGCATGCTGAGACTAGGGTTGTTCTCTGTTTCTGAAATCACTGTGAGGACTGCAAGCTTGTCCTGAATGCCTCTGCTTCAGCATTCCTTCTCTTAGGACAGTTAATCTCTTTCTTCATAGGTTTGCAAAGGAAATAAATGTTACTCTTTACTAGTTTGATGGGTGCCTATCTACTTATGGCATTCCTGTGGTGGTCAAAGGACAACTTTGGGGAATTGGTCTCCACTTTTTACCACAGATCCAGGGATCAAACTCAAGTCATCAGTCTTTTAGGCAAGCACATTTACCAAGTTAGGTCACTCACTGGTTTCCTCTGTGGACTTCTGAAACTCGTCTTCTACATCTTTGGAATATAAAATGTTTGTCATAGTCTAACTCACTACACATTCAGAAGGAGGTAGCCCTGACCCTACCATTTTACCCAGGTACATCCTATTTCTTGCATAGCATCTCATAGAAATTTCGGAGGGATTTTGTTGTATTTTTATCTATGTTTCAATGCCAATATCTCCTTCCTTTATTTCTTTTGGTTTTAAAATTTATTTTAGTGCCATTTATTTTTTATTACTTGCCATTTTCATGCATCGATATAATTAATTTTAGTCTCTCTGAATTTCTCTCTATTTGCCTTTCATCGCCCACTGTAGAGCTTATTAAATACCCTTCCTATTTTTCATGTCTTCTTGTGTGTTGTTCACAGAGTTTAGAGTTTATTGCTCAAGCATGTATGGAGGGTTATTTACTTGAATGAAGATCCCATTAATAGTAGCTATAACACTGAAGAAATGACAGCCCCTCCCACAGTAGTTTTTAATTGCCAATAGGAAGATAAATGTCTAAAATATACAAAGTATTCAGTTTTGCATTACCCTTCAGAATTTATTTTTCTTCCTTCCAATAATTTGGAAATTAAATATAATTCATATGACTTTAGTATTCAAATTTCATTTTATTTTTATTTTGCTTTTTTTATTTTATCTTACGTAGAATGCTTTACATTATATGCTTCCTTCTATTCTAAGTCCTTGGTCCTCTAAGGGATGTTTAGCTGTAATGTCATATTTTGATATATAATACTTATTATCAGCCTATTCTAAAGATTTTGTCATTTTCTGCTGTAATGACTGTATTAACAAACAAGCTATTAGGCATACCATTTTTTCCTTTGGTTTTGTTTTTTATTATTAATGACTTTTTTTATTACATTTTAGTCAGATAATGTAAACCATATGATGTCAATACTTGGAAATGTGCTGATACCTGATCTGTGGCAATTGCACACTACTTAATATAAGTGTGTCATATGAGCTTGAGGTAGATTGCTAGCTATGATGGTTTATGGAAGCCCATTGTTTTAAGCATGTCATTTGTCAAAGCCTTTAGATTCTCATGACCTTAATAGTCTCTTGTACATGTTTGTTCACAACAATCAGGAAAAGCTGTATGTTAACACCTTCCAGTGTGAACTTGATTCACAAGTGTTTCTTCTGATGATGTCAATACGTTCAATATGTACATTATGTACATTAGTTACATGGACACAAAGTAGTATTGTTTCCAGTATAACAGAAGCATTTCTCTAACTTAGATATGCACAGAATTTGTACTTACTTTGTCGATGTATTTCTCAAATTGTCTCTGCCTTATTATTTTGCCATAAATTTTAGTTTAGTGATGAAATATAATCATAGTCTTTTATCATTAAATAATACCACCAGAGGTACTTTTTCACTTTTGTAACAAGGACTCTTTGTAGATCCCATGCTGTTTTATACCTCTCTATTCTCCCACTTGAACTTCGTAAATGATAGGATTACAGGCATGCTACACCCTAGAAGCACCTCTTTACTTTTTATAAATCTCTTTAACATAATGACATTTTTTATGTGTAGTAATATTTCTACTTTTATTCTTCTCTCAATCTTTACACTATATAAAAGCCATTTGCTGCAAGTAGCTTAATGTTTATAGGGATGGAACGACCAGCTAAGAGTATTGAGATTGAAAATACCTTTCTATTGTATCAATTCCCTATTTTATTATATGCTTTTTGCTTTTGCTTACCATTATTTATTTAAGGGGACATTTTAAATTAGATTTATTTCGTTATATTTCCTCTTACTCTTTTCTTAATATCAAGGGCTATTTATATTACTTATTTATTTAATTTAATTTATTATGATTATTCTAGACATCTAGGTGCACCCATACTGAAAAAGACTATATATAAAAAATATTCTTACAACCCTCAAAACTGAAGGGAAGTAAACAATAACATTCTTTTTATACTTTTTAACAATATTTATTTGTTAAATAAGTTTTAGAATTTCCTGTGTGCTAGGCACATGAAAATATAGCATCAAAGAAGACAAAGAAATGTTAACTTCTTGTGGACCTTTTATATTTTAATAATGAAAGAAGCAAAAACCAGAAGAAAGACAATTTGAAATAGGAAGGATTTAATAATTTGTCATGCGAGTGTTAAGTGAGAAATTAAGACAGTTAATGCCTCTCACTGTGACAAAAGCTATGTGAGAGAGGAAATTTGGTAGGCAGCAATGAAAACAGAATTGGCAGATCACCTCATGTATTCTTTTCCTCCAAGAGGGATAGGTGCTACTTGAAATTTTGAGTTTAATATAACCTAAGATCATATATGTGTGTGTGTGTGTGTGTGTGTGTGTGTGTGTATGTATATGTGTGCGTAAACATGTACATATACATGAGTTAAATCAAACAATCTTTGGGTATTTGGATATTTGGGTGGAGTTCAGGAGAGAGGTCTAACGTTAAGATGGACATGTGCTTGCGTGGTGTATTGAAACTAGATACAATCCTAAAGGGGAAATAACAGCTAGAGAACAAAGAGAAGAGTCATCTCAATGCTACGAGGCTCAATGTGGAAGAGGAGGCATTGCCTAGAAAGAGAACCAAGACTCTTATGGTAGGATTATGCAGAAATATCTGCTGCTGTTTTTGTCACTTTGTTGCTATATATTATGATTTTCTTAACCATAGCAGATGAATAGCATTGGCACTATTATGGGTATTTTAGATATGTCCTAAGAGTTACCTTACTTAGCTTATCTTTTGATTCCTCTTCCTTCAGTATTTTTGGTGAGAATGTATCATCAGCATAGTTTCATTAATGTATGTGTATGCTGTATATTCTCTCTGCTATTTTATAAACGACTAGTTTGGGAGTTCTAAGTAAAAATAAAAGAGAGTAAGTGAACATAATACATAAACACTAAGTCCTTTTTAAAAAATTTACATCCCAAATGCTGCCCTAATTCCAGTCCCCCCTGAGTCCCTACTCCCACCCCTCCCCTTCTTTTCTGAGAGGTTGTCTCCCCCCACCCCCACAGTATCCTTCCCTCTGGCACATCAAGTCTCTGCCAGATTAGGCACATCCTTTTCCTGTTAGGAAATGGATTCCAAAGTCAGGCTACAGCTTTAGGGAGAGACTCTCCTCCAGTTCTTGGGTGACCTAATTAGAAACTGAACTGCATATCTGCTGTACATGTGCTGGTGGCCTTGGTCCAGCCTATGTATATTCTTTGGTTGGTGGTTCAGAGTCCTAGGGGTCCAGGTTAGTTCACTTTGTTCGTAGTCCTGTGGAGTTCCCATCCCCTTCAGAACCTCCAATCCTTCCCCCAACTCTTCCATAGGAGTCCAATGTCCCATATTTGCTTGTGGGTATCTACATCTGTTTCAGCCTGCTGTTGGTAGAGCCTTTTAGAGGACAGTTATGATAGGCTCCTGTCTGCAAGCATAACAGAGAATATTAATAATGTCAGGAATTGGTGCTTGTCCATGGGATAGGTTTCACGTTGGGCCAGTTTTCGGTTGGCCATTCTTTGTCTCTGTTCCATCTATGTCCCTGCATATCTTTTAGACAGGACAAATTTTGGGTGGAAGGATATATGTATTCATATCCCCTTGATCTCCTTTTTATTTTCTTATTGCTCTGGCAAGAACTTCAGGTACTGTAATAAACAGATAGGGAGAGAGTAGGCAGCCTTGTCTTGACCCTGATTTTAGTGGGATTGCTTCAAATTTCTCTCCATTTAATTTGCTGTTGGCAGTTGGCTTGCTTTATATTGCTTTTGTTATGTATGGTTCTGTGTCTTGAATCCCTGATCTATCCAAGACCTTTATCATGAAGGTGTGTTGGATTTTGTCAAAGGCCTTTTCAGCATCTAATGAGATAATAATGTGATTTTTTTCTTTCAGTTTGTTTATATAGTAGATTATATTGAGGGACTTTTGTGTATGGAACCATCCCTGCATCCCATGGATGAACCCTTCCTAATTGTGGTGAATGATGTTTATGATGTTTTCTTGTATTTGGTTTGCAAAAGTGTTGTTGAGTAGTAATTCATCAATGTCCGTAAGTGAATTTGTTCTGAAGTTTTCTTTCTTTGATGAGTTTTTGTATGTTTTAGGTATCAGAACAAGTCTTAAGAATTATGTTTCAAGCTCTTATCTCTTGCCTCTCCCTGTTCCCTCCCTCCCTCTCTCCCCGTGGTCATGGCTGGCCTCCACCTCTCTACTTCTCTCTCCTCTCTCTCTCTCTCTCTCTCTCTCTCTCTCTCTCTCTCTCTGCCTTTCTCTGCCTCTACTCCTCTCTTAGTTCCCTTCCCCATGCCCCTGAATAAACTATTTCTATACAAAAACAAAATTATGCTTCAAGTAACAAATAGTATAGATCTTTGTATGCTTTAGGTATCTGAATAAGTCTTAAGAATTTTGTTTCTAGTAACAAATCGTACAGATATTTTGTACACCCCTCACCAATGCACATAATTCAAAACTGTCATAATAAATGTAAGAGGAACCAGGACCCTGATGGTTCCGATTTCTTTTTCTTTCTTTTTTTTTTTTTTTTTTTTTGGTTTTTCGAGACAGGGTTTCTCTGTATAGCCCTGGCTGTCCTGGAACTCACTCTGTAGACCAGGCTGGCCTCTAACTCAGAAATCTGCCTGTCTCTGCCTCACAAGTGCTGGGAGTAAAGGCGTGTGTCACCACTGCCCTGCTGGTTCTGCTTTCTATAGGTTGAATATCTTCCTGTCTTGGAGGTTTTATATCAGCCCACTACTGGATTCATGTTAGTTCATTCTGGTTTCTTTACAAAGCTGGCATTCCTAGACCTTTGCTCTCGTGTATTCTAATGTTTATTCAGTGTTTCTTCTTTGGTTGTCATAATTCTTTTCTAGAAATACCCAAAATTTCTTCAATCACTTACATTAGAGAGTTTTTCAACCCTGTTCAATTTTATGTCCTATTCGACCAGAAATCTCAGTTTATCTGAAGGCAGATGTCTGATCCACGCAGTGACTATGAACATACATGAGATCTGTGATGCACTGCCTTCATATATATATATATATTTATATATATATATGAAAGAACATATAAAATAATCTAGATAAAAATAAATTTCCCATTTACAAATTTATGTCGAATATGACTGCCATATAAAATATTTTTTTCAGCTTTTCTTAAAGTACACAGTGTCTCCCAGAATTATGGTTCCTAATTTAACACAGTCTCCAGTATATCCCTTAGTCTTTGGCTTATGCTATGATCCACAGTGACTCGTGTCTTATGCCCTGAATTTAGCATTCAGAAGTCTATTGGCTCTACACTTTAATTCAGATCATGAATATTTGTGTGATAGCAAGTGCACCTTTATCTCTGACCTATGTTTAAGCTCTCATTTGGAAGTAGTTCAAATATAACTACAAACACTCATAATTTCCACTAAGTTTCAATCTTAATTCAAAGTTGCATATCAATAAAAATTTTCAGCTTGGGAACTCTATAATTTTTGGTCAAAAATTTGTTTCATATTTTAAAAAATTCCTTATATTCTTGTGATTGCTCTTCTGTTTCACATTATGGTTCCTTTTCTTAAAACATTCCCTCCGGGAGGGTCAGTCTCTCAGTGTTTGCTCTAACCACTGCTATTAGACTTTCAGCTCTGAAACTGAGCTGGGGTTGCTAATTTTTAAGCCAGCAGGCATTTTTCTCTAGAATTTTGGAGAAAATTATCCCACTATAGCCCAACTTCCAGCATTGTTGGCAGGAACTTATCATTAGCCTAGTTACATTAATGTATGTGTGTCTGGAAGTACATAAGTCATCTAAGGGAGTATCTTTGATAGAGAATGACTTTGATGTTTGACAAATTTATTCTAATGAGAATAACTTTTAAAACCTGATCAGAAGCTCATTATTATATTTTTGGATGGAAGATTATTCTCAACTTGGGGATTGCATGTATCTCCATTCTAAGAATAGTAAGACATGCTGCCCTTTCTAGAAACATAACACAAGCTGAGAGAGATAAACTAAAAATCAACAGCCACAGTGCTTGTAAGATGTATTTTATGTATTTTGTACAGTGATTTAAAATCTGTTTTAAAATGGATTTGCATCATGCTGCTTTTCCAGGATGAAAGATCTTTAAGCAATGGCTTAAAAGATGATGGGAAATGAAATGGAAAAAGGAGAGATGACCTTTCCAGGGAGGCAGAGCAGCCTGGAGACAGCACTTTGAAACAGCATGCTTTTAAAAGACTCAATGTAGTATGGTTGGAATGCAGAAAGCTTGTCAGAGAGAGGGAACAGAAGAGGCAGAATAATTAATCAGGAGCTATAAACTAAAGGACTACTTCTGCCAGCTCAGAATTTAAAGATTTCCCTCAACCACAGTGCTCTCTTTAAAGTAAGAGAATGACATAATATTTGCATTTTGAAGCAAATGAGTGTGTTCGCATTTTGACCATTAAATAAAGGTTTGGGGGACAAATGTTGGTTGAAGTTGTCAGAAAAAATCTCAGTACTTACCTCACACTGGTCCTAAGTTAAGACATCACATTATTAATGAGAAAATTTGCTCATAATTGTCAGAGATACTTTCTCCACAAAAGAAATATTTCAAATAATGTTTTAACCTCAATGAATGAGAGATATCTTACAGTTGTGTTCTTCCCAGGACACAGAGCTATGTTCCAGGCACAGCATGACAACAGTCTCCCTTTTTTCAGAAGTATTTAGTAAATCACGAAATTAGGATCTGCTCAGCCACTAGCATGCTGGGTTCTGCCTTAAGTCCTCTAGACTCTAGAAATTCTTTGATTAAAGCCACCTTGTTCTCCATTACTCAGTAACTTGAGTGATCGACCCTGCTACCATGACAGGGTAGGGTTGTGAAACATGGCTGCCAAGTCTCACATAGGTAAGGCACAATTATTTTGTGACTAAAATATGCAAGAAATAAAATTCTATTGTATAAACCATTGCAATTTTCAGCTTTATGTATATTGATAACTGGCAAGAATAAAGTTATCACTTGAATTCAAGTAATGTCAGTTGTTTACTGTTCTGGTGAGTTTTAAACATCAGAGTATTACCAATGTGTGGATATTCTTAAGCATAGGTTTCTGTGTTGTAAAATAGTTACTCATAAGTTGTGAATGATCAGGGATGTCTGCCTGAATTGTAATTCTTCAAGTTAGCCTGCCTCACTCCCACTGATACTATCAGAAGCCAGAAGATTCCCCAGGTCACAGGGAAAGACTTTTGTTCTTGACAGAGTAGACAGCCTGACATCAGGGACCAAAGTCCCCAGTTCTCATGTGATCACAGTAGGTGTACATTTTGTTACATCTCACACTTGCAAAAATGTTATGCCAACCTGGATAAAACATGAGCTCAGGATTCTGCAATTCCCTGAAGGAGATTTTTGTTACAGAGAATGAGCTTTAGGTATGAAGCAGATTCTAAATCTAAAATATCAAACGCACATTATAGAATGTATGGTAAGGGAGCACTTAGAGGACTGTGGAAGTGACCACCTTCATAACATACTGCCCAAACTTGCTCTATAAGATAATATCTTTCTTACCCTATTTAGGAAAGGAATCTATTTTCTAGAACAGAGAGTGGGACTTGTCTATGTTTATCACTCAAGTGTAATGTAAAGGAGTAGCATAAGACTAAGCCTAGTCTAAGATGATCCCCAGTTGTTACAGAGAATGAGCTTTAGGTGTGAAGCAGATTCTAAACTTAAAATATCAAACGCACATTGTAGAACATGCGTTAAGGGAGCACTTAGAGGATTAAGAAAATGACCACTTTCAGATTTTCATTACAGATGAGCATAAAGATGGCATGGGAACAAGGACTTGTTCAAGGTCATACAAAGCAAGACAGAACCCCCCATACACTTTTTATGTCTTGTCATGACAATGGATCAGATCCAGATGATGCTTGTGTGGGTGTGATATGCTAATTCGTAGATTTGTTAGGAAGCTATCTCCTAATTTGAAAGCAATGTGTGAAGGCACCCATGCAAGTATCTCCTTGGGAATTAGGAGATTGCTCTCAGCATGGTTCAGAGCACAGCAGTTTTAGGAATTCCTTTTGATCTTGCCCACCTTCAGGGATAATTGCTACTGTCACCTCTGCTTTCAGAGCACTTAGAGTTGTTTATGTGAGTATCTCTCATTGTGATGGTTTGGATCTGAAACGTTCCTTGAAGGCCCATATACTCCAGGCTCAGACATCAGTCTGGTGAGCCTTAAGTGGTGGGGCCTAGATAGAGGAAGTCAGGCCATTAGTGGAATCTCCTTTAGGAGGTGTTGGAACTTTGCCCATTTCTCTTACTTTTATTTCCTGGCTACTATGAAGTGAGCAGGTTTATTCTGTCCTATGCTGGCTGCTATGCTGTTCTGCTTCACCCCATGCTTGAAATCAGTGGAGCAAGCCAATTTTACCCTTTTGAAACGATGAACCCAAGTGAAACATTCTTTCTTTTAAATTAACTATACCAGATACTTTGCCAGCCAAGACATACACAATTATGAATCCTACAAACTCAAGAAATAGATAAAAACAAACAGTAACAGCAACAAATGCTCAGCAAGATATATTCATACATTTGTACATACATATACATTCATATGTAATAATAATGATAATAATAATAATAATGTAATAGTGTATCAGTTTGAGAGTGTGGGGCTATGAGAGAGGTTGGAATAAGGGTATCTATGAGGAGCTAGAAGAAGGAAAGGGGGGAAATTATATAATTTTATTTTAATTAAAATATTTTAAAGATTCATTTATTTTATGTATGTGAGTAGACTGTCTTCAGACACACCAGAAGACGGCATCAGATCCCATTAAAGATGGCTGTGAGCCACCATGTAGTTGCTGGGATTTGAACTCAGGACCTCTGGAAGAGTAGTCAATGCTTTGAACTGCTGCACCATCTCTCCAATCCTAAAAATATTCTTTTTAAAAAAGTGTAATGATGTATGTGAAAAATTTGAGGTTTTATACCATTCAATTATTATTCCAGATCTTATATTATGTGCTTGCTTAAGCTATGATTTACTTCAGTTATATTAACATGTCCTCAAAAGTTAATATGCTGGTAAGTTAATCATCAAATTCATAAAATTGGAGATAGATTATGGTGGTCAGATGCATGGGGTCCTTAGACTGGCATTTGTGCCTCTATTAGAATAGAAATAGAGATTAAATAGCGTACTTTCTCTGTATTACCAGGTAATCCAACAAGAAGATATTCACTTGGATTCTTTACTGCCTAGAACAACTATATAGTTTATTCTTTATACGTTATTCAATTTATGGTATGTAGCTTTACAATAGTAAATGAACCTTGACAGCTATCTTTCAATTATATCTAGTTGCCTAGAAAATGCACAGAATAAGATTCTTTCCACTTTTATTCTGTAACTTTGAATCATGGGTTTCAACTCCCAGAGATAATAACTAGAAAACATACCCACAACATTTTAATAACGCAAGTGGATAACTACCCTCACCACTACATTGTACTTCAAAAGTTTGCTTATATTCCCTCTATGAAAGAGATGGCTAAGTTAGAAATCCAAAGGGGAAAAGACATCCCTAAGACATCATTAGTATGGACAGTATGGCTGAATAAAAAAAAATGTCTACTAGTTTCTGCTATTTAACAGAAATAAAGCACAGTGGGCATCCAAGACACACATGCACATGCAGTTAATAAATATCAACACTAACTTAATAATTACATTTCCTCTAATGTGACTGAAGGTAGATAGGGGAAGGCAAAGACAGAAGTCTGAATTTTGGAATGCGCTTGGAATAAAAGATGACTTCAGTATTATCTAGATCACTCACAGATCTGTTGGGCTCTAAGCTTATTTATTTTTCTTTTGGTCATTTTAGGTACAATTCTCAAAATTATCAGAAGTAGCTCTCAAGTTGTGAACTGTAACTGTAACTCAGACTCTTATTACTTACAGGCTTATCTTTTACTACTGTTCTAATTTGTTTTCTGTTGCTGTAATCAAACACTGTGACCATAAGTAATATAAAGAGGAAAGGGTTTATTTAATTTGCACTTCTACACCATATTCTGTTATCAAGGGAATTGGGGCAGGAACTCAATGAGGGAACGTAGTGGCAGAAATGGATAAAGAGTTTATGGAGAAGTTCTTGCTTACTGGTGTGCCTCTTATAGCTTGCTCTGTCTGCTTCCTTAAGCACCCAGTATCACCTTCTAAGGAATAGCATTGTCCATAGAGATCTGGGCCCTCCCACATCAATAGCAGTCCGGAAAAGACCCTAAGCTTGCCTACAGACCATTCTGAGGAAAACCATTTCTCAATTAAAGTTCCCTCTTCCTAGATGACTGTAGCTTGTATTGAATTGACACAATATGAACTAACAAAAACAAAACAAAACAAAACTTAATCAACATGACTATAAAACCCAGTTACTTACATAACTGAAAAATTATAAATGTTTTAAAAGTAATTTGAAAATAGTTCATGTTTCATGAACATAGAGGCTCTGCTTTTGTAGACACTGTTAGTAATATAAAGTACTATGATCTCTGTGGTAGGCAAAGTAGTTACTCCGGGGTCCATATCTCTCTTCTGGGAAGTATGAACATAGTAGTTTACATGGAAAAGGGAATAAGGTTTGAAATCAAGGATGTTCATCAATTGTCCTGAAAAGATGGAGATTACCAGGTGAGATCACTGCTGTGAGGAGGAGCACAGATACATGGAGTGCATGGAGTGCATGGCCTGATTTTCTGGATTTGGAATGGACTCAGAAAAGCAATGCAAACACTACATGGGAAAGACACCGACCTCCACCCCCACCTCTACCTCCTCCCCCACCTCTACCTCCACCCCAACTCCCACCTCTACCTCCTCCACCCCCACTTCTACTTCCACTTCCACCCCCACCCCCACCTCTACCTCCACCCCCACCTCCACCTCTACCTCCACCCCCACCTCTATCTCCACCCCCACTTCCAACTGGGAAGAAACACAGCAGTCCTTGAGGCTGGATTTCAGCATACTAACACTGTGGTGGCCCTCTGGTTTTTAGAACTATATATAACAAAATGACTTATGTAGTTTTAATCTATTCAATATGCTATCATTTTTCAAAACAGCAGTAAAAAAAAAAAAAAATGTGATTTGACCAGAACTCTTTTAGGTTGAAGCCTCCACACAGGAGAGAAAACATGTTGATTTATTCTGGCTCTCAGGAAGATCACACTGACTGGCACTTTTCACATCTTCCTCTATTTCATAAAGTTCCTTACCCCCAATATTATTTTACATTGGATGAGAGCATGTATCTTGCCTTGGCCAGTGTCTTGCTGCTAATGTTAAAATGTGAAAATGTGCATATTCTGATTAGGCTGTGGAAGTCTCTGTGTCCCTAAATTCTCTCTCTAGCCATGTGGTCAAGTAGCTCTGTGTTCTCTGGAAACAGGCTCTTTCTAGGCTTCAGATCCCTAATGGAGAAGTATCATCTGGGTAAGAAACAACCATACTAGCCAAGTATAGCCGAGTTAAGCTGATCCTATTTGCCATTTGATAGAAAGAAACAATTATTGATTTGAAGTATAATGCCACAGTACAAACTCCAACTTAAGAGAGTTGGCTCCTGCAGTTTTTTCTGTTTTGTTTCTGAAAAATAAAGTGGTACATTCTAGCAACAATTCTTCTTCAGTATTGAATATTTTACTTGGTGACCTGAATCTGGAAGTGGTTGGAGCTTCCTGCTGCTGCATATCAAGAACTTTCACCCTTTGTCAAATTCCACAAGGTCTCCTTATTCTCCTATTTGAGAAAGGTAGGTTTTATTAAACATAACTGCCTTGCAAGAAACATTGGGCATTTTAGATCTCTATTTCCTGCCTTGATATAAAGCATGTTATTTTAGTATTTCAGTGCCATATTTATACCATAACCATGTTTTCTGATATATTGGACATTCACACATACATATACACAAAGATATATGTATGTAAATACCTGCATGTATGTTTGCGGACCTTATGTGCAATACATACATACATACACACATACATACATACATATATTCATACATATATGGTTGTGTGTTGTGTGTGCATGTATATTTGTGTATGTGCTTGTGTGAGTGTGCATGTGTGAGTGTGTGTGTGCACATGTGTGTAGTCTACTAAATACTTGAACCCAACAAGAAGTAGATCCCTTGGCCACCATTGAAATACATGCTGGAATTCAAGGAATGTTTTACTCAATCAGTACATTTCCCTTCAGCAATAGAGGAAGGAGAACATCCTTACTAAGTTCTGTTCTTTCTGTTTTTATTTTTGCAGCCAGTCCATTCTATGAGTTTTCAGGAAACAATGCTAATCCTAACTTTTCTCCCCATTCTGTAATGGTGGTGATGGTATTCTTTCTATCCGTTCGCCTTAGAGGATGAAGAGAGTGAAAACTAAACTGGTAGGTTTAGAAATCCTAACTTCATTGTCTATACCTTTTCAATATGGTCTACAGTTGAGCTCCTTAAGTTAATGAGCACCTTTCAAATTATAAAGAGCACTAGGCGGGATTAGGCTGCCTTTTACACAGGAGATGAGGCAATTTGAACTCTCAGTTATTGAGAAATAAGCTGCTGTGTTTTGGAGTGCTTCTTCTACACGCTAAGAGAGAACTAAATCTTTGTGCATACCCACTTCTGTACTTCCACAGGGCTTGAGGGAATCAGATGAGTCAATAAATATATGATAAATACAAATCAATGAATGTTTCTGCTGTCCTTTAGGAGCTAGGGTTTACTAGAGTGTACAACAACGTCCTTCCAATGACATGAAAGTGCATCTGCTTGTACTTGGGACATGGTTGCTTCTCTTCTGTGTGAAGCACAAAATGGGACTGTGTAAGTGTACAGAAAAAGAATGTATAAAAATGATTTGAATATTTTTAGATTTGTTTGATTTTTACATGTATGTTTGTGTCCATATATGTATGTATGAGGACAAGTGACTTTGGAAGTTGGAAGATTGTACCAGATATCTTGGAGATGGAGTTTCCAGGCTGTTCTGAGATTACTGAAGTGGTTCTGGGAAGCAAACTTAAGTCTTCTGTGAGTACATTTTTATGTGCATAGCTGATTAATCATCTCTTGAGGCTCATGAAGTTTAATTTTTCAATACATTTTAATTGAAATAGAATTAAAATCACTCCCCCTTATCTCTCTCCAGTTCCTCTAAAGTTCTCTACCCCTCACTCTTGAATCAGCAGCTTGTCTTTGATTGTTACTGGTGCACATACATATGTAAAGATATATAAGTACAACCCCTGTAGACCATTAGAGTTGATTAAGTGTATATTGTGATTTGTTGTTCTCTATTGAACAACAAATACATGTTCATGCTCATGGAGATGCTAATTCTTTCTCAGCAGTCATTAGTCACTTATAGTTTAGTGACTAGGTGTACGACCTTGTGAAAGTTTCAGTCTTCCACATTAGTATATCCTTTGACATTGGCATTGATCCTGTCTTGTTTGTGTAGCTATATCTCAGAGAGACTCTTTCACTGTAGACTTCCTGGTATTCAGGCTCTAACAGTCATTCTTTTCCCTCTTCCACCATATTTCCTGAGCCATAGATGAAGAACACATGCTGCAAATGAATATGTGAGTATTTGGAGCAAAGATGGCACAATTAACCTTTGTTCCAAATGTTTTCTGGTGGAGCCAGTTCCTATTGAAAGTTATAGTTTCCAAGCTAGTCAATATGTAATTGAAAATGTGCAACTATGCCTGAAATTGATAAACAGATTTCCCTAATTATGTCTTCTCAGTGAAAGAAATTTTGTGGGCTGTTTGAGAAAGGTCCAACCACATGTGAGTATAAAGCTTGTAATGGATCCATGGAATCTTTTTCAAGTGTCAGCTAGTGGGCAAGAGGAAAGTCAGAGCAAAGAAGTTGATAGAACGTCTTGAACTTTTCCCTTTTGGGAGGTAGTAAGGACCTGACTAGGTCTAGGGTCCAAGATAAAAGGAAGGGTTTCTTTGTGTGTAAAAGGAAAGATAACATACTCAGAGAGTCACAGAACTTTTGTGCAGACCTCACTGAGCTTGTATTAGTTCAGTCAGCAAATGAGGTATTGATAGAGCTATTTTGAACAGTCAATAGTCTCCAGATGATTGATATCTTTATACTGCCTGGTAATGTCGATACTTTCAGAAACTAAAGAAGAATGTTGTAATATTATATTCTCTTTATGGAATCTTTGGATGTAATCTAAGCTCAAAAGTCTCATTACTTAAACATCAGGACCTGTGGTTGACTTTCAAAGACACAAGAGAAAGAAAATTAAATCATCATCTTATCCTTTGTGTACAAAATCACCTTTTTATCTGAAAACAGTGTAGAAAATGTCAAATACCTTAAAGTTCTTGTAAGGTGGAGAGAGTAAAGGTGATTTACAAGGGCAGCCTGCAAAAGTGTGTCTTAAAGAACAAAGAAGGAATTCTCAGGGATCCAGTGATATTTGTATCAGGCAGCTGTTTCTGAAGAGCTTTAGAAAGAGTTCTCCCAAACCCTCAAATGTAACTCTGTTCCTGTCTAGATAGTATTTTCTGAAAGGTAGTCTGGTAGTGATACAGAGAAAGTAGTGTGTCTTACACAGCAGAGTTTGCCTTACTTCCTGCAGTTCCTTCTCATCCATATCACTCCAGAAAACTTGTACTTGCATATGCACGACTGGTGGGTGTTCATATATGCATATGCAAGTATACGTTCCTGAGCTTGTTGATGCTGGGAAACATGAGGATCTGAGGTCACAGCTCCAGAATACATATGAAAATATTGACAAGGATATGCACTTATGCCTGAACTTCAGAACTAAGTGGAGAAGAGACAAGAAAATTCCCAGAGTTTCTGTCTGCCAGTCTAGCTTTAGCCTAAGTAAGACAGGTTTTAGTCTGTCTCAAGGACACATAGCCAAGAAGGATGATGCATGTCATTTAATATCCTCTCTGGTCTCAGAATGCTTGGACAGACACACCTACTAGTACACATATTAATGAACTACACTATAGACAGATACACATAGAACATAAAATGAAAGAACATTTTCAAAAAATTATCAATTCAAAGACTTACCACCTTTATTATGACTCAACAAATACTCAAAAGAAGAACCATAAATCCTACTCTAAAAGACAACTGGATTGAAATAATTTAAGCCCATAATACAGAGACAATTTTAAAGCTATCAAAACAAAATGATATATTATATACATGCATACAAAAATGAAAGTGACAGTAGATTTTGAAGCAGAAAGCAAACCAAAAGATATGAGATATTTTAAGTGCTAAGAGAGAACAAAACAAGCTATAAATCTATACTCCTGGAAAGACTTTTGGAAATAATAAGAAATAAATATAACCATATATATATATATGTAATACTAAATTATATATATAATACTAAATGGAATCCTTCAAAAGAAAAATGTGTGCCTGCTATAGTGCACACATGAAAGGAAAAGGACAAATGCAAAGGTTAGTTCTCTTTAACCTTGCTTGAGGCAGAATCTCTATATGTTGGTGAATATTCCAGCTATCTGGCCCTTGGTTTCTGATTCTCCCCCACCTTCCATCTCACACAGGAGCACAGAGATTACAGGTGTGCATGTGGCTGAAGTATCTTTTATGTGATTTCTGGAGACCTGAAAACAGATCCCTATGGTTCCATGGCAAGAAAGAAAAGCCTGGAAAAGAAAAAAAACATACTTTACTGAGTTTACCTTGTTCTGTTACAAGATGTAGGAAATATCGAAATGTCTGTAATTGGTTTTACTACAAAGCTGGATGACCGCTTGACCGCTGGAAATTCTATTAAGGTAGGCTCCTTGATTTTAAAACCAGTGATGAAGTCATAGAATAGCAGAAGATAAAGGGCAGTAATTTGTCATCAATATCATGATGAACAGCCATGAAAGAGAACAGGAAGTGCCAGAAGTTAGTGCACTGACTAGAGATATTTGGTGATGCTTAATTGATTGAAAGAAAAAGGATCAACAGGTTACTATCATGTTGCTTGGTTAACACAATAGGAGATATTTTAAGTCAAGTTCAGGAAGTCTGATATGAATGGTAATGAATAGAATGAGATTTTATCACCCAATTCCAGTATGACCTCATTTAGCCCTTTCATCCCATTCAGAAATCAGAACTCTTTGGCTGTAGAGATGTCCTCATCAGGGCATATGTATATTAATAGTTGCTGCTTTAGATCTTTTTCTGCCAGAGATGTTCATCCTGTGGCCTGAAGCTTGCCAATGTCACAGTTTAGCTATGAAAATAGTCAACAGATTTGTAGACAACATCATATCACAATGTCAAAATACTAAAAACCCAGGTATCTACTTCTATGTGATCTGAATCTCTGTACTAGGGTGCTATGCATTGAAAAAGAGAAGTAGCCAAATCTAATAGAGATTACTAAATGCTTGGTCTGAACTGAAGGGGTGATTCCCTGTGCTAGCGAATACCAGAGTCCAACTAAATAATGTAGGGGAGTATAACGGCTCAGTGAAGTTATAAGTCAAAATCATAGCTATGCCAGTAGGTCTGCAGAGAAACCCTTTGGTCATTCTGATAATTACTGAATATAATTGGCATAGGTACAAAATAATCAGCATATTACCCACAACGATTATTTAATTTTGCTGACGTCCATTGTGTTGAGAAGGTCTAAGTGGAAGCTCCTGAACTTCGTTTTTCTGCCAAGAGATATATTAATACAGATGCATTACTGAATCCCTGCAGGGAATTGCAGAGATTAATGTAATTATGATGTCTTCAAAGACGCATAGGTACTAATGTCTATGGCATCCCTCTTTCATTTACCAGTTTGACTTGGACAGACAATTACATGAATGATGACTGATTATTTTAAGTGTTCTTAGGTAGTGAGATTCTATCTATAGCTGTTCTACTAGATACAATATGTTTACTGAAGAAAGTCATGATAGCCTTTATATCTGGTAGAAGTATTTTAGCCTGGATTCTGCCATTGCGTCCATACCCATTTTAACAATATGACCTGGACAATTGACAGGATGGTCAAGGCACAATTTTACAGTGTTGCTTCAAAAATCATTTATTAACTCTCTTTGAGAACCTGATCATTTTGAACTTCCATAAGCCATCTCACTAGTCAAATGTGCAGACATTGAATATGCTGATAGTACCTGATTGACAAGTTAAGAGTGAATTGAATGAAAAGATCATTCTGATTTCATTAACAGCAACTCATGCTGCCTTTGTATTTTGTTAGTTCAAGCCTGTGGAATCTGGAGTGGCACTTTACAATCAAATAATCCTGAAGTCAAGAAAGAACAATCCTGAGTCTGATTTAGAAATGAGTCACTTGATGAGACATTATCTACTTAAAATGAATAGCTTGGCGCTATTGTGTATTTGGGAATGACTGCGAAGATCACTAGTGAACAAGAAAAAATTCAGTCTAGAGAACAAAAATCAGGAAATATGGTGGTCTACTGTATGCTGGGAGTTATTCTGAGGTCAGAATGGCATTTATTTACTGCAAGGAACACATGCTTTGGATGGGTTTTCATGCACGTGAGGGACAGTATTAGAAGCATTGGGAAAAGAAATTTCACAGTAAAGCCTGGATATTGGCTCCTCATGACCGACACAAACTATAATAAGTATTTATTACATATGTATGCAAGGACAGTTTAAAAAGGGAGGCCATGAGTTAGAAAGAGAGCAAGGAGTGGGTATATGGGAGACTCTGAGGAAAGAAAGGAAATGGATAGATTACATAATTATGTTGGGATCTCAAAAATTGAAGAAGTTATTTGTAAAACATTTTTGTTTCAGATGAGAATATTTACCCACTGACATCCATCATAGAGGAAACTTTGCAAGGCAGAATGTGTAAGTGTGCCTCTGTGTGTTTCTATATGCACATATTCATGGGTATTTTGGGATGACACCACAGACATAAACTATAACCTTTTGACTAATTAAAACAAAGGGGAAGGTAATCCTTTTCCATATATTCATTTATACTTCTATGTATTATTTCTATGTAGTAACATTTCTCTTTTTTCTATTTCTTTTAAAAATACATTTATCTGAGTTATGAGAGATTAACTATCTATTTTAGTCTCCGAATAGTAATAAGTTATAAGATAAATATTTATGTTTTAAGTATAATATTATCTGTGAAGAGTAACAAAATCTATCACGACTCTGTTTTTCTATTTTCAGGTATGGTCAAAACTTCATCTCTAAGAAAGATTTATGTATCTTGATAGGTGGTAATAGCTTTGTAGGTTACTTTGATGTTGAAAGTTATTTAAATATTATGTAAAGGAGTGCAAATCCCAGCTAAACAGTAAAGAAGTAGACTGTATGTTTAATTAATTTATTTCCTATAACTCTTGGTGAAGGTCCAAATACAGGCTCTGTCATATCACAAACAAAAATCATTTCTTTTAGCATTTCTTTATGAATGCCATCATAATCTTAAGTTTCTTGAACTAGGATACAGGAGGGACATTGAAAATAGAACCTCTCCTAAGGGTTCTGCTGATGGCATGGGAGACAGCTGTGTGACGGGAGTGAACTTGATGAATGCTATCAACAAACTGGCAAAATCTGGGTCCTTCTGAAACTTAGCAATGTTAACTTAAAATCAACCTTTCTGTGACCAACTCAAACAATCTTTTTGTGACCAGCTCACATCAAAAAGTGTATGCAAGCTCCCCAGCACACAACTTTTTCCCTTGTCCTGCTTCCATCTTCTGGCTCTGCCTCTCTCTCTGTCTCACTCTGTCTCTCTCTCTGTCTCTCTCTCTCTCTCTCTCTCTCTCTCTCTCTCTGTCTGTCTCTTTGTCTGTCTGTCTATATATCTCTCTCTGTCTCTCTGTCTCTCTCTGTCTCTCTCTGTCTGTCTCTTTGTCTGTCTATCTGTCTATCTCTCTCTCTGTGTCTCTCTCTCTCTCTCTCTCTCTCTCTCTCTCTGTGTGTGTGTGTGTGTGTGTGTGGTGTGCACATGTGTGTGTTCACTGCATCCAAATTTTCTGTTACTGTCTTTCTCGGGAAATACTATTGTAAATAAAGATTTCCCACACAAACTTGGACAAAAAGCAGTTGTCTCACTTTGAACTGCAGCTTCCCTGGCTCCTATATCCAGCTTCTGTGCATTGCTTTATTACTTCGCATTTTTCTCACAGTTAATCACGAAGTCCTTTAAGCCTTTATTTTACCCACTCTCTAATTCCTCTCTCCTTAGGGCATCAGTATTGTTAATACAATGAAAGTAATCCATTACTCCTCCTTTAAATAGCCAGAGTAAAAATTGATTTTTCACCATCATGGATTTGGGTGCCATCTCAAGTTGGCGCTATTATGGATGTCTTATCTATAAAGAGATGTGTATTCATGTCTCCAAGGAAAATCCTCACACACAATCATACCTGGGAAAGCATAGATTCATATCAAGAATTTTACACTAATATTCTTAACAACTATATTTGTAGTAGCCTTACACTGGAGGTAACCTGTTATTCAACAGGTATAGGGTAATTAAACTGTGTCATTTGTGATATAAAATCACAAAATACTGATATATGCAACACTATGTATGTATTTCAAATTGTGATATTAATATTTAAGGACATGACAAGGGTAATCTACTATATTATTCAATTTATATACATTTCTAGGAAAAGCAAACTGATCTAGAATGGCTGAATGCGACTAATATATGTCATTTGACTGGGGATTGGAAGGAAAGGTAGCAGGAGAGAGTAAAAGCAGTTCCTTCAAGTCTGGGTGGGTCAAAAAGCAAAACCTCTACGAGGCTTTCAAATCAAAATATATCAATTTAGATGGGAATATTAAATATACTTTAGTTTTGATGGAAAGAAAAACGATAGAGACCTGGTGAGATGGTTCAGTGGGAAGGAATTCTTTCCACTAAACCCGAAAAACTGAGCTTGATCACCGGATTCCTATAGTGGAGAGAACTAACTTCTAAAATGGTCTTCTGAACTCAACATAGGTCACGTGGCATGTGTATGTGCGCTCTCTCTCTCTCTCTCTCTCTCTCTCCGCCACACACACGCACACAATAAAAATAAATAATCAAGCAACAAACTAGTAAACAAACAGATAAAATAGAAAGCATAAACCCTAAAATACGAACCCAAGAGAATTTGATTTTGATGCTTGAGCAATTGAACTAAGGTTACTACTAAGGATAGCCTGGTTACGTTTTGCTGCAGATTGATGCAGCAGGTGCCACTTGAGTTTCCCGTTTGTAATACAGGAGGTTTGGATTGTAAGCAGAGTGTGGTTCAGGGGCATCTTTTAGCAGCTTTACAATGCCACGCTTGGCATCACAGGGGGATTTCCAGGCCATCGTCAACTGACTTTACTACTCTTTGTGTTCCAATGACTTTTAGGACTTACCTGGAAATATCATAAATTGTAGATAACTTTGATATTTTTCCGATGTCTCTGTTGTGTCTGCAATGCTTTTTCTTTATTTGTCCCTGTATACATGCCCTGGATTGTGAGTAGCACCCAGTGGACATTAGTCACTCTGATTGGACAATCTTGGCATGTGGTATTGTTATTGATGTAGTTTGCTGCATCATTTCTGACCTCTCAAGAGGATTGAGTCTGGCTTTTCAAGGTTTAATCAAAGAAAAACAATCTTAAACCTTGTACAAAGTAGCTTTCATATCCAGTTTCTCTGGCCATTCTACAGTTTCTTCTTTTATCCTAGTAACCAAAATAACTCATACCTACTAACATTTTATAACTAAGTAGCAGAAGAGGCTGAGATTTTTCTATTCTAAACATATTTTTTCTTTGTAAATTTTGCTTGAGGTATTATGATCTACTTTGCCACTATTTGTCAAGCATCTGTGGTCAACATCTTCTAGCATCTAATTTATAGTAACTTTTATAGTAAGTTTTATAGTAATATTACAAGTGCATGCATTAGAAAGCAGAAAGTAGCTCTCTATCCTAAATGAAAGAAATAAGAGGAGATTCTTATTTTTGGAATTCTTAACTTTGTTTTAGAGGTTCCTATCTATGGCATCGAATCTGTGGGTAAAGTATGGGTGTAAAATAAGTGAGCAAAAGACCAATGCATAAGTGCTACGTCTAAATGTGACCTCTGCTGGGGTGGTGGGGAAGGGAGAGAGAGAGAGAGAGAGAGAGAGAGAGAGAGAGAGAGAGAGAGAGAGAGACTAAGGAGGGGCCATCTTTGATCAGAAGATCAGCTCCTTTGAGCTAGGAAGCCAGGAAGCCAGGAAGTTTCAGTTGATTCCCTCTAGTTGCTTATGGTATTAACAATGTAACAAATACATAAAGGACCAGCCCTCAGGATCTGGAGGCTTGAATTCGTATTTGACCTTTGTCATTAATTGCTGAGAGAATGTAGATAGATAATTGAGTCTTAGTTTAATTATCTATAATGTAACAATAATTAAACTTGTGCTATCTACTTGCTAGACATCAAAATGATTAATTTCTGTGAGATTATTGACTATAAAACACCACTCTGAAGAATATTTCTATTGTTGATAGGTAACTAACTATAAGACTACCAAATACAATCTTGAAAATAAGAAATGTGTAAGTATCCATGCCTATCTATTTATGTAGATTTGAGCCCCTTCTTTATTTTTAGCTGATATGTGGAGGGTCACTGAAAATATAAGGTGATATTTCAAGACTAGAGACGTAGCTATATTTCTAAAGTGTGCACATATGCCTGGCTGCTTCAAATATTTATCATGAGGCAGTTATCATATTGTCTGGGGACAGAAAACTATTGTAATTCTTAACATGTTTTAAAATAATAGTTTAAAATATCAAATAAAATGTGTGCAGTAAACCAAGGCTTTTCATTTCATATTTATGTCTTTGGTGTTAATAGCACCTATACATTATGGAAAATAATTCTTTAGCTCCTTATCTTTTATTTCCTGCATGACATATCCACTCCAAGGCCAACAAACTTTATGCATCAAAGTCTTATATAAAGGATCGTAGGGTGGATCAAAGTTGAGCTATTGCTTTGATTCATGGCGCCCATTGTAAATTATCATGGGTCTCACAAGAAGCTTTCACTAAACACACCTTTCAAAAAGAAGAGAATCTCTAAAAATACGTTAATATATTGTTTCCGTGGTAATAAAATTGAATATTATTGGGTGAGCTGTCAAAGCCCTGTACAGCCCAATGGAGAACCAGAATAGCTCTGTTGCCTTAGGGCTCACCCCACGAGTTCATTAGCTCTGCTGTTGCTTATTTACTTGTTCTTTGGTTTAAAGGCTTTGGAGACATGCTGTATCTTACAACTTTAGGCAAAATTGCTGAATGTTTTTATTATTATTAGTTTGACTTTAGGTGCTCATAATTGTAACTACAATATGGAAAGAAAACATCATACGCAGTACTGATAGAATCCCATTCTCTGTCTAGGCAGCAGGAAGCTTTCTTCTGGGAATTATGGAATGCCCTGTCCTATTTAACATAGCATATGGACATGGCATATACTATTATTGTAGTCTTCTTTTTCTATTAAAATGCTAATGAATAAAAAGGGATTTCATTTTTATTAAGGAGGTTAGAGGTACAAGTGTGGGAGAATGAATTAAAAACAAACCTACTGGGATAAGAGATAAGAACTGTAGACATCTGCATGGTTCTTCCTTCCACAAATCAAATTGGAAATCACACATCCACAGGGAAGAAGGGTATTAAACTCCAAAAGAAAACAGAAGCCAAACTTCGAGAGAGCATGCCTACCAAAGGGGCTCAGTAAAAGCAAGCACTTTCTCATTCTATTCAGAATCACTATTGATATTCATAAAACCCTGAGGCAAGAATAGTGGGTGGCTTCATTTTTAGTTCTATTTGTCATTTAAAATTTTTACTGTATTTAAGAAGCATATAATACCTTCAGCTTCTGTCATGCTGAACTGCTTTTTTTTCTTACATGTCAGTGATTTTCTGATGTTTACTAATGTCTTTTCTTCCTTCCTTCTTTCTTTCTTTCTTTCTTTCTTTCTTTCTTTCTTTCTTTCTTTTCAGATTTGCCGTTGGCTAAATCAATGTTCTATATGTCTCTCTTTGCTTACAGAATACTTTGCAAACCAAGTCTCATGGAAATCTCTATCTTGAATTTATTCTTCCTTTCCAGGTCTCAGATAACATAGGTATTTCTATGTTACCATCATTCAATGGATAAATTAAGTAGGCCAAAAACTAAACAGATGACTCTGTTTTTCTATAATTTTTGTCAGAAAATTAGGAGATAGCACATCTAAAAATAAAATGTTTCTGTGCTTACAGTCAGCCAAGTGTCTGACAAAGTCTGCTTTTCACGACTGTTAACAAAGGCATAAGCAAGAAAGAACTTGTCCTATTCTTCCAGATCCTAGAGCTAAAAGAGAAATGAGCAGCTGACAGTGTACAAAGGCAGGATCCAAGGCAGGAGAATTACACTTCATATCTCTGAGTTCACTAAACAATAGCAATTATATAAGTTCAGCCTCATATTTAAAATTCCAACTTAAAAATTCAGTCCTTTAAAGGCTTAAATGTTCTCTTTGCTACTCTACACCTTCAAAATTACAGATTTTTAAAAATACTCCTACAAAATGAATGGTACATACAGAAGTCTACCCTCAGATTACCACAATTTTACAGTGTGCACAGTAAAGAATGATCGATTCTCTCCTGGTTTCTTCTCATGCACTACAGTTATCCTGGTATATGATAGATTTAATACACATCCCAGACAATGACACTGAAACATAGTCAACCAGCAGCATATGACCATAATCAGAAAAGCATTATGCTGTCCCCTTTGAGTTGCAGCCTTTCAGGAATATATGTTTTTACGAGCAAGGAAACTGAGACACGTAGAATAATTCAGGAACATGCTCAAAGTTGTATGGATGGCGAATAAAATAGACAGGGCTTGGACACAGATAACAGGGTTCCAGAATCTCTCCTTTTCTAACTTCGGTGTTTAGGAGTTAAGTGTTGACTTAGGAATGCTGACACATTGGCTGGCTTGGGGTTCTAGTTGTGCTTTTGAGGAATTAGGGAACGGCTCTAAACGCTTTATATAGCTGTATCTGATTCCCATCAGCCATGCTCACTCTAGAGCTTGATGCAAGGCTGGCACTCAGTACCTCACCTCACTGTCCAGCTCTGTCTTTGCCAGGTTGTGCCTCGACCTGTGTGAATTGAGCCTGTAAACTTACTACTTTCAAAGAAAAAGGCAAATTGATGGAGTTTCTGTCCTCATGGGTCCAGAGATATGGGTCAACCTCCGTCTGTCTAGAAATTAAATCCCAGTTAAATAAAATAAACAGGAAGTAATTGCTTTATACATATTTATATTAGTATAAAATTATATATTTATATTAGAAGGCTAGCCCCCTATAGCTAACTTAGTTAAAATAAATCAAGCCCCTTTTTTATGCCCTACCATCCCTTCCTATGGTTATCAGGACAGAAATGACAATAGGCATTTGTAACTCAGATGGCTTTTACTGTGTGAGAAACTTCCTCTATGATGTGTTCACCAAGATTTTATTTTTGTTCTGCCTCACTTAAACATGGTGGTCTGCCTCCATATTTTTATGACTGAATAATCGTTTTGCTTTCTACTAAGTGTTTAATGCAGTACTGATGTATTTCATAGGCATGCTTATGTTTGGCTTAACAAATGGTGGGTTTTTATACTTTACCTATTTAATAATAGTAAGAAAATGCAGCACATAACTGTACTTAAATGCCAAGTTAAATGATAAAACCATTCAAATGGAAGTATATATACATTTACTTTACATTTGAATAGCATTATATCCTATTATATGAGGAAATTTAAATGATTTAATTATTGGAATAATATTGTAAAAACGTAGATATTATAGAATAGCCAGGCTTGATGTTTAGGATTTTTTTCTTCATGAATGTATGTTCAACTAAATTATGAACCACTTGGAGATATAAATACAATATTAAAATGAAAATTACCTGTGATAAAATAGTGATATTTATTGAAAGATAAAGCAAAAAATAGGCTGATGAAGGAGGAATAGAAAAGAGAATGAGGATGAGGACAAGGAGAAAGAAAAAGGAGGTAGGAGAGGGTAGAAACAAGGAAAGGGTGGGTAAGACTTCATCTGTCAACCATGTTGGGCTAAAGGATGCTCAGATATCTGAGAATACCTTGTGTCTGGCGTTGTCTTTGTCTCCCTTTAGATACTAGTCTTTGAATCGAGAGTTAATGAGATCCTCTCTTATAAATGTCTTGATAGCTCCAATAGAACAAAAGGCAGAGAGAGGCATTATTTCCTCTACAGGATATGCATCTTCAGACACTCTGTCTAGATCCTGGATCATAAACCTGTAGGCAGCACTCCACCTTACCTTCAGGCTTTGTGGTTTGCACTGAGAATACCACCAGCTTTCGTGAACGTAACACAGCATGGAGCTTCCTGTCATCCAGACTCATGTGTTTATTCTCTTTATGAAGCTCTCTTAAACATTTTATGTGTCTCTATTCTGTTAATTTCAAGAATGACTAACAGGAGAATAAAGTCTCAAGATGCACCGGATCTCTATGGTACCATTTGTAGTCATTTAAATTTCTGAGAATTTAAGTTTCATATACCTTCTTTGTGCCTCAGTTTCTTCTTTTGTGAGATTCAGTAAAACACAGTAACCCATGCTTTGTGTAAGGGCATTCACTAAAATGAGCTAATTACAGCAGTGACATCCTATATACTACATCACTATTTTATGTTATTATGATTAATGATAGTGATAATTTTAATGGCTTAATAATTTCAAGATTTCTTTTGCTCCATGGAAAAATATGAAATTACTTTAAAAATAATCTAGTGTTGCAATTCAGTAAATAAAAGCAAAGCTGCAAACAATCCATCAGTAAACAGAAACAGAGCCAAGGAAACAGATATGGGGAGGTAAACTAGACATTGTCTAAAGAAAAAAAAAAGTGTGTTCAATAGTTTTACAGAATTTCATTATATTTTGGACTAAAGGCATACAAATGAAAAAATGGAGAAAGTAGTTTAGTTAAATAATACCTTTAGGTAAATTGGTAGATTCAGGGAGAGGAGCAGAGATTACAAACAAAATTTTAAACTCTTATTTCTTTGGCATTTGAGGGTGCATCTTGATAAATCTGCCCAGTGAGCTAAAAGCCTGGTACAACAAACATGCTAGGTATGGTGTTGCTATTGATTGAGAAGTCAAAATCCTGAAAGGATTAAAAGTCACCAAATTAATGGAAGCACTGCAAGATAAACAGCCTAAAAAATGATAAGACATTGGAACTTTGAAAACCTCAAATGTCCCTAGGTAGCCTGAATCCTATGTGGCAAATATGGCCATAAACTGGTACAGGGAATGAACTAACTCATTTTCCACGTGGAATCTGCACTATCAGCTATAATACATCTTGGCCATGAGTTAGGAGCACCAGATTACATTAATGGTCACTACCCACTTAGTGCTAATATGTATACAAGTGGAGACACACCCCAGGCCTTTAGATATGGGAGAAATACTAGGAGAAAATGATGTCTGCAGGGACAAGCAAAGAGAACATTCAAGCTGCTATCAGCAGCCAACAGGCTCATGTCCAAGGAGGAGGCAGATGAGTCACACCTCCATTGTGTTTCAGAAGTCATCCAGATGTTTGCTAAAATTGTTATAACTGACTTGTAGTAACTTTCTTCCTTTTAGAATGCTATTGTCATCATATTTCTTGTTTTATTCTATTATGTTTGATTCAAAAAGATACAATGAGAATTTTATTAAGAAAAGGTTACTGATTAAAGAAGACAATAAAATACACCAATGCATACCTGCATATTGCACTAGCATTCATTGAAATTGAGAAGGTCAATGAATCATCAGAACAAATCTGTAGTAGACTAGATGGTAAGTGTGTTGGAAAATCTTTACCCCACAGGATCTGAAGCCAGCGAAGAGAAATGAAGGTTTGTGAAGTTTTGCAAGAGGTTCAAGAAATGACTGGCGGAAGGGACATGGCCCTGTGGGTCATTTCAATGGACGATGGAGAGACATAAAGTGGTTGGAGGCAAACCAGGGTTGCCCGTCTGCCGTTACTACTTGCTAAGTGCATCTTTTGATTCTGTTATTCTGCTACTGTTGATTTTGTCTGCTGATATCAGACTCCAGCATTTTTGGTCTTCTAACATGAACTAAAGACCAGGGATTCTCTAGAAATATTCCTGGCTTTCAGAGCCAGTTGGTATTTCTGAGTTATCCAGCCTCATGGACTGATCAGCTACCATATTCTGTCTGTCTAGGAAGTAGAAGATAATTGTTAAACTAATCAACCCTTATCTTCTTGTAATTCATTCAGGTCAGTATACCATGTATTATTAACTAATACAGTAAGGGAACATTTTAGACCAAAGTGTGATCAAGTTTTATATCTTTGAGGTAGGTAAAACTGGATTCAATGCTCCATTCTAGACCAGTGGGATCATTTGCTTGGGAGAGGGAGAGGGAAACAGAGAAGGCTCTGCAAGGGAGATGGAGAGAGGGATGGATGGAGGAGAGAGAGAGAGAGAGAGAGAGAGAGAGAGAGAGAAAGAGAAAGAGAGAGATTTTCAGGAGATTGAGAGAAGGGATGACCCAGCCTGTAGGCTGTCCATATCATGACAAAACAAGGATTAGTGACACTATCTTTAGTAGGCAGAAGACATTGAAGTCATAGGAATAGAAGTTCCAGGGTTGAAATTACAATTTAATACAGTTTCTATTCATTTACTTCCCAGCAATCAGACAATAGGAAAAATAATTGAGGCAATTCTGAGATAGATGTAATGTTACCACAAAGAGCATAGGGTGGAACATTAGTTGGCCATGGATGGATTGTAGTCCCTGAAGCAGTGTACCCAACAATTCACATGCACAGAAAGCACTGTCAGTGTGGTCTTAATTTAGATCGAATAAAATATACTGCTCAAATAATGAATATGAATGTGCTTGTAATAATAATATCTACATTCTTTAGATGCACAGTGATTTTATATAGACTATAATAAATTGTTTTAATCAGAGGATTCTAAAGGAAAAACTAGTATGCAATAGTGGACCTATAATTTTTCTTTATTAAAATTAGTTTATGGTACTAAAAATTGGAAGCTGTGCTAAAAGAGCATTTGACCTATTTGTAAAATATTTTCTCCTTCTCTGAAGTAAGATGTGAAAAGTGGCCAACTTTTTTGAGTAAGTTAGAAGCTTGGTTTGTGATGCCATATCCCTGATGTCTCCAAACTCCATATTTATTTCTGTGGAACTTAAAGGAGGTCATGGAGGAGTGGGAATGGCCTGGCATCTATGCAAAGCTGGCTTAATTCTTGCTGGCTATTGGATTCCATTTTCTTAATACTTAAGCTCTAATAGCAATGGAGCTGATGACAAGTCGCTGGGGGAAGTATGAGCCTTTATAATATGTCTCTTGTTTCATTTTCACTGTTTTATGTTCATGAGTTTTCTACATTGGAAATAGGGAATTCAAGCAATTAACACCTAGACGATTTCACACTGACAAAGTTGATTGTTTCCCGTTTTGAACAACTGTGATTTGAAATCTATGAGGGTGTTTGCTTTGTCTTACTGTATCTTGTTTTCTCATGTTTGGTTGCTGTCTCTTGGGGGCCTTCTCTTCTCTGAAGTGAAAGGACAGGGGTGGGTGGGGAGAGGGGAAGCACAGGTCAAGCTGGGAGGAGTAGAGGGAGGAGAAACTGTGGTAGGGTGTATTGTTTGTTAGAAGGATCTGTCTTCAATGAAAAGAGAGAGAGAGAAAGATTTCTTATGTGCTTTTAGAATTAAATGTATTTAGATATGGAACCTTCCTTCTTACCTGTCAGAATTGTCAATAGTCAAATTCATGAGAACAATGATCAACATTTTTTTCTTTTTTTTTTTTTTTATGCTTAGATACACAAGCATATGCATTTGTGTTAATATTTGGATTAAACCCTTAGGCTGAAGGGAAAACTACATTTCTTCTATGATTTCATTTTTAACATGAGAATGTATTTTCTGTTGGTTACCACAAAAAAATGACAAGGTAACCAATATCAATATATTTTAGTTCACTTAGAGATCTCTTTCACATGTTCTCTATTTCAAGGTTGGTGCATTAATGACAGGACCTTACCCTAGTGAGTTAGTCCAAATCCTTAGGCTGCAAAAAGTAAAAATTTTCTAAGATCAATTCTTAAATTAACTGTAATTATTCTGCCAAATAACCCAAATGCGTCAATCTGGAATTATCAGACCGTTTGATGCAAAATAAATAAATAAATGGCACCATGCTACATTTAAAAAAAAATATAGAGAGAGCAAGACAAAGAAGGCAGCTTCCTTTGTGCTTTTGTGTTACCAATAGTCCTATCTAAGCCCTGCTTTTGTTGGTAAGCCATCTCTTTGACTCCTGATTCTGGAGCATTGTCTATTGATTTTATATTTCATTTGATGATCAAATTAATTTATATCCATTTCTCAGCTTCTATTATTCCCAAATTCAATGTAATTAGACATTAAACTTTTGAGTCAAATAAGCAAAAGAGATATAATTGTAGAAGACACAAGTTTCATGATGATCTCTTTGTACTGTTGACCACATGATTCATTATTTCCTGGAAGCTCTTAACAAAATATTTATCAATCAATTTCATTTATAGGGAGAAGTATTAAAAACGTTACTCTTAACAGAGTACAAAACATCTACCTGTCTTTTAAGTAAGTGAACAAGAGACTAATCTGGTGGCACTATGACTGTCTCTAACCGTTTATACTAGCTGCCACCATCTGAAGTTACTCACACTGCTGATGGTTCTAATTCTTGTTGAGATTTGATACCAGCATGACTCCAGGTTTGCATGGAGGAGAAAAGGGATCTAAAACATTAGTTCATAGAATATATATATATATATATATATATATATATGCATACAGGTGTATATATGTATATTTTTTGAGTTTCATGGATGATCCTTTATGTAACTACTATAAACTCAGGAAGTTCAAACTACAAATGTACTTTTATATCATTCAGTTATTTGTTTAGTTGCCTGAATCCCTCTTGAAGTGTAATGTCAATTCCAGGTCTTTTGTATTGGAACACTTGGTTTCCGGTGGATGGCACAGTTTTAGGGACTGTAGAGCCATTGGGAAACAGGGACTAACTTGTGGATATGGACTTTGGAAGTGTACATTTAAAATTATAACCCTCAGACAACTAAACTTGAGGTCTCTTTGCTTCCTAGGTATACTTTGTGTTAACAGATACATATTCTGGTTACCAAAGTCAAAGCCTTGAACTAAAATAAATGCTCCCCCTGAAGAGTTGCTTCTGTCATCTATTTGTTTACAGCAATGATACAAGTAAATAATAAAAAGCCTTACTCTTCCTAAGCACGAATTGTATTAATCTTTGATGAAAAGCCCTTTAATCAATACTGTAAAGTCTTGTCTAGATTAAGGATTGTTAATCAGGGTGGTTTATCTTGATCATAGTGTCTTGCTGTTACTTAGTATGCTACAGTCTAACTTTCTCCTGACAGAATTTGCATAAACATAATCACCTTTCATTCATGGGGTTATCAGGTACTAGTTTGTATTGGCTCAACATCATATGTACCTGCTGATCATCATGGCTGCATTCAAGCTGCAATAGGCCATTTCTCTTCAGACTCAGTGCATTACATGGCTCCATAAAATTCTATCATGGAGCATTTAACAGTAATATTTTTCCCTTAGGAAACATTTCTAAAATGAATCTTAGAAGATTTCCCCATTTCTTTCACATATAAGACCGAATGAACTCATATCTAATACAAGTTTATGTATTATATATGTACTTTCACATCAAATAATTATATATATATATATAGATAGATAGATAGATATACCTATCTATATATATATCATTCCACTTGATTCTTTGAAAATGAAGTGCGAGCATATTAATATACATTATAACATAAGAATTGACATTTCCCATTCTTTGCATCAAAATAAACCAATGATAATACTACTCAAATATGTATTCTAAAGTCTTGAAGAGGCATCACACCTAGCATGCAACACAAGGTACCAATCTTATTTACATACATTTTTAATGTAAATGATCTATTTTAAATTATTTGTGACCTATTAGATGAAAAGGGAAATGTACAGCAAAATTGGATCCTGTCGGAAAATCCAAGTAATGATTTTTTTGAAAAATATTATGCTGTGACATATTAGGCTTTTACACAAAGTGAAAACCACCTTGCCAGAACCATAGACATTTAATAAAAATAAAGGAAAAGCTGCTAAGGCAAATGTCCGGGTATATACTAATATCCGCTTGGCTTTCCTTGCAATTTCTTTACTTGGCACAAAGGATCTCAATGCTTTTAAGTGTTTTTATGTAGCTGGCAGAATAGATTTTTCAATATATCTTGACTCCCAGAGCTCTATGAGCTCAGCAAACCTACGGCAGACCCTAACTCATCTAAGTGGTATTTTCTTACATGAACACCATTATTCCACAGAGACTGTTCTGCTGAGTGGGTACTGAATGGGTGTAGTATATAGTATTGCATTTTCTTCTCTGTGGTATATCTAAGTCCTAGTGAAGTTATAACGACTTAAAGGTCATTATAATAAATGAATAAATGAAGAACTGGATCAAATTAACAAGGTAGATAGGAGCAGCTGGGGCAGAAATGTATTCACAAAGTTTAAATCTGCTTAGCACCAAAGGTAGCATCTCAAGAAAACAGATACCTGTTCAGATTGTTTTCGGTCTCGCACACATCTTTCATGGCATCTCAACATTATTTTGTTGTCGCATTTTTGTTACAGGATAGTACCTAAAATAAAGCTGACGTAAGGGGGAAAAATTACCAAAAGTACACTAATACATTGCCTTGCTTATTTTACGCACGAATTGAGTAAGTATTAATAACTATCACCTGCTTAAGGATGTCTCCAACAACTTCAAGGAAGAGCAAAATTAATTTCTAATAAGACTAAATAAAAATATAGAATAATTCCAGAAGCAAGATTGGTAATAGCAAGAATGTGGAGTATGTGATTTTTGTTCTTTGGTTAGTTCATTCTTTCTTTCTTTTTTCTTCTTTATCTCTTCGGGGTGTGTGTGTGTGTGTGAGAGAGAGAGAGAGGTGGGGGTGGACACCCATAACATGCATGTTATGGAGAGGTCTGAGATGTGCTTCTTATCATTTTGATGACTCTGGCCTTTTGCCATGTCTGCCTCCACCCTACTCCAGAATGTACAGTCAAGTGTTAGAAAAAGGTGCAATTATCACTGGTGTGAGTGTGTAGACATCTCTGAAAGTGTTAATATCTTGTCTTGTAATATCTTCTCCAACAAATTCCTTCGTTGAAATGCCCTTATTCAGCTATGTCTAACTAAGCAAGGTTAGCAAACTTCTCTATTTGTGTGTCCAGAGAGAAAGATGAGCGTTTTTTCATACTGTCTCAGTATTGAATTGACTTCCAGTCTCTAAACTCTTGTCAGTGATATATCTAAGCATCATTTCCTGTAACGTCATGGGAAAGAGGTCACTTAATATAAATTGAAGAGTCATTGATGTTGATCCAGAAGATTAACAAAATCTTTCAATAGTCAGTTTAAGAAGTCAACACCAAAACCATCATTCACCACGATCAAGTGATCAAGTAGGCTTCCTCCCAGGAATGCAGGGTTGATTCAATATATGGAAATCCATTAATGTAATTCACTATATAAACAAACTCAAAGGAAAAAAAAAATAAATGAACATCTCCTTAGATTCAGAAAAAGCATTTGACAAAATACAACACCCCTTCATGTTAAGAATTCAAGGCCCATACCTAAAGATAATTAAAGCAATTTACTATAGACTAACAGCTAATATCAAATTAAATGGAGACATACTTGAAGCACTAAAACCGGGGACAAAACAAGGATGCCCACTCTCCCCATATCTTTTCAATATAGTACTCAAAGTGCTAGCTAGAAAAATAAGACACCAAAAAAACATCAAGGGGATGCAAATTGGCAAAGAAGAAATATATCACTATTTTCAGATAATAGTATATATAAGCAACCCCAAAAATTCTACCAGAAAACTTCTCTAGCTGATAAACAACATACAGCGAAGTGGTCGGATGTAAAATTAACTCAAGTAAATCAGTAGCCTTCCTTTATACAAATGATAAACAGGCTGGGAAAGAAATTAAGGAAACAACTCCATTCACAATAGCCACAAAAATAAAATAAAATAAAATAAAATAAAATAAAATAAAATATCTTGGAGCAACTCTAATTAAACAAGTGAAAGACCTGTGTGACAATAACTTCAATTCTCTCAAGAAGAAATCAAAGATCTCAGAAAATGAGAGATCTCCCATGCTCATGGGTTGGCAGAATTAATATAGTAAAAATGGCCATCCTACTAAAAGCAATCTACAGATTCAATGCAATTCCCATCAAAATCCCAACACAATTGTTCAAAGACATGGAAAGAGCAATTCTCAAATTCATCAGGAAAGGCAAAAAATCCAGAATAGTGAAAACAAATCTTAAAAATAAAAGAATGGCTGGGGTAAACACCATCCTAACCTCAAGCTTTACTACAGAGCAACAGTGATAAAAACTGTGTAGTATTGGTACAGAGACAGACACACTGATCAATGGAATAGAATTGAAGACCCAGAATAAAACCATGCAGACACTTGATCTTTGACAAAGATGCCAAAAATATACAAAAAAATAAATAAATAAATAGAAGCATCTTCAATAAATGGTGCTGGTCTAACTGGCTGTCTGTATGTAGAAAAAAATGAAAATAGAGCCATACTTGTCACCATGCACAAAGCTCAAGTCCAAGTGGATCAAGGAGCTCATCATAAAACCAGACACACTAAATCTAATAGAAGAGGAAGTGGTAAAGAGCATTGAACTCATTGGTACAGGGGGAAATTTCCTAAACAGAACTCCAATGGCTCATACTCTAAAATCAAGAATTGATAAATGGGACCTCATGAAACTGAAAAGATTCTGTAAGGCAAAGGATATAGTCAATAAGACAAATTAGCAACCTATAGATTGGGAAAAAAATCTTCACTAACCTCACATAGATAAAGGGCTAATATCCAAAATATATAAAGAACTCAAGAAACTAACCACCAAAAATACAAACAACCCAATCAAAAAATGGGGTATAGAACTAAACTGAGAATTCACATCAGTGGAATCTTGAATGGCTGAGAAGCACCTAAAGAAATGTTCTAAGTCCTTAATGATCAGAGAAATGCAAATCAAAACGATCCTGAGATTCCTCCTTACACCAATCAGAATGACTAAGATCAAAACCTCAGGTGACAAGGCATGTTGGCAGGGATGTGGAGAAAGAGGAACACTCCTCCATTGCTGGTGGGATTGCAAACTGGTACAACCACTCTGGAAATCAATTTAGAGGTTCCTCAGAAAATTGGAAAGAGATCTACCTGAAGATCCAGCAATACCACTCTTGGAAATATAACCAAAAGATGCCCCACCATGCCGCAGGTGCATGTGTTCCACTATGTTCATATCAGCCTTGTTTGTGATAGCCAGAAGCTGGAAACAACCCAGTTGTCCCATGATAGAAGAGCAGATACAGAAAATGTGGTTCATTTACATAATGGAATACTACTCAGCTATTAAGTAACATCCTGAGTTTGGCAGGCAAATGGATGGGACTAGAAAATATCATACTGAGTGCGGTAACTCAGACCCAAAGGACATGCATGATATGTAGTCACTAATTAGTGTAATATTAGCAATATATATATTACAGAATATCCAAAATGCAGTACACAGAACTCGAAAGGTCAACAGGCTGAAGGGCCCAAGTGAGGAAACCTCAGTCCCACTTGGGATGGAGAAGAAAGTTATCACAATAGGAAGGGAGGGAGGGATGGACCTTCAACAGAATGTGGACAGGGATGGGGGGGGGAGGCAAATCTGGTATTTGGTGAGGGAAAAAGACTTAAGTCCTGAGGGCCAGCAGAAAGAATAGAAACAGGCAACCTCTGGAGGTAGAAAGGGGTTGCTATTCCACAGTCAAAACTCTGACCCATAATTATTTCCTGTCTGAAAGAACTGCAGGGATGGAAATGGAGAGGAGTCTGAGCCATTAAAGGTCAAGCAACAGGCCCAAAGTTCGATGCAGCTCAAGGGGAGGTCCCAAGGCCTGACACTATTACTGAGGCTGCGGACGAGCAGTCACAAAAAGGGAGCTAGCATGGCTGTACCCTGGAAGACCCAACCAGCGCTGAAAGAGTCGGATGCAGATATTGGCACCCAACCAATGGACAGAGGCTGCTGGTCCTGTGGTTGAATTAGGGAAAGGCTGAAAGAAGCTGAGGAGTAGGGTGATCCTGTAGGAGGACCAGCAGACTCAGTTAACCTGGACCCCAAGATCTCTCAGACTCTGACCACCAAACAAGCAGCATACACCAGCTGATATGAGGCCCCCAACACATATACATCAAAGGACTGCCAAGTCCATGTTCAATCAGAGATGATGCACCTAGCCCTCAAGAGAGTGGAAGGCCCAGGGAGTTTAGAGATCTTGTGACGTGGTGGTGGGGGCTAGTGACATCCTCGTGGAGACAGGGTGTGGGGAGGATGTATGGGATGTGGAACGGTTGGAGGGTGGAACGGGGGATAAATTCTGGAGTGTAAACAAATAAAAATAATCATCCATTACCTTTAAATTCTAAGTCTACTTGCAGTTTACTTCAATCTCCTTTTCATACAACTCTATTATATTTTAATTGAAATTATAACTCAATTAATAACATAGGTAACCAAGATTAACTGTTACACTAGTATAATAGATTATATGAGTAATTCTTCAAAATAGGTGAATTATTAGCTGATTGTGTTAGAATCAAGATAGAGAGGTGTTTCAGGATGCCAAGCCCTCCTGATAACTAGAAAGTGAAGAAGCCTGTCATTTATTTGTTGATCACAGTGTACTTTTGAAAATACAAGCCATTGTCTATGGGAATGAACCGAAAGACAATGTAGTAACTGTTGCCTCTGTTCAGAGAGTAAGAATCTAGATGGGTGAAAAGCACTTTGCAAACAGTCTTCCAGACATCTCCAATCTTGACCAAGCAGGAGCAATTATTTGTGAGTTTTGTTGTGGTTGTTATTTTCCATTTCTATTTAATGAGTGTCAGATATGGAAACACTGCATATAATAAATGTTGCTCAAGTAGTGTCACATGGGACAATCTGTCTGGTTTCTGAAGCAGTGTGAGAAACATCTTCCTGTAGAGCAGTGATAAGAAAATGGATATCATATAGACTCTGCTATTATTTGATTATAAGAGATGTTAAACTGTAGAAAGATCAGTGTCTCCATTTTCACTGAATATACTAAAATACTTATACAAGTTGCTGATAAAAAAATTCAGGGATGCCTATAAGGAAACCTGAAGGTGTCCTCAGTGGATTTTTTGCACCCAAGGTACATATTACTTTTAGATAGAATGTGCAGCTCCATTTCGAAAAAGCACCTCATCCCTGCCTTCTTTAGGCTACAGTGGCCATGGGAAATAGTTCAGTTTATAATTGCAGTCATATCTCTCCAGACTGCTATCATTAGACCTACTAACAATAGAGTTTCAATTTTAACTTAGATAAAATAAATATTCTATTTGGAGCTCAAACAGAGATTTCATCTGAGAGATTTCAAAGCGTTTGCTAATACTGATCATTTGCATAATAATTATTCTGCAGGGTGCAGACATAGCAGTCTTCTCAAGCATCCAGAAGTTCTTTTCATTTTATGTTATTAGATGTTGGTTATAGAATTACATAGATGTCCTGATATTTGTTATATAGATATTCTTTATATTAAGGATGGTGTAGTTTTACTGTAAAATAAAACATCCCCCAAATGAACAGTGCCATCATTCTTTCTGAAGCCACTTTAAAGTAGATATGTTATCAAAAAGTAGGCATAAATAGCACTAGAGATTAACTACTGATAAGCTAAACTTTATATCTAACTGAAAAGGAAATGATCCAGTCACTGCTAAACTCCATAGCAGGGGATTCAATGTTAAGTGTGTCTCAATCCATCTTCCACATTCCTTTTCCAGTAGTAACACACGCGCGCACACACACACACATACACACACACACACACACACACACACACGTACACATGAAAATAAAATAAAATACAACCAATTTAATTTACTGAAGCTAGCATGGGAAGATAAAAATGATTGCGTTTATTTAGTTTGGATAATCACACTCTTTAAAGGTAATGGCAACACTACCAGGTTACCTGGTAACACTGTCATGATTTCCAAAGCATCTTTGATTGTGTCTGACAAACTCCAACTCTCTGTTTCTTTACTCTTTCTTTTGATCCTTTGAATAATTCATTGCTCCTATTATGTTTTTCCTTGAAGTTTGCATCTGTAATAAAACAGTCTCATTATGCTTCATTATTAAAAGGTTCATTTTTCCCAAGTGGATTGTGACTTCTTTGGGGAACTTCTAAGTGGTTTCACAATTGTTGCTCATAGTGCATGTGCTAATTAAAGCTTGAGGTTTAAAAGGCTAATGTACTAGAATGTGTAAAATGAAATAACTGTGTATACCATTTACTTGAATTGCTATTTTCTAATCTATGCATTTATTAGGGCAACTTTTGGCATCTTCTCTTAATTTGTCATCCTCTGATAGATTCAAGGGTTAAATCTTTTTTTTTTATTATATGTAGAAAGCATACATAGAATCAATGAAGATGTGACCTTTGCTTTATTTGTTTGCTTTGTCTCTATGTTTATTGTATCAAACAACACGGGAACTCATGCCTTCTCTATGATGATAAAAATCAAATGCGATAGATAGGAAAAATGATTAGTTTTCTGCTTGAAATTCTGAGTTACTTTGGTTGTGGTAGATGAGAAGTCATTAATAAAAAATATATGTCATCCCAGGGATGCAGGCAGCCACTGTAGAAAGCCAGTATTAAAGTTTTGAATATAGAGCCCCATATAACCCAGACATAACACTGTTGGTTATATTCTCAAAAGAATCTATATCCCACCACAGGGTAACTTACATATACACATTTATTATTGAATGATTTATAACAACCATAAAATGGAACAAGTGAGGTCCTTGAAAAAAATGAATGAACACAGGCAATGGATCACATATACGCAACAATTATTTACTGTGCAATTGAAGAAAGAGCAAAAACAGGTGCAGATAAGTGGATGCACGTTCAAATTATCCATAAGCATACTTGGTATCAGAAAAACAAACCCTGTATTTATTTTCTTTTTTTCAATTTAATTTTATTTTTTTTATTAGTCACTGTTCCCCTCCTGATCACTGCCTTCCACAATCCTTTCTGTGACCCCCTGCCTTTCTCCTCTGAGCAGTAGAGATCCTCTGGTTATCCCCCTCATCCTGGCACTTCAAGTCTCTGCAGGGCTAAGCACATCTTCTCCCACTGAGGCCCAACTGCAGCCCAGCTAGTAGAACATACTGATTTACAGGCAACTGCTTTTATGATAGTCCCCTACTCAGTTATTCAGGACCAACAGGAAAGCCAAGCTGAACATCTGCTACATAGGTACAGGGAGGTCTTGGTGCAGCCTGTGTATGTTCTTTGGTTGGTGGTTCAGAATCTGAGAGCCCTAAGAGTCGAGGTTAGTTGAATTAATTGGTCTTCCTATGGAATTTCCACCCCCTTCAGGGCCCGCAATCCTTTCTCCTATTCTTCCATACAAGTCTGCAGGCTCCATCCATGTTTGGCTGTGGGAGTCTGTATCTATCTGAATCTGCTGCTTGGTGGAGCCTCTCAGAGGACAACATGCTCCTGCCTGCAAGCATAACAGAGTATCATTAATAGTATTAGGGATTGGTGCTTGCCCATGGGATGGGTCTCAAATTTGGCCAGTTATTGGTTGGCCATTCCTTCAATCTCTACTCCATCTCCCATGCCCGTAGACAGGATAAATTTTGGGTTGAAGGTTTTGTGGGTGCCTTGGTGTCTCTATTGCTTCACTGGGATTCCTGCCTACTACAAGAGGTAGTCTATTCAGGTTTCATATCCTCAATGTAGTAAGTACAGATAAGGTCATCCCCGTAGATTCTTCAGCACCTCGCTTATATCCCAGGTCCTGGAGATGCCTCCCACCTCCTCACCTCTGTTAGTTGCAGGTTTTCATTTCTTGGCCATCTGGCCATCTCTCCTGTCCTTCTCCACACCTGATCTGCACTCCCCATTCCCTCCCTATCCTCTCTCCCTCCCAGCTCCCTCCTACCATCTGCCTCTTACGACTATTTTATTCCCCCTTCTAAGTGTTATTCAAGCTTCCTTGCTTGAGTCTTCCTTCTTGTTTAGCTTCTTTGGGTCTGTGAAGTATAACATGGTATCTGTATTTTATGGCTAATATCCACTTATAAGCAAATACGTATCATGCATGTTATTTTGGGCCTGGGTTACCTCACTTAGGATGATATTCCCAAGTTCCACTCATTTGCCTGCAAAATTCATGATGTCTTTGTTTTTAATAGCTGAATTAATATTTCATTGTGTACATGTACCACATTTCGGGGGTGGGAATATCCTCTTGGAGACAGGGGAGGGGGAGTGGTATAAGGAACTGTAGGAGGGTGGACTGGTATGGTGCTAACAACTGGACTGTAAAATAAGATTAAAGATAATTAAAATAAATAAATAAATAATTAAATAAATAATAACTAAGAGAAAGCATAAATCAGAAAAAAAATGCCAAGAGGTTTCTGGAAAATACTGCTAAACTATGAGAAGAGATCTGTTATTCTGAAGCTCCTCAAACACTGATGAAATTATGCTTTCTTTTATTTTTCTTTAAATTGCTATACCCTTGAGCTTCAAGCCCCAGAGACTCTGATACATGAACCTGCTCTTGGGTGCCAGCTAATAAAATGATTCCTATATTTAAAATAAAGTGCATAGCACTGTAAGCATGACCATGGTAATGTTTCCACAGTGCGCCAAGAGGCCTAGGGAATAAAGTCTGTACTTGGGTCCTCTTATAGTAAACTGTTCATGTGTTTAGAATTCTTTGGTGGAGGTCTCAGATGCTTATTCTCAATTGAATAATCTGGTTGCACAATCCAGAGAGTATGTCTGGAAATGAACAAAGAGACTTCATGTGGGCTTTCTAACGGCTTCCCCAATATAGTGTTCACAGTGAGTATTTATAGGTTTATGATAATGTAAGCAACTTCTTAAATTAGCATAAATAAAAATAAAGGAGCCTAGGCAGCAAGAGATGAGAAGCAAGGGAACCGGCACATTCTTTGCTTCACTAGATTGAGACCAACTTGCTAAAGTGGCTGTTGTTAAGAGTTTTATAGCCCCTTCTAAGCCATGTTCGTGAATTCAGTTTTACATCCAAGAGCTTTGGTTAAGATTATTGTCTGCATTCCAAACAGAGTTCAGGATCTAAAAGCCGGTCAATACACATTTTAGCACTGCTCTTTTCCGGCGATCTGAATTAAATAATGTTGCCTCTCTAGAGCCTGCAAAATGAGAAGCAAAAGAAAGATTTATGAACCATAGTTATGCATGGCTAGATAAGAAAGCTTTAACAGATACGTGCAGGGTTCTCTTTAATGAAGTACAAGTTGCCAAAATAAGTTCGAGCAAATGAAGCTCTGTCACATTATGTTACAGTGAAAGAAATGACAGGCAGAGCAGCAGATGGGGGTTAACAGAGAACGGTAATGTCAGACAATGCCATCTAGGTTTCTGCACAAAGATGGAACAGACGCATTAGTGCTGTGGCGGGAAGCCAGTTCATAATACCACACACACTCACGGAACGAGTTCAAACGGTACACAGAAGATTTCTTTGTTAAAGTCGTCACCTAGGCCACATGCAGATCTTAATTCTGAACGAGCAATGTTGTTCAGATGAAAACCCCTGCATTCAGTACCAGCTCCTATCTAGATGGACTGTTAACCTCAAAACCCCTAGTGTTTTTGCCTTTTCAATGAGTTCTTAAGGCCTTGCCTGAATATTATGTTGGATTGTCACTTCCAAGGCTATTATGTAAATGAATGAATGGCCACACCTCTGTGTCTTTTTTTTTTTTTTTTTTCTTTTTTTCCGTTTGAATGCAAACCAGGTGTATCAGAGCAAAGAGCTCAGCTGTGTCACTCAAGAAACACAATGAACTTGGGTCTGGGCATAGAAAGTGGAGCTTCTGACTTCAAATCAGAAAGGTTTGAGGCTGACTTTGTCTCAGATGAGTAATTGACTTACATTTATGTTGCACTTCTTTGCAGTGGAGAAAGTGGGCAAACACCACTCCTCTGCAGACAATGGCAGGAAGGAGTTCTTCACTCTGTACTACTGGACTCAAAAGTTACCCCACAGCCAAGTACCAGCTTTCTCTTTAGTTATTATCCTCTCAAATCTCTTCCTATGTACAATTTCAAATAAAACACAATAATTAAAACAAGCATTATAATGTATACAAACACAGGTACTCACATAATATGCTCAGATATAAAACAAACCAAACCAAACAAAAATGTTACATTGTATAGCCACACATGAAAACACACAAGCTTACACTTCTGAAATTGACCATAGATATCTTTCCAGGGCTAACTTTGTTGGAAACCTGATTCACAAATATATCAATTATTTTTCCCATAGATGATTTCACAGCAAGCTGTCATAGAAGAGATGCTGACAGATGTGCAGCCATGGTTCTTGAAAGTCCAGAAGGTATAGGACATTCTCTATAAGGTTAACCTTTCTACCTTTCTCCTTCCTTTTCTTTCATTCTTCCTCTAGCCTTGCAATTCTCTTTCCCCTCCTCCCTTTCCCCTTCTCTTTTCCCGATTCTTCCTTCTCCACGGTTTCCCCTCTCTTTTGGTAAAGCTCACATCTATACTTTGATGCCGGAGATTCCAATGCCTAGTTTTCTGTCATGGGAAAGTGGAAGCAGCATTTAGGTAAGTTATAAATGGAAAATCAGACTTGGACTAGTCCACAAATGCCCAAACAATAGGTAGCAAATCTATGCCGTTCCTAAATTGGAGATTGCTTTTAGCAGATAGATGGCAGATAAAGGTCATTCTGGACAGGATTGGGCAGACTCGTTCAGAATGGTTCTCCCTGAAAATACTATATTAGGTAAAAGTAAAGTACACAGACGTTAGGAAGAGCATTTGCCAGTTTACAAACATTCCACCTCCTTTCCCCCTATTCTCATTTTAGAAGCCCTTGATCTAGTTAATTCTTAATTTGCTAAGTACATGTAAAAAGCATTTTTTGATTTGCTAAGTACAGGTATAAAACATAAGTTTGTCCACTACATTATTTAAGGACCAAGAATTGTCTGTTATAGAATAACACCACCATCACAAACAACAAGGAAAATTCTCCATCAGGGGTCTGGTGGGATGGGTGTCTGTTTCTGAAGAACTATTGGCTACTCACGGATTCCAGAACATGCACAATCATTGTCTTCACTTACCCTGTTCCAAAATATGTTTCTAAATGCATAGTCACTAATATGGTCCTGGTTATACTTGTTGGATCACACACACACACACACACACACACACACTTACACCCTCACTCACTCACACACACACATACTCACTCACACATACATATACATACAGACATGAATGTGGGAAAAGACTTGTAGTGAAGAGAGTAACAGAAATATAAGGAGAGGCACGTGAGGCATGTAATAAGGATACATTATATGCATGGAAGAATTGTTAAGGAATAAATTTAACTAATAAAACACCCTCTAACACATTGGTCATGTAAAAGTTACATCTGTGCCTTCCTCTTATGCCATGGCTAGAGAAATTCTCCTTTAGTGATATTTATAAATATCTCTTGGGGAACCTCATTCCCTTCAATGACCCACATTTCCTTCAGGTCAGTAAACATCTACAAACCAAGCCACCAAAGCCACCATTGAAAAGCTACTAGGAAATACTCTCCCATGTCAGTGCTCACTGGTTCTATTGCTGATAGCACAACCCATCATGTGCTATCATTCCAGTGCCTTGTTTGGACTTTCCAGTGACCTTTCCCAGTAACCCATTTCTCATGGCTGCCTGCCTCCCTTCAACCTCACTGTTCTTTGATCACCAAGAGCTCACTACGGACTTCCTTGGGGCTAGCTCCTACTGATGTATACTCTCTCTTGAGTTAATCATCCTCCTTCATCTAGCTGCAACCTGCTTATCTTTCCAGTCTTATTTTGAACTTGACTTTCTCTATCTTTAAAGTTAGGAACCTGTGATCAATTTCACAGCAATTGTAACAATACAGATTATCTTTTTCTTCTTTGCTAAATTATGAGAATCATGGCAATGATTGCATATTTACACAGTTAAATATTAGGACCAAATAACTATAAATCTCAAAGATATTGTATGAATAAGCAAATGAAAGAATAAATACAGAGAATAATAACCAACAAGGTGTGTATACCCTAATTTTTTTCTATTTTATTTAAAGCTGAGCTTATACTTTTTCTACAAATTTAAAACAGTCTGTTAATGTGTACTGTCAAGTACTTTCGCTAACTCTGTATGTTTATAAAGTGTATACTTATGTAATTAATTGCATTTCCTAATTTGGGGGGGGGGAGTCTTCACGTTTAGATGATGGAAGACAGTTACTTGGTAAAGCAGCACAGGTAATCCAGTAGGATTTTCTTTTTGCTTTATTATTATTATTATTATTATTATTATTATTATTATTATTTAATTTATTTACAACTAGATCGCTATCCCCTCTCCTGGGATCCACCTCCCACATACTCTCTCCCATCCCATCTCTAGTTCTCTGACACAGTGGAATCCCCCCCCTCTCAAGTCTCTGTAGGGCTAAGTATATCCTATCCCACTGAGATCAGACAAGGCAGCCCACAAACAGGCAACACCTTTAGGAAAAACTTCTATTCCAGTTGTTCGGGACCCACAGTAAAGACCAAGCAGCACATCTCTACGTATGTGTGGGGGACCTATGAGAGCCCATGTATCCTCTTTTATTTGTGTTAAGTCTCTGAGATCCCCCAAGGGTCCAGGTTAGTTGACTATGTTTTTCCTGTGGAGTTCCTATCCCCATCCCAGCCCTCAAGCCTTCCCCCAACTCTTCCATAAGATCAGCTGTGGGTCTCTACCTGCATCTGAGTCACCTGCTGGGTGGAGCCTCTCAGAGGACAATATGCTCCTGACTGCAAGCAAAACAAAGTATCATTAATAGTGTCAGGGATTGGTGCTTGCCTATGGGATGGTTCTCACGTTGGGCAGATTATTGGTTGGCCATTCCCTCAGTCTCTGCTTCATTCCCTGTCCCTGCATTCCTTTCTTTTTAAATTAATTAATTAATTCATTCATTTTTAAAAAAAATTATTTACTTTTTTTTCATTCTTTAATCCCTTTTTTACAGTCCAGACTTCATTCCCTCTTGGTCTGCCCCTGACTGCTCCCCATCCCATAACCCTTCCCCCCTACCACCCATACATACTTCTTGAAGACAGGATAAATTTCAGGTTGAAAGTTTTATGGGTATGTTGATGTCCCCATTGCTCCATTGGGATTTCTGTCTGGCTCTACAGGAGGTGGCCTCTTTAGGTTCCAAATCCCCACTGCTATGACTAATAGCTAATTAGCTAATGTCACCCCCATTGATTCTTGGGAGTCTCCCCTATCCCAGGTCTCTGGCAGGTCCTCAAGATATCCACCTGACATACAGGTCTGCATACTTCCATCCATTCTCATGGCCATCTAGCTGTCTCTCCTGTCTCTCCCCACACCTGATCATGAAGCTCCCACCCACTCTCCTCCCCATCCCCTCTCCCACCCAGTTCTAACCCTCCATCTCCCTCTACAACTATTTTCCCCCATTCTAAATGAGATTCAAGCATTCTTGCATGTGGCTTCCTTCTTGTAGAGCTTCTTTGGGTCTTTTGAGTGTGGTGTGGGTATCCTGTACTTTATGGCTAAAATCCATTTACAAGTGAGTTCATAGCATGTATGTTCTTTGGATTCTGGTTTACCTCACTCAGGGTGATGTTCTCAGAGGATGTTCTCAACTACAAACCATTAGTCTGAAAAATTCACGATGTCTTTGTTTTTAATAGCTGAGTCGTGTACCCTTGTGTAGATGTGCTACATTTTCTTTATATTTCAGATGAGAGATATCTTGGTTGTTTTGAGTTTCTACCCATTATAAATAAAGCTTCTATGAACATAGTTGAGCTTATGTACCTGTGGTATAGTGGGGCATCTTTTAGTTATATGTGCAGGAGTGATATAGCTGGATCTTGAGGCAGAACTATTTCCAGTGTTCTGAGAAAGCACCAAATTGGTTTCCAAAGTCTTTATACAAGTTTGCACTCCTACCAGCAATGAAGGAGTTTTCTCCTTCCTCCACATCCCTGCCAGCATGTCCTATCTCTTGAGCTTTTGATCTTAGCCATTCTGATAGGTGTAAGATGGAATCTCAAAGTTATTTTGGTTTGCATTTCCCTAATGACTAAGGACTTTGACATTTCTTTTAGTACTTCTCAGCCAATGAGGATTCCTCTGTTGAAATTCTCTGTTTACTTGTACCCCATTTTTAATTGGGTTATTTGGGTTGTTGGTGTCTAATTTTTCGTGTTCTTTATAAATGTTGGCTATTATTAGCTGTCTGTCAAATGTAGGGCTGGGGAATATCCTTTCTCAGTCTATATAGGCTTCCATTTTGACCTATTGACAGTGTCCTTTGCCTTGTTGAAGTTTTGCCTTTTCATGAGGTCCCATTTATCAACTGCTGATCTTAGAGCCTGAGCTATTAGTTTTCTGTGCAGGAAGTTGTCTCTTGTACCAATGAGTTTAAGGTTATTTCCACTTTCTATACTACAGATTTAATATATCCAGGTTTATGTTAAGGTCTGTGATTCACTTGAACTTGAGTTTTGTGCAGTGTGATAGATATAGATAGATACACAGCTATGCTTTTTAGGAGGGTTTTGAAATAGGGTTTGTCTGTGTAGCCTTGGATATCCTGTAACTCACTTTGTAGATAAGGCTTGACTTGAACTCAAAAATATATGTCTGCCTTTGCTTCCCCAGTGCTGGGAAAGTCATGCTCCACTACCATCCAGCATTCCATAATTTTTTATAGATAAAACTTAATTTCACATTTATTTAATAGTGTTACTATATATTTTGTATGTTTATTATTGAGTAGCTTAACTTTTATGTTAGAAGGTTTAAATCAAAACCACTTATTTGCCATCTATACATTGCGAATATTTTTCCTTTACAATTTTACATTTTGATTTTTCTATAATAGCTCCTTTTAAACATGTATTGATTAATATAATTATTTATTTACTTATGAGTACATGTGCATGAATGAGTGAGTGCCATAGGATCCATGTGGAAAGAAAGATAATTCACAAGGATCAGTTACTTCCTTCTTATAATGACTCTCAGGTTGTCAGTGTTGGAGGTAAACACTCTTTCTACTGAATCCTCTTGGAAGCTCCCTTATTATTTTTAATTAGATTTTAAGAGATGTTTTACCTTTAAAAATCAACTTTCTGAAAAGTATAACGATTTTCTTTGCTGTCTCTACCTGTTCCCCCAACTTTTATCAATAGAAATTGATGTGCACCATTTGTTGTAATTGATGGATCAGGTGGATTGGATTATTATCAGAGTCTATACAGTTTATTTAGTGTACTTTGAACACTGCAAAGTGCTTAATCATGTTTGTCCACCATTATTACAGAATGATTTTATTTTGAGAGAAATTCTCCTCTTCGTTACTGCTTTGTTTCTTTTCTTCTCCCTTTTCCCATTCCCAATCTTCAGTTGTTCAACTTGAAGGACATAAAGAAGGTCCTTAAAGGGTATATTAGATATTTACCATTTTTCATTTTATTATAGCCATTGATGTATGAAATATTTAATGTTTTGGGTAAAATTTTCATGTAGAACTAAGTTAGATATTTCATCAGAAACAAAATTATCATGCCCTATATTCTGCCTTCACATAGGTTTCTTAATTTGAAAATTATTTGACTGGATGGCAGGAACTGGCCATAATCTTTACTAAATGGCCTAATTAGAAACTATGTTTTCATAACCACCAGAATGCTAGAATTGTAAGTATATTTATTGTACAGAATATTGCAAATTGGATATACCAATAACTGTACAAAGTTTGCTTTTAAACTAATTTCTTCAATCTCTTCTTTTCTGTTTGTAAATTAATAGCTCAAAAGACCTTTCACATCACTATTTTCAGCCACAATGCCTGGATTAGCCCTAATGGTAGTGATGGATCATTTCTAAAGGCTTAAAGTCTGCCTTGAAAATTTCTACCAGAAATGGTTTAAAATGAAGTCTGATTTCCCTGTTCACTTTACATTCTAATTCCTCTAAGATTATTACTTTAGTTAGCTTTGTGTTACCATGGCAGAATATCCATCACAGGCAACTCATGAAATAAATGGAGATTCATGTTTCTAGATGTCCGAGTCCAAGATGGAACAGCCTCTTTGCTTTGGTTTCCTAATGAAGACACAGGTAACAGTGGCAGGGAGGAGTTATATCTCAAGCCAGAAACCAGAGAGGCAGTGTCTTAGTCAGAGTTTCTATTCCTGAACAAGCATCATGATGACCAACAAGCAAGTCGGGGAGGAAAGAGTTTTTCAGCTTACACTTCTTCATTGCTGTTCATCACCAAAGGAAGTCAGGACTGGAACTCAAGCAGGTCAGGAAGTAGGAGCTGATGCAGAGGCCATGGAGGGATGTTTCTTACTGGCTTGCTTGCTTCTCCTGGCTTGCTTAGCTGGCTTTCTTGTAGAGCCCAAAACTACCAGTCCACAGATGGTGCCACCAACAAGGGGCCCTCCCTCCTTGATCACTAATTGAGAAAATGCCTTACAGCTGGATCTCATGGAGGCATTTTCTCAACTGAAGCTCCTTTCTCTGTGATAACTCCAGCTGTGTCAAGTTGACACAAAACCAGCCAGTACAGGCAGAGACTACGAGAACTGAGCCCCAAGATGATCTCCATGATGACCACACATACAAAACCCAAACACTTATCAACAGATTCCTCAAAGCTTCTACCCTACAGACCAAGTCTTTATATATGGAACTTTAGGGCACTACCCATATTCAAGCGTAGAAATAATTTTCATATAATTTGTTTGAAGTTCCTGAGGTATACAAGGTATCATTTTAGTTTATTATTCATTTCTGACAAACTCTTAGTTTCACAATCATTCCTTGTGTGTCCCTGATTTCATAGCTAGCCCAGCCAGCAAGCACCTCCTTAACGTTTGAGGCCGAAGTTGATTTCAGTTTGCTTCCTTTATCCTCTGTAGCACAGAATCTAAAGAAGATCAAGTCCTTTGATTCTTAGTTTCTTTATCTTACATAACACACACAACTGAAAAAAAAAAAAAAAAAAACTCAAGTCTTAGTTTCAGTTTCATTGCTGTGAAGAGACACCATGACCAAGGCAATTCTTATAAAGGACATTCAGTTGGGACTTGCTTGCAGGTTCAGAGGTTCAGTCTAATAACATCATGGCAGGACACACTGCAGGGTCCAAGCAGAAATGATGCTGTAGAAGGAGCTGAGAGCCTTGCCTCTTAGACAGGAAAGACTGACGCTGGCCAGACTTGAGCATATATGTGAGACCTCAAAGCCTACCCTCATGGTGACATACCAGCAAGACCACACCTCCTAACAATACCACTCCCTATAGGTAAAGTATACTCAAACCACCACAGTTTTGTTGTTATTCAGAACACATGGAATGAATTTCATCTCTAAGCATCGATATTGTCTCGAAATTTTCATACACCTCCATGTGCTACATTTTTCAGTTTCCTCAATGATCAAGCAAGTACAAAGAAAGGTGATTGTGTTTAAACAAAGCAGAAACACTTGAGAGGAGGCTCCACGTTTATTATTTAAGAAATTATGCTTCACACTTGTATTTCATCTACCAGTTTTGTTTCTTTCAAACTCATTAAACTGTTAGCTTAAATTTTTAGAAGCTTGATTAGCCAATATAAAAGGGTTCCCCAACATTCCTCAAAAGTATGATCATCAAGATACAGAATATTATCGTTCTGAAGAATACTGTTCATGGAAAACTTTCCATTACTCATATAAATTTCTTTGTGTCTCTGAAGAAAAAGAATGCAACATTACCATTTCATTTAAGATGTGTTTTGTTGTTTTATTTATATTGCTTACTTTATGAAATCATTCTTTTCTTTTCTATATGTCTATACTCAAAGACACAATAAAATAGTATCTCTATGCTGAGTTATCATGATAGGCACTATGCTAAACAATCATTTACATCATGTCATCAAACCCCCTCAAAATATTATGTGGAGTTGCTACGTTTCTCATTTTATGGAAAACATAACCAAAACTTAGAGGCACTAAGATGCTCAATGACATAAGGACAAACAAAATTAAACAAGTTTGAAATTCAGCACAACTGGTGCATCTGATGCAATGGCTTTAATGGCAGCAACAAAAGTTAACAACTATGTGTTTCACTAGAATATCATCAGTCAAAGCCCAGGATACACTCTGGCCAACTGAACCTCAGAGAATAAACAAGTGTATAGTTTGCTGAAGCAAGAATCTTGTTTCAATTGTAAAGGGAGAAGTTTTGTCTAGCTATGATAGATTTTAATAACACATATAATGTTCCTTATTTATTTAGCATAACAAAATTTCCCCTTGTCAGTTGTATTTGTCTTTATGTGGGATTTTATTCCAGTGGCTATTAATAGTAAACATGGACCATGGAACACAGTTTCCTGGCTTGAATCACATTCTTGCTGAACTGCAAATTTTGACTCTGGGAAAAGTTATTTTGTTTTCTGTGCCTAAGTCTCACTTATATTAATAAGATAATAACAGTACTCACTATAACAATGTTTTGATATTAGTTTAGTTTGCATATTTATTAGTTAGAGTATTACCTGATAATAGAAAAAATTAGTGGTTCTAAGCTATTTATTTTCTTTTCACCAAATAATCAAATCCTATCTTTAACTATACATATACAGCTTATGTAGGAGAAGGCAATTATGAAGAATAGAAGCATTAGCCAGAAAGATCCATCAGAAGCAAGGAAACAATAATTCAAAGCAACCACCATAGCATGATATGCACGTGTATGTATGTGTGTGTTCTCACACGTAATTGATGCTGCTTTGAATTCAGGGCATTATACATAATAAAAAATATTGTGTACTAGCCTGCTGCTTCAACCCACAGAATTGTTTTCAAAACAAATATTCTAAAATCTCTGCTATTGCCCAGCATTGGTTTTATGGAAGGAAACGTTTGAATTAAGTCCATTTTTTCAGATTCTGTCTGGCAGTTGTGCCAAGGTGGTTGGTCAATGAAACCTTCAGTAATGAATTCTATTCTTCAAGGTCTTTTATCCTTGTCTCTCAGAATCTATCTCCCAACTACTTAGTAAATTCTATATTGTTTACTTGAAATGTTGGCTTTACTCTGAAGCTTCATGTCCTATGCATGTTCAGAATTTACCCAATGACTTAAAGTATAAATGAGGGGCTCTCTATGGACTTCACAGACAGAAGAAAGATGAGCCGTGGGAGGCAAGAAGGTAGTTCTGTGCAACACGACTCAGTAGCCAGTGTAGGTTCAAACTTCAGGAGTCTGGCCTGAGTTGTTTCTTTTAGGCATATTTAAACACAGCACAATCTGGTGAAAACTATTCTTGTGATGATTAACTCGATGCTGCGTGCATAACAAAGCATACCTAAATCTCTTGGAGGAACAAATTAAGCTAAATACAGATCAGACGTGACTACATTGAGACGTTTGGTAAAGAACACACAACACTTTCTATAAAGATGGGTACTATAGACCGACTGAGAAAAGTAATTTTACAAAAGTCTGGAGGAAAGTCCCATGCCACAAAGTCTTTGAGACACAGATGGCTCAAAGGTCACCTGGCTAGAAACCATGACCACTCCAGCCTTCTTGGGTAGACATTAGCGTTTGCATTCCTTCCTTTGAATGAACCACCCTTTGTGTTTAATATTACATGCTCCTCTGGCCCTTGTCTGTGAGAACAAAGACCTCCATGCAACCTATAGAAAACCCAATCAAATATTTGAAAACTTTCCATTTCCCATCCTTTAATCTTGTGGAAAAGAGTAGGCAAATTTTTTAGTTTTCTAGATAATTCTTGCTCTGTCTGAGACCTGGATTCTCTATCTCTAGCATTGCTTATAATTAGAGTATCCTTGGGAAGGCTGTGTCCTTGCCTCACCTCTCTGAAAGACCAGTAGTCACTGTTTGCAAGGCTCAGTTGTTCTGAGAGCACCTGAGCACCTCCTCTAACCGACCAATGGGAACAAATTTTCTCCAGATGTTTGTTTTAGTCACATTCTTTAATCTTCGTTATGCCTCAATTTTACATACACAAAATGAGACTAGTTAGAATACCATCTCATAATGCTGTGAATGTTAGACGACTGGAACATCTATATGTCCAGTATTTTCAGTGAATTCTGGCAGAGGGGGAATAGCAATAAGTATTAAGTTAAGAAAGTTCGAAGAAAAGAAATCAGACTGCTCTTGTGCTTATAAGGGAGTAGTGTATTTAATACACTACTTTGAAAGAGATTTCACTTTTAATAAATTGAGTTATCTTAATAGTTCTTAACCCTATTGGACTTGATTTTTCACTCCCTTTTATAAAAATCAATTTTAATGATCCACTTATTAACTTGACGTTCAATACATAATTAATACAATTTAAACCTTAGAATAATCATATGAAGTATTTTTGGATTCTAAATGAAATATAAATATCAAAAGAAAGGAATCTGATTTATAATAATTTAATATGAATTTCAATATAAACAAAATTTATTATAAGTACACTAGAAGACAAGAACATAGATATTTTAATCTGTTTACCATAAAAAAACTTTGGATTTCAATGATTAAAGCCACTTTCCCTTAAGAAATGCAAGAAAAGATAAAAGAGCAGTGTTCTGAATATTGGAATGAAACAAGTTTGTAATAAGATATACTGTGAGAGAAAGAAGTTTGTCAATCTAATTATAACAAAATGCTATAAAAAAGCAAGTAAAGTAGTAAAGTTCCTGTACCTATTCCAATGCCAAGAAACCAGTGAGGGGTTGTCTGGGGGTTTCTACGGTTTCTGATGCAGCAAAAGAAAAACAAAACAAAACAAAAATCACCACAACCAAACCAAAAGAAGTTTATGGATGAAAGGGTTTATTTTAGCTGAAAATTTTATATTATTGTTTACTATCTGGGAAGTCAGGACAGGAACTCAAACAGGGTAGGAACCTGAAATTAGGAGCTGAAGCCAAGGTTAAGAGATTGCTCACTGCTTACTGGTTTTCTCCTCCTACCTTGCTCAAGCTGCCCACCTGCAGTGAGCTGGTTCCTCCTATATTAATCCTCAATCAATTAAATGTACCTCAGGCTTGCCCAGTGGCTGATCTGGTAAGGTCATTTTCTCAATTTAAGTTTCCTCTTCTCAAATGGCTCTAGGTTGTACCAAGTTGACATAGAACTAGTCAGCACAAGGGACAGTCTGTGATGCTATTCCTGGAGGTTTAGGAGGTATAGCCTTGACATAGAAACTATGTCACTGTGGGCAGGCTTTTAAGTTTCAAAACCATTTGAATTGGCAAATTGCTTTCTGCTTCAAACTTGTGATTTAACATGTGAGTGAGCTCTTAGCTCCTATTCTTCCTGCCTCTCCTGCTGCCAATCCCCTCTTTTCCGTCATCACGGACTCTATCCCTCCAGAACCTCAAACCTAAGTAAACTATTTTTCTTGTAAATTGCCTTGGTGGTGGAGTTTTACAGCAGCCACATAAAAGTAACTAGCACAATGCTAGAAAGGGTTAAAGAGGAATAGTGGGGGCAGGAAGTCAGGAAAGGTTATATTTGGGTCAGGGATGTTAGGGCAGGTATAGGAAAGGATATGAGAAAAGCAGCTAATTCCAAGCACCTTTTGACAAAGTAATATGTAAACCTACAATTTCACACACACACACACACACACACACACACACACACACACACATGTGATATACACACACATGTGATACACACACATGTTAGATCCCCCAGTATAGGAGAATGCCAAGGAGGGAAGAAGGGAGTGGGTGGGTGGGTGAGGGAATACCCTCACAGAGGCAAGGGGAGAGGGGAGGGAATAGGGAGGTTCCAACAGGGAGATCTGGAAAGGGGGAAACATTTGAAATGTAAATAAAGTATCAAAAAATAATAAAAAAAAATTTAAAGAAAAAAAAAGTTGTTCTTATAAGAATTGCCTTAATCATAGTGTCTGTTCACAGCAGTAAAACCCTACCTAAGACAATATACATACGCTTATAAACATGTGTTTAAATGGAGTACTTACTGGAAGATAGTGCTTCTTACCAGACACAACAGACTAAGAAATAAAGAGTCCAGTGTCAGGGATGGATTACTCTTTTGGAGTTGTTGGTCAGTGGGATTCCATGGATCCAAAGCATTACAGGTTATTGTTAAAACTCTTGGTTACCCTCGAAAACTTAACAATAAGAGCTTATTGATGACATTACCATATGATTGAGTCATAGAACATGAAGAAATCAAGCAGTACTTGCATAGAAGTTTTATATCTCCTTTCTAGCTTGCATCGTGCTTAGAGATGCTATGTTGCTGCTAAAGGGGAAAAAAGTAATCATCAACTTTATCTTGTTGTCAACTTAGAGGCCGATAATAATAACTGGCTTGGCAAGGCATGTCCACTGGTGCCATAGTAGACAAGCCTCATGGCAGTCAGGAATAACTGTTTGTTTGGATTTAATTCTAATTCCTCAAGGATCCTCACACTTCACACAATTTTTGTGAATAAGAACCTATAACTAGACAGATCAAAGGTCTTGAAGGAGAATCTACTACCTTTTTCTGTTAGATAGACAAAGACTTAACTGGTACCTAAGGTATCATAATTATACACACAGATTAATGTGTCCATTGGCTTTCATTGGGGAGCTCCTTTTCTCATAGATGGTAATGAATACAGATTCATAGCTGGTTAAGGTTAATGGTCGAATGTGTAATGCTCACATTAAATGGGACAACTATGTCACATTCCCTTTTTACAAAGACTCGGAAAACATTGTGAGCATTGAGTGAAAATACTCAAAAAACCAGTGGCAGTGAATGAATACAAGGAACATTGTTTTCTGGATACAGCAGATACTTGAACATATGAACCCATAGCACTTGAGGCATAATCTATAAGATCTTCAGAATATAGAGCCATAAAAATGTCACCATTGATAAGGGAGGTGACTATAAATTTCCACCCATATTTGAGGTGATATTGATAATTAATATCTTCTGGGAGGGACAGAGAGAGAGAATCAGCTTTTTATCAACTTGGTACCTTCATCACAATTGATTGGAAGACCACATATCCAAGTGTGTGTTGGCAGTACAAATTATACTTGATGGGAATTAAAAAAAATAGAGAATACAAATTTTGGAAGATCTGGAGGAGATGAGTGAAGAGTGAGTGTCATCAAAATACATTGTCTAAAATTCTCAAAGAACAAATAAAATATTTTACAATAAAAAATGTTCAGCCAAATCCTAACCAAATCAAACAATAACAAAAATGAGAATTAAAATAAAACAATTTGTGTTATAACATATTAAAAGTATCTGTTAAGGTATCAGAAATATGACATATATATATAAATATAATTATATCTCTCTATATATAATGATTATAATCATTATATATATTTTATACTATTATAATATATATTATATATAATCATTTAGATATTGTTACACTATAATATGACATGGATGCAATGATAAATATGTATCTCAAAAACCTCTAAATATCTATTCTATTGATGCCTGGAAGCACGTTTATAAGTTACTATAGTCCAAGAAAATAATCTCAGTTACTAATTTGGTGAATATTTAAAATATATACCATTTTGTCCCAAGAGAATTGACATCAGTCTGTCTCTGTGACTGCAGAACAGACAGCTGTGTGTGGCTATTTGACACCATTTCATAGCTCCCGAACATAATGGAAGACATGGGCTGCATGTAGCAACATTTACCAAGGAAGTTCTAGGAGGCTATATTATATACATCTGAGATAAGAGCAGAATGGGAATATTTGAATGCTTCAGCAACAACACAACTGTTTGGATGAATAGAGATTACTCTTCTTTGTATGAGAATGTCCTGAGGATAGCAGACATGGAAGGTCTTTGCCCCTGTCTGAAGTTCCTCCTGATGATGACTCAACAAACACAGCCTAAATATGTACAAGATAATACTGAGGAGAAATGGGCATCATTCCAGGTAAAGAACATTCTGTATGCCTGTTATTAAGTAGAAGGTACTCTCTCGTGCTTTAAGAACAATATAAAAGGTTGGCAGAAACTCTATCCCTATAGTGTAAAATTTTTTTAAGTGATAAAAATAATAATAAGAGGGATTTTTGTTCATGTGCTCTTGTTAATGTGCTCAAATTTAGAATATGTTCACATGTGTAGTGGGGTAAATATAGTCTAAAGCAACCAACCAACCAAAACATACTGACTAAACACTCATACATATCTTTAACTCTATATCATATTATGTTCATCCAATATCTAGAAGTATCATCTAAAATTTGCTAGCACCTTTTTCTGTGACTCTCAGTTACTTCAGAATAAAGCCATGTATAAGATATACTTATATGCTTAATATGGAAAATAATTTCTAGTGTGTTCTTTTAAAAAATTACAATCATATTTTTAATTTACTATTTTTAAATACATCTGAACCACAGTTTTCCTTCCCTCTGCCCCTCCCAGTTCCACCCTACGTCTCTCCTCTCCTCCAGATCGACTCCTCCATTTTCTTCAGAAAAGAACAGCCCTCCCAGGAGTATACTTATCCAGTGAACATGGTATAACAAGTTAAAATAAAAACCATGTACAAACCATCATATCAAAGGTGGGTAAGGCAATTTAGTAGGAGAAAAGGAGTCCCAAGAACAGAAGAAAGTGTCAGATAGGCCTCCACTGCCTCTGTCAAGACACACACACACACACACACACACACACACACACACACATACACACACACCAAACAAACAAACAAACAAACAAACAAAAAAACCTCACAAGGCTAAAAATCAATATATATGCAGAGAGAGCACCTAGTGAGGACCCATGCAGGCCTCATGATTGCTGCTTCAGTCTCTGTGTGCCCGTATGAGGCCTGCTGAGCTAATGTCTATAGGCTGTGTTTTTCCTGGGGTGCTTTTTATAATCTCAAGTTTAAAAATATTATATAATAATACATTTGAATGTAATTCACATGTACCAGGAATATGTTACTTGAAATTTATTTCTAAAGAAAAAACTAATTCCATGAGATTTCACTATTAAGCATATTAGTATTAATTACTTTTTTCTAGTCTTCATGTTTTTAATTTGATCTTTAAAATATAATATTTAATATAATCTGAGATATATACATTTCTTTATAAATTTACATGGAAGAACAGATTTGTTGTTAAGCAATAAGAACTTAACATATAATATATTCAATGTTGTTACTACAAATAGAGAATTACTAGACAATTTTTTAAAAAAAAATTAAGATTAACACTTCCAAGTAAATTAATATTTGACTATTTTAAATAATTATACATGTAAATGTTATTTTTATTTTCTCAGATGAAGAGATGAGATGAGAACCCTATCCAAGCTTTAAAAAGACATGCCTTAGACTGAGCCATGAGCATTTCTATCTATCTGTAGGCCATATGCCTGGAGGCTTCTACCCTTCATATAATCCAGTTTTCTGCAAGCCCAGACTTTGTAAGCTTCAGTTTCTAGCCTCTGTCTCCTAACCTAGGCCTAGAATGTTTCAGCCTCTGAGACTTTCTGAATAAACTCACTCTAGGACTTTCTGATCTCTAGGTAGTTGGATTAACTCAGCTGATCTGGCTCAAACTTTTATTCAAGCTGACTGATTCAAATTTGATTCTCTCAGCTTCTTACTGAATTGCTCTGCTCAGAAAGATTGCCTCTGAACTCTACACACTGAACTGAAAGTAAAGTCTCAGAATGGAATGAACAGAACTGAATTGAATTGAACTCCCTCTCCCTTACTGTTCTTAAGTAGTCTCTCTTTACTGTGAGAGTTAGGCATATCCTACCTCTAACTCATTTGGTCAAACTTTCTTTGATGTGTCACTTTATCTACCCTTCAATTAGATGTCATGATTTGGGAGTAAAGGTACATACTGAATTCCAGCCAGAGGAATTAAAGGTGTGTGGCATGTCGGCATTCCAGCTAGATCATGTCTTACGATATGATCTCTTGTCAGAGCAGCCATGTTGCAGGATTAAAATTCCTCTACAAGTAATAAATTACTTGTTACAAAAGGAACTTGAGCAACATTATATTTTATATGACTAAAATTGGTTATTATGAATACACACTGTTAGAATTTGTATAATTTTGCATATGTTATACAAAATTCTAATTAATTTGTTTAAGATTCAAGGGTGGTTTCAGTGAATTTACATAGAAACAATAATTAAACAAACAAAAAACCCTTATCAATCCTGACTTTCCATTTTTAGAATGGTTAAGTCTAGATAGGGATAAAAAATACCAAAACATAATCTTTTACTTTATGATTCTGATCCATAATCTCTGATTGACCTGTCCAAAGAAACCTGTGATATTTGGGGAAGAAATATTGGAATATAAATACAAATATATATGCTGTATGAAAATGGTTTTCAAGATTATACTTCAAATATGCTCATCGTTTATTTCCTCTGACTCCTGCCAAATGGTGAACATACAACCAGCACCACTATACTCTTTGGAAATTCTTTTGATTAGACTGTTAACTTGTTAATTTGTTTTATAACAGTAAGGGCAGAGAGAAGTTGAGTGATTGCAAACTAAAAGTTGCTTAATTTACAAATCCTGAGTTAATCTCTTTGGGGAAAACCAAAGAAAGAAAACCAACATGGCATAGAAGTAGAATACGATGCAATCATCTGTTATGTTTAATGCAATGTGTTTGGAGGACAATAGAAACTTTAGATGCTCAGGAAATACTACATTATGATTACAGAATTGCTTCGTACTGAAAAAGATCACAAGCACATCTCTTTTTGTGTCACCATTTTTCTCAATGCATTTCTAAACCAAACGCACCCCAAAATAAAATATGACTCTGTAGATGAATGATACAACCTGACAAGATTAAAACCTTAACCAGTGACTGAAAAGCCAGAGATCTGTAGTGGTCATAAAATTCTTGCCATTCAGGTTAAAAGCTGCAATCACACAACATGTATGTGTCACAAAGCACTGTTACTGGGTTTATATTTAGCCTATGAAAATTTTCTAAAATTTATGTCTACCTCCTACAGGAGCGTTTTCAGGGGTGTGTGTGAATGTATCCTCTTTTAGATAAATATTTTAGATCAAAGGACCATAAGCTTAACTTTTTTTTTTCCCCTGTTGAAATGGCATTTACAGGTAAATTTATCGTACTTGAGGAGGGTTAGATTTACAGCCCTGCTACCTGAATGACTTGGTTATGGTCTCAAATAACACAATTTTAACAGTAACTCTTGCCTGTGCTTGATAGCAAAAAGGGATTTTCTGGAAGAGCACTATATAATACTGCAATTTCCTCTCAAGCTGTCTGTGAGTGGCTTTTTATAACTATCATGCTCACATATTTCTACACAACAATACAAGTGTCCATCTGTCAGTCATATTCAGTAGTTCAATTCATTTATTCAGTTTTCCTTAAAATAATTATTTTTTTCAAGCAGAGTGTTTCAAAATACTACAGATCAGTTTCATGTTGTCTCTAACATCAACATAATGGGATTTGTAGGTGTTATCATTAATATCTGACTACAAAAGAGATAGATTATTACCTTTAGCTCTTAATTCATTCTCATTTGACAGGTATTCAAGGTGACTGGAAAACAGTCCCTTATCTTGGCCTCTAAGTTCGAAGTTTTAACTTGAGCCCTAAGTTCTGTCATATGTTGGCAGACAGTTAATATTTATTTTTTTTAGTGACATGTAAAGTGAGTACAATGGTATTGAATTGTGGCTTTTCATGCAAAATAGATTTAGTAATCACATATTAAGAAGTTAAATAAAGATAAAGATAGAATTCAAAATAGGTATGCAAAAATAATACAATGTGATGATGATGAAGATTAATATGGAGAGGAGTAAATGTTGTTTAATATCCTATAAAATAAGGTTAACTATCTTGGTTCTGTATTTATAAAATACTAGACAGGAATCTAAACCACAAATGAGGATAATGAAAGTAATTTATGTTAATTGAATATCCTATATCAGAATGCATGATTACATAAATGTTTGGAAATGTAGTTATTCTTTTTATTTTACATTCTAGAATTCCAAATTTCATTATTCTTCACAACATGTCTTGCTCTTGCATATTGACTAAATGCTAACTCTATTTTTTCACTGTTATAACAGCAAAATATTAAGTAAAGTAAATATACAACCAATAGTACTTACATATAGAAAATATTGCTCCATTAATTAACTTTGTTAAATGTTGCAGAATAAAAAACAAAAGTGACATATATTGTGAATAAAAATGTATATTCATTTTTGACTCCACTGTCAAATTGGCGTGTTAAATTATAGCCAATAATATGATTTTTTTTTTTTTGGTGTTTTTGTTGTTGTTGTTGTGATTTTTTTGTTAAAGTGACGTCTAGATGTAATTAAGGTGATAAGCTTGATTCTATTTTGAGTTTTCTACATGCAGCCACCCAGTTTGACCAGCACCATGTGTTGAAGATGCTTTCTATTTTCCAGTGTGTATTTTGGCTTCTTTATAAAACATTAGGTCTCCATAGTCATGTGGATTTATGTTTAGGTGTTGAAATTGATTCTGTGGATAGATGTTTGTCTGCTTTGTGCTAATACCATGCTATTTATATTACTCTAACTCTGTAATACAACTTGAGGTGTGGATGGTGATACCTCCAGAACTTCTTTTATTATTCAGAATTGTTTTAGCTGTGTTTCAATATGAAGGTAAAAATTATCCTTTCAAAATCTGTGAAGAATTGTGTTATGTTAGATTTTTGATGGAGATGCCTTGAACCTCTAGATTGCTTTTGGTAGGATGGCCATTTTTACCATATTCAATGTATTTATGCATGAGTAGAGGGTATCTTTCCGTCTTTTAATATCTTCGTCAATATCTTTCTTAAAAATTAAATTTTTTTTATCATTCAGGTCTTTCAATTATTTGGCCAAAGTTATCCTAAAATATTTTATATTATTTGAGGCTACTGTGAAAGATTTTTTTCCCTGATTTTTTTCATTATGTATGTTATTTGTATATAGACTGGCTACTGATTTTTGTGAGTTAATTGTGCATCCAGCTTCTTTTGCTGAAAATGTTTATCACCTGTGAGAGTTTCTTGATGAAATTCATATGATATATATGAATGCATATATATACATATTTATATATGTATATATGTGTGTGTGTGTGTGTGTGTGAATATATATGCAATTCATCTACAAATAATGATATTCTGACTTCTTCCTTTCTAATTTAAGCCTCTTGATTTCATATCCTTGGGTCATATTATTGCTCTAGCTAAGAATTCAAGGTTATATGAATTAGTATGTTTAGGTATGTCCCTTGTATCTATTATCTCCCCAGGAACAGGTACTCGATGTTGTCAAAGGCTTTTGATGACCATGAGGATTTTGTCTTGTTTATATGGTGGATTACATTATTAATTTATGAATGTTGATGCATTTCATCATCTATGGGATTAAGCCAACTTGACCATGATCAGTGAATTGTTTATATGCTGATATGTTCTTGGATTCCATTTTCAAGTATTTTATTGAGATTTTAAAGCTATCTTCATACAGGGAATTGCTCTCTCATTCTTTTTCTCTGCTGGGTTTTTATGTGATTTGGGTATCAGGATAACTCTCCTACAATGAATTGGGCAATGTTATTGATGTTTCTCAAAGAAACAACTCTTTATTTTATTGATTCTTTGTATTGTTTTTTTTTTCTCTTTTCGTTTTACTGATTTCAGATATTAGTTTTATTAATTCTTGTCCTCTAGTTCCTAGTGTGATTTACTCTTATTGTTCTAGAGCTTTCAGGTGTGTTGTGAAGTTGGCAGTATGAAATCATTTCTATTTTTTATGTAGGCGTTCAGTGCTATGAATTTGCTTCTTAGAAGTGTCTTAATTGTGTTCAATAAGTTTGGGTATGTTGTGTATTAATTTTCATTGAGCTCTAAAACCTCTAATTATAAAAAAGGATTATTAATACTCTGGATATAGTAATTAACGCTGGAAATTAATACAGCTGCAGTTACTTCTTAACCAGCTTTCCCCCAAATAATCACATAGGGACCTTTTAATATTTCAAAGTTTAGGTCTTAGCTGATCATACTCTCAATTAGCTCATCTAAGTTAATCTGATCATTTAGACCCATCCAGCCATGTGGCTAGCTCTACCTTCCTGGCCTGTAGTCACATTTGTCTCCTCTCATGTCTCCTGGCTAAAGCCCTTTTACTTCTTCCCAGAGTTACTGTCTCCCTCCCAAGAAGTCCTATCTTACTCTCTTTACTGCCCAACAACAGACTTTAACCTTTTATTGACTAATTAACTAGGAAAGTAAAATTTACACAACAAAACTGGTATAAGTGATACTTTGCTTGTCTTGGAGCAAACAGAACTTGGGGAACAGAATTCATATTCATTCTTTTTCTTTAGCTAATACGTGAATTGTTTGGACAATTATTTGATTGAATATGAAACTAGTAACAAAAATATAAGGCATTATAATTTGGAAAAACTTCATTTTATAAATACCTGGTGTTTTATGCTAAAAATACACCCAAGGCTTATATTTCAAATTCAGTTAGAATTTCATAATTTTATCATTTTCTAATTGTTTCTAATTTGTCAACTGAGTATGAATGTGATTGAAAGACACAGAGAGGCCAGGATGTTCATTTTTCATGATGCAGTTGAAAAGCCCTATATTCTATACACATGCAGATGAGTATAAAATCATTTTCGTTTTTTGCTGACTGTTTATTATCTTTGTCTGAAATTTTATGAGAATATGTGCACAGTGTTGCCCTACATTTCCACAGAGCCAAGGCAGCCTCTTAACCTCTCCCAGCAGGATTCCGAATAAAATGCTTGGAATCATGAACTATATTCTGGTGTGACCTAGAAAGCTTTGACATTCAAAAATCCAAGTTGTCTGAATAGCTCAGTGAAGATGCAAGTTTAAATTAATTGAGAAATTTGATTGTAATGACCCTTGAGGGAAGGGATAATATACTGGACATTTTTTATTAAAATGATATCTTTTTAATTTAAATGAATAATTGTTAATAAAATAGCTAAAATGAAAATGCATTCAGGTTAAATAAATTAAATAACCACTTCAGATAGTCTAGTCATTGATAAGTAGAGATAGTTGCTCCTGGGATAAATTGGGCTTATAGCTATTGGAAACAGCATTTTCATGAATGTCTAATCATAGTTTTCAGTATAGTGCTGAGATATGTATGTATTTAACAAGCAAATGTTGGACTGCTTTCAAAGCTTTTAGTTTTGTAGAAATTCAAGTACAAAGACCAAAACCAATAGCCTCATTGGCAGGAACAGTCGTAGTTTATATATGCGATCACATTGACTCTCTCCTTTCTTTATGAGCAATATTATTAATTTAAACCCAGCATTGTTTCTATGTCTTTATGCAGCACATTTAGATCAAGACATTGACAGAGTTCAAGAAAGAGAAGAATATAGCCCATTGTGATTTGCATACATTGTTACAACTCAGCACTGCAAGAAGTTATTTGCTAGGTTTTTGAATGGGAACCTTTTAACTTTAAAAACTTAATGTTAGATTTTTACAGTCATAAATATTTTCCGGTACTATGTAAACATTTATTCATGAATTTACAGAGTCAGTTAATACAAAAAGGCATGTAACCAGATATTCATGTAACTGCATCGAACTCAGGAAAATCTAAGAGAACTGTTATCCTTAATTCATGGTATAATTAATGAATGCCCACTATTGTAGTCTCTTCCCAAACCATGATTTTACATGTATTTCAATGACTTAGCAAATATACACACATATGCACATGAACATACATGTCACAAATACATTTGTGGAGATTAAGACACAAATAAAACATAGTAAAATACTAAAATTGAAAATCTAGATAAAGATGTGGAAAAGTTCATTGTACCACCTGGACACTTTTCTGATGTCTTAAACTAAAAACACAGATTGCAATAATCACATTTCCATACCCTGAGCTCATGCATATGACTTCCTTAGCAAAAGACCTCTTATATCTTACAAAACAAAACAGTTTATATTTACATACACACACACACACACACACACACAGACAAATCATATGTAATGATTTTCCTTCAAAAATATTTTTATATACTCCATCCATTTTTTTAAACCTTTTCCTAGTTTGGAAATACCTTCTCATAAGAGTGTGTGGACTATCTAGTTACCCTCTAGAAAGAAGAAACAACAGCCATACTCAAGTGAAGATACTTGCATTATTAGGAGCTCTTGCGAGGAGCTTCTTCCTCTTATGCTTATCTTTCACAGAACACCTGTTACTGTATTAATAATTTCACTTCAGTAATTCTAAACACCAACACAAAAAGTGTTTCTACAAGACTGTTTCGTCACACCCTTTTCCTCCTTATACTAAAACCAACTTGTCCTCAAAGAGTAAGGAAAAAGAAATAAAATTTGGGGTATATAGTGGTTTAAATAAGAATTGCACTACTAGGCTCGAATATTGAGTGTTTAATCACCAGCTGTGGGACTCCTTGAAAAGATTTGAAGGACGATGGGGTGTGGTTTTGTTGTAATAGAGGTCACCTTACTGGAGGAAGTGTGTTATCACTGCGGGTGGATTTTGATATTTCAGAAGCCCAAGCCAGGCTCCATGCTAACCAATCTCTCTCTCCCTCTCCTTTCCCACTCTCTCTCTCTCCCCCCTCCTTCTTCTCTCTCTTTCTCCCTTTCCCTCTGTCTCCCTCTTTCTCCCTCTCTCTTTCTCTTCCTTCCTTCCCTTCTGTCTCCCCCATTTGTCTATCTTTCTAGGAATCATGATATAGTTCTTATTTACAGCTCTAGTACTTGTCTACAAGCCACCATGCTCCCTACCGTGATGATAATGGACTAGACCTCTGAAACTGTAAGCAAGCCCTCAATTAAAGGCTTTTTAAAATAAGAGTTGACTTCACAATAGAACAATGACTAAGACAGTGTATACTCGTTACTCTGTACTTCCTTAACTTTTATTTTTATATATGTTTAATTATTTTAATTTTGAGATTGCAACATAATTACGTCATTTTTGTTCTTCAATGTTTCTTTCCTCCAAACTCTCCCAAATACCTTTGACTGCTTTTAACTTCTTCAACATTTTTCATTAATTGCCAATGCATGCATCTATGTTTGTGTATATACATGTATAGATTTAAATATAACTTATTCAGTCTGTGTAATGTTACTTGTCTGTATATGATTTCAGGGATGCCCTTTAGTATTCATAATAATCGGTGTGTGCCTCCCAGGGAAAGGTTATCTCTCCTGTTCTCATACTTGCATAGTTGCTTGTGTAGGGAGGAAGCCTGTCGTCTTCCTCCTGTCCACTTAAGCATGCCTATTGTCCTTGTTCAGCTCATGTTTAGACAGCCATGTTTCCGAGACTTTATTTATGGCTGTATTTCTGACATTGCTAGGAGATACATCCACACAGCAAACTTCCTGATCCTCTGACCTTGGCAAACTTTTTACCTCCTCTTCTTCAGAGTTCCTAGAGTCTTAGATCTAGGAATTGATATGAGGTACTCAGGTATTGGTGTAAGAGGCCTGACCATATTTTTGTTTGGAGGTATGTGGATTTATGTACTTTGAATTTGGAAAGCAGTGGAATGCTTTACATGGGGCTTAATGGGCTATCCTAATCGGAATATGGAAGACATGGATGCTGAGGGTGACTTGAACTCTGTGATCATGGCTCACAAGGTTCCAGAGAAGAATAATGTTAGTATCATGTGGCCTAGAAACTGATTTTGTTATATTTTGGTGAAGAATGTGGTTGCCTTTTGTCCTTGTCCAAAGAGTCTGCTTGAGGCTAAGATAATAAAATTGAGGCAAAAGAAATCTCAAAACCTAGTTTAAACTTTGTCCTGTGGCTCACTTTACGAGGGTAATTTGATCAAGTATAGCAAACTGAGAAAGAAAAATACAAAATCATGGTTCAAGTAATAAAGGGGCACCAGGAAGTAGGATGGAGCTAAATCCTGTGTTAAAGGAAATAAACAGATTAAGGAAGTGGTGACCTTGGGGCAGGATCCCACCTAACTAAAATTATTGTTTATGCATTTTCAATTGAACAAAGCATAATTATATCATGTCATACATTATTATGATCTGGTTATTGCTTTCATTTGGACATAAGGAGATATGATTGTGTGTCCAGTTGACAAGGGGAGGATTGTGATGGCTATTCCTGGCTGTCAATTTGACTATATCTGGAATAAACTACAATCCAGAAATGGAGGGGTCACCTGTGACTCAGATCTTGAGGCTGGAAGACACACTGGTCTTTAATCCAGATTTTGAGGCACACCTTTTAATCTTGGCCATACTGTCTGCTGGAGAATTTTATAAGCACAATGGAAGGAGGAAGGTTCAATTTTCTTTGCCTGCTTGTATTTACTTTTCAGTACATCTGTTGGAGCTTGCTTCTTCAGGATTCTATCTTATACAGAAGATCACCTGAAACACCCAGCACCATGGAGCAAATACTAGATTCTTGAACTTTACATTCACAGCTAACTATTATGGGTTTAGTTGGACTGCAGCCTATGTCATTCCAATAAATTTCCTTAATACATATATTTAAATATATGTCTATATGTATAAATATAAATATATATTTATCATCATTAATTATTTATACAATTCTTCAATTTTATTATATATTTTATTATATGTAATTCATATATCATATATTAAAATTATTACACATTATATAATTGTTATTATTTTATACATATTTTTAATATTTATATACTATTTAATTTAGATACAAATATATATTCTCTGTATGTATAATTCATATATATTTTATTATATAAATCAATAAATTCTTTAACAAAACTTATATTTTTATTCTATAAGTTCTATGACTACAGAGAACCCTGACTAATACAGGCTATTTCTATAGATTTTATTAGTACATTTTAAAAATTATTACAATTACTTCTCCCTTTCCTTCAATTCCTCCAACCTTGTCCATGTTTCCCTCTACATGCTCTTTCTCAAAATGGTGACTTCATTTTCTGTACAGAAAAGATAACCCTGATGCAGGATAAGAGCTACACATAACTGTGTGTATAAGGATACATTTTAGAAGGTGTTAGGAATTACGTTGGTATAGTAAAATGGTTTTCCTAGGTTCTCTGACCTCATAAGCTCCAGGAAGTTGTCTCAGTTTCTAGTACTTGATATGGTTTCTTTGCTGTTGAATAGGTTAACTCTAATTACTATCAGGGAATACTACACCATCTGTATTCTATCAGGGAGTTGCAGGATAAAGGTTACAGATGATACGAGTGCATAAATATTTAAAATGGTGAGGGGTCTATAATTGCAAAAGAGCAGAGAATATAACACAGAAGGAGAGAAGGGGACATACCTAACACCAAGGATGTATGATAAAGCCTTAAGGAATTATATTATTTTATATATACCTAAATATATATATATATATATATATATATATATATATATATATATATATTCCCACTTTGATTGACAATATTTCCCACAAGACACAGTAATGTACTGATACCTCATGTGCTTACTTGAACATATCAGAAAGTCCCCTTTCCAAAAGTTTATCAAAGATTACCGGGTTTGCTCCTTAAGTAGAGGAGGAGGCTTATTATTATAAGGGAAGGTCTAAAAGGCAGTTCTTGCATTCCACTATGCATGTTTTACTTCATAGTATTATTTTGAGATAGATCAATGATACCTACATGATCCCAAGCTAACAACCACTATCTAGGCTTATTATTTACCAAATTTATTTCGTTTCAATTACTCTTCACCTCTATCGGCAATATCTTCACTTTCCTAGTAAGAAAAGTTAAACTCAGTAGATAGTAGAAGAAGTGGTACTTGGACTCAGGCAGTCTACCTGTCTAGAACCTTCTCTTGGCTACATTAGCATAGCTTAAGGAATCTTGTCCACTTATTGGGCTATAAGAACTATGCTCATTGTTGTAAAGAATGTAATGGAATTAAGTTCAATAGCAATCTCTGCTACAGACTGAGTATCCATTTCTTCCCAAAACTGTGTTCTGAAATTCTTTTTGTCCAACACAATGTTATAACAGAGGCAATTAGGAAAAGATTATGGCTGGAGAATGGCATTTGTGCCCTTACAAGAGACACAGCAGAGAGGCCATTGTCTTCTCTGCCCTATGAGGATAGAGTAAGTTGATGGCCTTTTCTGGCAGAGGTCTAACATTGTTCTTGTACTTATAGCCTTCAGAAGACTGAGCAATATCATTCTTGTCATTTTGTTTTGGGTATTATATTTATCTCCTGTTTTTGTGTTCATTTCATTTTGGCTTGTGACAAGGTCTTACGATGTAGAACAAATTGCTTGGTATGTGGCATGGCATTGCTTGTGGTGCTCAGAACTCAGTCTGCTATCTATTAGGTTCCAGTTTTGTGCTGCCAAGCCTAGCCAGGTTCTGATCTTTATACATTTCTCTATCTATGGTATTTTGCTATAACAGCCTTAACATACTGGAATCAGAGCTTCTATCTTTCAGATGCTGAATCGAAATTTAATTTAAACATCATTTTAATGATATTTTCAATATTATATATAAACAGATGCTATTTTATATACACAGGTTGTTATAACAAAGTCTTATGAAACAAGTTGTGTTTTCTCTGGGCAATGATGCTGCTTGAGATAGCCTGTGCACAGGCCCCATCTCCTTAAGTCCATGTTTTCACATCTCAAATGTAAGGACTCCAAGGTATAAATTTTGAAGGGCCATATAACTTAACTTAACCTATGCACTATTTTATGCTATTTTGTTTATTGTTTTATTTATCATTCTCATCATCATCACTGTATCTGTTATCTAACTATACCACATACACAAACACACATATGCACACACCACAGACAGAATCACATGCAAACAGATAGATAGAGACAGGTAGACAGATAGATATTGCTTGTTTAGTAAAGAATGATTTTGTTTGTGTGATTTTTCTTTTGTAGTTAGAAAGACAGAAAACACTGACCACTAGATAAAGGCTGTAGTAATTATAAGAATAATATTCTAGATGTATTTTGCTGAGTAACAAAAATGTATTTAAACAGTCCCCAGAACGTATCAGAATGCATGACTAAGATGCATGAGTAAAGTTAAACCCAAATCTCCAATAAATTGCTGTACTTTAAGCAAGCTGAACATTATAAAAGTGAAGCACTAAAACAGTAAGAAAATTTTGCATGCAGGTTGGGATTTTCTTAAAATATTAAAAAGCAAATTTCTCACTGAAGCAAAAGTCCTAATGAGGCTGAGTCTCCTGATTATTCATTGCTCAGCTGGAAACACGGTTCTTATAATCACCATTCTGAGGTAAAATTTAAGACATCAGTCTTAATGTTCTTCTCTTTTGGATGATTAGATTTGTTAACATGAATTTGTTATGTTTATACTTCATTAAAAATAAATCTAAATCTAAGTCAGAGTGTTTCTTTCCTACTTGAACTTTCTAAGGTTTGGTGATACCAGGGCTTTGAAGTTCTTTTTTTCTTGATAATCTTTTGAGACAGAGCTTCCTCTGTAGCTCAGGCTTCTGAAACTTTTACATAATCCATAATGGCCTCACACTTGAGACTATCCTGTTTCAGTCTTCTGCTGCTAGAGGCAGGAGCTACCAAATTTGTCTCTGAAATTTGTTTAGTAGCAATTCCAGCTCATGGATACTTACACATCATAAGTACTGCTAAATGACATGTTTTTCTAATTTTCACTATAGCATATATACTATATTATCTTTCACCTGACTTTTAATTCATTAATTCAATAATATTTACTCAATATATATATTTACCTAGAAAATGTTAATTTTCCAGGTAAATTTTCAAACAGTAGATGTTTGTTCTGTATTCTGGGAAGCTGAATAAGCCAAAAAGGTTAATTTTTTTCCCTTGTCATATTTAAATTATCACAGAGAAGACAAGAATTAAACAAACAGGCAAGTAAATCCAGTGACTGGAAACAATGCATAAAATGGAGTAAGGAAGAGGGATGAACAGATTATAAATTCCTTTTCTGTTAGTTCTTGAGAGAATCTGTGTTGACGTATTTTAATAGAAACTTAAGAAATAAATTGTGAGAAGAGAATAAAAACAGAGTTTCTACAAAGCCCCGAGCCATGGTGATTGGAATAGAATGCACAGAATCAAAAGGTACACAGATAATGAGAATGAAGGACCAGTTGGTAAAGTAGAATAGCCATAAAAACTTAGATGTGTGAGAATGAAGGAATCTGATTGACACTAGGAAAATGTGTGGAAGCTTGATGCCCCAATATAGGGGAATGCTAGGGCAGTGAGGTGGGGGCACACCCTCATGGAAGAAGAGGGATGGGATGGCAAAGGGGGTTTGTGGAGGGTAAACCAGGTACAGGGATAACATTCGAAATGTAAATAAATAAAATAACCAATAAAAGATTAAAAACAAAAGGAAAACTCTAACTATCCCCCCCCCCCCCAAATATCAGCAAAGATCCCAGCATCCTTTATCTTCCACACAGGGCTAACACTTTTGAAATACTTTCCTTAAGTAATATATAAATCGCAGAGTTAGGAACTTTGACTTCTTGGAGCCTGAACCATTGATGCTCTGTTTAGGAAATTGTCTCCTGTACAATTCAAGGTTATTGCCTTTAGTGTATCCAGTGTTATGTTGAGATCTTTGATCCACTTGGACTTGAGTTTTGTGCAGGGCAGTAGATATGGATGTAACTGCATTTCTCTACATGCAGACATCCAGCTATACCAGCACCATTTGTTAAAGATGTTTTCTTTGTTACTCTGTATGGTTTTGGCTTCTTTATCAAAAATCAAGTGTCCATAGGTGTTGGTTTGTTTCTGGGTGTTCAATTTGATTCCGTTAATCAACCTGTCTGTTTCTATATTAATAACATGCAGTTTGCTGTTTCTATTGCTCTGTAGTTCAGCTTGAGATCAGGGATGGTGGTTCTTCCAAAAATTCTTTTATTGTACATATTGTTTTAGTTATCCTGGGTTTTTTGTTTTTCCATATGAAGTTGAGAACTGATCTTCAAAGGTCTGTAAAAAATTGCATTTGAATTTTGATGGAGATTTCATCAATCTGTAGATAGATTTTGTTATGATGGTCAGTTTTACTATGTTAATCCTACTGATCCATTACCTTGGGAGATCTTTATATGTTCTGATCTCTTCCTTAATTTTTTTTTCTTCAGGGACTTGAAGTTCTTGTCATATAGGACTTTGACTTGCTTGGTAGAGTTACACCAAGATAGTTCATATTATTTGTGGTTATTGTAAAGGGTGTTGTTTCCCTTGTTTCTTAGCCGATTTATCGTTGTTATAAAGGGCTATTGATTTCTTTGAGTTAATTTTGTATCTATCCAGCCACTTTTCTGAAGTTGTTTATCAGCTATAGAAGTTCTCTGGTAGAATATTTGGGGTTGCTTATGTATTCTATCACATCATCTCTGAATACCTAGTAGAATATATGACAGAAACATCCAGATACTTACAGCCAAACATTGGATGGAGGTTGGGGACTCTTATGGGAAGAGTTGAGGATATATTAAAAACCCTAAATGAGATAGAAACTTGACAGGAAGACTAATAGAGTCAACTAACCTAGGAGCTCTCAGAGACTGAGCCACAACCAAAGAGCATACATGAGCTGGACCAAGGTCCCAGGAACTTATGTAGGAGGTGTGTAGCTTAGTCTCCATTTGGGATTCCCAATAAAAAAAGTGGGGATGTCCTTAAAGCTGATGTCTTACAGTAGAATCCTTTCCTGACAGTGCTGCTTTGTCTGCCTTCAGTGGGAGAGGATGAACCTAAACCTACAGAGAGACTTGATGTGTCAGGGTGGGAGGATTTTTGTGGCGTTGGGGGAGGGGTGCTCTTAGAGGAGAAGGTAAGAAGGGTTGGAGAGGAACTCTGGGAGGGAGGGCTGGTGGGGAGACAGTGTTTTGGATGGAAAGAAAGAAAGAAAGAAAGAAAGAAAGAAAGAAAGAAAGAGGGAGAAGGAGAGAGGAGGAGAGGACAGGACAGAACAGGACAGGACAGGAGAGAACAGTACAGAACAGGATAGGACAGGACAGGACAGGACAGGAAAGGGCAGGAAAGGACTGGAAATGAATGTTGAATGTTGACTTTCTTTTAGGTCTTATCATTGAACTGATCACCTGGCTGTAAAGACTCAACTTGTCTTTGTTACCATGACTACCAGGAGGAAAATGATGTGTCTGAATTCTGAGATTTTAATTATTGGGCAAATGCAAACTATCATTTTGCAGATTGTGGTACATTGAAGCACTCAGAAATACATTTAGAACAAAATGAAGCCTAAAAAATCTTTATGATGTATTATCATTATTGTATACTAATGAGTGCCCTATTGAAAATTGTAATACATTGCATTGTGTGTGTATGTGTGTTTTGTGTGTGTGTTCATGAAGTGTGGTGCCTAGAAATCAAATACGCAGCTTTGTATTTCCAAGGATTATCACCAAACTGTACCCTCCTGATTGAAACTGTATGTTGGTACTACGTAGAAGTCAACTACTTACAGTTTTGTTTAACTTAATTGTTAACTGTATTACTTACGGTTTATTTCACAGAATTGATGGTTTATATTTAGATATGTATTTTCTCCATATCTCTTGTGAAATTGTAGAATAAGGTGAAACCTTTCAGTTACTCATTAGGGATATCACCACAGGTTTTGCCTCTTTTATGATTTCTATTAAAGAGCAGAGTCTGGGTAAGTTTTGTAATACTGCTGCATCACAAGAATAGCTTCATGTTTGCCTGTTGGAAAATACAGAGACAAAACAAACAAAGAAACGAAGGAAAAAAAGCCCTCACAACAGAATAGGTAAATTCTTATAAAACTATGTTTTCTATTTCCAAAACTTCTGGGTATGAAAATTCAAAGCTATAAAGCTTGAGATAATTTTTATCATCTGAAGTCATCTTCTTTGGGGAAGTTATTAATTTTGAAGGTTTTGAATTATGAAGAGCCTTTCTCCTTTTTTGCAGCACTTGGTGAGGCAATAAATTGGCATAGGATGGTTTTTATTGGGTGGGTATTATGCTAGTAATGAGAGCAAAATTACATTCCCCAAATTGAGAAATAAGTCTGTATTGAGTGCTTGAGCCAATTAAAATAGATAGGATAGACCATGCATAATACCTTATTATATTGCATATGTACCACTTACTAAATGCAGTTTCTTTTAATCTTGTAAGTGGAAAAGATCCTGCCATTTAGGCAAATTATTTGCTGTATCTAGTCAATATTTTTTATTGAAACACAAGTTAAATGCAAAGATATTGCCTATACAGCAAGGTTTTGATATATACTTGCTAAAGAGGAATGAAAACCACACATTTTATCATCTATGGAATACAATTAAAGTATAATTATAACCTAATGGATTTGCTAAGGGATTTACTGAAGAATAACACTGTATTCTGTATACAGTGAAAGGTATCACACACTTGATCTGAGTGGTCAAATGAATAAAGTTATAGATATCATTTAAAGATCATCATGAAAGCCATTATGCAATATGACAGTCTCAAGACTGGTATCTATACCACCTATTTTCTTATTCTTCTATTCTTTAGAATGCAATCCCTATTTCTAGAGTAAAAGTATAACATCGTCTTTCAGAGGATTCCTCTAGTTTTATTGCAAAAGCCTTCCTAATGCTGGAGTGAAATGTTTATTAAAATCATTTAACATATTCTTTACAGGGAGCCTAAAGTTATTAACAATTTTCGTTATATTTTTAGCTAGAAATGTGAAAGTCATTAAATTACTACAGCTAACTGAAACTACATACAGAATGCACATAAACTAGACTCTGTAGAGTCTTAACTTCGTAATGTATGATATTAAAACACCAAGATTTTTATAGATACGTTTCACCTGGTAATAAATTGGAAGGGCTAATGTTTTGTGTGAATGAACATGGGTTGTGCAACACAGTTGAGGGAACAAATTATCAGGGTGTGTATGCCATTAATTTAATTTTTTAGTCATGTCGTATGGCTATCCATGTCTGTCTGTCTATCTGTCTCTCTGTCACTGCCTCTCTGTTTCTCTCTCTCTCTCTCCCTCCCTCTATGTGTGTGTGTGTGTGTGTGTTCTGTGTATGAAGTGACTTATGTGAAAATTAGTTCCATATAAGGAAATCTAGACTTTGACTTATATTTAGAGAAGAAATGGATCAGAAAGTTGGTTAAAGCATGACTGTGGTTGTAAGCAAGACCTATAGTCTTTAGGAAATCTGAAAAAATAAAAACAAACAAAAACAAAAACAAAACCACCCAGGAAAATTGAGCTTAGAGTTTTTCCAATGTATAAGCATAGCAATTACCACAGCCTTTATTATCCATGGAGAACAATTCTAAGACTGACATTGATGTCAGAAATAAAAAATAACATAGAATTTTATATTTTACATATTTTCCTATACCTGCATATGTATAAATTTAACATATTTTTCAATTTAACCAAGCACTGATAACAGAGCATGCCTTTCACTTTGTATCCTAAAGGGTGACAGCCCAACGCACCTGAACTTTAGTATTTTACTGGTAACAGCTCTATTCTGACTGTAGGTCTTAGCATCATCAGTGTACAGTCCCCTTATCAAGTCAAGAACTTTCAATTCTACACGGACAGAGATGTCTTTACGGCTTCTTACTGACATACTCTATTTATCAACATTACTCTGCTTGCTCTTTACAGGCCATTATTAGGTAAAATAAGGGTTACTTGAATGCAAACAGTGTGATGCACTGACAGTTGATTTAATAATTTAGACAGCTCCTAACTGACTAATAAGTAGGTAGCATAGACAGCATGTTCAATGAACCTGACAAACCAAACTGTGGCTAACCAGGGACTTGTGTAGCAAAGCAAAAGCTGGCAATCTTTAGCAGCTTTTAAGACATGTTTACAGTTCAGCATCAACAAGTTATTGTGAGTTTACGTATTTGTTTGCCTCTGGTAAGTGCTGGGTTTTATTGTGCACAGGTGTTATGGTTGTTTCCCAAAACTAGGCTAGAGTTTAGACTCAGCAGATGTGACCTAAATAGGATTTCCTCTGCCCCTTTCTATGAAATAGAAACATAAGCATTAGAGACAACATAAGAGGAAACCAAATGAGATTTTTGAGAGGGACACAAAGGATAGAACATATGCCTCAGGAGCCTGTGTGGGAATGAGGGCAAAGCTGCAAGTGCCTCTCAATGCAGAGAGGACATTCTCTAGACCAGACTTTATTCCAATCAGCAAAGACAAGGCAACACAGATCAGCCTCACTCTAGCTTAGATCTAATCAGTGTAGTGTCAATCATACTATGTGAGCCTGGCTACACTGGAAGGAGCATTGCGGGAGAGAGCTGCAGATTGTAGCAATCAGAAAGAACTGTCTTCTCTTGCCACAATTCGTAATTATGTCTCAGAGGCAGGCAGCCAGGCTGCACCAGGTAGAGGAATTCTAACACAAGGAGCCCCAGTGGAGGCATTCATTAAACAAAGTAACAAATGCAAGACAAATAAAAACATTCCAGAAGCAACACTATGATTGAACTTCTAACGAGAAAAGACAAGGAAAAACATCTAGACATGAAAAAGATGGAAATAAACAATGTTTTTAAACTGTCATAGATGATGAAAGAAAGCCAGTAGTATAATACAAATACATGCCTCTCTCTCTCTCTCTCTCTCTCTCTCTCTCTCTCTCTCTCTCTCTCTCTCTCTCTCTCTGTGTGTGTGTGTTTGCATGCCTCTGTGTGTGTGTGTGTGTATTTGTTGCTACAGTGGAACCCTGAAATTTGTGCATACTAGGAAAGTATTTTACCGTTGAGCTCTATGTTAGCTCATAAATTATAATGTTCATAATGACTTTCTGACTTTATGTGCTAGTTATTATTCTGAGAAGAAAAATGTTTTCCCCCTCAAAGATAACATATTGTACTGTCTTGTTATTTGAGTTCTCCTATACTTGAAAGATCTTTTTAAAAAGATTTGTTTATTTTATTTTATGTGTGATATGTGTGAACACATGCACATATGTGTGTGTGTGTGTGTGTGTGTGTGTGTTTGTAACATGTGTACTTGTTGCCTGCAGAAATCAGAAGTGGCATCAACAAATCCTCTGGTACTGGAGTTATACATAACTGTGAACCAGCACGTGGGTACAGGGAATTGAACCCAGGTCCTTTGCCAGAGCAACAAGTGTTCTTAATTACAGAGCTGTCTCTCCTGTCCCTTTTAAGATTATTGTAGTGGAAGTACAAAATAAGACCCTAATAATGAGCTATCTAATGAGCACTGTTGAACACAGTTAAGCTTTTAAAAATAAAAATATAACTCAAAATATGATTAAATAAAATTAGTTTTATAAATTATATTAAAATGAGTATTTGTATTTAAAACAACCTACATTTCTGAACACGTTTTGAAGAGGAAAAGGAACTAAACTCCCCTCTTAGCTCATAGGGTCCTGTTAGTCTGTGGAGCCATAGCCTTCATGCTTAGAGATGGTTTCTGTGTCAGGGCTGTTTCAGATTAAAAGCTCCCTTTAGAATTTTGTACTTTAAATTTGTGCATCTTTCCCAGCTCTTAAGAGTCATAAAATACAGAGATCTTGAACATTATTTACAGAACATATCCACCTCTTTGCATGCAACTCCAAGATTCCAAAGCACTGGGCTTTCTTTTTAATAAATCTTGGAATCCATTGTTGTTCATATTGTTTCTCATCACGTATAAATATATTGTCCTTTGTGGGTATTACCCAGTTAGTCAATGCTAATAAATGTCACTAATGATTCATTTAGTACACCCTAAACATTTACTGAGTGTGCTTAAAATTTTGTGCTTGCCTATTTTACTTCTATTTCTTCAGGACACCTTGACTTTTATCAGTGGAGGATTTATCATGACTTATTCACAAATAATATACCACTCCACAGAAAAGCACATGCTAAAATTTCTTTCAGGCATAAATAAACATATTAATAGCTGCTATTGGGTATCATAAATTGCCTCGAGTTCACTAAACAAAGAATGTCTATAAATGATATTTTCTAGTAGATTAGATTATAAAAATTATAAAAATTAAGTAATCTTTTATATAAGGCCATCAGCATTCAATAGTCGTACATTAGTAAATTATTTTCAAATTGCAACAAAGTCTCTGTGTGTGTGTGTGTGATAGCAATTGAAATGTTTTATTGAGTTTGTATGTTCTTGAGTTGAACCCTCAAATAATTGCTTAGTTAAATTTAGCTGATATTATCATCATGATTACCATGATTATCAGTGTAACTTCTGGTGCTTACTACTGGCAGCACATCAAAACTTACTGGTGGAAATGGAATATTTTATATAATAGTCGTGTGTGTGTGTGTGTGTGTGTGTGTGTGTGTGTGCGCTTATGTGTGTGTTTGTGTGTGTGTATTTATATGTATGTGTTTTTGTCTATATACATGCACACGTCTGTGTGTGTTATTCTATGATTGTTTGGACATGTGTTTGGTACATACTATGTGTTTACATGTAGAAGTTAGCAAATAATCTGGGTTTCCATTATTGGGTTCCATATTCCTCTCATTTGTTTATTTATTTTTGCTGGTCTGGATGATTTGAACTCCTAAAGGAGATCAGATGATCAGTGAACTTTAAGGCCCTGCTTCTGCTCCACACCCAAAGTACTAGGAGACAAAGTGAACCCCACATCTAGTCTAACTTGTTTTTCTCATATGGGTTTTGGACTTGGACCTCAGGTCCTATAGCCCAGGCAAGAACGTTTCTAACTAAGCTATCTTCCAAACCCTGCAGCATATCCAAAGCTCTAGCTACTCAAAAGTAAAGGAAATTTATATCAATTGCATAAGAGTGATTTCAACTTTCAAATCTATCCCACCATGTATTTTACTGCAAAAACACAAACATCATCTCAGACACATTGATAACTAAACATAAAGTTAGTTTATAATGGTCCATTTTTCATTAAATGAAGTACTTGAGATTCATGAAGATGCTAATTCAGGCAACACAAGTAAAATATTCAGTGGTAAGAGTCTGGAAATTAATAAACTCATTACCACATAATGTAGACATCAGCACGTATGTGTTTTCCGAGTTCCTGGTCTACAGCACCTGGAAATGATGGTGCAGAACTATTTTTAAAACTCAGGCTTCAGGCTTTGTCGGAGCTGCATTTTGACTTTTGCAGCTTTCATATTACTTTATTTGCAGCTTCATATTTATTTCTATAAACACATATTTCAAGCAGTGGGTGGGAATTGAGGCAGCCAGATGGCAACATGAACTATGTGACAAAAAGGAATCTCAGCTACAAGTTCCCTGTTTGCCTCACTTCTACACATGCAGGGAGCTCAAAGACTGACAGGTTCATGTGTTTCTGTTAGGCAATGTTCAAGCTCAGGGCTTATCCTTGACACAACCCTAATGCCTTAAGAGGAACTTTAGATGGATTATATCTAGCCATATCATAATGAAGAAAGCATGATTCATATAGGTCTACATCTAGGTGGGCAAGCATCATCATCAACATCATTTTAATATCTCTAGCAATATTCCTAATATGCAACTATATTCAGGGAAAAATTATGTAAACAGGCACAGGTGCAAAAACAGTGGGTAGCATCACACTGACAAATTAGCAGGCCAAAGAAGGAAGAACTAAAAGTGTATAAGCATGGCTTTCTTCAAAGCCACAATCATCAGAAATTAATAGAAGCAGTAAAGAAAGAGGCAGTCTCTATACTTGAGTCCATAGGAAGCTGAGAAAGTGTCTCGTTACCCTTGGGATACATGGAAGGACTTACTGGGCAGAGTTAGGACTCTAATTGCACTTCAGTGCATGGTCATGGGCAAGTTGAACATTTTCTGGGCTTAAGCTTTCTCTTCTATAAAGCAGTTGGAAGACTGCATGAGTCAGAGGATCAGCATGAGGCATGAATGAGATAACATGCTTGATGGAGCTGAGACACAAATCAACAGACTTTCAACTCAATAGAAGCATTTGCATCTTAACATAATATGCAAAATAGTAGAAAACAACACTGAAAAGGTTTCTCCTTATTTATTTCTAGGGTTTTATCTGAATTTAAAGTCTCTAAGAACAAAGTTATTTCTCAATTTCTGATGTAGTCAGATATGGTCATGTGACTAATTTTTAGTAAAAAGATATTTGCGAAGATAATGTGGATTATTTTCAATTATTTTCTTAAAAGCATAGTAATAACTACCCCTCTTTCTCTTCCTACTGTCTGGTTTCTAGGCAGTAAAAAAATGAAAGCTGGTGGTAAAGCAGCAGTTGTGGGACATTAAATACATTTATGCTGCGCATGACAGAAAAACAAGATAAAGACTTGATCTCTGCAAAACTATGAAGACTCTTGACCAGACAAAGACCTATACGTTGCACTGTAAAACGAAATAGGACATCCTGTAGTGTTTTCCCATTCTCCAGTAACTTGGCTATGTAGAGCTACCTAGCCTCATACTGTGAACCACAGATATGCCTGCCATGTTCTCACAGGGGTTAGCTTCTGCTGCAGTAGAGAAGAGACCAAGGCTCAGCAGACCTAAGTCGTGGCCCTATTCTTTTGGAAACTAGCTATGCCCATGTCCCATGCCATCTAGCCACCTATTTTTGAACCTGTGATGATGGATTATTATGAAAACATTTTCAAAAATGTAATTTAAAACTCATTGAGTACAAATTGTTATAATAGGCTCTCTGAGAAATTCCTTTTTTTTCACAACAAGGCTGTTTACAATTCCCCTGTTTCTCTCACTGGATCTCTGAGTGGATAATATTTTCTCATTTCCTGTGTAAATTAATGAATACTGTTTCTTCAGTGGGATATCTATATATTATATGTAAGCATTGAGCTATTTGAAGCTGTGATGACTATTCTAATGTAGAATTATAAAGTGCTGAATATTCTGTTAAGACCTTTAAAGTAGAAACTCTTGTATTGGCAATATACCGTAAATTTTTCTTAACATTTTCATTAGTTATCTGTGTATTTTCTACAATGTGTTTGATCATAGTCATGCATTCCCCAATTCATTCTATAATTATTTCCCTTTCTGTACCCACCCAACTTTGTCCTTTTTTCAGTTGATCAGCAATTTTTACTGCCCAGATATTGATTTATATGGGACACTATAAAGTGAGAAAGGGTGTAGCTGCAGAATTTGTGACTCAAGTTCTATGTAGTTTCCCCTTTTAAATATTTAAGATCAACCTCAAAAACTAAATATAGATAAAGAGTAAAAACAACATAGCATTCTACTTTATAGACAGTCATTTCAAGTACTTCCAAAAAAATAATAGTGAGTACAATTTCCAAATGGCTATTTAAAACAAATATTGAAAACTACCAAATGAAAACACATACATTTCAAGAGGGAAGGGTAATAAAAATACTATTAGTATACTAGAAATAAAGGACAAGAACGTAAGCACCAAGTTTATATTTGAATAAGCACCTGGTTTGAGAGCTTTAAAGCTTTCAACTGTCTGTTGGACCCAGAGGGTTTTTAATTTATTCACATCATAGGCAGACACCCTGATTCTTGAGATAGATTCCTTAGTCTGCCTAGCATGGGTAATTTTGACATTATTTAGAACTAGTGGCAACAACTTCCTGAACCTTGATTTTGTCCTCTGTGGGCCTAAAATAAAACTTCGAATTGACTAATTTTAGAAAATGATTCTGCAACATTGGAAGTGTGCACACAGGTATAAAGTCTGCAGGAATGACTCCCACTGCACTTGTCTCTTCAACATGATCTTGGGCTTCTTTCCATTGCATCTCATCATTTGCACCTGAGATGCTCAGGTCAGGTAAGCTCATCATCAAGTGGCAGGTCTTTTGCACTTTAGAGCTTTATAAGTTACATCCATCTAGCTTTCTCTGATACACTGTCTTGTTTCATGTCTTTGAAACACAAATTCGCCTTGGAACATTAGTGCAATTTTTCCTCTGTCCTATTTTTCTTCTTATTTGCTTCTACTGTATCTGTCCGACAATTCTCCCATCTTAGAGAACCTTGCAGTTTGATCATCTAGTTTTCTCTACCCTACATTCCCAGAACCTGGAGCAGTAACTCCAAACGATGTTGGTTGAATAAGTGGATGAATAGAATGCATTGTATTTTTCCTTGGTTGAGCTTTCAAGAAATCAATGTTTTAAACTCAACTCCCTTTTAATAAGTTGATAGGATAAAGATATTTTGTGCATAGTCACTAATTTTGTTAGACAAAATATTAGTTGCATTTAATCAATAGTGAAACACTTCATCATTGCTGACATACAGGTGTAGTTGCTCTTTGGTATTTGTGAAATACCAATTAGTGTCACTTGTGAAAGGGCCTATGTTCATGGCCATTTTGACTATATATATTGGGATGGGGATCCTAGATTGTGACAGGAGCATCAGTGCACATGCATATCTTTACTATCACAATAATGTGACCCACTTCTTCAAGTCACTGCTGCCTTGATCGTTCACTATGACAGTCTATAGCTATAACTATGAAAATGCATAAGCCTTTTCTCTCTTGAGGTGTTTAAATCAAGACATTTTATCATAGCAACAGGAATGAACTGCAAATAGTTTCTATGGAGAATTGATTACCTAGATACTGAAATCTACCCATACACAACTTCCTTCTAACAGGTAGAATACACTAAATCTCTTATAGCTAACCTATCATATCTTCCTGACACTTCAAGTCCCCTCTATATTATTTATAGTACTGTGTACAATAAAAATGTTTTGCAAATAGTTGTTTAACTTTATCATTTATAAAAATAATAATTAAAAAGTAAATGCAATAATTGAATTTTTACTCAATATTTATAGTCTGTGGTTGAATGATTTCCTGCACACAGCAAGAACTGACAGTATAAAAGCAATTGAGCACATCCACCTTGTCTACCCAGACAGATCCTACACATCTTTCTTCAGCATATAGCCTGGCAAGTCTGTTTTATCTCTACTCTATACACCCTCCCTAAACCCTAGATCTGCTCCAGATACCTCATCTAGAGCCTCAGAAAATTCTGACCAACTGTGTCTACATACCAATCAATCCCTAGGCTTCTATTTCTACCCTCCCTGCCTGCTCCTTTAATCCACAGGTCATTTTGAAGCTGTTCTAACCCTCCATCTAGCCAGATCTGCACACACATACACATACACAAACACACACACACAGACAGAGAGAGAGAGAGAGAGAGAGAGAGAGAGAGAGAGAAAGAGAGACAGAGAGACAGAGAGAAACAGAGAGACAGAGAGAGACAGAGAGAGACAGAGAGACAAAGAGACAGAGAGACAGAGAGACAGAGGCAGAGAGATCAGGACTGGATCATAATGGACATGTCCAACAACCCCTCTGTCCACCTAACTTCATTCCAACCTATAAGACTAACACACTGATGCACTCTTTTCTGCCTTAACCTTCTCTGTCCAAATCAGTCATAGAATAGTCGACTGATGCCCAGATACCCAAACTCATCATAAGAAATGCAAAGAAAATGGTAGATTAAGCCAGCATTTTTCCTCTGTTAGCTACTGCTCCCGTAGAAATGTTTGCCAATGAGGATTACTAAAATGAAATCCAGGACACAGAATTTAAAAGAACATTTATAAACTTAAAACAAGGAACGCAACTAGATTAAAGAACACTCAGAGAAACAGCTCAAAAAATGAGAAGACAAAGCTTAAAGAGAATAAATGATATCCTAAGTGATACCCAAGAAAACACAGACACAGGCTGATGGAAGTTACAAGCACAATGCAAAACTTGAGAGCAAAATTGAATGAATAAGTACAAGCATTGAAAAATACTCAAGCTAAAATGAAGATGGGATTACAAAACCCCAGAACACAACCAGAAAATAAAAGGGAAAGCCTTACAAGTAGAATGAATGGATCAGAAGACGGGATATCAGGACCCAAAGATAAAATATCATGTCTAGAAAGAGTAAACAAAAGATATAACAAAAAACTCAAAAAGTATAGGAAAACATATAGGAAATATGGGATATCCACATAAACAAAATTTTTAAATTACAGATATAGGCTAGGGAGAAGAATTCAATGGCAATGGCACCTACAATTCCTTCAACAAGATCATAGGAGAAAACGTCCCCAAATTAAAAGATTCATGTACATAAAATACAAGGAACACATAGACCACACCCAAAAGATAGGATGACAAACAAAAAATTTTGACAGCATATCATAGTTAAAACAGTAAGTACACAGAACAAAGAAAGTGTATTGATAACTACAAGTGAAAAAACACAAGTCATGTGGAAAGGAAACACTGTAGAAATAACACATGATTTCTCAATGGAAACTTTGTAAGGCAGAAGAGTGTGGAATAAGACAATCCAAGTCCTAAAAGATGATGAGGGACAATATAGATGTGTATACACAATACTGTATACCATACTTGAAGGAGGAAGAAAACCTTTCTAGAATGTAAACAGTCTAAAACAATTTTAAACAACAAACACAACCTAGAGGAAATAGCAAAACAAACAAACAAACAAGAAACAACAGTTTGGGCAGAAGAAAGGAATGTCTATATCCAAGAGACTGTAGAAAGATCTATGAATCCTGAAGCTAAAAATACTAAAATATAATGTTCCCCCCTAAAAAATCCCACAAAGACCGAATGTAAACAACAGAGAGGCTGCAATTAACACATACATTTCAATAACTCTGTGCCTATAGTTCTTTGTGTATGGTTAAAGTCTTGTCGGGATTCTCCTGTCTACTTTACTATGCCTATTCTGCTCAATTTTAGGTCATCATGTTGATGACATTTCATGGGTATAGCTTATGACATTAGGAGGGGATACAATCTCTCTGCAAACTCCCTGTTTCTGCCTCTGACTACTTAGTCCACTCTCCAAAATGATCCCTGAGTTTAGGGGCAGAAGCTGAAGTGTACATGTATCCACTGAGATTGCACTCCACAGGTCTGTATTTTGATAGTTCGTGGTTCTTTATAATGGTCTCCATCTGTCGCAAAGAAAAGCATACTTGATGAGGGCTGAGGACCACATTTATCTGTTGTTATAAGGACAACTTTTTAAATTGTTATTAGGCATTATGATGGTATAGTAAAGTGCTTGTAGTAGGTTCTTATCTGATATCTATATCTTCACTATCTCTAGGTAGCTGTTTAGGTTTCTAGTACCAAGCATCCCTCTGTGAAGTGGTCCTAAAGTCAAATTACAGAGTGACTGGTTAGCACCAAGACTTGTATGATGATAATGATTCTTTAGGGTTATCAAGCAGTGGTGATGCTTTTTGTGGTTCACAGTCAACATACCTGGGTAGAACTTTTGATTGCATCCCTCCATTGGAATCACCTTCATGAACCATGGTAGCTAATCCTTGGAGAAGAGGCTTTCAGATCAATTCCAGTTCAGGGACATCTAGTCATGTATCTGAAGTGTATATTCCGAATCAATTTTGAGTGGGATATTTAGCAGGAGAAACTTAACCAAAGACAATAGTAATAGCCTGTAATGTTTTAAGAGTCTCTTGAAAACACTGACTAAAACCTGAAAAGAGGGTTTCACATGACTTGTGTGTTTTTGTTAAATAGTCTTTGGCTCTGAGGAGAATATTGTCAGCCCAGATAAGAAAACTTCATTTAAACTATATATGAATACATACACAGTGATTTATATGTATTGTAGGTATTTTAGATTCGTAGTTATTAGAACAATTACTTGAGACTTTTTCAGACACCCTTGCTATATTATAATGTTCTTTTTGTATTTATCTCCCTTTTTTGAGCCTTTCATTTCTCATATTTCCCCTCTGATCACTTGCACCTCATTTTCTCATCTCTACTGCCACTCCATCTCACACCCTGGACACTGACCTATTTACTTTTCTGGTTTCTACAGTTATTCCAGGATATGTACTCACAGCAGAAGATTTGGAGCTAGTAACGACAGATGAGAGAGACATTTGATAGTTGTCTTTTTGGATCTGGGTTATCTGAGTCAATATAATCTTTTATAATACTGTTCATTTATCTGCAAAGTTCATAATTTCATTTCTCATCACAGCTGAACAGTATTCCATAGTGTATAAATACCACATTTTCATGATCAGTTTGTCAGCTGGAGGACACTCATGGGGAGGGTAGCAATTAATGACCTAAGGGGTTATGAATTTTAAAGAGTGCAGGAATGGATATTGGAAGGATGGATTTGAGGGAGGAATTGGTAAAATATGTAATAATGCTACAATCTCAAAAAATAAAAGAAATACTTAAAGAAGCAATATTTTTTGAGGCACTCAGTAGTACTGCAGATCTTTTACTTAAGACAGTGTCAATTTTAATATCTATTTCCAGAAAGATAGTAGAGTTTTTTAACAAACACCCACAAGGCAGCCTGTTTACAGTTTGACACTCACACTGTTTCTTTCCAAGATTCTAAAGTGTATAATTTCCCCTTCTTCTTTGGCTTAGAATAAACAGGTAGGCAGATGTGTGAAATAATATTCTGAAAATGAGTTTTCTACATAGATAACATTTAAATGCTGACTCCCTATAAATTAAATGACTATCAGATTCGAGTGAAATATGAATCACAGCTATTAAATAAATCACAGTCAGCAAGTGATATGCTTTTGGTTCAACAACCATGACTTAAAATGAACAAATAAATACAATAATAATTTTAAAATTATTAAAAACTGCATTTAATAAATCATTGCATATAACAGATGTTCTTTACAATCATCAATTTAATTTGCTTTTGAATATATTAGAATCTTTACTGTAAAGAGTCACCTCCCAATCAAGACAAGTGCTGTGAGTCATATAGTATAGACATAGAAATTCAAATTTGAATCCACATAAAACTTAAATGGAATATTAATGAATACACTCTTTAGTCTGTGCTTTAAGATGAGTAAATACACTGTGAATAATTCTAAAATCTCTGCACTATAAAATTAGCATATATGCACATGGTAATTATTAAAATATTGATAAAAATTACCAAAAAAGGGAGTAGGGAGATGGATCAGTGGTTAAACACTTACCATTCAAGCATGAGGGTTAGATTTAAAATTCCAAGGTCTCAGAGGCATGGCAGGTGAGTACAGAGGTCTGCCTATAATTGTTAGTGGCTGTATTGACAATGGGGATTGTCATAGCAAGAGAGCTAGTAAAACCTACCTTATTGATGAGCCCTGGGATTGATTGAGAGATCCTGTCTCAATGAATAAAGTAGAATAATTATTGAAGATTATTTCAGACATCAACCTTGGACCTCCACATCTTTATGCACACAATTATGCCCAGACACATGTAGTCCATGTTTGCACAGATACAGGAAAACAGGAGGAATGTTAGAAAAAATTCACATTGTTTTTGTTTGTTCGTTTGTTTTCTAAAATATTTGTCTACAGTAAAGACATCAAGACACCTAGGTTATCTTGATGCATTAAATGCTACCTACTTTTCTAATAAATAGTTGAATGTCATATTTAACCGTCTATGAGAAACCTTGATAAAATGAAAACAATATGTTATGGCTTGAATGTAGACTGAACTGATGGATTTGAATACATTTCCTGTGTTCTTATGTTAACGTTTGAGGTAGGTATTAAGCTTTTGAATAGTGGCTTTGTGAGCAGGAGTGGGATGCTTCTGTTCTTATCGGAGTCTTTTGTGTCTATAGTTACCCCAAATGTGAATAAACTACCCCTAAAGCTTGCCATCAGCACAGACCAAACTATCCTGGTGATACTCCTTGTCCTTATGGGAGACACCATCAGAGATCAGGAGGCAACACAAATGTCTCTGGGCTTTAGTTGTTTTACTTGGTGTTTTGTCACAACAATAAGAGAGCTAAGGCATATCCAGTGTCATTGGGACCTGATGTGAAGTTACAGACTGAATTTCACGCTACTTGAAATTTTACTTTGAAGGGAAAAAAAAATGCCCAGCAAGGATTGATCAATTTAACCAGGATAATCAAGCTGGAAAATATTCTATGACTTACTTCTTAGAAAAGGCTCCCTGTAATTATATCATCTAGCACTGTATTCACTTTCTAAATACAGACTAATGGAGACATTGGGTGAATTAGCCGTTCCAAGAAATTGCTGCATAACCAGAAAAGTTTGAGTAATGCCTTTCAAGTTTCTTTCTCTTTAAAGATGGTGACTCACACTAAATGCATGACTGAAGAGGGAGAATTTCAGCATCATGTCTTTGGAAAGCAGTAAGGCCTCTGGCATAGTTAGCAACATGCTTTATTTTGAAGATAATGGGAATATTATAAGTAGTTTGAGTCTTTTGTCTGTGAGCTCCCACCAGTGGCTCTTTTAAGTCACTATGGTTTTCAGCTCCTGATTCCTGCAGCGCACACAGCCTGGTTTGATGATCCATCAGCTGTGGCACAAGCTTATTGGGATCTGTTTGCTATCCATGGGAACTTTCTTAGTGAGAAACCTGCTCACTCTACATGATCTCCCTTGGGGACACAGCTTTGATTAGCTTTTTCAAACGAAGGCTCTTCTTTTTGAAATTTGGAACACATTATCATTTTTCTGCCTCTGTAGATATACCGAGTTTCATTTTATCTATAATACACTATTGCCTTGAGTAATTCAAAGAACACAATGCTATCACAAACTCTGCAACATTATCACCATATGTCAGTCATTAGCTTCTATTAAAGTCAGTGCTGACAATTTAATAGATGTCACCAAAGGAGATCACCTAAAGTAATATATAGGACACAGACACAGAGAGAAAGAGAAAGAGAGAGAGAGAGAATAAATACAAAAATAAAATCTCTGGTGGGCCATTGGTTTGGACAGAGAATTTCTTTTCCTAAATATGTCATTGTCTTGCCATAGTAGATTGTTCAGTTGATGACTTTTCAACTGGAGAATCTCCTAGTTACAGCACTTTCCCTACTGTAAATGTGTCTAGCAAACATTGTGACTTGTTCAGCCACATAGGAGTCAAGAATATTCTGAAGAGCTGCTGAAAAACAGAGAAGAAAGATACTCAGTTTGGATCTTAAAGTACTTAGACTAATCAAAATTTATCTATCCACATCTACTGCAACAAATGCTACATTTCAGTGTAAGGAGACGAAATGATCAACTGGAGGCATGAAAGAAGACAGCAAAAATGACAGCATTATTTTCTATGTATAAGTTCACAAAACAGCTGTTAAAATCAATGAGCTTAAGAATCTGTAGAACATCATCTAGAAGGCTGAGATTCAAATATCATACATGACAGAAATGACTGGGGACTATTTCTTACAATATAAAGTTGGATGTTTTTTGTATGAAGATGATGAAGATGAATATCTTCAAGACTTAACCCACTGTCAAGTCTTTCTGTTTTGGTTTTGTTTCATGATGCACTGGGTTTAAATAGGATTCCCTCCCTTCATGTTCAGGCATGTGGAACTGTCCATTGAACAAGTGACTCAATGGTTGTTATGCCACTGTTAATTACAGAAACATTCCTCTGAATACACACACAAACATAGGCAATAATAGCAGGAACTTTCTTGTACTTACCGAGGTTCAAAAAGTAACATTTAGCCAATCTTGTTTTTAATATACTCATAGATAAAGTCCCATTTCTTGGTCATTCCTAAACACATTTTGTATCATTTTATATAATATATGCATATTTATTTTATAACCAGAATAATTCAACTGAAAAGGCTATCTGTTAAAAAGATAAACAATAGCAATAAGAAACAACAAACCATACCCTGAAGTGTGCATATGTTACTCATATAGGCCTCTCGAAATGATATAGAATTTGCAAACATCAATACGTTGAACCTATTATGCCATTTAGATGCCTTGAGATAAAAATCAATTGACAACTGCACAATTACCTTCTTAATAGTATATCATTCTCTTTGTGGAGCTTGGGAACTTTTTGCTTCTGATTAGAAGCTTGAATTTTGGGTTGTCTTATTCTTCAAGGTTTCTGAAGAATCCTTAATGGGATTATTCAGGTGTATTTAAAGTCAAAGGAATAAAATGACCTAATTTCAAATCCCTGCTTTGCCACTTTAAGCCTCAAATTGCATGTTGTGCCCTAGAAACTCAAAACTCTGAGTTTGATGTTTTGCCATGTTTAATGCTTTGAACTAAGTAAAACCAAGGTCTCTTTGACCTCTGGCATCATTCTTCCCATTTTCTCCCAACCTTCCCCCGATGAACTGCTGGGAAGGATTTTTCCTATGGCACTGCTCCTACCTGTACTTTCAGAAGATTAATTCATAGGAAGAATGAACATAGTCATAGCAGAGAAAAAGCCAGATGAACTATATCTGTGGCTGGTATATATCATAGAACCTAATCAGAACTCCTAAACATCACCTACTCTGTTTATAAAGTTCAAAGTTCGCTACAGACCTATCTGAATCTCTTGAATCCTTGATTTTTGGTAACTTTCATGTATTGACATATAATTAAATTTGGATTCCTTTTTCCTGACAATCTCTCCACTGTCAGATTGTTTTATAAACTCAAATTAACAAATATTCACGGTGCAGAAAAGGGAATTTGATTTTGCTTTAAATGGACAAACCAGTTGTAATAATTATATTGATTAATAAGTTGCAGAAAATGTAAAGGGAAATTCTATAAATAAAACGCATGCCTGCTTCCAGTTATAGCTAAAGAAAGAATAGCATACATGGAGAGGGTCAAGATACTTACATTGGTTTAGGGTTTTTTTTTTTTTGTATAAGAATTGGACTAGAACAGGAGTAAACTGAAGCCAAAGATTTATTCAAGACGTTACTTGATTTTCTGAGGGAAGAATGAGAAATTTCTGCAGACACAGTACAGTGTAGAAATACACCTGGAGACTTATGCCAACAGGGATTGTTATGGAAAAGAAGCAGAAAATGTTGGCCCAGGTTCTACAGTGAAGATACATTAGCTTTATTTATATAGAGAACTTGATGAACATTTACTTCCAAGAGCAAACATTCACCTAGTCATGCATTTTTTTTTTCAGTAACATAAATGAAAACCTTGGCCGTGTTCAAGTGACAACTCACATTTTGCAGTATTGAATATTTGCATATATAAGTATTATTTTCAACTTTCTTTGCAGAACATTAGAACACCTTACTGTTTTACAATAAACTTTTCAAGTACATGAAAATACTTTACTTTCTAATACCATTCTGTTATTTTAATCATCAAAACTTTATAATCTTTACATCACTGATAGTAGAATAAAAACCTGTTACTTATTCCTTTAGGAATCATGTGGGAATAAGAAGGCTTGGAAAAGAAAAACGCCCTGGAAGAACATTAGCAATGGATGCCGTGTATTTGGATCATGCGGCAGAGACAGATGGCCCCTGTGCAAGGCATCTCTGAAGGCTTTGGAAAGCTTTGTCTACCCTGTGCACCAGGCTACATCATCTGGAGTCCTGTGATTTTAGAGAATGTGCTTCATGTAGTTTTCATCAGGAGTCAGAGGTGTAATTATCAGGATAGAGTAAACCACATAAAATAGAGAGGAGATGAGGCTGTAAGAGCAAGAAGAGAAAGAAACAGTTGGGTATTGAAAAGGACAACCGAGAAAGTATTGTGAGAGGAGTCTTCTGCTGTTAGCTGGCCACGGAATTTTGGGCGCATTATCACATCATTGTGTTAACTATTTCCCAAAATGAGGCACTCACTAGCTGCCTCCCAGCGGGTTGCAATAAAGGAGACAATTGGTATAAAGCTGCTCATGTAACATGTGTCCAATCAATAACAGCTCTATCATACACGTGTTCCAAAGTACAATATTCTTTCTCTACTTCAAAACAAGAAATTTAGAATTAAAGAGTTTTACACGTTGTCCCATTAGTTAATATTTATAACTCCTGTGTTTTGAAAAATTTCTGTGGCTATGACAGAGGAAAAAATGTTCATGATTTTGAATTCTTAGTTTCTGACAAATTTAAACACTGTCCTTGAACAATATATCTTAAGTATGGAATATCTCTTTTACAAACATGTAGGTATTGACTTAAAGTAGATTTACCCCATCAAGTTGTGGCTGTATCTCCACATACCATGATCTGTACCTAGCCATCTCCATTTTATCCCTATGCAATCCTGAAATAATGATGAAGGGAATATTATCTTCCCAAGGCAGTCCACATTTAGATATCATAATTGGAGAGTTCTGTTGCTATGGTGAGTATCACTCTAGAAGCACGTTTATTTTATAAGATCGCATAGCTTCTCATCATTATCATGAAAATTTGTCAAAACCAGCCAGCACAATGGTGATCAAGCATTGAAAAAACCACCATTATAAGTGTCTGCCTTCTACCCAGTCAATCTCTGAATTCAGCACAGTTCCAAGTTCCTCCAAAAAAGAAAGAGCAGGTTTCAGTACTGGTGCTATTCCTGTACAAAAGCCTTGGGTGTTTGGTTTTCTTGACTTCCTTCTGTGTTTTGGATGTTTATTTGAGCAAATATTGAAGAGCCACAGAGAGGAACACTTTTGAAGCCAGCTTAGTTTTAATAGTTTTGTTCTCTCAAGTGGCTAAGCCATTCCAATCTGCTCTTATAAGTTCCTTGGCAGGGCTTTAGTTTACTGTGTGACTCTTGGACACCAAAGATACCTGCAAACAGGGCTTTGATGCTGGTGTGGGTTGTTTCATCTGGCCGTCTAGTCCACAAAACAAAGAAGTGATGCTAATATGTTCCAAAGTTGCCTGTTCAGCTTGTACTTATCTGGACATATTTTTAGAAATGAGAGTTCCTCATATCCAATTGTGTGAGATGAGACAGGGTGTGTTTACGCATGCATAGGAAAACAGGAAGTGCAATCTTAATTACTTTCAGATATCCATCCAGTTTTCCTCTTAGACTGGAAGATATGCCCTGCTATATAGGACGGTTTATTAGGATATTCGTTCTGAGGCATATATATATATATATATATATATATATATATATATATACACATATGTATATATGTATATGTGTATATGTGTATACATGTATATGTGTATATGTGTATATATGTATATGTGTATATGTGTATATATGTATATGTGTATATATACATATATGTATGTATTAAATATCAAAAAAGAACTTTCCTGGGAATTGCTAAGCCGATTATCTGAGAATCTTGAAAGGTTATACAATAAAATTTGGGAAAGTATTCTAATTGGCACCATAATTACTCATAGCATTCATCCTCTCTTTTTCTTTCTTGTTGCAGCTAATGCTCATTTTATGTAAAAACCTCAACTGGAACTAACTAGGACATCTTTAGGATAATGTTAGCGCCTAGGCAATAGTCATTTTCAATTAGAATTGCACAGTGTGGCAAGGAACTGAAAGTCACACATAAGGATGTTGTAGTATGCATTTTGCGGTTTTGCAAATCAGCCCCACAGCCCACATATTTATTAAAAGCAGCAACAAGTTTCTGGTTTATTGTCAGCTTCCTGACACAGTGCTTATCTGTTCTCTGTTCGTCTCTGTGGAAAGGCGACAGAAATCTCTCCCAGCCTGAGGTTCTGCTCTCCTCAGGCTGTAGTTAGGTCTGCATGGCTAAGAGAAGAGAAGAAAGCACTTCAAACAGCTAGGAATTTACCAGCCAGTCTGGCTCCAAGCTCAGTGTTATAACTGAGCAATTCCTTCTCAGAAGCTACACGTACATTAACTGAAATTAAAAGAGACAGCCTCATTTAATTCTTGTGTGTAAAAGACTCTTGAAGCACAATTGAAACCAGTTTCTTTGTGATGTCATGGAGCAAAGGGGCTAATTGAGCTCACTGGAAAAGGAAGGGCCTCTGGGTTCCTATCAAGGAGCAACGAGGCTGGCCTTCGAAGCCAGTCTCTGGCTCTTACTTACACCTTTGGAATGTTGCAGTTTTATCTTCCATTATCATTTAACCAGAATGTTCCACCCTTCCTTTTATACTGGGAGATTGGCAACAGAGTACGCTTTTTATATATATATACATTGGCATGGAAAGATATTGTAAAAGTAATGAAAGAAAACAAACCATTTTTACATTGATAGATTTTACTAAAGGCTCAGATACTGGACAAACAAATACTCACAAAACAAATATTTACTAGATGTTTGAAATCAGATATTTTATTTTATGTATACAAAAACTGTGTGCATTTATTTTCTTCATGAATTTCTACTGACATTGGTTATTTTAATAACTTTTATATGTACTAAATCTGGGAATACTTTTGTGAACTAGAATTACTGTGACCTAAAGTTCATAAACTAGGCTCTGACTCAATTTTAATCATAAAGTTTATCTATTTTTTAGTTAACTGATTCACAGCAATCAGTCTATATCAATGATGAGGCTTCAGTAAAACCCAACATAGGTTTAAATCTGAGTCTCTAAGATCAGCCCCAGCTGTTGATCATACCACTTGTTCTTCATTAGAAAACTGGTCATTATCAGAGTCGCAGGTATGGAAAGGCTTCCATTTGAGGCTGTTAGTGCAGCAAATAAAACATCTGTCTGTGTTATTGACAAATGCTTACTGCATTTATTAATTAGAGAGCCCCTTTAAATAAGCTTCGACCATCCAGAGACTCAATTTAGATGCATTTGTATTACTCTGGTGTTAAGATATGGTCCTTCATAAAGATTATGTTTGTTCAATACTTTTGAAATATATTTTGTGGTGGTCTAGATCAATAGCCACACTTTAATTGTGAATTATTTTGTCACTTTTATGAACATAAAGAAGGGTTTGATCAAAAGGAAACTGAAATTCATAACTCTTTGCAAAGTGGTCAAGTTTTTTAAAAATACTGATATATATGAAGATAGGTTTCTAAATAAGTGATCTATTTATATATGTTTTTAGATATGAGGTCTGTGAATCTCTCACATACTTTTCCCATTAAGATGACATCAATAGATGATACTTGCCAAACCATATTAGACATAAACACACACAAATACACTCAAACACGTATAATGTATAATATAGATATGCACAAATATATTTCCTGCCAAGAATTTGATGTGAAAGACCTGAATACTACTTTTTTTTATGTCAAAAAATATTGCAATAGTTCTTACATTTATGAACAAGAGAAATAACAATTATGGCCAGTATGCTAAAATATTTTTACAGTAGAAAATTAAAAAAGCATATTATCACAGATTGCAGTAGGAAAAAAACCCATATTTTTATATGTATTTAAAGTTAAAGCAAATTATACTTAATATACACTATGATCTTGTATGTGCATATATCAAAACAAATGAGAATTCAAAAATATATTTTATAGGGATATTAAGCTAATATTTATATACTTAGCTTAATATATTAAGCTAAGTAAAAATGTAAAATGATAGTAGAAAATTACTCTACAGTAGTTAGTACTTGCCAGCATCTTGCATAAAATAGAATATATGTTTTTATTATTTTATTGATGCCATTTAAAAATAAGAATGAAATATTGAAATCTCTTTTATCCCAAGGTTACATTGCTTTAGGGTAGAAAATCCAGAACTTATAGCAATCAATTTGGTCCTTGAGGACCACTTATAGTTCTCTGTCTCTGGAATCTGGAACTGGAAAGGATCCAAAACAATTAATCAAACAAACAAAGAAGAAATGAAAATAAACAAACAAAAAACCCAAACTCTTTGTAGAATTTACAAGCTTGATAGTCAAGGGGGTGCCCAGGCTCTTCATTTCTCTAAAGAAGGACTTAGAAAGTCAAAATGGCTTAGACAGCATCTCTTTGGGAGGATGAGTATGAAAACATACACATATATCCCAATATTCTAGTTTGTTTTTCTTTCTTTTCTCTGTTTTTCTTTTTGAATTATGGTCTCTCCCCACAACATGTTTTGAAACAAACTATGTACACAAGGCTGGCCTCAAGCACAGAGAAATCCACCTGTCTCTGCCTTCCAAATGCTGAGATTAGAGGCGTGTGTCACCACGGCTAACTCAATAGTTCTTCTTTAATTGGTGATCTATATGTATATTTCCCTGAAAATACAAATACAACTTGCTCAGTGCACATGGTCCGTACAATGTTATTTGATGTATATTATTTCAGGGTTGATTACTTGGCACTGCATAAACAAATGGGGATGGGTCTCTTCCTTGGGCAAGACTATTTTTCCTGCTCTCAATATTCCTTGTTTGCCTGTATTTTATTTAGGGGTGAGACTTACCACTTCCTGGTTAGAATATCTATTGTTGCCATCCCACTTCAGGTTTTGATTAGGGAGTGATGTGGATGACACTTCATGGGAGTGGCTTCTATGATATTTCTGGGAGATAACATCTCCAAGAAAATGTCCTTTGCTCTGGCTCTTAAAATCTTTCTAGCCCCTCTTCCACAATGATCTCTGAGCCTTTGGTACCAGAGTTGTGCTGCTGAAGTGTCAATATACTGCAACATACGCTTTGTGTAAAGTTTCTTTTGCTATATGTTCTTGAGAATTTCATATTCTACTAGAGTTGTCATGAAATATCTTCAATTATATCATACTGAATAGATTACAGATTATTTACCACTTTTTCTAATGCTAGAAATCTGAATCATTTATCTTATTTGGCTATCACGAGTAGAATTACTGTAAAATTTATGAAGAATTTCATGGACATTTTAATTTTTCATTGTATGTATTGGATATTAGCCCTCTATCGACTGTCGGATTTGTACAGATATTTTCCCAATCTGCTGGTCGCTGTTTTGTCCTATTGACAGTGTCCTTTGCCTTACAGAAGATTTGCAATTTTATGAGGTCCCATTTGTTAATTCGAGTATAAGCCTTTGGTGTTCTGTTCAGGAAATTTTCCCCTGTGCCCATGAATTTGAGGTTCTACCTCACTTTCTTCTTTATAAGTTTCAGTGTATCTGGTTTTATATGGAGGTCCTTGATCCACTTAGAGTTGAGCTTTGTACAAGGAAATAAGAATGGGTTGATTTGCATTCTTCTACATGCTGATCTTCAGTTGAACCAGCACCATTTGTTAAAAATGCTTTTTTCCACTGGATGGTTTTAACTCCTTTGTCAAATATCAAGTGACCTTAGGTGTGTGGATTCATTTCCGGATCTTCAATTCTATTCCATCAGTCTTTTTGCCTGTCTCTTTACCAATACCATACAGTTTTTGTTGTTGTTGTTGTTGTTTGTTTGTTTTTTTTATCACTTTTGCTCTGTAATACATCTTGAGGTCAGGGATGATAATTCTCCTAGATGTACTTTTATTGTTGAGAATAGTTTTGGCTATCCTCGGTTTTTTGTTATTCCAAATGAATTTGCAAATTGTTCTTTCTAATGCTATGAAGAATTGAGTTGGAATTTTGATGGGTATTGCATTGAATCTGTAGATTACTTTTGGAATGATGGCCATTTTTACTATATTAATCCTGCCAATCCATGAGCATGGGAGATCTTTACATCTTCTGAGGTTTTCTTCAAATTCTTTCTACAGAGACTTGAAATACTTGTCATACAGATCTTTCACTTGTTTGGTTAGAGTCACACCAAGGTATGTAATATTATTTGTGTCATTTCCCTAATTTATTTCTCAGCCTGTTTATCCTTTGACTAGAGGAAGGTTACTGATTTGTTTGAGTTAATTTTATATCCAGCCACTTTGCTCAAGTTGTTTATCACCTTTAGGAGTTCTCTGGTGGAATTTTTGGGGTAATTTAATTATACTATCATATGTAGAGTCAAAATGCCTGTGTCATAAGCTATTAGATTTTTGATTTTCTAGTCCTACCATGGTGAAAATTCTCAGTTGCTCTATACTTTTTCTTTCATATATTGGCATCAATCTTTTAAAATTTTAACCGTTCTAGTAAGTGTGTATGGTATCTCATTAGAGGTCTAATTTGAGTTTCCTAAAGATAATTATGTTAAGCACTTTTTTGTGTGTATGTTAGCCACCATTTGTCTCTTTTATTTTGAGATTTTCATTACAATTTTGGTCAGTTTTTAAAAGTGCATAATCTTTTCATTTTGAGGAAGTAATTCCTTATCAATAAAGAACAAGTGGGTCCTAATATATGTTTTTCATGTATATATCTTACCGAAGTTTACTTATTCACCTTATTAATTATTTTTAACATCTTTTGACAAACAGAAGTTTTGCATGTTATGAAAATGTTTTTAAAAACATGTGTACATGTGTGTGTGCACATGTGCCTGTGTGTATGCACTGCCTGTGTATGTGTGTGTGTGAGAGACAGAGAGGAAGAGAGAGAGAGAGAGAGAGAGAGAGAGAGAGAGAGAGAGAGAGA